>CM035122.1:41156836-42405710 GCA_020205555.1 Panax stipuleanatus
AGATGTTAGCACATAGCAGAATCTTTAACAGAAACAGAAAATAAAGTTCAAGGCTTGGCGCAGCTGTGCTGCGCCCTAGTATAAAACTGGCGCAGCTGCGCCGGGGTCCGGCCAGACCTGAAGCATCTTCGGCTAAGAAGTTAACAAAACCAACCTATCATTCCTTCAACAATTCGATTCTATACCAACCATAATGCAGTTCTATCATGTTTATAATGTTATATAACACTTAACAAACATACTCCACAATTCAATTAACATCTAATTCACATAATCAAGAACTTAGAATTTCAGAAATGAGGAACATAGATATGGGAATGTACCTCTGCTAAAGAATTGAACTTGATGCCATAACATTCTCCTTCAATCTCAGAATGCTAACACTGATATATAAACTCACTCTCTATTCTAACTTTCTAAAAATTCCTAGCAAAAGAAATGAGAAGAAGAGAAGCTTCATTTATAGAAAATTGGATATCCAGACAAAGCTTTCTTCCACTATATTAAACCAACGAATTGAGCAAGAACATGAAGTTTAACAAGAAGTTGGTGAGGAGTTGGTGAAATCCATCATGAAGCCCACTCCCCCCATAATTATTAAGTAGAATTTGCTAAAATTGAGAAGGAAGAGTATAGTAGTATAGGCTTTGCTCATACACGTGAGAAGAAATGAGGGGTGACTCGCATTATGGGACAAAGAAATAACTCAGCAACTTGGCAATACAATACACTAATGTTATATATATATATATATATATATATATAGGCTTTGCTCATACACGTGAGAAGAAATGAGGGGTGACTCTCATTATGGGACAAAGAAATAACTCATCAACTTGGCAATACAATACACTAATGTTATATATATATATATATACCTACCATGCTTATTTAGGTTATATACCAATGAGCAACTAAGTAAAACAATGTATCAAGTAGGGGTACATATATATCAACATATAATCCATGTACATTTCCTTAATACCGAATATAAAACAATCGAGTATTACTCATTATTATAACGGTTATTATTTCAATTATAATGACTATTGAAATCATTATCAAATAACAATTATTATATGCTAATAGGGTATACATTAATGTTCATCCACACACATTATTACATAAGCACTATTATTATGTAACTCACATAATGCAACTAATCTTACTATATAGTCTATATGTACAATATATAGCCACATTAATGCGTCACCTTGTACTTTATACAATATAGAGGTAACTACCATATATTAAAGGTTTAATTATCGCATGCTTGCATAAACAATTAATCTAGTGAATATAATCTTGTTATATTTATTAATCTTTTACTCATTAATATTCTATTTCCCATAATAATAGTTAATCGACATATTATCAATTAATTACTCGTTAATCGTCTATCCTTGTAATCACAATTAATCCTTTCACTATATTCAAATAAATTGAATATTTAATTATTAATCATCCTATCAATTCTTTTGATATAAAACTTAGGGCTAGTCCTCTAATTTAAATAAACCATTAGTGACTCCCTTTAATTATTCCTAGCAATTATTCGCATAGGCACAAACTCACATAACCACATAACCACACAAGGTTTAAATAAGCTTACAAAACTAACTCATTTAAATTAAATCATATATTTAATTAATAATGGAGTTTAAAATTTTATGGTCATTACATCCTCCCCCCTTATAAAAATTCCATCCTCGGAATTGCAAAAATAAGGTTACTCAAATAAAAATGGATAATTCGCTTTCATCTTCTCTTCTAGTTCCCACGTAGCTTCTTCGACTGCGTAATTCCTCTAGAGAACCTTGACGGAATGGATGATCTTATTCTCCTCAACTTCTATTCCTTCCTATCCAGTATCTGGACGGGAACTTCTTCGTACGATAAGTCCTTCTCGACTTGGATCGGTTTATAGGAGATAACGTGCTTGTAGTCTGGTTTATACGGTCACTACACTGACACATGAAACACGTTGTGAATGTACTAAAGTTCAGGAGGTAACGCTACCTCGTATGCCACTTCATCGACTCGCCTCAAAACTTTGAACGGTCCTATGAACTTAAAGCTTAACTTGCCCTTCTTACCAAAATGAATCTTCCCTTTCTAGGGAGATACCTTTTAAAACACAAAACTACCCTCGACGAAGTCCCGCTTTTGACGATGTAGGTCAGCGTACTTCTTCTGACGGTCTTGGGCTGCTACTAGTCGATCTCTGATCAGCTTCATTGTATCTGCTGTCTGTTGCACCATTTCAGGTCCTAGCAATCTTCGTTCTCCAACCTTGTCCCAACACAACGGTGTTTGACACTTTCTCCCTAATAATGCTTCGTACGGTGGCATTCCGATACTAGCGTGAGAACTATTATTGTATGCGAACTCTACTAATGGAAGGTGATTCTCCCAGCTACCCTTGAAGTCCATCACACAAGCTCGGAGCATGTCTTCAAGTGTTTGAATCATTCTCTCGCTTTGTCCATCATTCTGCGAATGATACGCGATACTTATTCGTAGTTGTGTCCCCATGCTTTCTTGAAGACTCTTCTAGAAATTTGACGTGAAGCGCGGATCTCTGTCAGATACAATTGATACCGGCACTCTATATCGTGACACTATCTCTTTCACATAGAGCTTCGCTAATTGCTCTAGATTGTATCGTATCCAGATCGGTAGAAAATGAGCAGACTTGGTCAGACGATCCACGATTACCTAGATGGCGTCTAAACCCTTTTGTGTCGGTGGCAACCCCACCACAAAGTCCATTATGATGTGCTCCCACTTTCACTCTAGAATCTCTAATGGTTGAAGTAGTCCTCTCGGTCGCTGGTGTTCTGCTTTAACTCGTTGGTATGTCAGACATCTGCTGACATACTCTGCTACTTCCCTTTTCTTATTCGGCCACCAAAAATACCGCCCAAATCCTAATACATTTTTGTGCTCCCGGGATGTACCGAGTACCTCGTGCTATAAGATTCCTAAAGGATTTCTTCCCTCAATTCTCGATCCAACGGTACCCATACTCTCCCTTCAAACCTTAGCAACCCTGTGCTATCAATCTTATACTTAAGTTCCTTGCTTTCGATAATTCGCTTCTTTATTAAATCAAAATCCTCATCCTTTACTTGAGCCTCCTTGATTTGATTCAATAGGGTCAGAATTGCTGCCACTGCAAATAATTTCCCGTCCGTCTCTATTGGATACTTAACCTCCAATTCCAGACGTTCAAACTCCTTTATCAACTCTGCCTGAGTTATCAGCTTCATCAATTTCTCTCTACCTTTTCTGCTCAAGGCATCTCCCACTACATTCTATTTGCCCGGATGGTACAGAATTTCACATTCGTAATCCTTGATTAATTCTAACCATCGGTGCTGTCTCATGTTCAGCTCCTTCTAAGTGAAGATATATTTTAGACTTTTGTGATCTGTATATATCTCGCACCTCTCTCCATATAAATAATGCCTCCAAATCTTCAAGATAAAAACTACCGCGGCCAACTCTAGGTTTTGAGTCGGGTAACCCTTCTCATAGTACTTCAGTTGGCGTGACGCGTACGCAATGACCTTGCCATGATGCATTATCACACAACCAAGACCTTTGTGTGACGCATCACTGTACACTACAAAACCTCCAGTGTCGTCCGGTAAAGCCAACACCGGTGCTTGGCTAAGTCTCTTCTTCAGCTCCATGAAAATTTCCTCACACTTTTCCGTCCAAACGAACTTTACCGTCTTTCTGGTTAGATTGGTCAACAGCAATGCTATCTTCAAAAAATCCTGGATGAATCTCCGATAGTAGCCCTCTAATCCCAAGAAACTCCTGATCTCCGTCGGCGTCTTTCGCTGTTCCCAATTGATAACCGCTTCTACTTTTGTTGGGTCTACCGAAACACCATCCTTATCAATGACGTGCCCTAGAAACTGCACCCTCTGTAACCAAAATTCACACTTCAAAAATTTTGCGTACAGCTTCTCCCTTCTTAACGCCTCCAAAGAAATCCTTAGATGTTCAGCATGTTCTTCCTCTATCACTGAATACACCAAGATGTCATCGATGAATATGACTACGAACTTGTCCAAGTACTGCTTGAACACTTTGTTCATCATATCCATGAATGCTGCTGGTGCAGTCGCCAGTACAAATGACATTACTAGAAACTCGAAATGTCCATAACGAGTTCTGAATGCCGTCTTCTGGATATCCTCCTATCTCACCTTTAGTTGATGATAGACCGTTCTCAAATCAATCTTTGGAAAGTATTTTACTCCCTTGAGTTGATCAAACAGATCGTCTATCCTAGGCAGCGTATACCTATTCTTAATTGTGACTTTGTTTAACTCACGATAGTCAATACAAAGTCTCATCGAACCATCCTTCTTCTCTGCTTATTCGGACACTGAGGAGCCATGTGCCCCGGTTGTCCGCAGTGATAACAGACGCTTCTCCCCTTCATACACTCCCCGGAGTGGTTCCTCCCGCAGTTGCTGCACTTCCCACTTTTCTTGGCCTCTCCCCCGAACTTGCTACCTTCGAGGATTGGCTCTCCATCCATTTACGCTTGTTAGGGTTGCTGCCTCCGCTGCTTCCCCCCTTCGGCCCTTCCTGATCGGTCTTCTTTTCTTGTTTAAATCGTGCTATGGCTTCATTGCCTCCTTCTGCAATGATAGCCCTTTCTAGCAATTCAGAGAAATTCTTAATCTTCAACACAGCTACTGCTTTCTGCACCCATGGCTTCAATCCTAATTCGAACCTTCTTGCCTTCCTGGCCTCTGTGTCCACCTGATGTGGAGCGAATTGGGCCAACTCGTTAAATTTTACCGCGTACTTTGCGACAGACATACCTTCTTGTTTCAGTTCCAGAAACTTAACTTCCATATCCTGCTGCGTATTCTCCCGAAAGTACTTCTCGAAGAATAGCTCCTTAAAACTGTCCCACAGAATAACTCCTTCACCTGCTCGTCCCTTATTGGCTTTCCACCAATAGTTAGCTTCACCCTTCATCATGAAGGTGGAAAATCCCGTCTTCTAGTGCTTCGGCCACTCTTGCGACCTCAAACACTTTCTCCGTCTCTTCTACCCATGTTTGGGCTTCGATTGGGTCTAAGGTTCCCCGGAACTCCGGAGGTCCTACCAACTTAAAATCTTTGAAGCTAGCCAAGTGATGTCCTGGCTGCCCTGCTGCTGGGGGGGGTCTATTATGCATTGCCTCGGTTAACAGGTTAACAAAGTTCTGCATTGGATCGGCATTTCCCCCTTCATTGTTAACGGATCCCTTCCTCCCTTTGGTTTCAGGGTTGTATTCTAGGCGGCATATTCTGAGGAAAGGAAGAAAACTTAGGCTTATCATTTTTACGTTCTATGCGATATGCTATTAGCATCAAAAAGTTATGACGTCCATCAATTATATTTGATTCAAATAAAACAAATGCATATATATTCATATACCACTGTTTTAATACAACATGATTCCATATTTGGCATACTACTATAAACGCTCAATGCCATAAACTGCCTACTGCTAACTATCCTCTACTAAGCAAAAGGTGAAGATTCACTACCACCTGCCACAACAAAAGTTGGGGTCGACTACCTTCCTATACATACATCAAGGTATAAGGGTTTACAACATAAAACTGTCCCTAATAAAAAAAAGTCGGACTATATCTAACAAATTAGTGCCTGCTCTCGCTGCTGGAAGGCAGCTCCATCCATTTGGCATCGAACTGCACAAAGGCGTTGTCTAAAGCTAGCTCCAAAGTATATATCCTCACATCTTTGGCTTCTACCTCATCCCTCAACTGTCTCAGCTATAGTTCTCTCTGCTCCAGCCTCTTTCGCAACTCGGCTAACTCAACCTGGGCCTGATAAGCAGCGTCCTTGTACTACTATTTAGTAATCTGGAGGGTATGGTTCTGCGCCTCCACTTGTCCAGCCCTAATCTCTAGCTTGATGTTCTTTGCCAACAAATCTCCTATCAGCTCATACTCCATGGGCTCCTTAATAGAGTCCCTCGGCTCTTGGTCCACTGAATAGCTATCTTGACTCTCGTCAGCCATCCTATGACAATAACAAACAATCAAAACAACTTCAGTACTACAATAAAATATATTCATTGATAAAATGAAATAATATTTTATTCAGTACAACAAAAACTCGATAAATCTCCTCAATACATCACCTACATACTCTTCTTGAGTTTTCTACTAAGGTTATAACCTAGGTTTCGCATTCCTAATGTTTATAACCTATAACTTTGATACCAACCTGTGATGCCCCTAAATTCGGGTCTCAAACACCGGATTCGGTCATCACAATCCAGTACAAATATTCACCTCTAAATAACATACAATAACTAAATGCGGAATAAAATAAATGTATGTCGTTCATTCAAAAGGTGTTACTAGTCCCAAGATTCGATAACCTTAATACAAACTTACAATCATACCCTAGAATAACCATTAGGGTTCAAATTATATAAACAGTAATTAAACTAAGCATAAAAACAAATTCAGCTACTTGAAGTCTATTACTTCATCTTTTCTGTGACGCCCCCAAATCCACGTTCCTTCGAAACCTCGGATTCGGTGCAGTCACGATACTACTATCGCGGAACTATTACATCTTTTATTCATTACTAAAAGAATACAATTTTGCTTATTACAATTTAGAATATAAATTCTATTCATATCTAGGATCTTGTATGATGACTCCAAACTTTTACAAGTTTCAAAACCCGGTCATATACCATCCCTGTCTAAACATCACATTCGATATTACTAAAATGCAGAATAACTTAAACTTTTCAATATCCTTTGAATAAAATCTTTATTGATTTCATAACTTGAATCAATTACAAATCCCTGAATCAACTTTCTAATATGATTCATTCTATTTGAGTTATCGTATAACGTTTACAACTCAACTTGATATCCTCTATGTATCAACTAATACATCTTTACAGTACGACAAGTTTTAAACAACGTATACAATTATCAAGTACAACTCTTAGAACCTAAACAGGGTTCAAACGATAATCTAAATAGTATTCTTCGTTGCGATACTATCTATCTTTATCAATCAAGAAGCACGAAATCTTTATCATGAATCCTTAACCTGCAAAAGTTGTTATTTGCAAGAGTGAGCTCGACAACTTAGCAATTATAACAGTTTTCATGCATCACACAGCATACAACATCATACTCAGTTCATGCATTTATAAACAATTTATATTTACTACGCATGTTACTTTTCACATAACAAGTATATCATCAAAGATCAACTTTCAGTCTCATTTATATCTCATATATAGTTCATATATAAGTTCACATTATCACAGCATAATATAATTCAACTAACAGTTATTGAATTCATATATCAAATAGGAACTGAAAGACTTGCCTGATTCGTAGTTTAATAACTACGACTTAACTGCTTAAAGAATTCTGCACTTCGTGTAATCCTACACAGTTATATAATCATGAATTTATTTCCATTAGTCATACATTCATACTTTCTCAATATAATAATAAGCATTACATTGTTTTCTATCTTGGCTCTTAGAACCTTGTTTCACTTTCCTATCATACGCTTAGTATTGTTAGGTACGTATAGTTATATCTTAACCATACTCAATATCAATATTAACACACTTAACTATTTAAGTGTTCGACACATATTTAAAACTCATAAATCTATAATCCATAGTGCTCTTACGTTTCTCAAACCTTATCGAAACCATTACATTCAAACTTTCTAAGTTTCACCTTTTAATATCCTTGTCATACTTAAACTAGTAATGCAAGGCTACTATGTTCATCATGCATACATGTTTATAAGTGTATTAACTCAAGTTTTAAAGCCTAGCATGCTCGTTCAAATCAAATTGAAAGTTACATGGTTTTCTTGTCGGACTTTCATATACCTTAAGTAATTCAAGTCCATGCTTCAAGGTTATAAAACTACTAAGGTCAGGTTATCACATAACCAGGCTAATTAATACTAAGTAGGCATGCTCGTGCTTATACTACACATGTATACTTAATCACATAGTCTATGCTTTAGAAATTCATTTTCTTGAATATGTGTGCATAGGTGATATCCACGTTTCATCATAGGATGCTCATGTCAACACATCTATAGGCATAATGACATCCTAATGCATATGCTTGCATGATCATAACATAATTTATATGGTAATTGATGTCCTTAGCTTTCACACTCTAAGCTTTTCATTGGAAATCACACTAAGTCAACAAATGCATCATAGTACATGCAAGGCATCTCGATATATATTTCATATGCACTAGAAACTCATATTTAAACCAGATAAACATTCTCATATGGTCAGAATCTAAAAGACATTAGTCTTGGTCAAGTTCGTTTTCGAAAGTCTTAAGTTTCTTATTTTGGAAATTGTCTTAACTTCCAATACTAGTGTACAATTAATACTTTAAGCATGCAGTTCAAGTCAATATAAACCATACTATTATGTTTAAAATATCAGATTATATACATATTACATATGTGTCTAAGTTCACAATCGAAATTATAAGTTTCATTTCAAAACTATAAGTTTTTCTTCAATCGTGTGTACTAATATCGTTAAACATGCTCATTTCATATCAAAGTAATCATATATATATATATGTTATCTATGTCCACATGCTTTTTCTAATTATATATCGCATGCTAGCACTTAACAGTACTTAACAGAAAACATAAATCAAAGTTTCTGGTTCAGGCCTGGCGCAGCTGCGCCGCTGGCCAGTTGCCGCTGGCCAGTTCAAATCTGGCGCAGCTGCGCAGGGCACTGGCCAGACCAGGAATTGCATACTGCTCGGCAGAAGCTTAAACCCATCACATAATTACTCGCGAAATTCATTCTGTACCAACTATAACACAATCCTATCATGCTTATAACTTTATTTAGCAACTAATTAACATTATCACATCACAAAATCATGAACTTCATACTTAATTCAAGAACCGAAAAATTGACAGTAAACATAAATGAAGAACAATGAAAGAGGGATTATACCGCTGTTAACATTCAAATAGAACTTGCTAATCCTCATTTCCTCTACTAATATGTATACAAGTATCCACCCTCTATATGCTCTCAACTTAAGCAATTCTCAACAATTGAAATAGAGAAGGAAGAGAGCTCCTTATATAGGCAAATGAATATCCAGACAACTCAATTACCTTCCAAATTAATTCAAAGGATTGCAAGAATGTTCAATAGATAAGAAATAGTTGGTGAGAGTTGGTGAACTCCATCATGATTCCCACTCCCCTTGAAATGATCAACTATGTTTTGATGAAATTGAGAAGGAGTATAGTCATGTGGGTTCACGTGGGAAGAAATGAGAAGGTGGGCACTCAATATGGGGCAATGCTTCTAAATCTCAGCAAAATCAACTTGCAAATGTAATACAACACTTGGTTTACATATATACCTTCCATATACATTTAAGTTGTACACCTTCCATTTCATATAATTTAAGTTATAAATTAATGTGTCACAATGTAGTCCCAATAATACTATCATGTAGTAAATTTTAACTTGCACATATATAAATTCATGTACATTTCATCCTACCGGATATAATTCTATCGGGTATTACTCATTATTATAACGGTTATTAATTATCATAACGGTTATTATTACAGTTATAATATCCTATAGAAATCATTATCAATTAACAATTACTATATGCTAATAGGGTATTTCTTAAGGTCTACCCACACACATCATGTTATATAAGCAGTAATATTATGTAATTCACATAATGCAATCAATTTTACTATATAGTTTATATATATAATACAGCCAAATTAATATTGCACAATACTTTATATAACATATGTGTAACTACAATATGTTATATTCTTAATAATCACATCCTTTGCACATATCAACTAATTGAGCAATTATAATCATATTAATAATCTACTCGTTTATATATTATTATACTCAATGGCAATTAATTAATTAATAAAATATTAATTAATTCATCCCTCATCAATCAATGTAATTATTAACCTCCATAACAATTAATTAACATTTATATGGTTAATTATCACATTAAATAAATATAAATCTTATTATATTTATAACAAATATACTTATTATCATGCTATCACTCGCAATAATAATAATTCAACATACCATCAAATAATTACTAGGTACTAGTATATTGTCCATAACAATAATTAATATTATAAGACAATATATCTCATACCTCAACAATACAATTCCGATTATATCTATAATCAATTTCCTTATTATTATACTATCACTAGTTATAATAATAAATCAACATATTATTATAATAACAATTAATATACACTAATTGTTTAATTAATAAATATTCCGTCCTTGAATTAATTAATTCATCAACGAATCTATTATCGTGCCACACAAGGCATATGTCACAAGCTTACACTAAGTTTATTCTCATTCTCGACACTTATTTATTTCTACCACATTACTCAGCCACCACATGTTCAATTTACTTAGGACTATTAAGCCACAAGTTTCACACACACACACACACACACACACACACACACACACACACACACACACACATATATATATATATATATATATATATATATATATATTGTGAATAGAAATATTCAAATATTATTTATAACTCTTATGGTAATATAGTAACTCAAGTTATTGAAATAACTTTGTTTTCTTTTATAATTTAAACTCTCTAGGAAATACATTACTATTATAACAATTATGTAGTCCACTATAACATAAAATATTATGTCTCCTCCAATTAAAGGCATTCATTATTAGAAAATAATTTACTTATTGTCTCAAGATATTATCCTTAATATAATATCAAATAATTACATGTACGACACATGTACATATATTATATATAGAAAATAGATATTAAGTTTATTTTCTTTTATAATAAATTATTTCCATCAATTTATTTATATATAGCAAATATGTTTTAATGTATTTACCATATTAATTAATCACACTTATTATATCATACCAAAAACATATAAGGTAATATTATTATTCAAAAATAACATTCCCTCTTTTATTAAAATAATTCAACATTAGAAACTATTTTAATATTCTTTATTAAAAATATATAATATTTATTTCTCTTCCCTTTCAATAAATTGTCTCCAAAGCAATTTCTTTAAATCTTCATTTAAAGATATAATGGTTTCCATTTCTCTTTAATAACGTATATGTGTATATATATATATATATATATATATATATATATATATATATATATTATTAACGTTATTCGTACATTAGACTTTCTCACATATTACCATTCTAAGTAATATATATAAAAAGTAGTAACTATAATCAAATATTCAACGCATATATTAATCTATTTCTTTACTTAAGTAAATTAAACACTACACCATATCATTAAGGTTCAATATTAACATTATATTATTCCATAATATAACTCCCAACTTAAATTAACTAATATTTATTCTTATTAGTTAATTTCTTAACTAACTCATGCTTCACTATCCAAACCTATTCACGGATAGCTTAAGAGCTATTAATAACCTATATTATAAACATACTAGTTATTAATACACATACTTAAGAATATGGTGATTATATATTAAGGATATTTAATGTCACTAACTTACTATTATAAAATAATTCTATAAATTATTTAATATCGATAGAAATTTATCCACTTCCTTTATCTCCACTGAATCGTCTCTACGCTAAATAACAAATATATATTAATAGTATATTTATAAATCACAAAAACATATATTACATAGTCCATATTACCCTATGTAATATAATACCACATACCTCATATCACATATATATACTCTTATTCGAACCCATATCACAGTTTAAGAATTTTATTTATTAAATCCTTATTTAATAATTTCTAAAAATTCGGGTTCTTACATCCTCTCTCCCTTATAAGGATTCCGTCCTCGGAATCACCGAAACTTCCTCTACTCGGTGCTATTCCGATTATTACATATTCTCTTGAATAATTTTATTCATTCTCTTTTTAGAAGTGTTATTAGTATAACCTTCTCCATCGCATTCTATCACTTTCTCCTTTCTAAGGAACATTCCACTTACTACTTTCATCCTTCAGAAGAATAAAAATCTTCCACGCTTTTTTAATAATCGTGAAGTAGTATGAATAACTCAGATTTCAAATTATGCTGAGGGGTCACACAAGACCATGAACTCTTCCACATTTACAAATGTCACAACATGAGTCTCCACACTGTAAACTAGAGTGTTTATCAATCACAAGGACTGGAAACACCCTCCACTCGTACTCTAGGTGGCTGGCCTATTGTACTACTACGTTGGGCCGCAACATAGTGTGTTGTAATGACTATATGAGTCATGTTCGTGACCACTGTCTTCGAAAATAGGTTCCTGTTATAAGGTTGTTCAACTCAGCTTCTCAACTTCTACATCCGCACCAGAGCAATCTGGTTTGACATAAGTACACAAGAATGCTTAAATTCTATAATCAGTTTTCAACAGTCACCTAGCCGAATCAATTAGCTTAGACACTTATCAACAATTCGGATATCAATCGAAATAATTTAGTCAACTTTTCATAATTTGAAAGAAAACCAAAAATCATTTTATGACGTCAAAATGCCGCACCCACTTAATAGTACGTTGAAGATTCCGTCATTTTGTGACTTTGTCATACTACATCATACCATAGTGGACTGACGATCTTACGATCACTTTCGACACTAGGTTCGATTGCATTGATGACTCCATCGTTTACCATCCTACACCATATCAAATGATGCACATGGTCAAAATATATTTTGAAAGATTTTCAAATTATTTTTGTCTTAGCCGAAACAAATAGCGTAGACATACGAATAACGGTGTTGTTTTTAAAATCCATTGGCTCAATCACTTGACCCAATGTTTTTCTCAAGAAAACAGAAGTGCAAACACTAGCACGAAGTCAATAAATTTTGAAAATCTAGCATAGCTAGAAGATTCAGAAAAATCCAAATTTCTCCATCACTTCAATCTATTACTACCATCAATTCTTACTATTCCAAAATTCTTAATTCTTCATGTATAATATATCTATTCTCAGTACAGTTCACCAACTTACCACACCATGGAAGTTCAGGAACTTACCACAATCATATGGGTTTAGGAACTTATCCTAGTCAGACCAAAGTCGTCCATTCGCTGAGGGGTTCCACCATACGATTATGATTTACGAACTTATCATAGGCATGAGTCTTAAGAACTCGCACCTAATTTTAATATTATCTAATTTAATCTTAGAGTCTCTATCTATCAAAATAAACATGAGAAAAAATCACCTTTTTTGCCATATGTATAATGATAGCGCGACACTAACATTCCAATGATTATCAATGTGATGCACTCAGCGCAAGCACAAACCTCTGCCCATACAAAAGTTTGTACAACTAAGCCATCACATGAGTCCTCAATGGAAATCCAACACTTAACTCTATCTTACTCTTCACTTGCTCTTTGCTCATTACGAACTTTCTATGTTTTATCACATACAACTCCTCATGAGTTCATCTCGTACTATTTCATAGTACATTCTCTCATAGCATCAAGCTATAACTACTTAGTCATTACAGACCATCTATCATTTCATAGTTCAATCTGATCACGTCGTGATCATCGATTTACCTTAGGGTTCTTTCCCTGTTATCAACTAAACTCCATTTGAGTTCATTCTCATTATCTTTGTCATATTCATATTATAGACATCGTCTTAACATTTTATTATCGGAGTTAGGAAACTCCTGTTTTTCATTCTCTAGATATTTCAAGATTCGTCCTTGAATCTTCACGTATATATTTTAATCTTTATCTTTCCCTCTCTCAGGTTATAGTCTAAGGTACACTTACCTAAGGTTTATAACCTACAGATCTGATACCAATCTGTGATGCGCCCAAATCCACGTTCCTTCGAAACCTCGGACTTGGTGCAGTCACGATACTACTATCACGGAACTATTACATCTTTTATTCATTATTAAAAGAATACAATTTTGCTTATTATAATTTAGAATATAAATTCTATTCATATCTAGGATCTTGTATGATGACTCTGAACTTTTACAAGTTTCAAAACCCGGTCATATGTCATCCCTGTTTAAACATCACATTCGATATTACTAAAATGCGGAATAACTTAAACTTTTCAATATCCTTTGAATAAAATCTTTTATTGATTTTATAACTTGAATCAATTATAAATCCCTGAATCAACTTTATAATATGATTCATTCTATTTGAGTTATCGTATAACGTTTACAACTCGACTTGATATCCTATATGTATCAACTAATACATCTTTACAGTACGACAAGTTTTAAACAACGTATACAATTATCAAGTACAACTCTTAGAACCTAAACAGGGTTCAAATGATAATCTAAATGGTATTCTTCGTTGTGATACTATCTATCTTTATCAATCAAGAAGCACAAAATCTTTATCGTGAATCCTTAACCTGCAAAAGTTGTTATTTACAAAAGTGAGCTCGACAACTCAGCAATTATAACAGTTTTCATGCATCACACAGCATACAACATCATACTCAGTTCATGCATTTATAAACAATTTATATTTACTACGCATGTTACTTTTCACATAACAAGTATATCATCAAAGATCAACTTTCAATCTCATTTATATCTCATATACAGTTCATATATAAGTTCACAATATCACAGCAAAATATAATTCAACTAACAGTTATTGAATTCATATATCAAATAGGAACTGAAAGACTTGCCTGATTCGTAGTTTAATAACTACGACTTAACTGCTTAAAGAATTCTGCACTTCATGTAATCCTACACAGTTATATAATCATGGATTTATTTCCATTAGTCATACATTCATACTTTCTCAATATAATAATAAGCATTACATTGTTTTCTATCTTGGCTCTTAGAACCTTATTTCACTTTCCTATCATACGCTTAGTATCGTTAGGTACGTATAGTTATATCTTAACCATACTCAATATCAATATTAACACACTTAACTATTTAAGTGTTCGACACATATTTAAAACTCATAAATCTCTAATCCATAGGGCTCTTACGTTTCTCAAACCTTATCGAAACCATTACATTCAAACTTTCTAAGTTTCACCTTTCAATATCCTTATCATACTTAAACTAGTAATGCAAGGCTACTATGTTCATCACGCATACATGTTTTTAAGTGTATTAACTCAAGTTTTAAAGCTTAGCATGCACGTTCAAATCAAATTCAAAGTTACATGGTTTTCATGTCGGACTTTTATATACCTTAAGTAATTCAAGTCCATGCTTCAAGGTCAACTACTAAGGTCAGGTTATCACATAACAAGGCTAATTAATACTAAGTAGGCATGCTCGTGCTTATACTACACATGTATACTTAATCACATAGTCTATGCTTTAGAAATTCATTTTCTTGAATATGTGTGCATAGGTGATATCCACGTTTCATCATAGGATGCTCATGTCAACACATCTATAGGCATAATGACATCCTAATGCATATGCTTGCATGATCATAACATAATTTATATGGTAATTGATGTCCTTAGCTTTCACACTCTAAGCTTTTCATTGGAAATCACACTAAGTCAACAAAGGCATCATAGTACATGCAAGGCATCTCGATATATATTTCATGTGAACTAGAAACTCATATTTAAACCAGATAAACATTCTCATATGGTCAGAATCTAAAAGACATTAGTCTTGGTCAAGTTCGTTTTCGAAAGTCTTAAGTTTCTTATTTCGGAAATTGTCTTAACTTCCAATACTAGTGTACGATTAATACTTTAAGCATGCATTTCAAGTCAATATAAACCATACTATCATGTTTAAAATATCAGATTATATACATATTATATATGTGTCTAAGTTCACAATCGAAATTATAAGTTTCATTTCAAAACTATAAGTTTTTCTTCAATCGTGTGTACTAATATCGTTAAACATGCTCATTTCATATCAAAGTAATCATATACGTATGTTATCTATGTCCACATGCTTTTTCTAATTATATATCGCATGCTAGCACTTAACAGTACTTAACAGAAAATAGAAATCAAAGTTTCTGGTTCAGGCCTGGCGCAGCAGTGCCGTTGACTAGTTCAAAACTGGCGCAGCTGCGCAGGGCACTGGCCAGACCAGGAATTGCATTCTGCTAGGCAGAAGCTTAAACCCATCACAAAATTACTCGCGAAATTCATTCTGTACCAACTATAACACAATCCTATCATGCTTATAACTTTATTTAGCAACTAATTAACATTATCACATCACAAAATCATGAACTTCATACTTAATTCAAGAACCGAAAAATTGACGGTAAACATAAATGAAGAACAATGAAAGAGGGATTATACCTCTGTTAACATTCAAATAGAACTTGTTAATCCTCACTTCCTCTACTAATATGTATACAAGTATCCACCCTCTATATGCTCTCAACTTAAGCAATTCTCAGCAATTGAAGTAGAGAAGGAAGAGAGCTCCTTATATAGGCAATTGAATATCCAGACAACTCAATTACCTTCCAAATTAATTCAAAGGATTGCAAGAATGTTCAATGGATAAGAAGAGTTGGTCAGAGTTGGTGAACTCCATCATAATTCCCACTCCCCTTGAAATGATCAACTAGTTTTTGATGAAATTGAGAAGGAGTATAGTCATGTGGGTTCACGTGGGAAGAAATGAGAAGGTGGGCACTCAATATGGGACAATGCTTCTAAATCTCAGCAAAATCAACTTGCAAATATAATACAACACTTGGTTTACATATATACCTTCCATATACATTTAAGTTGTACACCTTCCATTTCATATAATTTAAGTTAAAAATTAATGTGTCACAATGTAGTCCCAATAATACTATCATGTAGTAAATTTTAACTTGCACATATATAAATTCATGTACATTTCATCCTACCGGATATAAATCTATCGGGTATTACTCATTATTATAACGGTTATTAATTATCATAACGGTTATTATTACAGTTATAATATCCTATAGAAATCATTATCAATTAACAATTACTATATGCTAATAGGGTATTCCTTAAGGTCTACCCACACACATCATGTTATATAAGCAGTAATATTATGTAATTCACATAATGCAATCAATTTTACTATATAGTTTATATATATAATACAGTCAAATTAATGTTGCACTATACTTTATATAACATATGTGTAACTACAATATGTTATATTCTTAATAATTACATCCTTTGCACATATCAACTAATTGAGCAATTATAATCATATTAATAATCTACTCATTTATATATTATTATACTCAATGGCAATTAATTAATTAATAAAATATTAATTAATTCATCCCTCATCAATCAATGTAATTATTAACCTCCACAACAATTAATTAACATTTATATGGTTAATTATCACATTAAATAAATATAAATCGTATTATATTTATAACAAATATACTTATTATCATGCTATCACTCGCAATAATAATAATTCAACATACCATCAAATAATTACTAGATACTAGTATATTGTCCATAACAATAATTAATATTATAAGACAATATATCTCATACCTCAACAATACAATTCCGATTATATCTATAATCAATTTCCTTATTATTATACTATCACTAGTTATAATAATAAATCAACATATTATTATAATAACAATTAATATACACTAATTGTTTAATTAATAAATATTCCGTCCTCGAATTAATTAATTCACCAACGAATCTATTATCGTGACACACAAGGCATATCTCACAAGCTTACACTAAGTTTATTCTCATTCTCGACACTTATTTATTTCTACCACATTACTCGCCCACCACATGTTCAATTTACTTAGGACTATTAAGCCACAAGGTTCACACACACACACACACACACACACACACACACACACACACACACACACACACATATATATATATATATATATATATATATATATATATATATATTGTGAATAGAAATATTCAAATATTATTTATAACTCTTATGGTAATATAGTAACTCAAGTTATTGAAATAACTTTGTTTTCTTTTATAATTTAAACTCTCTAGGAAATACATTACTATTATAACAATTATGTAGTCCACTATAACATAAAATATTATGTCTCCTCCAATTAAAGGCATTCATTATTAGAAAATAATTTACTTATTGTCTCAAGATATTATCCTTAATATAATATCAAATAATTACATGTACGACACATGTACATATATTATATATAGAAAATAGATATTAAGTTTATTTTCTTTTATAATAAATTGTTTCCATCAATTTATTTATATATAGCAAATATGTTTTAATGTATTTACCATATTAATTAATCACACTTATTACATCATACCAAAAATATATAAGGTAATATTATTATTCAAAAATAACATTCCCTCTTTTATTAAAATAACTCAACGTTAGAAACTATTTTAATATTCTTTATTAGAAATATATAATATTTATTTCTCTTCCCTTTCAATAAATTGTCTCTAAAGCAATTTCTTTAAATCTTTATTTAAAGATATAATGGTTTCCATTTCTCTTTAATAAAGTGTATATATATATATATATATATATATATATATTTATTAACGTTATTCGTACATTAGACTTTCTCACATATTACCATTCTAAGTAATATATATAAAAAGTAGTAACTATAATCAAATATTCAACGCATATATTAATCCATTTCTTTACTTAAGTAAATTAAACATTGCACCATATCATTAAGGTTCAATATTAACATTATATTATTCCATAATATAACTCCCAACTTAAATTAACTAATATTTATTCTTATTAGTTAATTCCTTAACTAACTCATGCTTCACTATCCAAACCTATTCACGGATAGCTTAAGAGCTATTAATAACCTATATTATAAACATACTAGTTATTAATACACATACATAAGAATATGGTGATTATACATTAAGGATATTTAATGTCACTAACTTACTATTATAAAATAATTCTATAAATTATTTAATATTGATAGGAATTTATCCACTTCCTTTATCTCCACTGAATCGTCTCTACGCTAAGTAACAAATATATATTAATAGTATATTTATAAATCACAAAAACATATATTACATAGTCCATATTATCCTATGTAATATAATACCACATACCTCATATCACATATATATACTCTTATTCGAACCCATATCACAGTTTAAGAATTTTATTTATTAAATCCTTATTTAATAATTTCTGAAAATTCGGGTTCTTATATTTTCTTTACCCTTGTCCTTCTCTGAAGTCTGGGGTTTAACTGCAATGAAAGTCATGATATAGCAAGGGTGAGAAACTTGTTTGCTCAACAAGTTTAAATACAACAATAAAGGATATATCATGATTAAAGGAATATATACAAAAGGAATTCAACAATATGAATATCGGAAGTAAGGAGAATAATTGCTTTTAGAATAACTGATAGACGAATAGACTTCGAACTTTAAACTTCCAATGGAATCAATAGCTGATTGACCCTTTGGTTACTGGCTACAGAATATGTACTTGAGGGGATCAGCCTCGCGTACGCCATGTATATGCATAACATTCAACTTTGTTGTTTGTATCTTATATTAAATACCTGGGGTACTCCTCTATAATATAAGGGGTATTCTCTTCAGTCTAAGAATCCCTACCATCAATTGGCCTAGATAGCTTTTATAAAAATTTCATGCAATTGTCTGACCGAACAAGGGTTCAGACTCTATCCGAAGCAGTTCATGAATTATAGAAATTTAAACAATGTACAAGTCCAAGACTGTACGAACTCAAGTGCACCAAGTGTGAATATCAATAAAATTGATGTGGAATAATTGTAAAAAAATTAAACCACCTAAAGCATACTTGGAAATAAGGTCCAAGCGTCAATAATTAACTAGCAACACAATAATAACCTGCTCAATACAATATGAGAAGGATAGAAAACTTGCACAATAAAGAGTGTAAGTCAGGGAACTTGCCTGTTTGCTTAGCTACAATATTCTAGCTTTAATTAAATTGCGTTGAAATGACCTAACATTAACAAGTCGGTCTCTCAATTAGCATTATGTAGACTAGTATGAGTTCACACTTACAAGAATCTAATCCTCAGATAGGTCTATCACATAGTTCACGTAAGTCAATTTACTATGACTGAGTCCATAAACATCTAATCCTGTCTTAGATTAATAACTTTAGAATATCTAGTCTCTATGCATCAACATAGGCTTGAACATATAGCACTTCAATTAAGCATGAAATACAGTTTAAGATACACATATTGCAAGGTTCTGTCCATAATTCAAAGTTATATGGTTTAATGTCGGACATTCTTACACTTTAAGCAAATCAAGTTCATGCCTCAAGGGTCAACTACTAAAGTTATAGTACCACATATCAAGACTAAACAATACTTAACATGCATGCTCGTGCGTATACCACATATGTATACCTTAATCACATAGTTTATGCTTTAGAAATTCATTTTCTATGAACAGGTGTGCATAGGTAAAATTCGTATTTAACCAAATGATGCTCATGTCAACATGTTTATAGGCATAATGAATCCTAATATTCATACTTGCATGATCAGAATGTAACTCGCACAGTGTTTGATGATATTAGTCTTCAAATTCTAAGCTTTCCTTGAAAATTACACTAAGTCTACAAAGGCACTTAGTACATGCAAAGTGTCTCGAAGTCATGACTCACATGTATTAGGACACATATATATAAGCCACATATACATTCTCAAATGTCAGAACTAAAAAGACACAAATTTTGTTAAGTTCACTTCAAGTCCTTAAGTTTTTCTTTTAAAATCATCTTAACCTTCAATCATGTATGCTAGTATGTACTCAACACTTTAGTTTGACTTTTCCTATCTATTTAGACCATACGATCATGCTTACAAAGTCAGAATACACACATGATGCGTATGTGTCAAAGTTCACTTTAACAAATTCTAAGTTCATTTATAAACTATAAAGCTTTTCATTAATAATGTGTACCCACATGGTTATACATGTTCATGTTATGTCATTGCACTAATATCTACATGTTAATTATGTTTACATGCTTGCCTAAAGTGATACCATATGTTAGCACATAGCAGAATCTGTAACAAAATAGAAAATAGAGTTCAGGGCCTAGTGCAGCTGCGCTGCGCCCTAGTATAAAACTGGCGCAGCTGCGCTGGGGTCCGGCCAAACCTGAAGCAGCTTCTGCTAAGCAGTTAACAAAACCAACCCAACATTCCTTCAACAATTCGATTCTATACCAGCCATAATGCAGTTCTATCATGTTTATAATGTTATATAACACTTAACAAACATATTTCACAATTCAATTAACATCTAATTCACATAATCAAGAACTTAGAATTTTCAGAAATGAGGAACATAGATATGGGAATGTACCTCTGCTAAAGAGTTGAACTTGTTGCTATAACATTCTCCTTCAATCTCAGAATGCTAACACTGTTATATAAACTAACTCTCTATTCTCACTTTCTAAAAATTCCCAGCAACAGAAATGAGAAGAAGAGAAGCTTCATTTATAGAAAATTGGATATCCAGACAAAGCTTTCTTCCACTATATTAAACTAACGAATTGAGCAAGAACATAAAGGTTAACAAGAAGTTGGTGAGGAGTTGGTGAAATCTATCATAAAGCCCACTTCCCCCATAATCATTAGATAGAATTTGTTGAAATTGAGAAGGAAGAGTAGAGTAGTATAGGCTTTGCTCATACACGTGAGAAGAAATGAGGGGTGACTCTCATTATGGGACAAAGAAATAACTCAGTAACTTGGCAATACAATACACTAATGTTACATATATATATATATATATATATATATATATATATATATATATATATACCTACCATGCTTATTTAGGTTATATAATATATACACATTTTATTTCATATAACTTAGGTTATAAATGAATTAGGGGGTACACAATGTCATTACCAATGAGCAACTAAGTAATACAATGTATCAAGTAGGGGTACATATATATCAACATATAATCCATGTACATTTCCTTAATACCGAATATAAAACAATCGAGTATTACTCATTATTATAACGGTTATTATTTCAATTATAATGACTATTGAAATCATTATCAAATAACAATTACTATATGCTAATAGGGTATACATTAATGTTCACCCACACACATTATTACATAAGCACTATTATTATGTAACTCACATAATGCAACTAATCTTACTATGTAGTCTATATGTACAATATATAGCCACATTAATGCGTCACCTTGTACTTTATACAATATAGAGGTAACTACCATATACTAAAGGTTTAATTATCGTATGCTTGCATAAACAATTAATTGAGTGAATATAAGCTTGTTATATTTATTAATCCTTTACTCATTAATATTCTATTTCTCATAATAATAGTTAATCGACATATTGTCAATTAATTACTCGTTAATCGTCTCTCCTTGTAATCACAATTAATCCTTTCACTATATTCAAATAAATTAAAATTTTAATTATTAATCATCCTATCAATTCTTTTGATATAAAACTTAGGGCTAGTCCACTAATTTAAATAAACCATTAGTGACTCCCTTTAATTATTCCTAGCAATTATTCGCATAGGCACAAACTCACATAACCACATAACCACACAAGGTTTAAATAAGCTTACAAAACTAACTCATTAAAATTAAATTATATATTTAATTAATAATGGAGTTTAAAAATTTACGGTCATTACACTATATGAGCCTGAAACCAAGGATCATGCGATAAGGTGGTTTTATCCTCAAATGCCTTGGGTAAAGGCATCTATCACTGGTGATAACAACTACTTCTCATGGTGCTTCTCTCACCTTCCTAACTTGGAGCTGGTAGTATAGAACTTTCCAAGGGTAAAGAAATTTGCAACACAGCTGATCAAAGACCAGTCTCACTTCAGGGTCTATCGACATGCTGGCAACCACTACATTCCCTACGATTGTAGAGTAAGTTCAGATGGTAGAAGGGTCATAACCAAGTCCATGATCGTAGAGTCCTCTCACTCTACCATTAAAGATGATCAAGCTCAGATTGAGAAGTGTTATTCTGCCTCAGCAGCATTGTTTGATATTCCTTCGTCTTCCAACAGTGATTGGTACTCAATGATCTATCAGATTCTCACTACCTTTGAAAGCCTGTCCAAGAATGAGAATCGTGGAGTCCTAACCTGATGTTCAGCAGGAGTCTGCTCAACCAAATAACCAAACTCTTCAGGAGCAAGAGTTACTGAAGAACTCTGAAGAGTTGGTTAAGAGGATATCTCTCATTACTGTAGAAGCTAAGTTATTGTCAAGAGAAGGAGAAAGTGAGCATCACCACAGACTTCAGGCCATGATATCAGATATATCTTTCAAGTTCAAAGAGAGAGATCAAATCTATCTGAAGTCTATGAACGATCAGAAGGAAGATGCTTTGCTAGCTCAGAAGGAAAGTGCAAATCAAATATTGTCCCTCTCTGACAAGATTGACTCTCTGAATTAGTCTCTCTCCCTACAGTTGGAGCTAAGCCAACAGGAACTCAAGCTTAAGGTTGGCAACTCATCTTACTTGATGAAGCAGCTTATGATAAATGTCCAGCATCTTTCCCAAGTGATTAATGACAAAAAGGGGGAGAAAAAGAGGCATTCAAGGAATAGCAAGGAGAAAAGAATGAAGGCTGAAGAAAAGAGCAAGAGCAAAAAAGCAAAGAAGGACAAGAAGAGGAAGAAGAAGAAAGTAGCAGCAGCAGTAAATGTGTCATCATCTAAGGGGGAGCCAAAGGTTGATGACCCTATGGAGACAGAGTTTGAGGGGGAGCCAGGACAAGAGAAAGACAAAGCAGAAGATAAAGAAGAAGAACATGCATCTAAGCCAGAGAAAGAGCAAGATGAAGATGAAACAATGGAGCATGCATCTAAGGGGGAGCAGAGTGAAGAACAAAAGAAAGATGAGTAGCTGAGCAAAAAACATCCTGGAGACATACATGAAGCAGACAATGAAGCAGAGAAGGTACATTTCTAGCTATATAGGTATGTTCTGGATCCAGGATATAGAGTGTCATATTATATTTAATTCTATATTATCATCAATGACATTCATGATCATCTGTCTTTAGAAATACAGCTGCTCACTGTATATTAAGATTCATTCATCTCATATATATGCACTTATTATTTTTGTCATAATCAAATAGGGGGAGATTGTTAGGAATAAGCATAGAATGCTATTCCTATTTATATAAGATTTAATTATGATCTTAATAAATGAATATGCAAATATGTCTGCATTGATAAAAGCTGTAAAGTCAACAAATAGATAATACGAATATATGTACAAGGACGTAGAATGAATTGATCAAATATTTTAGGTTGATCCTACATGAACAAAATAGCTTTGTAAAGTCCTTCAAAAGTATATGATGTACAAGGACTAAATATAGAAAGATCAAGCTTGTTAGGTTGATCTTATGTAATATAATAGATAGGCCTATCTGATCGTCGAGCACTGCACCAACCTTCGTAGTCTGCCAGGAGAGATAAGGAAGACTCGGAGAATATCAAGGCATAATCGTAGTCTGTGAGGATAGTAGCTCTCGAAGTTCGTAGTCTGCCAGGAGAGACAAGGCAGGATCGTGGTGTATAGATAAGGACTTTCTCGAAGCCATAGTCTATAGAGGAAGTCATGTTTAGAATCATGGAGACAGCCTGTCTAAGCGCCTGTCGAGCGCCTGCCGAAGCTAAATCAAGAATCGTAGGCCACACTTGAAGTCATGGAGTCTACTGATCATATCAGAGGCAGAAATCGTAGTCGAGTTAGATCAGATAAGGACAACAAGTGTTAAGGCAGAAATTATAGTCTGTCATATGATCTGTTCTCGGAGTCGTAGTATCTGCAGAACCAAAGCAAGATTGTAGCCTGCAGAACTAAGGCCTTAACAAAGTCTATCAAGTGCTCACAACGCCAAGGAAGAATCGTAGAGACAATGCAATTCTCAACAAATGAGCACTCCCAAAGAGTCCAAAGATGTAGCCTCTGGTCAGAGCTGTAAAGATGCAATCTACCTGAAGAAAGCCAGAGAGCACTCACTGAATGGCATGCAAGCAATCAGAAGATCGAAGCACCATCTTAATCAGCATCCTGATTGAGAAGTGAAGCCATTCAGGAGAAGTCTTCCACAAGCAATCGTAAGGAGACTTCAGATATAGTAGCTGACTAAAAAGAAGTCAGCACGTGCAGTGTCTGTCAAGACAACAGAAGACAACGATCTTGGGTGTGACCATGATCGTAGTGCTTGCCAGACGAGAAGCAGGAACTGATGCTGTTTATACAGAGATACTGGCCAACCTATAAAGAATAGATGAAGAAGATTAAGCATGGGTCAGACCCTCCATGATATATGAACGGGAGATCACAGGGAGAGAGAGAGAGCTGAGTATGACTAATCAGAAGAGTCTTACAAATCCAGAAGAGCCAGAGCATTCAGACAAGTTATCAGTTTCTAATGCAAGTCAAGGCAAGCAGAAGTGTTGAAGTATTGCATGAGTGAAGAAGGAGAGGTTCTACATTATTAATCCAAAGAATACTCTCAGAATCGTAGTGTTGTCTGAACTAGTTAACGAGCAACATTCAACAGATAAACTATGATCAAGTTCATGGTCATCTGCATCAGAAACGTAGAGTTCGATCATCTGAATATTGAAGCCTTGGCAACGTCACAATATAAGAACTGACATTCGAACGTTACTGATTGAGAGCATCGATGTAGAAGGATAACTCCTGTGGTTCTAATTAAGGAATCAGAAAGGAGAAATAAAGGTGACTACCAACCTGACACGTTAAAGTGACATCTCTAAAGTGGTAGGTGAAATAGCAGACTGCTGTGTCAGAAAAGTCAAAAAGGGGTTGTCACGTCAAATCAGCAGTCTGCACCAAATAACTCGAGATCTATGAAGCAATTCAAATAGCTTCCAATAACTATATTCCAACGGGAAGCTTATGGAAGGGTATATAACAGCTGAAGCTTCAAAGATGCAGGAGTTGTTGGGTTGTTGAGTTGTTAACTCTATGAGTTCTACAAAGATGAACAAAATATGTCTCAGTGGCAGTGAGACTATGAAAGTATAAGTGAAGCAAGCTAAGAGAAAAGCTTTAACTGATAAAGACTTCACTCAACAACAATGAGAATGCCAATCAGAATGGCATCTAAGTTGAGAGCCGAGAAGGCCAAGAAGACAGTAAAAAGAGTGGCAGACCAGAAAGAAGATCCAAATAGTCACTCGACAAATCACCATGAACAACCAAGAGCTGAAGAAGAACAGATACAGAACCAAATCTGTACACAAGTCAAACAAGGTTCAGGGGATGCTAAGTACCAAATGGAGTCTACCAAAAGTACAAAGACTTAGTAGACCCCAAGTGGTGAAAGGGTGCAAAGCTGAGATCCAGTGAAGACAAGCATCAACCAAAAGATCAGCTGCACCAAAGAAGAAGTGATGGACTGCTAAGTACTCAAAGATGTCAAGATTCATGAACATCTTAGCAGTTTATCAAAGGTGATCCAGTCTTAATGCAGAATCCAAGGAGGATCACACCAAGCTGCTAATTACCAAAGGATGAACAAGCTTCAAGTCATCTTAGCAGCTCAGCACCAACAACAACATCAACAAGTAGCTAGGGCCTGAGGGGTCCTTGTCCAAGGGACTAAATTAAAGTCAAGTCTACTGGACTTGCTGTACCAGAGGGTACAAGAGATTCCAAGTCTACTGGACTTGAAGAGTTCTTAGTGAACTGAAGTTTCAAGTCTGCTGGACTTGAAGAGTTCTTAGTGAACTGAAGTTCCAAGGCTGCTGGCCTTGAAAGAATCGTAGTGATTCAAAGATGTAATGACATCCTTAGTGGAATCCCTTCTTGTTGAAGCAGAAGAGTGGATTAGGAGCTTGAGTCTCTGAACCACTTAAAATCTTTTGTGTCTTTTACATTCAGTCATTTACCTTATGTTCTTTTAACTGCTATAACTGTAATAACCACTTACATCTAAACTAACTCTAGAATAATGGTTAACAAGATATCTATGAAGGGGATCTTTAACTTATTCCGTTGTGCTTGAAATGCTTCTTATGTTTGTCATATGCTAATTACTTAGCAATACAAAATAAAATGAAAAAGATGTTTGAAAATAAAAGGATCTATTCAACCCCCCCCCCCTTCTAGATCTATTATGGGCCCTTTGGGAACTAACATATTATAAAACAATGAAAACCAATTTAAATGTTCATGCTCTTAATAAAATTCTTAAAGATCAAACTGTTTTAATACAAAGTAGTACTAGTGATGCTAATGTTCAGATTCCAAGAACTATTCTATGGAAAGACATTACTATACCTAGTCAATGGACTTTGCCCACTGAAGTTCCTCAACAACCTGTTAATAACAATTTTTTTGAATGTTGAAAATATTAGACAATTTTCTGATGGTACTGTCAAAATAAGTTTTGAATGTACCAGAAGACCCTTAATCATAGAAGATTTTACTAGTTCTTCAGTTCCTTCTAGAAGAGATACTGAAATACTTAGTAATACTTCTAGTTAAGATATTAAAATGAAAGGCATTTTAAATCATGGTCAAACTAGTCATCCTTGCTATACCACTAATGAACCTATAGAAGAAGATCAAGATCTTTCTCCTACACCTTCAGAATTACCTACTCAGTCAGATTTTGAAACCCCTATTAACCATCAGCTAAGAGTTATTAAAAAATAATTTAAATTAGATTGAAAAATCTTGTTGAAGATTTTAATTCCAAATCTAATAAAGAAAAAGACATTTATTTCGTGTTAATCATAGTGAAAAGGACAGAGATAAAGTCATTAATAAATGGAAAAGATTTATTAATGACAAAAAGATAAACATTACTTTCTTTACGTGGTATAAAGAATACCACAGTAAATGTAATGTTTTAACTAAAAGTCAGTGGATTAAAGAGGATAAGTCAAAGGTCTCGTCTAGTCACCCTCCTCTCGAAACTGTTCTTTATTAGTTAAAAACACTTCGATTATTACTAGTCCTTTTAAATTAGCAGATGGTAGTAAAGATGAGAAAAAGATTATTGAACAAAATAACTTCACTAATCAATACTTAGCAACTATAGGTAAACAGTTAGATAAAATTAAAGAAAAGTTTGAACAAACTACTATTCAAAAACCAAATACTAAAACTGAACAGCCTTTGTTAAACCTTCCAGAAAATAGTGTCGGATTAGGTTTACCTAACAAAGATAATGAACTCACTAAAGTCATTGATAAATTATTTAAAAAATTGAAAACTGGTGAAACTAGAGGAACTATTACTGTCATTGATCAGGTCGAGGATTCTGACAGTGAAAGCATTAGTCAATCAAATAAGTCTAATTCTGTTTCAATTCAAGATTTAAATGATCAGTTAAATAAGTTAACTTTTAATAAAGCCAGTATAATAAAAAATTGATATACTAGACCTTCTCCTCCTGATCTTCAATTTGAAGAAAGAAATCTAGATAATCAATTTTCTGTTTCTTCTAATAAAATCTATGAATGGAATATTGATAGTTTCAGTGAACAAGAAATATTAAATAAGTTAAATCACATGTCCATGGTAGCCAATAGTTATATCACAGCCTTCCACAATCTAGCTCTGTTTGACATTGTGGAGTTGATAACTAGTGGATTTACTGACACGCTTAGATCTTGGTGGGAAAAAATCTCACTGAAGATACTAGGTTATCAATAATCCATGATGTCCAAATGGATGACGATGACAACCCCATCTTTAATGAAGATGTTGGTGTTGGCCCTCCTGATGGAGTAAATACTTTAATATTTACCATAATAAAATATTTTATAGGATCACCTAGTAACATAACTGAGAGAACTCATGATCAGTTAAGTAATCTTACTTGTCACACTCTAAGTGATTTTAGATAGTATAAAGATGTTTTTACTTCTCGTGTTATAATGAGAAATGATAGTAACAAACCTTTCTAGAAAGAAAAATTTGTTAATGGTTTACCAAATTTATTTGCTCATAAAGTCAAAGAAGAATTAAGTAAAAACTTAGGATATATTGATTATGATTGTAAGACCCCAAATTTTATGAATAAAATTTAATTTTCTTTATATATTATTTTAAACAGTAAGGTGTTGTCTTGATAAATGTGATAAGTTATGGGAGAAATGTGCAAATTTTTTAAAGTTAGCAAGTGGTAATAAAATATTCATTGTGTCGGAGAATATTCGTTTGGTCGGGAAATATTATTTTTGTCGGGAAATATTTGTACAACGGCACAATCATTGGTGGGCCCCATAACGAAAAACTGTCGGATGAAAAAAAAGACAAGAATAAGTTTTTAATAACGGCGTGGTTGTTACCGTTAAAACTGTTGAAATACCCGGTGGTTAAAATACAGTAATACGCGATGTTGCACAGTAGCACACGGTATTGCACAGTAATTCTAATTATTGATTCTTACGTAAGAAGTCACTACTCAATAGTTGTTACAGTAATTACTGTTCAATATTTTATATTATTGATTCAACAATTGCTACATTAATAATTGCATAATATTTTATTGATTCAATAATTGTCATTGCACAGTATTTCAAATTATCAAATCAATAATTCATATTATTTGAATAATATTATTAGATAGCATTATTGGCAATGTCTAAGAAAGTTCTGTCGAGAAAAGGGGTTAGGTTAATCTAATTGCGCGCCAGTAAGGAGAAATCCTTATCGGAAAGCCCCCTCTTTCCTGAAAATGACCTGTTTGTCAATATTGTAGTTCTGTAATATTATTTGTGAATAATTAATCATTGATTTATATGATAAGAAAATATTTATTTCAATTCTAAGATAAATAAAATAATTTTTTTAGAATAAAATATTTGTTGAAAGTTGGTATTTTATCTTCTTTAATAAAATAATTCATTCAAATATATTATTATAATATTACATTATAAAATTATAATGTAATAATATAATAGTATAATTTTAAGCGGTAATATTATTATAATAATATATAATTTTAGCATGAGAATAAAAGTGGAGAAAAGGTTATCATTTCGTGCACGTTTCCTTCTCCTGCAATCCTTTGTTTTCAAGTTGGTGGGCGGAAGTTTTCTGCAAAGCATTTTATTTTTCCAAGTTTGGTGGGCTTTGCCCATAAGGAATTGTAGGCAAAAAAAGAAAAAACAAGAAAAGTAAAGTTAGGCATTGAAATATTCTCCTGCAAAGGCTTTGCAAAACTTGTTTTCAAAGAGTGGGCCCTAAACTATGGAAAATAATGGAATTAGGCAGAAGTTAAGCATAAAAGTTAGGCTCATTAGTTTGTTTTTCCCTCCGAAGCTGCACTATAAATAAGGGGTAACCCCTCCTTCCTAAAACACACCATTTCAATATTAGAAATTCTTATTCTATAGTATTGTGAGTATTTTTCTTGAGTATAAGGATACTTTAAGTGTAGCTTTTTGTGCAAGATTTTCTCAGAATAATATCCGATATTCCAGTCAAATCCAATTTCTACTAAGGTAAATGATATTATTTTATTGCAATACTCGTAAGAAATATTATTTTCTTTCATATTTCATATTATGAAAGCGATAATATTTCATTTCATATACCCAAATTAAAGCTTTCTATAGTAAGTATTGCTTCTATAATTCCTGAAATGATCAGAAATTTTTTGAATTTTGCGTTTCATCTAATATCATTTCATTGGAATGTTGGTATGAATTTTATTATAAAATTTTTACCTTTTCATGTTGGGGTTACTATTCACGTATACAACACTATTCACGTATACGGCACTATTCACGAATACGGCACTATTCATAAAAAAATTAAATTTTCTTTTATTTGTCCAAGTTGTCTATTATAGTTCTTATCTTTGATTAGATCCATGTTTTATCTTTATTCTTGAATTTTGCTCCACAACGTGTTATTATGGAGTATTCTTGAACTTGGATAAATTAGATTACGAATCCCTAATCTTTGTCCTCTATCTCACTGGATTCGTTATTTATATTATTTTTCATCATTCTCAGTCCTAAATGGTGATATAACTGAATATCTTTGGTCTGTAGAGCAAAGATGAATGATTACCTGATGAATATCTTTGGCCCGTAGTGCAAAGATGAAAAGGTGTTGAGATGAACATGACCAACTGATGATACAAATAAATATCTTTGGCCCGTAGTGCAAAGATGAATATTTGATTCGAGATTTATATTGATTGATGTTACCGGGATAAAATATTGATGATGGACTTTTAAATCATAGAAGATAGTAGATTTCATTCTCTACTTAACTCTTCTAATGAATTGTTATTTTCGCTGCAGTTGTTGATCTAAAACTTATTGTCCATAATATTTTATCTGATTTGTTGAAGACTAACGATAAATTATTCTTTATTATCTTAGTCATAATATTCTTTACTGGGATAGTTGAGCTCACCCTTTTCATCTATTGTCCTCTTCAGGGAATGAGAATATTGCGGGAACTAGTCAGGGATCAGTGTGATGGTCAGAGTAGAGCAGTAGTAGTCCTCGTTATTTTTGTAAAATAGTGTGATAATAATTATAATAAAAGAGGACTGTATTTGAATATTTATATTTCGTATTATATACGATTTGCATTGAGACTCACAGTTTGTGTGGTCGTATTTTGCACGACCGTATGTTATAAAAGATTGTATTTGAATTCTGTACCATGTATTTGGCGACTCAGAATGGGTTGAGTATTGAACCTATTTTGGGGGCGTCACAGTTGGTATCAGAGCTTAGGAATATGATCTCTGGCGGAGATCTGGGAATAGAACTAGGAGGGGAGAGACGAGTAAAACCTTCGCTAGTGTGTCCTACCTAAGCTTAATTGTTATTTAATTGATCGGTTGGAACATAGGGTTAATATGTGATATGTTAATTTGTTTGATTAACCCTTGTTTAGTGGCAGTATTTGAGAATGGTAGCTGAAAATCTAAACAATGGAGTGAATGAGACCGTTGAGACACCTTTAATCACCAACTAAGAGAACGTGCAACAGGAAGGCTATATTCCTCCTGTAAACAACCCTACCGAGGAAACGGTGAATGATGGGATTTTTAGAAGCTTTTTGCAGTTCATGCAAAACCAGACGAGGGAGACTCGTGTTCATAATACAGGTGGAAATAATAACTCGCGACTTGTCACTGCCAAGCAGTTCAAAGAGTTGGGACCACCAGAATTTTAGGGAAAGCCAGATCCAATCAAGGCAGAGACGTGGGTTAAGCAAATTACTAAGATATTTGATGTCTTGGGATGCACGGAGGAACAGAAGGTTCCATTCGCCACCTTTATGTTCCGTGGAGAGGCAGATTACTGGTGGGAATCTATAAAGCGTACCCAGCCTGTCGCACTCAAGATGTCTTGGGAGGCGTTCCAAAAATTATTTAATGACAAGTATTTTCCAAAAAGTATTCGTCACATGAAAGAGGTAGAGTTTATCAGACTAGAACAAAACAACATGACGGTGTCCCAGTACGAGGCTAAGTTCGCGGAGTTATCCCGGTTTGCACTTCATTTGGTGGAGAATGAGGAACGTATGACGCGGATGTTTCTGAGAGGTTTGAAACCAGAAATTCGTTAATACCTAATTTCTCATAAATTTTCTCTATATTCGGATGTAGTGAACAGTGCCCAGTTATTAGAATGAGATAATGATTACGTTCAACCAAGGGACAACAACCAAGGTCGTACCGGTGGCAGCAGTCATCGGAACAATGACAAACCGCAGGGAGGAAAGTATCATGACAGAAGCGGTAACCACTCCGGTGGTAATCGTGGCCATGATAATAGAAGGAGTGAGTCGGGGGGAGATTTTAAGAAGAGAAGGTACAACAATAAGAACGTAAAAACATCGACAGCAGCACCAACATCAACTGTTTCTAGGGGAGGAGAACGACCGCCAGTCGTATACTATAAATGCGGGCAAGAGGGACACATCAGTCCCAACTGCACACAGCAATCCAAGGTGTGCTATAAATGTGGAAAGGAAGGACATATAGCTCGAGTGTGTCCTGTAGCGAAACCAAGTCCAGCGAGGGTGGTGATTCCTAAGGCAGTTCCGGACAAGTCAAAGTCAGTGGTTCCTGGAAGAGCTTTTGTCGTAACTGCCCAACAAGTGAGGAACCCGAATGAGGTTATTACGGGTAAGCTAATTATAAACTCTTGCGAAGTCTATACCTTATTAGATATCGGTGCTACCCATTCTTTTATTTCACCTGCTTGTGCTCAACGTTTGAACTTGACTCCTGATAAATTAGACTTTGACTTATCTATTGCAACTCCGTTAGGAGAAACCTCCGTTACATCTACAGTTTACAAATATTGCTTGATTCAAATTGGTACCCTCACCCTACTTGTTGATCTTATATCTTTGAAAATACTTGCGTTTGATGTAATTTTTAGAATTGACTAGTTAACCACTTATCATGCCAAAATTGATTATTTTCATAAGGTTGTTAGTTTTCATATTCCTAATCAACCTGTTGTGCTAATCCAAACCACTAAAATCAATCAATATCATTTCAAGTCATAAAGTTATTCGTTTATAAAAAACGGATGTCAAGGTTTCTTAGCCCATGTCACTGATCTAAACCAAAATACGTTAGGTTTGAATGATATTTCTGTTGTTAATGAGTTTCCTGATGTATTTCCTGAAGAACTTCTCGGTCTACCCCCAGAACGTGAAGTTGAATTTTTTATTGACCTTGAGCCCGGTACAAAACCCATTTCTAAAACCCCATATCGAATGGCTCCTATTGAACTTCAGGAGTTAAAGGTCCAACTACAAGAGTTGTTGGACATTGGTTTTATTCGTCCTAGTACATCTCCTTGGGGTGCTCCTGTTTTATTCGTAAAGAAGAAAGACGGGAGTATGCGACTTTGTATTGACTATCGGGAGTTGAACCATGTCACCATCAAGAATAGGTATCCATTACCTCGTATTGATGACCTGTTCGACTAGTTGCAAGGTGCATAATTCTTTTCAAAGATCGATCTTCGTTTTGGATATCATCAGTTGAAGATTAAAACTGAGGATATTCCAAAGACTGCTTTCAAAACTCGATACGAGCATTATGAATTCTTAGTCATGTCTTTTGGATTGACTAATGCTCCTGCTACTTTCATGGATATGATGAACCGTGTATTCAAGGAATATTTGGATCAGTTCGTGGTTGTCTTTATTGATGACATCCTCATTTATTCCAAAAACCGTGAAGATCATGAGCACCACCTGAAGCTAGTACTTTAAAGGCTTCGTGAAAACAAGCTATATGCCAAGTTGAAGAAATGTGAGTTCTGGATTGAGGAGGTAGCATTCCTTGGGCACTTAGTATCAAAACATGGAGTATCTATTGACTCGGCGAAGATTGAAGCAATACAAAGTTGGGAGCAACCAAAGTCGGTGACCGAAGCACATAGTTTTCTGGGCTTAGCTGGTTATTATCGAAGATTCGTGGAAGAATTTTCTCGAATCGCTACTCCATTAACTCAGCTGACTTGGAAAGATACAAAATTCGTATGGAACGAGGAATGCGAGAAGAGCTTTCAAGAGCTCAAGAGGAGACTCATTTCGGCACCTGTTCTGACGATACCATCTGGTTCGGATGGATTTGTCATTTACAGCGATGCTTTGGGCAAAGGGTTAGGATATGTTCTCATGCAACATGGAAAAGTCATAGCATATGCATCACGACAACTCAAGGAATATGAGAGGAATTATCCTACTCATGATCTAGAGTTGGCAGCAGTCGTTTTCGCGTTAAAGATCTGGATCCACTACCTGTATGGAGAGAAAGTGGAGATCTATACGGATCATAATAGCCTCAAATATTTCTTCACCCAGAAGGAACTCAACATGCGGCAACGACGTTGGCTTGAGCTGTTGAAAGATTACGATAATACCATCCTGGTAAAGCGAACGTGGTAGCTGACGCGTTGAGTAGAAGATCATATGCGGGAACAAATGTGATGCTATCAAGGCCTATTTTGTGTGATTTACAAAAGATGGAGATAGAGTTCAAGACTCCGGGGACCCACGTGATGATGTCAAGTATACGCATAGAACCAGCTTTGATTGATAAAGTTAAAGCTACTCAAGTTGCAGACCCAGAGCTGATAAAGATGAAGAAGAAAGTGCAAGAAGGTGCTATTCCAGAAGCAAGAATCGATGAAGAAGGAATACTTCGAGTCAACTCCAGACTTTGTGTTCCTAACGATTCTGATTTGAAGTATAGAATCATGATGGAGACACACAACACACCATTTGCAATCCATCTTGGGAGTACCAAAATGTATCGTGATCTTCGACATACATTTTGGTGGAGCAATATAAAGAGAGAGATCGCGGAGTTTATCTCGAGGTGTTTAACGTGGCAACGTGTCAAGGTGGAGCATCAAGTGCCAAAGGGTCCATTGCAACCACTTGAGATTCCAAAATGGAAGTGGGAACACATTACCATGGATTTCGTTATGGGTCTTCCCAAGGTTTTTCAAGGCATAGATGCGATTTGGGTTATTGTCAATAGATTAACCAAATCTGCTCATTTCTTGCCGATACGGAAGACTTATTCCCTTGAACGTCTTGCTCGTATATACGTGAATGAGATTGTGAGATTGCATGGCATACCAGTATCCATAGTTTTGAATCGCGACCCCTAGATTTACTTCACGATTTTGGATCAGTTTGCAGAAAGCTATGGGCGCGGATATATGATTCAGTTCTGCATATCATGCTCAAACGGACTGGCAATCAGAAAGGACTATCCAAACTCTTGAAAATCTATTGAGACTCTATGTTCTAGACTTCAAAGGGAGTTAGGATAAGTACTTACCATTGGTGGAATTTCTCCTACAACAACAGTTATCAGGCAAGTATAGGCGTGGCTCCATTTGAAGCGTTGTATGGATGAAAGTGTCGCTCTCCAGTATGCTGACATGAGGTGGGTGAAGCAACATTATTGGGACCAGAGTTAGTACGTATAACTACGGAAAAGATTCAAATGATCCGACAACTAATACAAACAGCACAAGATCGACAAAAGAGTTATGCGGATCTTCATCGAAAGGACGTGAAATTTAATGTTGGGGATCATGTATTGTTACGTGTTGCTCCGTGGAAGGGAGTTACGGTTTGGCAAGAGAGAAAAACTCAATCCACAATTCATTGGTCCATTTGAGATTCTTGACCGAGTAGGAAATGTGGCCTATAGACTCGCTTTACCTCCAAGTATGTCTCGTGTTCATAACGTTTTTCATATATCCGTGTTACGTAAATATGTGAAAGATCCAACCCACATTATTAAGTTAGAACCGGACGAGATAGCTAAAGATTTAACGTACGAGGAGGAACCTTTCAAGATCTTGGATAAGAAAGAGCATGTCCTACGCTCAAAGGTTATACCACAAGTCAAGGTTTTGTGAAGAAACCATGATATCGAGGAAATGGCCTGGGAGTTAGAATCAAAAATGAAAGTGAGGTATCCTCACCTTTTCGACATACCAAGTACGTACGTCAATTTCGAGGACGAAATTTCATAAGGAGTGGAGGTTGAAAGACCCCAAATTTTATGAATAAAGATTTAATTTTCTTTATATATTGTTTTAAACAGTAAGGTGTTGTCTTGATAAATGTGGTAAGTTATGGGAGAAATGTGTAAATTTTTCAAAGTTAGCAAGTGTAATAAAATATTCATTGTGTCGGAGAATATTTGTTTGGTCGGGGAATATTCTTTTTGTCGGGGAATATTCGTACGACGGCGCAATCATTGGTGGGCCCCATAATGAAAAACTGTCGGATGAAAAAAACGACAAGAATAAGTTTTTAATAACGGCGTGGTTGTTACCGTTAAAACTGTTGAAATACCCGGTGGTTAAAATACAGTAATACGCGGTGTTGCACAGTAGCACACGGTATTGCACTAGTAATTCTAATTATTGATTCTTATGTAAGAAGTCACTACTCAATAATTGTTGCAGTAATTACTGTTCAATATTTTATATTATTGATTCAATAATTGCTACATTGATAATTGCATAATATTTTATTGATTCAATAATTGTCATTGCACAGTATTTCAAATTATCAAATTAATAATTCATATTATATGAATAATATTATTAGATAGCATTGTTGGCAATGTCTAAGAAAGTTCTGTCAAGAAAAAGGGTTAGGTTAATCTAATTGCGCGCCAGTAAGGAGAAATCCTTATCGGAAAGCCCCCTCTTTTCTGAAAACGACCTGGTTGTCAATATTGTAGTTCTGTAATATTATTTGTGAATAATTAATTATTGATTTATATGATAAGAAAATATTTATTTCAATTCTAAGATAAATGAAATAAATTTTTTAGAATAAAATATTTGTTAAAAATTGGTATTTTATCTTCTTTGATAAAATAATTCATTCAAATATATTATTATAATATTACATTATAAAATTATAATGTAATAATATAATAGTATAATTTTATAATTTTAAGTGGTAATATTATTAAAATAATATATAAATTTTAGCAAGAGAATAAAAGTGGAGAGAAGGTTATCATTTCAGTGCACGTTTTCTTCTCCTGCAATCCTTTGTTTTCAAGTTGGTGGGCGGAAGTTTTCTGCAAAGCATTTATTTTTCCAAGTTTGGCGGGCTTTGCCCATAAGGATTTGCAGGCAAAGAAAGAAAAAACAAGAAAATGAAAGTTAGGCATTGAAATATTCTCCTGCAAAGGCTTTGCAAAACTTGTTTTCAAAGAGTGGGCCCTAAACTTTGGAAAATAATGGAATTAGGCAGAAGATAAGCATAAGAGTTAGACTCATCAGTTTGTTTTTCCCTCCGAAGCTGCACTATAAATAGGGGGTAATTCCTTTTTCCTAAAACACACCATTTCAATATTAGAAATTCTTATTCTATAGTATTGTGAGTATTTTTCTTTGAGTATAAGGATACTTTGAGTGTAGCTTTTTGTGCAAGATTTTCTCATAATAATAGTCGATATTCCAGTCAAATCCAGTTTCTACTAAGGTAAAGAATATTATTTTATTGCAATACTCGTAAGAAATATTATTTTCTTTCATATTCCATATTATGAAAGCGATAATATTTCATTTCATATACCTAAATTAAAACTTACTACGGTAAGTATTGCTTCTATAATTCCTGAAATAATCAGAAATTCTTCGAATTTTACGTTTCATCTAGTATCATTTCATTGGAATGTTGGTATGAATTTTATTATAAAATTTTTACCTTTTCATGTCGGGATTACTATTCACGTATACGACACTATTCACGTATACGATACTATTCACAAATATGGCACTATTCACAAAAAAATTAAAAAAAAAATATTTGTCCAAGTTGTCTATTATAGTTCCTATCTTTGATTGGATCCAAGTTTTTATCTTTATTCTTGAACTTTGCTCCACAAAGTAATATTATGGAGTATTCTTGAACTTGGATAAATTAGATTACGAATCCCTAATCTTTGTCCTCTATCTCACTGGATTCGTTATTTATATTATTTTTCATCATCCTCAGTCCTAAATGGTGATATAACTGAATATATTTGGCCTGTAGAGCAAAGATGAATGATTACTTGATGAATATCTTTGGCCCGTAGTGAAAAGATGAACAGATGTTGAGACGAACATGACCAACTGATGATACAAATGAATATCTTTGACCCGTAGTGCAAAGATGAATATTTGATTCGAGATGTATATTGATTGATGTTACCGGGATAAAATATTGATGATGACTTTTAAATCATAGAAGATAGTAGACTTCATTCTCTACTTAACTCTTCTAATGAATTGTTATTTTCCGCTGCAGTTGTTGATCTAAAACTTGTTATCCATAATATTTTATCTGATTTGTTGAATACTAACGATAAATTATTCTTTATTATCTTAGTCATAATATTCTTTATTGGGCTAGTTGAGCTCATCATTTTCATCTATTGTCTTCTTCAGGGAATGAGAATATTGCGGGAACTAGTCGGGGATCAGTGTGATGGTCAGAGTAAAGCAATAGTAGTCCTCACTATTTTTGTAAAATAGTGTGATAATAATTGTAATAAAAGAGGACTGAATTTGAATGTTTATATTTCGTATTATATACGATTTGTATTGAGACTCACAGTTTGTGTCGTCGTATTTTGCACAACCATATGTTATAAAAGATTGTATTTGAATTCTGTACCATGTGTTTGGCGACTCAGAATGGGTTGAGTATTGAACCTATTTTGGGGGAGTCACAATGATAACCTAACTTATGGTGACATAATTAGTTATATCCAAAAAATTGGCTTTAAAATGTGTATTGATTTTAAAATTGCAAATCAAGCTGGTAAGGACAAAGATAAAGCTAAATATGAGTTAGGAACCTTTGGTGAACAATATGGTTTACCCCCAGTTGCTCCTTCTAGGAGAAAACACCGGCATAAATATATTGAAAAACGCAAAAGCCATAAACTTCATAAAAAACATTCTAGTCAGCCTAAAAATCAAGATAATTATTATGATAAACCAAAGTCACATATAAAAAATCAACACGTAAATCTAAAAAATATGATAAAAGTAAAATTACTTGTCATAATTGTGGTCAAAAAGGACATTATAAAAATGAATGTAAAATAAAACAAAAATTATCACAATTAAATGTTTCTAATGAAGATACTGAACAACTTTTAGAATTAATAAGAATTGAGAATGACATTGATAGCAATGATTGTTCTGATATTCCTTATTCTTCTAACAGCAACAATAGCAAGGAAATAGATAGTAATACGGAAGAAGTCACCTTATGTACTGATAATTGTAAAACTGATTGTTGTAATAAAAGAATAAATATTCTTAACAAAGAAGAAGAAGAAAGTTCTTCGTTAATAGATCTAATTAGCAAGATTACAGATTCTGAGTTAAAGATTCAATATATGAAACAATTAAAGGATTTGCTAACTAAAGATAACACAGTTAAGAATAAGATTACTAAAGGCAAAGAAAAACCTATTTTCAGTCTTAATAAAACTCTTGAAAGGTTTAAAACACCTGACAAAGAAATTACCCTCCCTTAGTTAAACCAAGAAGTTAATAAGTTAAAAAAGAAAATTTCGTATCTTAAAACAGAAATTTCTAATTTACATAAAGAGATGCTTAATTTAGATGTTATAGATCAGGTTCTACAAGTTAAAGATTCTTCAATAGAGGAAGATGAACCAGAATCTTCTAACACTAAAAATGAGTCAGAATTTCTTATTGTTCAAGGAAATTCTCTTAAAAGATTAAAAGACATTACAATTCAAAAATGGTATATTTTCATTACTCTAGTAATTGATAAAACTTTTACAATTAAACTTCCTGCTCTAGTTGATACTAGTGCACATTTAAATTCTATTCAAGAAGGATTAATTCCTATCAAGTTTTATAAAAAAAAAACTAGTGAAAGATTAAGCTCAGCTAATGGTAGTCAAATGAAAATAAAATATAAACTACCTAAAGTTCATATTTGTCAAAATAACTTGTGTTTTAAAAAAACTTTTGTTTTAATCCGTAATTTGACAGATAAGATTATTTTAGAATTACCGTTTATATATTTATTATATCCTTTTACTACTAGCAATAGTGGCTTAAGCAGTGAACACTTAGGTCAAAAGGTAATATTTAAATTTATTACTAAACCTAAAGAAAGAGATTTAAAATTTATTTAGGAAAAATTTATTTCTAAATCTATAAACCTGCTAAATAGTAAGACCACTCAGTTAAAATTCTTGAAAGAAGAAATTAAATATAAACAGGTTGTAAAACAACTCACAGATAAAAGGGTTCAAGAAAAGATTTAAGATTTAAAAAATTATCTAAGTCAAAACCTTTGTTCTGATTCCCCTAATGCTTTCTGGTATAGGAAGAAACATATTGTAAGGCTACCTTATGCTAAGAAATTTAAAAAATATTTAATTCCTACTAAGGTCAGACCAATACAAATGAATCACAAGCAAATGAAACTTTGTAAAAAAGAAATTAGTGATTTACTCAACAAAGGTTTAATTAGACATAGTAAGTCCCTTTGGTCTTGTCCAGCTTTTTATGTTAACAATAAAGCTGAAAAAGAAAGAGGTGCTCCTTGTTTAGTTATTAATTACAAACCTTTAAACAAAGTTCTCGAATGGATTAGATACCCATTGCCCAATAAAGAAGATTTGCTTTGCAGATTAAGTAATACTACAGTCTTCAGTAAATTTGACTTAAAATCAGGATTTTGGCAAATTCAAACTCATCCTGATGATAGGTATAAAACTGCCTTCACCACTCCCTTTGGTCATTATGAATGAATTATTCAGTCATTCGGTCTTAAGAATGCCCCTAGCAAATTCCAGAATATTCTTAATGATATTTTAAACCCTTTCAGTCACTTTATTATTCTTAATGATATTCTAAATGTAGTCTTTTTCATACTAGAGTCAGATTTCTTGGTCATGATATTCATCAAGGTCTTGTTCGACCTATCGATCGTGCTATTCAATTTGCCAACAGATTTCCGGATAAAATCACAAATAAAACCCAACTTCAAAGATTTTTAGGATCCCTTAATTACGTTGAAAATTTTTACAAAAATCTTAAAAAAATCTGCAAACCTCTTTTTCAGCGTTTGCAAGACAATCCTCCTCTATGGACAAATGATCATACTTCCGTTGTCCAACAAGTTAAAAAATATGTTAAGGTTTTGCCATACCTTGGCATCTCTAATGAATCAGCATTCAAAACTGTTGAAACTGATGCTTCTGAAATTGGATTCGGAGGTATTCTTAAACAAAAGTTAACTCCTACTTCTACTGAACAAATTGTTCGATTTCATTCTGGTGTTTGGAACCCAACACAGCTTAATTACAGTACTATTAAAAAGGAAATTCTTTCCTTAGTTTTATGTATTAATAAATTTCAAAGCGATTTATTAAATCAAAAAAATGTAGTTAGAATTGACTACAAGTCAGCAAAATATATCCTCGAAAAGGATGTTGAGAATGCTGCCGCTAAGCAAACTTTTGCTAGATGGCAAGCTCTTTTAAGCATTTTTTTTATTTTGATATTGAATATATTAAAGAAAGTGAATTCTATTCCTGATTTTCTTACTCGAGAATTTATTAATTCAGGTACTACAATTGTTTCAAAATGAGTGTGTGAGGTGGTTCTCGTGGTTCATGCCGCCCTTCAGGCCCAAGTAATCAACCCAAGAATTCCTTAATTCCTTACCCAGTAAACCCAATTCCATCTGTTGATTTAGTTAATAGATACCAAATCCTTGGATCCATTCCAAGACTATACAATACAGTTTTAGCTAGTAAACCCAAACCCTTTGATCCATTTTGCAGCCCTCACCAAGATATTCCCAAAAGTCAAAATTCTCAATATATCCCTATCTATGAAAATAACTTATTTCATGTTGAGCCAGTAATTGTGACATCCCGGATTTTTAAGAATTTATAAATGAGAATTTAATAAATAAAATTCTTATTTATGAGATATTTTGAGTGTGAATATATGTATACGTGCCATATATTGTGAAATATGTGAATTGATGTGAAGAGAATGTTATATATTAATTTTAATATATATTGATTAAATAAATAATTTAATTAAATTATTTATTGGGTTAAATAAATAATTATGTGATTATTATGGGGTAATATAATTAAGTGTAATATATTAATTAAATAAATATTTAATATTTTATTTAATTGATGTAACGATTTTATGTTATAGTTCTAATTTAATTGAGATAATTAAATTAGATGAGTTATATGATGAGTGTTACATGAAATTATAATTAGCAAGTAACTATAATTATGTGATAATTTTATGTGATTAATTGATGTTAGACTTTTAATTAATTAAAATGTAATATTAAGATTATGTGCTAAAAGAATTAAAAGAGTTAAAACCGTTTTCCTAATCAAGGCCTTACTTTGTTTTAAATTTGTTCTGCCAAACGGGGACTTAAGTATTAAAAACCTATTTTTAAAAAAATGTTGTTTTTACCAAACAAAGCCTTAAGGCTTTTGGTTTTCAAAAAAATTTGTAAGCTGTGTCTTTATTAGGGGAGTTAGTATATACATAAATATAGTATAAGTTACATGTTATGTATATATGTTATATGTATATTATATCTATAGTATTATAATATACGTTAGTTTAGAAGTTAGAAGAGTTAGAGAAAATAGATAGTGTTAGAAACCAAAAAAAGAAATACAGAGAAAGAGAAGAGAAAACACAGAGAAAAGATAGAGAGAAAAGAGAAGGAGGGAGAAAGAAGAAAGAGAAAGATGAAGTTTGAGAGAGTCAAACACACCACCATCTTCATCTTGTTCTTCTAAGCAAAGCAAGGTTATAATCTCAATTCTTGTTTTTAAATACGTTTTTATGATTCTTCATAAGTATTAGTTCTCTGTGTTTGTGAGTTAACAGAAAATTTGTATAACCATGAATTGAATATATAAGTTGTGTTCATATAAGTGAATTGTATGTTATGTACGATTTTCAGAAATCAAAATTTGTTATAAAATAAGTTTTTATGAAGAATTTGTGTTCTTAAGAAATTTTTCATATTTGGTTGAGTTTAGAATGAAAAATTTATAATTACCTATGTGATATATGCATATTTAAATTTTTGTATGATACTATCTTCAATAATGAAAATAATGCATGAATTTCTTAAGAAATTGTTTTACAGTGAATGGTTTTGTAAAATATATGAGTTTTATGAAAATATCAAAATTTGATTTCTAAAACTTTTGATTCTTGTTGTTTAGAAGGTTTTCGTGTTTAGAAACATGTTATATGTGTGTATTGTTCCAAGTATGTACTATACACTGTTTCAGTAGCTTTTAATTGTTGTTTGTTGGCATGAGTGGGTTAAACAGTGCCGTTGCTGCTCTGTTTCTGTCCGCGTGCTGGCCCAGCTGCGCAGGCAGCAAGGGCAGAAGCAGGGCAGCTGCGCCGCTGGGTTTCCACATGTTTAACACCTTCGCAGCTGCGCCGGTGTCAAGGCAATGTGTGTCGCAGCTGCTCCAGTACCTGAGCAGAGGCAGAAAACTTAAAGTATTTGTACAATTTTAAAACCTAAATTGATTTGGTTATGTGTTAACATGAACCAAGATTTGCAATAAGATATTATGAGTATGTATTTGGCGATTTCAAAATAGAAAAGGAACAAGGTGGTGAAAACCTTAAATTATTATTAGTTAATTCATTTTAATCGAGTTAAAGGTTTAACTTAAGCTATAAATTGTTTGGTTATAATTTAGTGAATAAGATATGCAATTATAGTTTGGATAATTATAATTAGAGTAAAGATTTATATTAATCTATAACTTGTTAAATTATAATGAAGGTTAGTGGATTATTTGTTTAACTTAAATTATAATTTTGTGTGATTATAATTTAATTGATTTATATGTAATTATAATTTGGGATAATTATGATTAAGATGAATGTGTAATTTAAATTATAATTTATTTAATTATAGTTTAATAAATGCATGATTAATTATAAATTGTAATTTGTTTAATTATGCATGATGTAGATTGATTAATAGTTATAATTTGTTAAATTATAATTTGATTAACATAAGATGTAATTTGATTAGTTATAATTAAAGTGGATGTTTAAATTATAATTTGTTTAATTATAATTTAATAGGAGTATGTAATTATTAATTTAATAGTTAATGAGGAATGAGTTAACCTAGATTGGTTAACTAACGTTGAGGATTAGCTATGTGATAACTAACTGATATTGTTAATTATATATATGTTTTGACAATGAGTGTCAAACGAGTAAATAGAAGAGAATTAAGAAGTATAAAGTAGAAGTTCCTTAAGCGTCTGAAGCGTTTACTAAACGTCGCTATGAGACTAATAATTGATGCGTATGGTAATACATTATGTAGGATTCATGAAGCAGATTATATTAAGATTATGTGTTAAAAGAATTGAAAGAGTTAAAACCGTTTTCCTAATCAAGGCCTTACTTTGTTTTAAATCTGTTCTGCCAAACGGGGCCTTAACTATTAAAAATCTATTTTTAAAAAAATGTTGTTTTTACCAAACAAAGCCTTAAGGCTTTTGGTTTTCAAAAAAATTTATAACCTGTGTCTTTATTAGGGGAGTTAGTATATACATAAATATAGTATAAGTTACATGTTATGTATATATGTTATATGTATATTATATCTATAGTATTATAATATACGTTGGTTTAGAAGTTAGAAGAGTTAGAGAAAATAGACAGTGTTAGAAACCAAAAAAAGAAATACAGAGAAAGAGAAGAGAAAACACAGAGAAAAGATAGAGAGAAAAGAGAAGGAGGGAGAAAGAAGAAAGAGAAAGATGAAGTTTGAGAGAGTCAAACACACCACCATCTTCATCTTGTTCTTCTAAGCAAAGCAAGGTTATAATCTCAATTCTTGTTTTTAAATACGTTTTTATAATTCTTCATAAGTATTAGTTTTCTGTGTTTGTGAGTTAACGAAAAATTTGTATAACCGTGAATTGAATATATAAGTTGTGTTCATATAAGTGAATTGTATGCTATGTACGATTTTTAGAAATCAAAATTTGTTATAAAATAAGTTTTTATAAAGAATTTGTGTTCTTAAATTTTTTTCATATTTTGGTTGAGTTTAGAATGAAAAATTTATAATTACTTATGTGATATATGCATATTTAGATTTTTGTATGATACTATCTTCAATAATGAAAATAATGCATGAATTTCTTAAGAAATTGTTTTACAGTAAATGGTTTTGTAAAATATATGAGTTTTATGAAAATATCAAAATTTGATTTCTAAAACTTTTGATTCTTGTTGTTTAGATGATTTTCGTGTTTAGAAACATGTTATATGTGTGTATTGTTCCAAGTATGTACTATGCACTGTTTCAGTAGCTTTTAATTGTCATTTGTTGGCATGAGTAGGTTAAACAGTGTCGTTGCTGCTCTGTTTCTGTCCGCGTGCTGGCGCAGCTGCGCAAGCAGCAAGGGCAAAAGCAGCGCAGCAAGGGCAGAAGCAGCGCAGCTGCGCCGCTGGGTTTCCTCATGTTTGACACCTGCGCAGTTGCGCCGGTGTCAAGGCAATGTGTGGCGCAGCTGCTCCAGTACCTGAGCAGAGGCAGAAAACTTAAAGTATTTGTACAGTTTTAAAATCTAAATTGATTTGGTTATGTGTTAACATGAACTAATATTTGCAATAAGATATTATGAGTATGTATTTGGCGATTTCAAAATAGAAAAGGAAGAAGATGGTGAAAACCTTAAATTGTTATTAGTTAATTCATGTTAATCGAGTTAAAGGTTTAACTTAAGCTGTAAATTATTTGATTATAATTTAGTGAATATGATATGCAATTATAGTTTAGATAATTATAATTAGAGTAAAGATTTATATTAATCTATAACTTATTAAATTATAATGAAGGATAGTGGATTATTTGTTTAACTTAAATTATAATTTTGTGTAATTATAATTTAATTGATTTATATGTAATTATAATTTGGGATAATTATGATTAAGATGAATGTGCAATTTAAATTATAATTTATTTAATTATAGTTTAATAAATGCATGATTAATTATAAATTGTAATTTGTTTAATTATGCATGATGTAGATTGATTAATAGTTATAATTTGTTAAATTATAATTTGATTAACATAAGATGTAATTTGATTAGTTATAATTAAAGTGGATGTTTAAATTATAATTTGTTTAATTATAATTTAATAGGAGTTTGTAATTATTAATTTAATAGTTAATGAGGAATGAGTTAACCTAGATTGGTTAACTAACGTTGAGGATTAGCTATGTGATAACTAACTGATATTGTTAATTATATATATGTTTTGACAATGAGTGTCAAACGAGTAAATAGAAGAGAATTAAGAAGTATAAAGTAGAAGTTCCTTAAGCGTCTGAAGCGTTTACTAAACGTCGCTATGAGACTAATAATTGATGCGTATGGTAATACATTATGTAGGATTCATGAAGCAGATTATATTAAGATTATGTGTTAAAAGAATTAAAAGAGTTAAAACCGTTTTCCTAATCAAGGCCTTACTTTGTTTTAAATCTGTTCTGCCAAACGGGGCCTTAACTATTAAAAACCTATTTTTAAAAAAATGTTGTTTTTACCAAACAAAGCCTTAAGGCTTTTGGTTTTCAAAAAAATTTATAACCTGTGTCTTTATTAGGGGAGTTAGTATATACATAAATATAGTATAAGTTACATGTTATGTATATATGTTATATGTATATTATATCTATAGTATTATAATATACGTTAGTTTAGAAGTTAGAAGAGTTAGAGAAAATGGACAGTGTTAGAAACCAAAAAAAGAAATACAGAGAAAGAGAAGAGAAAACGCAGAGAAAAGATAGAGAGAAAAGAGAAGGAGGGAGAAAGAAGAAAGAGAAAGATGAAGTTTGAGAGAGTCAAACACACCACCATCTTCATCTTGTTCTTCTAAGCAAAGCAAGGTTATAATCTCAATTCTTGTTTTTAAATACGTTTTTATAATTCTTCATAAGTATTAGTTTTCTGTGTTTGTGAGTTAACGAAAAATTTGTATAACCGTGAATTGAATATATAAGTTGTGTTCATATAAGTGAATTCTATGCTATGTACGATTTTTAGAAATCAAAATTTGTTATAAAATAAGTTTTTATAAAGAATTTGTGTTCTTAAATTTTTTTTCATATTTTGGTTGAGTTTAGAATGAAAAATTTATAATTACTTATGTGATATATGCATATTTAGATTTTTGTATGATACTATCTTCAATAATGAAAATAATGCATGAATTTCTTAAGAAATTGTTTTACAGTAAATGGTTTTGTAAAATATATGAGTTTTATGAAAATATCAAAATTTGATTTCTAAAACTTTTGATTCTTGTTGTTTAGATGATTTTCGTGTTTAGAAACATGTTATATGTGTGTATTGTTCCAAGTATGTACTATGCACTGTTTCAGTAGCTTTTAATTGTCATTTGTTGGCATGAGTAGGTTAAACAGTGTCGTTGCTGCTCTGTTTCTGTCCGCGTGCTGGCGCAGCTGCGCAAGCAGCAAGGGCAAAAGCAGCGCAGCTGCGCCGCTGGGTTTCCTCATGTTTGACACCTGCGCAGTTGCGCCGGTGTCAAGGCAATGTGTGGCGCAGCTGCTCCAGTACCTGAGCAGAGGCAGAAAACTTAAAGTATTTGTACAGTTTTAAAATCTAAATTGATTTGGTTATGTGTTAACATGAACCAATATTTGTAATAAGATATTATGAGTATGTATTTGGCGATTTCAAAATAGAAAAGGAAGAAGATGGTGTGAAAACCTTAAATTGTTATTAGTTAATTCATTTTAATCGAGTTAAAGGTTTAACTTAAGCTGTAAATTATTTGATTATAATTTAGTGAATATGATATGCAATTATAGTTTAGATAATTATAATTAGAGTAAAGATTTATATTAATCTATAACTTGTTAAATTATAATGAAGGATAGTGGATTATTTGTTTAACTTAAATTATAATTTTGTGTAATTATAATTTAATTGATTTATATGTAATTATAATTTGGGATAATTATGATTAAGATGAATGTGTAATTTAAACTATAATTTATTTAATTATAGTTTAATAAATGCATGATTAATTATAAATTATAATTTGTTTAATTATGCATGATGTAGATTGATTAATAGTTATAATTTGTTAAATTATAATTTGATTAACATAAGATGTAATTTGATTAGTTATAATTAAAGTGGATGTTTAAATTATAATTTGTTTAATTATAATTTAATAGGAGTATGTAATTATTAATTTAATAGTTAATGAGGAATGAGTTAACCTAGATTGGTTAACTAACGTTGAGGATTAGCTATGTGATAACTAACTGATATTGTTAATTATATATATGTTTTGACAATGAGTGTCAAACGAGTAAATAGAAGAGAATTAAGAAGTATAAAGTAGAAGTTCCTTAAGCGTCTGAAGCGTTTACTAAACGTCGCTATGAGACTAATAATTGATGCGTATGGTAATACATTATGTAGGATTCATGAAGCAGATTATATTAAGATTATGTGTTAAAAGAATTAAAAGAGTTAAAACCGTTTTCCTAATCAAGGCCTTACTTTGTTTTAAATCTGTTCTGCCAAACGGGGCCTTAACTATTAAAAACCTATTTTTAAAAAAATGTTGTTTTTACCAAACAAAGCCTTAAGGCTTTTGGTTTTCAAAAAAATTTATAACCTGTGTCTTTATTTGGGGAGTTAGTATATACATAAATATAGTATAAGTTACATGTTATGTATATATGTTATATGTATATTATATCTATAGTATTATAATATACGTTAGTTTAGAAGTTAGAAGAGTTAGAGAAAATAGACAGTGTTAGAAACCAAAAAAAGAAATACAGAGAAAGAGAAAAGAAAACACAGAGAAAAGATAGAGAGAAAAAAGAAGGAGGGAGAAAGAAGAAAGAGAAAGATGAAGTTTGAGAGAGTCAAACACACCACCATCTTCATCTTGTTCTTCTAAGCAAAGCAAGGTTATAATCTCAATTCTTGTTTTTAAATACGTTTTTATAATTCTTCATAAGTATTAGTTTTCTGTGTTTGTGAGTTAACGAAAAATTTGTATAACCGTGAATTGAATATATAAGTTGTGTTCATATAAGTGAATTCTATGCTATGTACGATTTTTAGAAATCAAAATTTGTTATAAAATAAGTTTTTATAAAGAATTTGTGTTCTTAAATTTTTTTTCATATTTTGGTTGAGTTTAGAATGAAAAATTTATAATTACTTATGTGATATATGCATATTTAGATTTTTGTATGATACTATCTTCAATAATGAAAATAATGCATGAATTTCTTAAGAAATTGTTTTACAGTAAATGGTTTTGTAAAATATATGAGTTTTATGAAAATATCAAAATTTGATTTCTAAAACTTTTGATTCTTGTTGTTTAGATGATTTTCGTGTTTAGAAACATGTTATATGTGTGTATTGTTCCAAGTATGTGCTATGCACTGTTTCAGTAGCTTTTAATTGTCATTTGTTGGTATGAGTAGGTTAAACAGTGTCGTTGCTGCTCTGTTTCTGTCCGCGTGCTGGCGCAGCTGCGCAAGCAGCAAGGGCAAAAGCAGCGCAGCTGCGCCGCTGGGTTTCCTCATGTTTGACACCTGCGCAGTTGCGCCGGTGTCAAGGCAATGTGTGGCGCAGCTGCTCCAGTACCTGAGCAGAGGCAGAAAACTTAAAGTATTTGTACAGTTTTAAAATCTAAATTGATTTGGTTATGTGTTAACATGAACCAATATTTGCAATAAGATATTATGAGTATGTATTTGGCGATTTCAAAATAGAAAAGGAAGAAGATGGTGAAAACCTTAAATTGTTATTAGTTAATTCATTTTAATCGAGTTAAAGGTTTAACTTAAGCTGTAAATTATTTGATTATAATTTAGTGAATATGATATGCAATTATAGTTTAGATAATTATAATTAGAGTAAATATTTATATTAATCTATAACTTGTTAAATTATAATGAAGGATAGTGGATTATTTGTTTAACTTAAATTATAATTTTGTGTAATTATAATTTAATTGATTTATATGTAATTATAATTTGGGATAATTATGATTAAGATGAATGTGTAATTTAAACTATAATTTATTTAATTATAGTTTAATAAATGCATGATTAATTATAAATTATAATTTGTTTAATTATGCATGATGTAGATTGATTAATAGTTATAATTTGTTAAATTATAATTTGATTAACATAAGATGTAATTTGATTAGTTATAATTAAAGTGGATGTTTAAATTATAATTTAATAGGAGTATGTAATTATTAATTTAATAGTTAATGAGGAATGAGTTAACCTATATTGGTTAACTAACGTTGAGGATTAGCTATGTGATAACTAACTGATATTGTTAATTATATATATGTTTTGACAATGAGTGTCAAACGAGTAAATAGAAGAGAATTAAGAAGTATAAAGTAGAAGTTCCTTAAGCGTCTGAAGCGTTTACTAAACGTCGCTATGAGACTAATAATTGATGTGTACGGTAATACATTATGTAGGATTCATGAAGCAGATTATATTAAGATTATGTGTTAAAAGAATTAAAAGAGTTAAAACCGTTTTCCTAATCAAGGCCTTACTTTGTTTTAAATCTGTTCTGCCAAACGGGGCCTTAACTATTAAAAACCTATTTTTAAAAAAATGTTGTTTTTACCAAACAAAGCCTTAAGGCTTTTGGTTTTCAAAAAAATTTATAACCTGTGTCTTTATTAGGGGAGTTAGTATATACATAAATATAGTATAAGTTACATGTTATGTATATATGTTATATGTATATTATATCTATAGTATTATAATATACGTTGGTTTAGAAGTTAGAAGAGTTAGAGAAAATAGACAGTGTTAGAAACCAAAAAAAGAAATACAGAGAAAGAGAAGAGAAAACACAGAGAAAAGATAGAGAGAAAAGAGAAGGAGGGAGAAAGAAGAAAGAGAAAGATGAAGTTTGAGAGAGTCAAACACACCACCATCTTCATCTTGTTCTTCTAAGCAAAGCAAGGTTATAATCTCAATTCTTGTTTTTAAATACGTTTTTATAATTCTTCATAAGTATTAGTTTTCTGTGTTTGTGAGTTAACGAAAAATTTGTATAACCGTGAATTGAATATATAAGTTGTGTTCATATAAGTGAATTCTATGCTATGTACGATTTTTAGAAATCAAAATTTGTTATAAAATAAGTTTTTATAAAGAATTTGTGTTCTTAAATTTTTTTCATATTTTGGTTGAGTTTAGAATGAAAAATTTATAATTACTTATGTGATATATGCATATTTAGATTTTTGTATGATACTATCTTCAATAATGAAAATAATGCATGAATTTCTTAAGAAATTGTTTTACAGTAAATGGTTTTGTAAAATATATGAGTTTTATGAAAATATCAAAATTTGATTTCTAAAACTTTTGATTCTTGTTGTTTAGATGATTTTCGTGTTTAGAAACATGTTATATGTGTGTATTGTTCCAAGTATATACTATGCACTGTTTCAGTAGCTTTTAATTGTCATTTGTTGGCATGAGTAGGTTAAACAGTGTCGTTGCTGCTCTGTTTCTGTCCGCGTGCTGGCGCAGCTGCGCAAGCAGCAAGGGCAAGGCAAGCAGCGCAGCTGCGCCGCTGGGTTTCCTCATGTTTGACACCTGCGCAGTTGCGCCGGTGTCAAGGCAATGTGTGGCGCAGCTGCTCCAGTACCTGAGCAGAGGCAGAAAACTTAAAGTATTTGTACAGTTTTAAAATCTAAATTGATTTGGTTATGTGTTAACATGAACTAATATTTGCAATAAGATATTATGAGTATGTATTTGGCGATTTCAAAATAGAAAAGGAAGAAGATGGTGAAAACCTTAAATTGTTATTAGTTAATTCATGTTAATCGAGTTAAAGGTTTAACTTAAGCTGTAAATTATTTGATTATAATTTAGTGAATATGATATGCAATTATAGTTTAGATAATTATAATTAGAGTAAAGATTTATATTAATCTATAACTTATTAAATTATAATGAAGGATAGTGGATTATTTGTTTAACTTAAATTATAATTTTGTGTAATTATAATTTAATTGATTTATATGTAATTATAATTTGGGATAATTATGATTAAGATGAATGTGCAATTTAAATTATAATTTATTTAATTATAGTTTAATAAATGCATGATTAATTATAAATTGTAATTTGTTTAATTATGCATGATGTAGATTGATTAATAGTTATAATTTGTTAAATTATAATTTGATTAACATAAGATGTAATTTGATTAGTTATAATTAAAGTGGATGTTTAAATTATAATTTGTTTAATTATAATTTAATAGGAGTTTGTAATTATTAATTTAATAGTTAATGAGGAATGAGTTAACCTAGATTGGTTAACTAACGTTGAGGATTAGCTATGTGATAACTAACTGATATTGTTAATTATATATATGTTTTGACAATGAGTGTCAAACGAGTAAATAGAAGAGAATTAAGAAGTATAAAGTAGAAGTTCCTTAAGCGTCTGAAGCGTTTACTAAACGTCGCTATGAGACTAATAATTGATGCGTATGGTAATACATTATGTAGGATTCATGAAGCAGATTATATTAAGATTATGTGTTAAAAGAATTAAAAGAGTTAAAACCGTTTTCCTAATCAAGGCCTTACTTTGTTTTAAATCTGTTCTGCCAAACGGGGCCTTAACTATTAAAAACCTATTTTTAAAAAAATGTTGTTTTTACCAAACAAAGCCTTATGGCTTTTGGTTTTCAAAAAAATTTATAACCTGTGTCTTTATTAGGGGAGTTAGTATATACATAAATATAGTATAAGTTACATGTTATGTATATATGTTATATGTATATTATATCTATAGTATTATAATATACGTTAGTTTAGAAGTTAGAAGAGTTAGAGAAAATGGACAGTGTTAGAAACCAAAAAAAGAAATACAGAGAAAGAGAAGAGAAAACGCAGAGAAAAGATAGAGAGAAAAGAGAAGGAGGGAGAAAGAAGAAAGAGAAAGATGAAGTTTGAGAGAGTCAAACACACCACCATCTTCATCTTGTTCTTCTAAGCAAAGCAAGGTTATAATCTCAATTCTTGTTTTTAAATACGTTTTTATAATTCTTCATAAGTATTAGTTTTCTGTGTTTGTGAGTTAACGAAAAATTTGTATAACCGTGAATTGAATATATAAGTTGTGTTCATATAAGTGAATTCTATGCTATGTACGATTTTTAGAAATCAAAATTTGTTATAAAATAAGTTTTTATAAAGAATTTGTGTTCTTAAATTTTTTTTCATATTTTGGTTGAGTTTAGAATGAAAAATTTATAATTACTTATGTGATATATGCATATTTAGATTTTTGTATGATACTATCTTCAATAATGAAAATAATGCATGAATTTCTTAAGAAATTGTTTTACAGTAAATGGTTTTGTAAAATATATGAGTTTTATGAAAATATCAAAATTTGATTTCTAAAACTTTTGATTCTTGTTGTTTAGATGATTTTCGTGTTTAGAAACATGTTATATGTGTGTATTGTTCCAAGTATGTACTATGCACTGTTTCAGTAGCTTTTAATTGTCATTTGTTGGCATGAGTAGGTTAAACAGTGTCGTTGCTGCTCTGTTTCTGTCCGCGTGCTGGCGCAGCTGCGCAAGCAGCAAGGGCAAAAGCAGCGCAGCTGCGCCGCTGGGTTTCCTCATGTTTGACACCTGCGCAGTTGCGCCGGTGTCAAGGCAATGTGTGGCGCAGCTGCTCCAGTACCTGAGCAGAGGCAGAAAACTTAAAGTATTTGTACAGTTTTAAAATCTAAATTGATTTGGTTATGTGTTAACATGAACCAATATTTGTAATAAGATATTATGAGTATGTATTTGGCGATTTCAAAATAGAAAAGGAAGAAGATGGTGTGAAAACCTTAAATTGTTATTAGTTAATTCATTTTAATCGAGTTAAAGGTTTAACTTAAGCTGTAAATTATTTGATTATAATTTAGTGAATATGATATGCAATTATAGTTTAGATAATTATAATTAGAGTAAAGATTTATATTAATCTATAACTTGTTAAATTATAATGAAGGATAGTGGATTATTTGTTTAACTTAAATTATAATTTTGTGTAATTATAATTTAATTGATTTATATGTAATTATAATTTGGGATAATTATGATTAAGATGAATGTGTAATTTAAACTATAATTTATTTAATTATAGTTTAATAAATGCATGATTAATTATAAATTATAATTTGTTTAATTATGCATGATGTAGATTGATTAATAGTTATAATTTGTTAAATTATAATTTGATTAACATAAGATGTAATTTGATTAGTTATAATTAAAGTGGATGTTTAAATTATAATTTGTTTAATTATAATTTAATAGGAGTATGTAATTATTAATTTAATAGTTAATGAGGAATGAGTTAACCTAGATTGGTTAACTAACGTTGAGGATTAGCTATGTGATAACTAACTGATATTGTTAATTATATATATGTTTTGACAATGAGTGTCAAACGAGTAAATAGAAGAGAATTAAGAAGTATAAAGTAGAAGTTCCTTAAGCGTCTGAAGCGTTTACTAAACGTCGCTATGAGACTAATAATTGATGCGTATGGTAATACATTATGTAGGATTCATGAAGCAGATTATATTAAGATTATGTGTTAAAAGAATTAAAAGAGTTAAAACCGTTTTCCTAATCAAGGCCTTACTTTGTTTTAAATCTGTTCTGCCAAACGGGGCCTTAACTATTAAAAACCTATTTTTAAAAAAATGTTGTTTTTACCAAACAAAGCCTTAAGGCTTTTGGTTTTCAAAAAAAATTTATAACCTGTGTCTTTATTTGGGGAGTTAGTATATACATAAATATAGTATAAGTTACATGTTATGTATATATGTTATATGTATATTATATCTATAGTATTATAATATACGTTAGTTTAGAAGTTAGAAGAGTTAGAGAAAATAGACAGTGTTAGAAACCAAAAAAAGAAATACAGAGAAAGAGAAAAGAAAACACAGAGAAAAGATAGAGAGAAAAAGAAGGAGGGAGAAAGAAGAAAGAGAAAGATGAAGTTTGAGAGAGTCAAACACACCACCATCTTCATCTTGTTCTTCTAAGCAAAGCAAGGTTATAATCTCAATTCTTGTTTTTAAATACGTTTTTATAATTCTTCATAAGTATTAGTTTTCTGTGTTTGTGAGTTAACGAAAAATTTGTATAACCGTGAATTGAATATATAAGTTGTGTTCATATAAGTGAATTCTATGCTATGTACGATTTTTAGAAATCAAAATTTGTTATAAAATAAGTTTTTATAAAGAATTTGTGTTCTTAAATTTTTTTTCATATTTTGGTTGAGTTTAGAATGAAAAATTTATAATTACTTATGTGATATATGCATATTTAGATTTTTGTATGATACTATCTTCAATAATGAAAATAATGCATGAATTTCTTAAGAAATTGTTTTACAGTAAATGGTTTTGTAAAATATATGAGTTTTATGAAAATATCAAAATTTGATTTCTAAAACTTTTGATTCTTGTTGTTTAGATGATTTTCGTGTTTAGAAACATGTTATATGTGTGTATTGTTCCAAGTATGTGCTATGCACTGTTTCAGTAGCTTTTAATTGTCATTTGTTGGTATGAGTAGGTTAAACAGTGTCGTTGCTGCTCTGTTTCTGTCCGCGTGCTGGCGCAGCTGCGCAAGCAGCAAGGGCAAAAGCAGCGCAGCTGCGCCGCTGGGTTTCCTCATGTTTGACACCTGCGCAGTTGCGCCGGTGTCAAGGCAATGTGTGGCGCAGCTGCTCCAGTACCTGAGCAGAGGCAGAAAACTTAAAGTATTTGTACAGTTTTAAAATCTAAATTGATTTGGTTATGTGTTAACATGAACTAATATTTGCAATAAGATATTATGAGTATGTATTTGGCGATTTCAAAATAGAAAAGGAAGAAGATGGTGAAAACCTTAAATTGTTATTAGTTAATTCATGTTAATCGAGTTAAAGGTTTAACTTAAGCTGTAAATTATTTGATTATAATTTAGTGAATATGATATGCAATTATAGTTTAGATAATTATAATTAGAGTAAATATTTATATTAATCTATAACTTGTTAAATTATAATGAAGGATAGTGGATTATTTGTTTAACTTAAATTATAATTTTGTGTAATTATAATTTAATTGATTTATATGTAATTATAATTTGGGATAATTATGATTAAGATGAATGTGTAATTTAAACTATAATTTATTTAATTATAGTTTAATAAATGCATGATTAATTATAAATTATAATTTGTTTAATTATGCATGATGTAGATTGATTAATAGTTATAATTTGTTAAATTATAATTTGATTAACATAAGATGTAATTTGATTAGTTATAATTAAAGTGGATGTTTATATTATAATTTAATAGGAGTATGTAATTATTAATTTAATAGTTAATGAGGAATGAGTTAACCTAGATTGGTTAACTAACGTTGAGGATTAGCTATGTGATAACTAACTGATATTGTTAATTATATATATGTTTTGACAATGAGTGTCAAACGAGTAAATAGAAGAGAATTAAGAAGTATAAAGTAGAAGTTCCTTAAGCGTCTGAAGCGTTTACTAAACGTCGCTATGAGACTAATAATTGATGCGTATGGTAATACATTATGTAGGATTCATGAAGCAGATTATATTAAGATTATGTGTTAAAAGAATTAAAAGTGTTAAAACCGTTTTCCTAATCAAGGCCTTACTTTGTTTTAAATCTGTTCTGCCAAACGGGGCCTTAACTATTAAAAACCTATTTTTAAAAAAATGTTGTTTTTACCAAACAAAGCCTTAAGGCTTTTGGTTTTCAAAAAAATTTATAACCTGTGTCTTTATTAGGGGAGTTAGTATATACATAAATATAGTATAAGTTACATGTTATGTATATATGTTATATGTATATTATATCTATAGTATTATAATATACGTTGGTTTAGAAGTTAGAAGAGTTAGAGAAAATAGACAGTGTTAGAAACCAAAAAAAGAAATACAGAGAAAGAGAAGAGAAAACACAGAGAAAAGATAGAGAGAAAAGAGAAGGAGGGAGAAAGAAGAAAGAGAAAGATGAAGTTTGAGAGAGTCAAACACACCACCATCTTCATCTTGTTCTTCTAAGCAAAGCAAGGTTATAATCTCAATTCTTGTTTTTAAATACGTTTTTATAATTCTTCATAAGTATTAGTTTTCTGTGTTTGTGAGTTAACGAAAAATTTGTATAACCGTGAATTGAATATATAAGTTGTGTTCATATAAGTGAATTGTATGCTATGTACGATTTTTAGAAATCAAAATTTGTTATAAAATAAGTTTTTATAAAGAATTTGTGTTCTTAAATTTTTTTCATATTTTGGTTGAGTTTAGAATGAAAAATTTATAATTACTTATGTGATATATGCATATTTAGATTTTTGTATGATACTATCTTCAATAATGAAAATAATGCATGAATTTCTTAAGAAATTGTTTTACAGTAAATGGTTTTGTAAAATATATGAGTTTTATGAAAATATCAAAATTTAATTTCTAAAACTTTTGATTCTTGTTGTTTAGATGATTTTCGTGTTTAGAAACATGTTATATGTGTGTATTGTTCCAAGTATGTACTATGCACTGTTTCAGTAGCTTTTAATTGTCATTTGTTGGCATGAGTAGGTTAAACAGTGTCGTTGCTGCTCTGTTTATGTCCGCGTGCTGGCGCAGCTGCGCAAGCAGCAAGGGCAAAAGCAGCGCAGCTGCGCCGCTGGATTTCCTCGTGTTTGACACCTGCGCAGTTGCGCCGGTGTCAAGGCAATGTGTGGCGCAGCTGCTCCAGTACCTGATCAGAGGCAGAAAACTGAAAGTATTTGTACAGTTTTAAAATCTAAATTGATTTGGTTATGTGTTAACATGAACCAATATTTGCAATAAGATATTATGAGTATGTATTTGGCGATTTCAAAATAGAAAAGGAAGAAGATGGTGAAAACCTTAAATTGTTATTAGTTAATTCATTTTAATCGAGTTAAAGGTTTAACTTAAGCTGTAAATTATTTGATTATAATTTAGTGAATATGATATGCAATTATAGTTTAGATAATTATAATTAGAGTAAAGATTTATATTAATCTATAACTTGTTAAATTATAATGAAGGATAGTGGATTATTTGTTTAACTTAAATTATAATTTTGTGTAATTATAATTTAATTTATTTATATGTAATTATAATTTGGGATAATTATGATTAAGATGAATGTGTAATTTAAATTATAATTTATTTAATTATAGTTTAATAAATGCATGATTAATTATAAATTATAATTTGTTTAATTATGCATGATGTAGATTGATTAATAGTTATAATTTGTTAAATTATAATTTGATTAACATAAGATGTAATTTGATTAGTTATAATTAAAGTGGATGTTTAAATTATAATTTGTTTAATTATAATTTAATAGGAGTATGTAATTATTAATTTAATAGTTAATGAGGAATGAGTTAACCTAGATTGGTTAACTAACGTTGAGGATTAGCTATGTGATAACTAACTGATATTGTTAATTAGATATATGTTTTGACAATGAGTGTCAAACGAGTAAATAGAAGAGAATTAAGAAGTATAAAGTAGAAGTTCCTTAAGCGTCTGAAGCGTTTACTAAACGTCGCTATGAGACTAATAATTGATGCGTATGGTAATACATTATGTAGGATTCATGAAGCAGATTATATTAAGCTATTTTTCGGTTGTAAGTAATCTACGAGCCAGGAAAGTCTTTCAGTTCCTACTTTCTATGTGAACTTGATAATGAATTATTTTAAATTGTATTGCAAAGAGCATGCTATGTTATATATGTTGCAAGCATAAAATGTGAAAGTCAATTTATGACTACATTGATTGATTCAGAAATGTTGATTGAGTAAGGAACTCAATCTTTATATTTGTTATGTTATTAAAGCATGTATGCCATGTTACTTTAATGTTTATGAGATGTATGTTGAGCATGTTAACTATGTGCTACGTGATGCATGATAACTGTTAGTTCTTGCTGAGCTGTCGAGCTCACTCTTGCAAATAACCATTTTTGCAGGTCAAGGATGCAAGGTAAAGATACGTGTTAAGTGATTTATAGAGATCAGTGTTCAAGAATATTAGTTATGTTAAATTTCAAATTTTAGTTGATGTTTTGATTGTAACTTAGTTGTTAAGTTGTAAGTTGAGCTATCCGACGTGTAATGGATATTGCTTAGTGATGTAAGACTTTGTATAGTCCTTTCGTTGTAGCGATTCATGTAATAGAATTGAATCAAACATTTGTAATGTAAAGGTTGCGATTTAGGGCAGTAAAGAAGGATTTATAAAAGTTTTAAATATTCCGCATTTTTAGTGATTTTTTTTAATATCGAATAATGATGTAAAATTTGTATAAGGTTGTATTGTTAGCGACCGATGTCGAGAATTTTTGTGTATGGATTTTGAGATCGTTACAGTAATGAAACCTAAAGACGACCCAGTTATCTTAGCTACTCGGTTCTTCCCTACGGGTTGGCATTTTATTCCTCTTGCTCCGTATAAATCTCTTACGTTTTATAAGGATATTCTCATTCAAACCGAGTCAATCCTCATCAAACCTATTTATGATAAGAATGATGCTTCTAGAGTTATTTTTTATTCTTTCTATATTAAGCAAATTATTTCCCTGCCTAATTGGGGAAAACATCCTTCTGATCTTAGTCCATTAACCAGTCAGAATCACTATTTTTGTTATTTTGATTATATGGAACCCTGGCATAAGATTTTCCTTTATCAAAACCAGTCTTTTAGTCATTCGTGGTTCATTCAATTCGACCACAAATTCAAAAGTCAAATTCTCTTCTTGTTTAATTTATGGTGGTCAAGATATGGTCCTTCCATAAATATTTTTTCAGATTTACTCCAGTCTCAAGTCAATTATTTCAGTAATCATAGCCAATATAATTCAAAGTTTGATGGTATTCCCATACTGCTTCAGTTCGTTAGTAAATATAAGATTCCTTAGATTCTTAAATGGCAGTATAACCTTCAAACCCCAAGTCATTGAATCCGTTTTCCAGTCTCCTAACCATAGTCATAATTCTGTTTCTAGTAGTATCAGTCAAATTACCATGGTCACTCGTATTTTCTTCATTAAATGGTGGGATAAGTTCGATGTTAATAGAATTGTTGGTCAGGTTCAAAAGGAATTTCCTGCAACTTCTGTTAAATCTATCTCAGAACAAGGTTCTTCAAGTAAATTTAAAGAAATTCAGTCAAACCCTAGTTCCTTTAGTTCTATCGATATTTCAAATATAAAAAATTATTCCAGCCTTGAGTTAAAGCTGTTGGCCCAAGCCATCCATGAAAGAGTTAACAAGCTTCATAAATAAAATGAGGCCAGTGAATGTTCGTCTTTTTCTTCGAAGAAGACAGTCACCAGTAATAACAATGATGAAGACTGTGACGCCCCCAAATCCGGGTTCTCTAACCTCAGATTCAGTGCTCACTGTACATCATCAACATAAGTATTTTATATACTATTGCGGAATAATAAACATACATTGTTCATTATAATAAAATATTACATCAATATCCCAAGGTCTAATACCTTAATATAAAAGTACCTTAATTACATATAGTAACACAAAAGGTTTACATGATCATAGTTTTCATAATACATAAGCATTTATATTAACTATTCTTTAACCTTTCCCTTGCCTTTGTCCTTCTTACTCGAACTCTCGGGCTTAGCTGAAATAATTGTCATGATATAGCAAGTGTAAGCCACTAATTTGCTTAGCAAGTTTAATTATGAAAGAGATATATCATGATTAGAAATGAATTTAACTTTTAAAGTTCAATCAGATAAAGGAATAGTGAAAGAGCATGAATTAATCTTAATATCTGAATATTTGAATAATTGAATATTAGAGGCTGAGTGATTTGAAATAACCATGAACATATACTAAGGTTGTTAGTATTTAAACTGATCCTTTTAATAAGTTTTGGTAGTCAAGGGGATCAGCCTTTCGTACCCGGTGAAATATGCATAATCACTCAGTATACTAGTAACAATTGTTTTTCAATAATACTTTAGTAAAACTGTTCTTTTTCTCAGTCATGAGTCCTTACCATTTCAATTGGTTAGGCATCGCTTTTAAAATATATTTGATTTAACAAATTTAAACATGTTTGATCTAGCTGATATAATTAGCATAGATCCATATCATAAACAGTTTATGAATAAAAGAACTTTAATAAATTCACAGTTCAATAATGATAGAACATGAATTCTATTGCACACAGTGTGAATATCAACAATCAATTTAGATGTGAATAATCAACAATAATTATTCACTAATTATGTTTCGAAAGTAATAACTCAAGTTGAGTTAGGGAACTTGCCTTGTCTACGAACTACTGCTATGCAATTATATTTATCCGCTTAATGAATTTAACTTATCCTCTTTGGAAAGACCTATCATTGATCTTTTAATTAGTATAACATATTATTATTCATAACATTATTATTCTCATATATTATCTAACATTAATCACATAATTAAATATTAGATATCACATAACTCCTTACTAATATTATCGTTCCTTGATAATATTATTATTAAATAATCATCTAAACTCTCAAATAATATTATTAATCGTTTAATAATATTTTATTTGTTTCTTAATATTATTAATTATTTAATAATATTTTAGTCTCTCTTTAATATTATTAGTCTTTTAATAATATTTTAAGTATCTAATATTATTAATCTTTTAATAATATTTTAACTTTCTAATATTATTAATCATTTAATAATATTTTAATAATTTAATATTATTAATCTTATTATCATTTAATATTAATTAAATAATAATTGATTAATATTTGTACTTATTTATTATTAATTAAATAATAAATAATTTATTTATTTAACTTTATGAGTCTTTTCTAATTATTTAGCTTTAATAAATAATTAATTAACATTTATCTTTATTTATTATTTAATATTAATTAAATAATAAATAAAATTAAATAATAAATAATTAATTAACACTTATCTTTATTTATTATTTACTATTAAATAAATAATAAATAATTAATTAACATTTATTCTTATTTATTATTTAATATTTAATTAAATAATAATTAATTTATTGACTTTATATTACTTAAATAACATGTGAGTAAGTAATTATAATTATTTATTACTTATTTTCACTTAAATAATAAACAATTTATTTATTTACTTTAAACATTCTTTAATCATTATTTAATATTAATTACATAATAATTAATAAATTATTTAACTCTATTTATTATTTAATCTTAATTAAATAACAAATAGTTAGCTTAATAACACTAATTTTTATTCATTTATCACTTAATGTTAATTAAATAATTAATCACACTTAAACAATATGTAATTAGTTCAATAATCATTTATTAGTATTAATAATTATTAATTAGTAAATTTTAAATGATTTAAATGAGTTTAAATAATTAATTACTTAATAATTACATAACTGTCCCGAATAATTCTGAATAAAATATCTTAATGTTCTTCACAATTTTAGAAAATTTTCTGTCCAAGAACCGGCCGGAAAAGTGGTGAACCGGCCGCCGGAAAGTTCTGTCGGTTCGCCAAAAAACAGAACCGGTTAATAATCTTTAATTTTTCTAACTTTTTGGTTTTATTTTTAGTTTTGGGGTCCTTTACTAAAACCTTCATAGAACGAAATCTACAACTCCGATTGAGGCCCAATCGGACTCGTTGGATTCGTATCTTCCCAAACTACAGTTTTCAGTTATCAAACATTAAATTTGGACTACGTTTTACTCACTGAAATTGAGCCGGAAGTAGACTATTGTGCATAGATTTCTAACATTGAAGTGTTTTGGTATAAAATTCATATCTCCATCATTTTAAAACATTTTTGAGTGATTCCAATGAGATTTTGTTCTCCACTTAACCCTTGAATACCAGAAAAAAGAAAATCACAAAAATCATTTGTGGATTTCAAAATGTACAATTTTTACGGACAAGCTATGGTATGTTCGTCGGTAAAAATATTTTCAAGCATTTTGCTCAACTTTTCTACATAAACACATACCAATACACAAGTTAAACCCATTAAACTCTATAGCTATCATTCTAGCATGCTTCTAGCCATTTAAAGCTTGAACTCCATATATCTTGCATAAAAATATACAAAACATACAAGATTAGGGTTTTCTTGACTTTTGAACATAGTTTTCTTTTCTTTCCTTTTAATCATCATTCTAACACTCAAACATGTAAGATCCGTACATGGAACACTCAATATCATGTAGATCAAGAGTTTTAGACTTCAAGAACATAAGTCTTGTATTTTTTAAAAACTAACAAAAGAAATTAAATAAGACTTGAATTTAAGTTTTATACCTTGATTTTCTTGCAATCCTTCTCTCCCTTCCAAAATATGTGATGAACTTAGGGTTCATTAGCTTTAAAAATTCTCCTCCTTTCTCCTCCTAGTGCCCGGCCACTCTCTTTTTTTTTTCTTCTCTCTTGTTTTGTTTTGTGAGCAAATTAGGAAGAAATGAAAGTTGCTAGCAAAATGACCAAAAGGGTATCTAATTAGTAAATATGTATAGATATAATATGTATATCTATACATATTTTCCACATAATCTTGCTCTCCATATCCCTTCACATGGCTATCACATGGTGTTAGTTAGGGTGGCTAAATGAAATTGTGACACATAAGGAGGTAGTTAGGAATTAGCCAATAAATGATTGACAACCAATAAAAATTCACAAGCTTTCCACCTCCTCTCACATGGAAATCACATGCTCCCACATGGTCTTCACATGGCCTCAATTTTGTTCTGTTTGCTTGTTTTTTTTATAACTTATATAGTCAAATGACCAAAATGTCCTTTAAGTACTGGGCCACCAATTGGGCTTCCTAATTAATGTTTTGGGCTTCTAATTTCTTTGGTTTGTGCCTTGTTTATAACATGACCCAATACTTATAATTCTATCCTAATCATTTAGTTAGGGTTTCCATTCCACTCCTTTGGAATTTAAATAAGTACTTATGTACATTTAATCTCATAACCCCAATTAGACTTACTTAAATTATGTTTTAAATAATTATTAATTTGAGATAATAAAATTAATCTTTTAAGTGTGTATACCTTTATATACTAACATTCTTCAATACTATATCCCTTAGGTTATTTACTAACCATACCTAATGAAAAATTAGGTTATGTAACTTTCTCTTTAATTCTCTTCATACTAAATAAATATATATACATATTTATCACTATAGATAAAATAATTATATTATTTAAATATTCACATAATTATTCACTATATGTCACAAAGAATTTAATATCATGAATGCTTAATTAACATATTTATTTACAATGTGACTTAGAATTTTTGATTATTACAAAGACCCTTATGGCAGCATCAACCTTCAAGATGCTCAGGACCCATTTGCCTAGTCATGTTGCTCCTACTTTTCCACCGAAAGTAACCCCCTCAGTCACATGCCTTTTCTTTTCTACCGAAAGCAAGCCCCTAGTCAAAAGATTTCGTGCAATCACAAATAACATGTCAGCTATTCTTCAAAAGTAGCCGAAAGCTGTCCCAAATAGTAAAAAAGTCACTATTTATCTACTGTTCATCAATAGTAAAAAGTTATTTATTTTGTAATAGTCACTATTCATGTACTGTTCATCAATAGTAAAAAGTTATTTGTAATTCTGTAATAGTTCTTTCCTACTTCTATAAAGTAAAGACAGAGTCATTGGTTTAGGAAGGCTTCGTCCTACCTCTTGTTTACCTCTTGTTTTCTCTTCTCTTCTCTTAGATCATAATGCACCAGTAAGCTTGTAGCTTGTACTGTAGTTGTAAGTTATCTTTACTATTTTGTACATATTTCATGTTTTAATAATATTATGTTCTATTAGTAATTGTTGTATTTGTATATGCGCCGCTCTCTTTTATCTTCTCTCACTCTACTCTCTCCCCAATTCTGCCTAAATCCCTTTTTTCTATGTCTTTTAATAACATCTGTGGTCAATAAACTATAATTTTCATATTCTTTGTTAATAGCGTAAACCTTTTCAACAGTTTTAACATTATAATCAATTTTAAATTTATCAAAGAAGGTTGACTGATAGATTTCTTTGGGAGAAGTACTAGGTATATTCCAATTACTTAAAGCTTAACTAATGTTTTCATAACTGTGTTATTCCTGATTTAATATGTCTGGAACATGGGACAAAGCTGAACGGTTTCTAGTTGAAGAATTAGATCTAAATAATCTATTCATCTTATCAAGGTTTAAAATTTATTCTTAAACATTGTTCTTTCATACATACCCTCTTACCTTAAGCAGACGCATACCTATGTTCTATTGTCACTACCCGACACTGCTCGCACAAGAGACTTACAAAGGTTCAAGACACACGAACACGGTGTTCTACAATAAGTTAGGTGACTGCTGAACAAAGAAAGAAATAGAATTTTTTAAAAAGAGAAGATAAATATCTAGATTCCTTTTCAATAATTTGAATATATATATATATATATATATATATTTGTTTATAAAAGCGATAAAAAGACCACGAATTTCCAATCCAGGTCAAACTGAAATATAAATGTTAATATATACAGTTAGTATATATATATATATATATATATATATATATATATATATTAAAGTAATAAAGGCCACGAATTTAGCAATCCAGGCCTAATGAAGTCAGAAAAAAATTTATATATATATGAAAGCAGTAACTGCCACGGATTTGTCATCCGGGCTTGATAAAATTGAAAAGTTAGTATATATATAATTAAATATATACATAGTTAAGTTATAAAGGCCACGAATCAGCGATTTAGGCCGTGCAAGTTAGTATATATATGTATATATATACACAAAAGCGAGTAAAAGTCAGGGATCGTCTATCCAGGCGGTGCAAATGTGAAAAAACGTATATATATGTACTAAAATGTGAGCAAAAACGGCCACGGAGCTGAGTTCTGGGAAAAATCAGAAGATGAAACTTTACGTGCACGTGTATAAATACGCAATGAAGTAGGAAACTGTAACGACCATGAATTTTAAACTCCTTATTTATTAAATATGTGATTTAAGTTTAACGAGTTAGTTTTGTGAGTTTATTTAAACCTTATGTGGGGGTGAGAATTGTGAAAGGATTAAAGGAAGTCACTAATGAGTTATTTAAATTAGTGGACTAACCTTAAGGATTTAATATCAGAGAATGTATGAGATTATTAATAATTAAATATTCAATTTATTTGAATATAGTGGCAAGATTTGAACCTATTGATTAATTTCAATTATGATTAATTAATCGATAATGTGTTGTTTAATTATTATTATGAATAAATAATAATTAATGAGTAAGAGAACTGATAATATAATATTATTATATTTAATTAATTTATTATTTTTATACAAGGATGCGATACTAAACCTTTACTATATGGTAGCTATCTATATTATGTATAATGCAATGTGACATATTAATGTGGTGAATATTGCATGTATGGACTATATAGTAAGATGAGATAAATTGAAGGTATGTGACACTATGTGGACATTCATGTATACCCTATTGTCATATAATAAGATCAATTATTAATTAATAATGATTTTATTGAGTTATTATTATATTATAATGATTATAATAATGAGTAATAATAATACCCAATTGCTTTATGTTCGGTATTAAGGAAAATGTACATGGTTATATGTTGATATATCTATGTGTACCCCTACTTGCTACATTGTATTTAGAAGTAACATTGTGACTTAAGTATATATATATATATATATATATATATATATATATATATATATATATATATATATATATATATATATATATATATATATATATATATATATATAACATCAGTGTGTTGTATTTATATTGCTGAGATTAGTAGCATTGTCCCATAATGAGTGACCATTCCCTTCCTCACGTGAACACTCAAGAGGCTAGCCTACTCTTTTCTCTCTTCTCAATCTCAGCAAAGAGTAGCATATGATCATGAGGGGAGTGGGCATAACAGTGTTTTTCAACAACTCTACCAAACCTTAATTACCCATCAAATTCTCATTCTTTCCATTGGTTTGATTTGGAAGACAATAGCATTGTCTGTATATTGAATCCTCTATAAATAAACTCTTCTCCTTCTATATTGCAATTGCCGAGATATTGGTAAGTAGAGCAATTTTATTGAGAGAGTGAGAGATAGCAGAAAGTTTAGTTTTCATTTACAGAGGTATAACTCCATTTCAATTTCTATAAAATTCTTAATCTTTGATTCTTGGAATTAAGCATGTAATTATTGATAATTGATTTGGAATATGTTGTTTAGTGTTATACAAGATGTTAAGCATGTTCGAATTGCAATGTGTTATGTTAGAATCAATTTTCGTAGAAAAAATTTCTGAGTTGGGCTAAGTTTTGCCGTTGCTGGGCAGCTACTGCCACTGGCCAACAGCCTACGCAGCTGCGCCAGTTATGTACTGGCCAGCGGCACAGCTGCGCCAGTACCAGCTTCCAGATTCTATTTTCTGTTTAAGTGCTGTGACATACTAACATGTGATATACCATTGAAACAAGCTTGTGAACATGATTTAAATGTAGATATTAGTACAATGACATGATATAAGTATGTAATCGTTGATGCTACACGTATATGCCATGACCATATGTTTTAAAAAGGGAAACTTGTAATTTCAAAAGTGAACCTTGTCATGAACGTATCACATGAACATTCTGATTTTATGAACATGATAGTATAGTTTATATTGACATGAAATGCGAGTCTAAAGTGTGTTCACACACTAGCATATGTGATTGCAAGATTCAACGATTTCAAAGAAAGAAACTTAAGAACCTTGAGGGAACGAACTTGACCAAAACGATGCCTTGTAGGTTCTGACCATATGAGAGCATTTATATGACTTATATGTGTGTCCCAACATATGTGAGTAATGACCACGAGATGCTTTGCATGTTCTATGTTGCCTTTATGGACTTAGTGCAATTTTGAAAGAAAACTTAGAAAGTGAAAACTAAATAGCGTCGATTACCATGAAAATGATATTATGATCATGGGAGCATGTGTATTAACGTTCATTATACCTATAAGCATATTAACATAGACCTCGTTTGGTCAAATCGTGAATTTCGCATATGCACGTATTCATAAGAAATGAATTTCTGAAGCATGAACTACGTGATTAAAGTATATGTGTGTAGTATACTCGAGCATGCATATTAAATATTGTTTAGCCTTGTTATGTGATAACATGACTTTAGTAATCGATTTTGAAGCATGAAAGTGTATTTCTTAAAGTATGTGAATGGTCGGCATAAAGACATATGATTTTGAATTGAATAGGGTGAGCATGCTAGGATTCAAATTTGAAAGTATATTCTTGAAGCATGATTAATTTCAAATGCTAAATATTCAAACCTATGTTGATGTATAGAAACTAGGTGTTCTAAAAGTATTAAATCAAGGACAGAGTTAATTGTTTATAGACTCAGTCATAGTGATTGACTTACATGAATTACGTGATAAACTTATATGATAAGTAGATGCTTGTAAGTATAGACTTATATTGGTTTATACATGCTAATTGAAAGGCCGACTTATTAATATTAGGTCGTTTCAACTCAAGTTAATTAAAGCTAGAACTTAATTATAGCTGAGCAATCAGGCAAGTCTCCGAACTTCACTCTTTGGTTGTGCAAGTTCTTTAATTCTTATTGTGCAAGTTCCTATCCTTCTCATTTTGTATTGAGCAGGTTACTATTGTATTGACAGTTAATTATTTAAAGCTTGAACTTTATTTTCAAGCATGCTATTAGGTGGTTTAATTACTTTACAATTATTCGACATCGATATTATTGTTATTCGCACTTGGTGCACTTGAGTTCGTACAGTCTTGGACTTGTACATTATTTAAAGTTCTACAATTCTTGAACTGTGTCAGATAGAGTCTGAACCCTTGTTCGGTCAGACAATTGTATAAAATTTTATAAAAGCTATCCAAACCAATTGATGGTAAGGATTCTTCGACTGAAAGAACACCCCTAATATATAAAGGGGAGTACCCCAGGTATCTAGTATAAAGATACAAATCGCAGAGTTGAATGTTATGCATATACATAGCGTACGCGAGGCTGATCCCCTCAAGTACTATTCTGTAGCCAGTAACCAAAGGGTCAATCAGCTATTGATTTCCGTTGGAGTTTTATAGTTCAAAAGTCTACTTGACTATCAAATATTCTAAAAGCAATTATTATTTTGCTTCGAATATTCATATTGTTGAATTCATTGTCAGATATATCCTTTTCATCATGATATATCCTTTATTGTTGTATTTAAACTTGCTGAGCAAACTTGTTGCTCATTCTTGCTATATCATGACTTATATTGAAGTTAAGCCCGAGACTTCAGGGAAGGACAAGGGTAAAGGGAAGATGTAGGATTAGTTTGCAAGGAGCAGACTTTATCTTTATGTTTAATTAATTATTGTTATATAATATGAACCCTAATGACTATTCTAGGGTATGTTTGTATGTTTGTATTTAAGGTTATAGAATCTTGGGACTAGTAACACCTTTTGAATGAACGACGTACGTTTATTATATTCCGCACTTTAGTTATCGTATATTGTTTAGAGGTGGATGTTTAGTATTGTTTCGTGACGACCGGACCGGGGTCAGAGGACCCGGATTTGGGGGTGTCACAGGTTGGTATTAGAGCTTTAGGTTATAAATGATAGGAATGCGAAACCTAAGTTATAACCTTAGTAGAAAACTCAAGTAGAGTATGTAAGTGATGGGTTGAGGAGATCCATCGGGTTTTATTATGATACTGAAGTTGTTTATTTGAATCACATATGATTAATAGATGTCTTAAACTTCTTAATGCTAACATTAATAGCATATCACGTAAAGCCTAATGTTTTCTTCCTTTCCTCAGGATCATGCCGCCTAGGAGACTACCGCGGAACCAGAGGGAGGAAGGATCCGTTAATAATGGCGGAGGGGAAAATATCTACCCTATGCAAAACTTCGTTAACTTGATAACTGAGGCAATGCAGAATAGACCCCAGCCAGCAGCAGGGTAGCCAGGACATCACTTGGCAAGTTTCAAAGATTTTAAATTGGTAGGACCACCAGAGTTTCGGGGAACCTTAGACCTAATCGAAGCCCAAACCTGGATAGAAGAGATAGAGAAAGTGTTTGAGGTCGCACGAGTGGCCGAAGCACAGAAGACGAGTTTTTCCACTTTCATGATGAAGGGCGAGGCTAACTATTGGTGGAAGGCCAATAAGGGACGAGCAAGCGAAGGAGTTATTCCTTGGGATAAATTTAAGGAGCTATTTCTCGAGAATTACTTCTCAAAAAATACGCAACAGGATATGGAAGTTAAGTTTCTGGAACTGAAACAAGGTAGTATATCTGTCGTAGAGTACGCGGCAAGATTTAACGAGTTGGCCCGATTCGCATCACACCAAGTGGACACAGAGGCTAGGAAGGCAAGAAGGTTCGAATTAGGACTGAAACCTTGGGTGCAGAAAGTAGTCGCAGTATTAAAGATTAAGACTTACTCTGATCTACTGGAAAGGGCTGTCATTGCTGAAGGAGGCAATGAAGCCATTGCTCGTTTTAAACAAGAAAACAAGACCGGACATGAAGGACCGAAAGAGGGATAAGCGTAAATGGACGGAGAGCTAATCCTATGGGGGTAACAAGTCCGGGGGAGAGGTCAAGAAAAGTGTAAAGTGCAACAACTGTGGGAGGAATCACTCGGGGGAGTGTATGAAGGGAAAGAGTGTTTGTTACCGTTGTGGACAACCGGGGCACATGGCTCCTCATTGTCCAAATAAGTAGAAAGTAGGGTGTTTCTCGTGTGGAGCCCTAGACCATCAAATTAAGGACTGCCTGAAGAGAAAGGGCAATGCAGCTAGCGGCAATCGCAACAATAACAATAACAACAACAACGGACTGAGCATTGGAGGGCCAGCTAGTTAAGCCAACAGACCAACGGCACGCACGTTCAACATGACCGTTCAGGATGCGGTGGAGTCTAAAGACGTGGTGTCAGGTATCATCCCGATCAATGATATTGATGCTTATGTGTTATTTAATTCGGGTGCTACCTGCTCTTTTATTTTCGAAGAATTTGCTAAACGGTTAGACTTACCCCATGAAAGATTAAAACACCCTATGAACGTAGAAGTAGCGAACAAGGAAATTATCCCCGTAGAATACATTCATAGGAACTGTTATATTGAGTTGCGAGGATTTAAGCTCAGAGTGGATTTGATACCAATTCGTTTGGGGGAGTTCGATGTAATCCTTGGAATGGATTGGTTATTGAATCACGGAGCAGTTATCGACTGTAAGAAGAAGTGCGTACACCTTAAGACTCCGAATAAGTCAAAGGTGGTATTTTATGGTAGTAAATCGCCGAGACAATCTCATTGTTTGACGATGATGCAAGTGCAGAGATTGCTTTGGAAGGGTTGTATAGGTTATTTGGCTCACGTAGTTGATACTCAACGAGTCGAGGGTGAACTAGGTCAGATACCTATTGTAAGGGATTTCGTTGATGTCTTCCCAGACGAGATTTCAGGATTACCACCGGATAGAGAAATTGAGTTTGTCATTGATTTGGCACCAGGGACATCACCGGTATACAAAGCGCCGTATCGTATGGCACCGGTAGAGATGAAAGAACTAATGGCTCAATTACAAGAGTTATTGGATAAGGGATACATTCGACCGAGCGTATCACCGTGGGGAGCGCCAGTCTTATTCATGAAGAAGAAAGATGGATCGCTCAAACTTTGTATCGACTACCGAGAGTTGAACAAGGTCACCATTAAGAACAAGTACCCATTGCCTAGGATCGACGATTTGTTTGATCAGTTGAAGGGGGCAAAGTACTTTTCAAAGATTGACTTGAGGACCGGTTATCATCAATTGAAGGTGAGGCCGGAGGATATTCCAAAGACGGCATTCAGAACTCGGTACAGACACTTTGAGTTTTTGGTAATGTCATTCGGATTGACGAACGCGCCGACAAGCATTTATGGACTTGATGAACAGAGTGTTCAAATAGTATTTGGATAAGTTTATTATCGTATTCATCAATGATATTCTGCTGTATTCAGAGACGGAGGAAGAGCACGCCGAGCATCTTCGAATAGTGTTGGAGACATTAAGGAGAGAGAAGCTGTATGCAAAATTCTCCAAGTGTGAGTTTTGGTTGCAGAGAGTGCAGTTTTTGGGGCACGTTATCGACAAGAATGGTGTTTCGGTGGATCCAGCAAAAGTAGAAGCGGTTATCAATTGGGAGCAGCCAAAGACGCCAATAGAAATCAGGAGTTTCTTAGGATTAGCGGGATACTATCGGAGATTCATCCAGGAATTTTTGAAATTAGCATCGCCGTTGACCAATCTTACTAGAAAGACAGTTAAGTTTGTTTGGACGGAGAAGTGTGAAGAGAGTTTCCTAGAATTGAAGAAGAGGCTTAGTCAAGCACCTGCGTTAGCTTTACCGGATAACACGGGAGGGTTTTTAGTGTATAGCGATGCGTCACACAAGGGTCTTGGCTGTGTACTGATGCAACACGACAGGGTCATTGAGTACGCTTCACGTCAGCTGAAAGATTATGAGAACGGTTATCCGACTCATGACCTAGAATTAGCAGCAGTAGTTTTTGCCTTGAAGATTTGGAGGCATTATTTATATGGTGAGAAGTGTGAGATATATACGGACCACAAGAGTCTGAAGTATATCTTCACGCAAAAAGAATTAAACATGAGGCAGTGCCGATGGCTAGAATTGATCAAAGATTATGATTGTGAGATTCTGTATCATCCAGGCAAAGAAAATGTGGTGGCAGATGCCTTGAGCAGAAAAGGAAGAGAGAAGTTATCGAAGTTAACCGTTCAAGAAGAGTTAGTGAAAGATTTGAACGACTAGACTTGGAGGTTAAGTATCCGATGGAGACCAACGAGAAATTATTTACAGTGACAGCGAGCTCGACTTTATTAGTAAGGTTAAGGAGGCACAAGAGAAGGACGAAGATTGTGATATTATCAAAAAGCGGATTGTCGAAGGTGATGATTTGAAATTTAAGATTGATAGCACTGGACTGCTAAGGTTTGAATGACGAATTTGGGTACCATTAGTACTGGAATTAAGGGAAGAAATTTTGCAAGAAACGCACAGTACGAGTTACTCGATACACCCAAGAAGCACGAAGATGTACCAAGACTTGCGTCATCACTTTTGGTGGCCAAACACGAAGAGGGAGGTTGCAGAATGCGTAAGTAAGTGTTTAACTTGTCAGAGAGTCAAAGCAGAGCACCAACGACCAAGCGGGTTATTACAACCGTTAGAGATTCCAAAATGGAAATGGGAACACATCACGATGGACTTTGTGGTAGGACTTCCGGCAACACAGAAAGGGCACGACGCCATATGGGTAATTGTAGATCGTCTTACGAAGTCAGCTCACTTTTTGCCGATTAAGATTAAGTATAGTTTGGATCAGCTAGCCAGATTATATGTCAAGGAAATTATCTCGAGACATGGGGTACCGGTATCTATTGTATCAGATAGAGATCCGCGATTCACATTGAATTTCTGGAAGAGTCTTCAAGAGATATTGGGGACACAGTTACGAATGAGCACCGCGTATCATCCGCAGACCGATGGGCAAAGCGAAAGAACGATTCAACACTTGAAGACATGCTCCGAGCTTGTGTAATGGACTTCAAGGGTAGTTGGGAGGATCACCTTCCATTAGTAGAGTTTGCGTACAATAATAGTTTTCACGCTAGTATCGGAATGCCATCGTACGAGGCGCTATATGGGAGAAAATGTCGAACACCGTTGTGTTGGGAAGAAGTTGGAGAACGTCGACTGTTGGGACCAGAATTGGTACAGCAGACTGTAGAGATTATCAAGGTGATAAGAGCACGGCTGGTAGCGGCTCAAGATCGCCAGAAAAAGTATGCGGACTTGCATCGCAAGAATAAAGAATTTGAATTAGGAAGCTATGCTTTTCTAAAAGTATCTCCCTGGAAGGGGAAGATTCATTTTGGGAAGAAGGGCAAGTTGAGCCCTAGGTTCATAAGACCGTTCGAGATTCTGAGGCGAGTTGGTGAAGTGGCGTACGAGGTGGCGTTACCTCCTGAACTTAAGCACAATCATAACGTGTTTCATGTGTCAGTGTTGCGGCCTTATAAACCAGACTACAAGCACGTTATCTCCTATAAACCTATCCAAGTCGAGAAAGACTTATCGTACGAGGAAGTTCCTGTCCAGATACTAGATAGGATGGAACAGAAGCTGAGGAATAAGATCATTCATTCCGTTAAGATTCTTTGGAGGAATCACGCAGTTGAAGAAGCTACATGGGAGCTAGAAGAGAAAATGAGAGCGAATTATCCATTTTTATTTGAGTAACCTTATTTTTACAATTTCGAGGACGAAATTTTTATAAGGGGGGAGGGATGTAACGACCATGAATTTTAAACTCCTTATTTATTAAATATGTGACTTAAATTTAACGAGTTAGTTTTGTGAGTTTATTTAAACCTTATGTGGGGGTGAGAATTGTGAAAGGATTAAAGGAAGTCACTAATGAGTTATTTAAATTAGTGGACTAACCTTAAGTATTTAATATCAGAGAATGTATGAGATTATTAATAATTAAATATTTAATTTATTTGAATATAGTGGCAAGATTTGAACCTATTGATTAATTTCAATTATGATTAATTAATCGATAATGTGTTGTTTAATTATTATTATGAATAAATAATAATTAATGAGTAAGAGAACTGATAATATAATATTATTATATTTAATTGATTTATTATTTTTATACAAGCATGCGATACTAAACCTTTACTATATGGTAGCTATCTATATTATGTATAATGCAATGTGACATATTAATGTGGTGAATATTGCATGTATGGACTATATAGTAAGATGAGATAAATTGAAGGTATGTGACACTATGTGGACATTCGTGTATACACTATTATCATATAATAAGATCAATTATTAATTAATAATGATTTTATTGAATTATTATTATATTATAATGATTATAATAATGAGTAATAATAATACCCAATTGCTTTATGTTCGGTATTAAGGAAAATATACATGGTTATATGTTGATATATCTATGTGTACCCCTACTTGCTACATTGTATTTAGAAGTAACATTGTGACTTAAGTATATATATATATATAACATTAGTGTGTTGTATTTATATTGCTGAGATTAGTAGCATTGTCCCATAATGAGTGACCATTCCCTTCCTCACGTGAACACTCAAGAGGCTAGCCTACTCTTTTCTCTCTTCTCAATCTCAGCAAAGAGTAGCACATGATCATGAGGGGAGTGGGCATAACAGTGTTTTTCAACAACTCTACCAAACCTTAATTACCCATCAAATTCTCATTCCTTCCATTGGTTTGATTTGGAAGACAATAGCATTGTCTGTATATTGAATCCTCTATAAATAAACTCTTCTCCTTCTATATTGCAATTGCTGAGATATTGGTAAGTAGAGCAATTTTATTGAGAGAGTGAGAGATAGCAGCAAGTTTAGTTTTCATTTACAGAGGTATAACTCCATTTCAATTTCTATAAAATTCTTAATCTTTGATTCTTGGAATTAAGCATGTAATTATTGATAATTGATTTGGAATATGTTGTTTAGTGTTATACAAGATGTTAAGCATGTTCGAATTGCAATGTTTTATGTTAGAATCAATTTTCGTAGAAAAAATTTCTGAGTTGGGCTAAGTTTTGCCGTTGCTGGGCAGCTACTGCCACTGGCCAACAGCCTGCGCAGCTGCGCCAGTTATGTACTGGCCAGCGGCACAGCTGCGCCAGTACCAGCTTCCAGATTCTGTTTTCTATTTAAGTGCTGTGACATACTAACATGTGATATACCATTGAAATAAGCTTGTGAACATGATTTAAATGTAGATATTAGTACAATGACATGATATAAGTATATAATCGTTGATGCTACACGTATATGCCATGACCATATGTTTTAAAAAGGGAAACTTGTAATTTCAAAAGTGAACCTTGTCATGAATGTATCACATGAACATTCTAATTTTATGAACATGATAGTATAGTTTATATTGACATGAAATGTGAGTCTAAAGTGTGTTCACACACTAGCATATGTGATTGCAAGATTCAACGATTTCAAAGAAAGAAACTTAAGAACCTTGAGGGAACGAACTTGACCAAAACGATGCCTTGTAGGTTCTGACCATATGAGAGCATTTATATGACTTATATGTGTGTCCTAACACATGTGAGTAATGACCACGAGATGCTTTGCATGTTCTATGTTACCTTTATGGACTTAGTGCAATTTTAAAAGAAAACTTAGAAAGTGAAAACTAAATAGCGTCGATTACCATGAAAATGATATTATGATCATGCGAGCATGTGTATTAACGTTCATTATACCTATAAGCATATTAACATAGACCTCGTTTGGTCAAAGCGTGAATTTCGCATATGCACGTATTCATAAGAAATGAATTTCTGAAGCATAAACTACGTGATTAAAGTATATGTGTGTAGTATAATCGAGCATGCATATTAAATATTGTTTAGCCTTGTTATGTGATAACATAACTTTAGTAACTGATTTTGAAGCATGAAAGTGTATTGCTTAAAGTATGTGAATGGTCGGCATAAAGGCATATGATTTTGAATTGAATAGGGTGAGCATGCTAGGATTCAAATTTGAAAGTATATTCTTGAAGCATGATTAATTTGAAATGCTAAATATTCAAACCTATGTTGATGTATAGAAACTAGGTGTTCTAAAACTATTAAATCAAGGACAGAGTTAATTATTTATAGACTCAGTCATAGTGATTGACTTACATGAATTACGTGATAAACTTATATGATAAGTAGATGCTTGTAAGTATAGACTTATATTGGTTTACACATGCTAATTGAAAGGCCGATTTATTAATATTAGGTCTTTTCAACGCAAGTTAATTAAAGCTATAACTTAATTATAGCTGAGCAATCAGGCAAGTCTCCGAACTTCACTCTTTGGTTGTGCAAGTTCTTTAATTCTTATTGTGCAAGTTCTTATCCTTCTCATTTTGTATTGAGCAGGTTACTATCGTATTGACAGTTAATTATTTAAAGCTTGAACTTTATTTTCAAGCATGCTATTAGGTGGTTTAATTACTTTACAATTATTCCACATCGACATTATTGTTATTCGCACTTGGTGCACTTGAGTTCGTACAGTCTTGGACTTGTACATTATTTAAAGTTCTACAATTCTTGAACTGTGTCAGATAGAGTCTGAACCCTTGTTCGGTCAGACAATTGTATAAAATTTTATAAAAGCTATCCAAACCAATTGATGGTAAGGATTCTTCGACTGAAAGAACACCCCTAATATATAAAGGGGAGTACCCCAGGTATCTAGTATAAAGATACAAACCGCAGAGTTTAATGTTATGCATATACATAGCGTACGCGAGGCTGATCCCCTTAAGTACTATTCTGTAGCCAGTAACCAAAGGGTCAATCAGCTATTAATTTTTGTTGGAGTTTTATAGTTCAAAAGTCTACTTGACTATCAGTTATTCTAAAATCAATTATTATTTTGCTTCCGATATTCATATTGTTGAATTCATTGTCAGATATATTCTTTTCATCATAATATATCCTTTATTGTTGTATTTAAACTTGCTGAGCAAACTTGTTGCTCATTCTTGCTATATCATGACTTATATTGCAGTTAAGCCCGAGACTTCAGGGAAGGACAAGGGTAAAGGGAAGATGTAGGATTAGTTTGCAAGGAGCAGACTTTATCTTTATGTTTAATTAATTATTGTTATGTAATATGAACCCTAATGACTATTCTAGGGTATGTTTGTATGTTTGTATTTAAGGTTATCGAATCTTGGGACTAGTAACACCTTTTGAATGAACGACGTACGTTTATTATATTCCGCACTTTAGTTATCGTATGTTGTTTAGAGGTGGATGTTTAGTATTATTTTGTGATGACCGGACAGGGGTCAGAGGACCCGGATTCGGGGGTGTCACAGAAACAAGTTCTGATCGCAAAAATACTTACAATGGACTGCTACACCGGCTTTTTGCCACTTCGTAGGCATCAAACGGGCGTTTCCACCGGTTAATTTTTGGTATGTTGTAGTATATGAGTATACCTACATGTTAGAGTAATAAAAACGAGGTTTAGAGTACAAGAAGTTAGGCTAGGAAAAGAAATGAGCGGAGTTTTAGAGCGTTTTCTATTTTTTTTCTTCTTTTTTGGTAAGGGGCACTTGTATATAAAGACCCGATGGAAGCGGGCCTACCTGCGGTAGCCGCGGGCCTACCTGCGGCTCCACGTGGTAGGGCCCATATGGTGGGTGTAATACCCGAGAATTTTATGAATAAATATTAATACTGATATTAATAAGAATGTGAATATTTATTTTATATAAATGTTTATGTGTCGTAAGATGAGTAACTCAATTAAATTAAATTAAATTAATGATAATTGAGAAAAATGTGGAGTTTTTAATGAACTCGTAAAAATGCCTTATGTGGCACGATGATGAGAATTATGATGGTTTAATTAATTAAAGAAATAATTAATAAGTGGATGAATAATTAATAATATATTGTTAATTAATGGTTATTATGAGTAATAGCATATTAATGAATAAATAATTAATTGATATTATAAGGTTAATGTTTGTTCAATTAATTGCTAAGTGTATCGATATGTAATCACATATTATGTAGTAACTATATCTATATAATATAAAGTGTAGTGTGACATTGTGATGTGACTATATAATATAGGAACTATATAGTAAGATTAATAAATTGTATAAGTTACACAAATGATGTTTATGTGACCATGTGATATGTATAGTGCATTAGTGTATACCTTATGGAATATTAAATTAGACTATATAAATAATTGATATTAATAATTATTTCAATAAGTAAACTAATTGAAATAATAAGGTTTATGATAATGTGGTATGTCACTACCTAATTAGATCGTAATTTGGCATTATCAAAATGTACATGGATTATATATTGATGTGCATACATGTACCCCAATTTGCTACCATGTAATATTGTTATATCATTAAAGTCCATGTGTACACCCAAATGAATTTAAAACCTAAGTATATATATGTGTATGTGTATTAACCTAAAGTATACATATATGTGTATTAAGCATATAGTGTGTGGCATTGTCTCTCTTACAAATGCTGAGTATTAGCTTGTCCCAAAATGAGAGTCACCCATCATTTCTCATTCACGTGTATATCATAGCATAGCCCTTCTCTTCCTTGTATTCCTCAAGCTAGCAATTATAGCTAATGATGAAGAGGGGAGTGGGTGAAGGGGTGGGCACTATTTCACCAAACTTTCAAAAACCATTGGCTTCTTCTCTTCCTCCATTGGTTTGATTCATGGTGCAAAGCTTTGGCATGGATATTCAAGACTCTATAAATAAAGCATCCCTCTTCTCATTTCATGTTGCTGAGATTATTTTCTTAGTTGCTATAGAGAGTGTTGAGAGAGTAATCTGATATTGAGAGGAAGCTCTACCCAAATTCAAAGCACAAAGGTATAACATTACATTGTGTTCTTAATTCAAGTTTGATTAATGCTTGAATATGCATGAATTCTTGTTAATTGGATATGTAAGATGATGTTAGTGAGTTAGTAGATGTTGTATGCATGATATAGAAGTAATGTAGTTGTTTGTAAGCTTGTTTCATGAATCAATTTGAAAGTTGGCTGAAGCTCTGCTATTGCAGTGAGCTTTTTGGGCTGGAACTACTCCCTAGTACAAACAGGGAGCGACCGCCCCCTTCTGCAGAATCAGAAAATGATTTTTGTGGTTTCTGACTTATGGAGCATGCTAGTATAATGTCATTAAGCATAAATAAGTCCCTGACATGCTAGTTTAGGTGGCCTTTCATGTAGTCACTTACCAACGCTTGGTTTCCATAGGGAACTTTAGTTTTCAAAGTGCAAACTCAATGAGCTATGTACACTTTAAAGTATAAACTTGTGAGCATGCCTATGAGGTCTAGTTATATGTGTATTAAGCATAATATATAGTAAGTGAAGTAGCTTTTCATGCTTGGATGGTTAACATGAGATTTTCAAAAGAAACCTTAAGAGTTTGAAAACTAGTTTTGCCGATAACTACGTTACGAGTATTCTGAAATCTGACTATCATGATAGGATATGTTATGCCTATAGACATGATTGACATGTATGCCTAGCTAATCACATGCATCGTAAACTAGTTGAGCATGGTTTAGAACAAGTCTAATGAAGTAGAACTATAGAACTCGGAATGCATGACTAGATGACTTGAGCATGTATAAATAAGACTGATTGATTCCATGACATATGTATAATGACTAAACGTGAAGAATCTTGTTAATCGAACATGTTAAGCCACGTTGGTTGGAAATTGATAGAACTATGTTAAAGACGAGATATAGGGTTGAACCAAGTTATAAACATCCTGACATGTGTGTTTCGCATGAGTCATCATCTAAGTGTAAATCGGGATGAGCTTGGATTCTGCAGGAGCAGCCCTTTCTTGGTTTGAACTAGGAGCAGCGCGGCCGCGCCACTCCTTAGTTTAAACCAAGTGCGGCCGCGCCACCCTGCAGTATGGATAGAATATGTTAACTGTAAATTTGAAATCTGTGCATGCTTGAATTGCTACCCTAATCTGCGATTCATGTTTAGTGGTATGTCCAAAGGTTAATAAGCATGCTAACGGTAGAATCATAGATTTGATAAATGGTTACAAACTTTCAAATGATAAATCGAGTAATGATTATGAACTATGTTAGTTGATTTCATAGTGTCCTACAAACTAATTTTGTGTTATTGTACGTAAAGTACGTAATGACGTACGTATAGGATTATACGACTAAGTTAGAATCGTATGTGTGTTTTAACTTACATATCAAGTTTGTGTATCAAATGTGCGTAGCTAATGGATATCCTATATACGTAAATATGTTATAATAGGATTCGAAAAGTATCGATAAGCTAAAGGTTGATAAACTACGCATAAGGCAAGTATCCTAACCGACACATTCACTTTATGCAAGTTTTCTATCTTACACAACTTCGAATATTGTGCAAGTATCTAAACCTTATCTCTTTGATGCAAGTTCCTAATCCTACTCTTCATTGAGCATTACTTAAGCTTGTGCTATTATTGGTCGTACGAGTAAACCATTGAAAGTATGGTTCATGCCTTATGACCTCATGCTTCATAGCTAAGATAGAGTTGTTTACATTCTTTGAACTTTAATCTCGAGTATTGAACTTATAATTGTTCTTATATACATTGAAAGAGCAGTCTATGCCACTTGATTCGGCTAGACCTATATCATGAATTTGAAAGTTATCAAAATCAATTGATTGGTGCGGAATCTTATAATTGACTGAGATGAACAACCCTCTTGAAGGGGAAACTATATATTGTCGGGAGACCGACGTGCGCACTTGAGTACGATTAAATGTTATCTATAACATAGGGTACTTTAGGCTGATCACCTGTTGTACTTGTTTTTATTGGATTATCAGCATATTACTGTTGATTCTAGTAGAAGTTCATAGTCCTTAGTGACTGCTCAGTATTCATTATTTTGAAACCTAGAAATGATTAAGCGTTGAATCTTATTGATATCTTTATGTCCTTAGCGACTATTGTTGAGAACTATCAATACTTCTTGCTATTCTTGAACTATCAGTTATTATTGTACCCTTGGGAATTGAAAACTATATTAACCCCTTATTGCTATATTACTTGCTAAGCAAACTTGTTGCTCATTCTTGCTTTTCCCAAAAACATTTTAGTTAAGGCAGAGCAAGGCAGACCCTCGGGCACTGATAAGGGCAAGGGCAAGGCTACGGAGTACCTTTGTATTTAGTTGAATTTATTATGTTGATGTAATAAGACTAAATTGTATTATGTATAGTTATGTCTAAGCTATGTTTAAATATGTTTAAGCTATGTAAGAGATGTTTAAGTTACGAAATCTTAGGACATGAATGATTATATCAAATAAATGTAATCTATTCTATTTTTCCGTTGCGCAAGATGTTATTTATGTCGTTAGATATTTATAACGTGACAAACTGAATTCGAGACGCTAGTGGTCCGAATTTAGGGGCGTCACAGGTTGGTATCAAAGCTGTAGTTATAAACCTTAGGAGCGAGAGTCCTTAGATTATAACTTAGGAGAACTTAGAAGATAAAAAGGGATGAAACTTATGTAGAGTTTTCCTAGAGAGACTTAGTGTGGTATGAAATATAATTTCATTCTATACAATGAATTTATATTTTATTTACTTTCCAACGGAGTTTGTTGTTTGTTGTCTTGTGTTTGTGGTTGTAGGATGACAGACATGGGAGTACCTAGTAGAGTGGCCGAGGAAGAGCCCCGAGATATACATGTTGTATATGAGGCACCTCTAGAGGCTAAGCCTGTGCAGGCAGTTTCACCGTTCGAGTTTGACGAAGAGGACGAGATTGAGATAGAGTCTGATCCAGAGGAGGAGCTCATGGAGGACGGGCCTATGGAGGACTCTGACGAGGCTACTATAGAGGAGCAGATGTTGGGAGAGTACGAGGAACGGATCCTAGAGTTAGACTGCAGAGTCCAGGAGCTAGAGACTGAGGCTCAGGAGAGGGAGTCCGAGTTCTAGAAGCTGAGGGACGAAGACCACCAGAGGAAGTTAGCAATGCAGGAGTTAGAGGTGGAGATTGCTTACCGCAGGGAGGCAGGGATCCAGATGGGGACTCGATTTCACAGATTGGTGTCTAGGAATGTCGATTTGGCAGGAAAGCCAGAAGAGGTGGAGCAGAAAGAGTTGAGCGAAAAGAAGGAAAAGGAGGCTCTCCGTACTCAGTTAAAGTTGAAGGTGATGGATAGGATCCACTTCGAGGAGAAGTGGGAAGCAGCTAATGAGAGGGCAGACGACTTAGAGGATGAAGTCAGGTGTAAAAAGATGAAGGTGAACAAGATGGGTTATGTGTTTCGCTCGGCTATTGAGAGAGTGATTGATGGTGTATATCACTATCTAGAGAAGCAGGGATAGACCCGACATACCATGAACAGGGAGTTGATGGCGTATATAGCGCAAATAGAGTACAAGAGCGCTGTGGAGCGCAGGATGTTGGGATGAGACCCAGTAGTCTAGTAGTAGCATTAGTAGATTCTTTTATGTGATGTATATATTGATGTAATCCCAATCTTTTGTGTAAGATATGGGATAATTATGAAAACCCCGAGTAGGCTTATGTTAGAGGGGTTGTATGTTAGTGTTTTCCCCATCTTTTAAAATAGTAGAGGATATATGTTGACATTTATAGAAGTATGCTAGGAATGATCATATGATGTAATGATTTGGCATATGAATATAAATGATCTTATTTCAGAAACGTGTTATAAAATTTTATTCCTTTTTCATTTGAGAAATACTTAAGTAATATAATTGAATAATAAAAATGAAAATTTATGATGCAGAAAATGCCGCCCAGACGTAGATTAACGGCACCTGAGGAATCAGTGAACAACGAGAGAGAGCAAGTAGATCCCATTCAAAAATTAGTTGATTTGCTAGGGGAAGCTCTTAGGGGAAGGAACAATGAACCCATTCGCCCCAATCCCAAAGCAGCTCCATTCACGAACTTTAAGGACTTTAGGAGTGTAAGACCTCCAGATTTTGAAGGTACTACCTATCCGATCATGGCACAAGCGTGGATTAAAGAAATCGAGAAGGCCTTCACCATCGCTCGTGTGGGTGAAGACCAGAAGACGGTGTTTGCTACCTACATGATGAGAGGAGAGCGAACTATTGGTGGGAGGCAAATCAGCAAAGAGCAGGAGAAGGGATAATAGCATGGGAGAGATTCAAGACTCTGTTTTTTGAGAACTACTTCCCGAAAAGCATGAAAAATAGAATGGAGGTAAAGTTCCTAGAACTTAAGCAAGAAGATATGACGGTGCGCAATACGCGGCTAAGTTCAATAAACTAGCGCGGTTTGCAGAACACCAGGTAGGGGATGAAGAGAGGAAAGCTAGACGTTTTGAGTAAGGACTGAAGTCTTGGTTGTTTAACAAGGTGTCGATTCTTCAGATCGATTCATTTGCGCAGAGGGAGGAAGTGAAGCTTTGAGTTTGTATAACAAAGAGAAGAAGGGAAAGAACACTGGGGGAGGAAGTCGTGGAGGAAGCAGTAGCGGGGGAAGTAATCCACGAAAGAGAAAATGGGAGAATAACAACAAAAATAACAAAAACAATCAGTCGGGAAACTTTCATGGAGGTATTAAGAAGAGGGCAGAGGGATGCCCGAAGTGTGGGAAGAATCACCGGGGCGAGTGCTGGAAGGGGCACAGTACTTGCTACAATTACGGCCAAGAGAGGCACATTTCACCCAACTGCCCAAAGCCCAAGAAGATCAAGGGTTGTTTCGCTTGTGGCTCGGCGAACCACCTGATTAAGGACTACCCAAAGAAAGGGAGCGTCGGAGGAAGTGGCCAGCAAGGGGGAGGCAATAAACTGATGATTGGTGGACCGACACAAACCAACCGCCCAACCGCCAGGACCTTTAACATGACCGTTCAGGACACAGTAGCTGCGAATGACGTGGTGTCAGGTATTATCCCAATCAATGATATAAATGCATATGTATTATTTGATTCGGGTGCCACCTGTTCTATTATATCTGAAGAATTTGCTAGTCAACTAAATTCACCCCGAGAACGATTAGGAAATCCTTTAAACATAGAAGTTGAAAATAAGGAAGTGATCCCTGTAGAATTCATATACCGAAATTATCGCGTAAACATTAGAGATCATGAACTGAGCGTAGACTTAATTCTGATTAGATTGGGAGAATTTGATGTAATATTGGGAATGGATTGGTTGTATAACCATGCTGCAATAATTGATTGTCAGAATAAAAGTGTAAACCTTCAGACTCCGAATAAGTCTAAGGTAGTATTTTATGGTAGCTCATTGCTTAAGCAATCGTGTTGTCTTACGATGATGCAGGCCAAGAAATTGTTAAGGAAAGGATGTGTAGGTTACTTAGCTTACATTGTAGATACTCAAAAAAAGGGAGTAGAAATTAAGGATATATCCGTAGTGAGAGAATTCCAAGATGTATATTTGGACTGCCTGGTCTTTCGCCAAATAGAAAAATCGAATTCGTAATAGACCTAGCACCGGGAACGGCACCAATTTCAAAGGCTCCATATCGTATGGCGCCAGTAGAAATGAAAGAATTGATGATACAATTAGAAGAGTTACTAGATAAAGGTTACATACGACTAGTGTGTCTCCTTGGGGAGCACCGGTGTTGTTTGTTAAGAAAAAGGATGGATCAATGAGGCTCTATATCGATTATCGAGAATTGAACAGAGTAACGATCAAGAATAGATATCCATTACCGAGGATAGACGACCTTTTCGATTAATTGAAGGGAGCAAAGTGTTTCTCAAAGATTGATCTGCGAATAAGATATCACCAGTTGAAAGTACGGGAAGAGGGCATACCAAAGACGGCGTTTCAAACCTGTTATGGGCACTACGAGTTTTTGGTAATGTCATTCGGATTGACTAATGCTCCGGAAACATTCATGGACTTGATGAACCAAGTCTTCAAGCCATACTTGGATAAGTTCGTGGTAGTTTTCATCGACAACGTCTTGATCTACTCGAAGACGAAAGAAGAGCACGCCGAACATCTGAGGATTATTTTGGAAGCATTAAGGAAAGAGAAAATATATGCGAAGTTTTCTAAGTGTGAATTTTGGATGGAGAAGGTTCAATTCTTAGGACACGTGGTGGATAAGAATGGAATCTCAGTAGACCTTGCAAAGGTAGAAGCAGTGAGTAATTGGGAGCAGCCGAAAACACCAACGGAGGTGAGAAGTTTCTTAGGGTTAGCCGGATACTATCGAAGATTCATCCAAGATTTTTCTAAAATAGCAACCCCGTTGACCAATCTAACAAGGAAGATGGTGAAGTTCGTGTGGACGGACAAATGCGAAGAAAGTTTTCAGGAGCTGAAGAAGAGACTAAGCGAAGTGCCTGTATTATCATTACCAGACGATGCGGGAGGTTTCGTGGTGTATAGTGATGCATCGCACAAGGGACTTGGTTGTGTGCTTATGCAACATGGGTCATTGCGTATATATCACGACAATTAAAGGATTACGTAAAACGATACCCTACTCACGACTTAGAGTTAGCGGCAGTAGTTTTTGCGTTAAAGATTTGGAGACATTATTTATATAGAGAGAAATGTGAGATATACATGGACCACAAGAGTCTGAAATATATCTTCACACAGAAGGAGTTGAACATGCGTCAGAGGAGGTGGTTAGAATTGATCAAGGATTATGACTGTGATATTCTTTATCACCAGGGAAAGGCAAACGTAGTAGCCGACGCTCTGAGCAGAAAGGGAAGGGAGAAATTGTTTCAATTGACAACTCAGGAGGAGTTAATAAGGGAAATGGAGAAGTTAGAAATAGAGTTGAAAGGGCCGGGGAAGTCTGAAGAATAGCTATTTGTAATGGAAGCTCGTCCAGTGTTACTGGATAGAGTAAAGGAATCACAAGAGAATGATGAAGAGTGCGAGAAAATGAGAAAGAGAATCGCCAAAAATGAAGAGGAAAGATTAAGAATGTATAAAGACGGTATCTTGAGATTCAAAGGGAGAGTGTGGGTGCCAGCAGTAGCCGAATTGAAAGAGGAAATTTTGCACGAGGCACATAATACGACGTATTCTGTTCACCCAGGAGGCACAAAAATGTACCAGGATCTGAGGTAACATTTTTGGTGGCCCAATCTAAAATGGGAAGTAGCAGAGTACGTCAGTAGATGTCTTACTTGCCAATGGGTCAAAGCAGAAGACCAGAGGTTTGAATGGTTTACTTCAACCGTTGGAAATACCAGAGTGGAAATGGAAGCACATTACGATGGACTTCGTAGTGGGACTTCCAGTCACGCAGAAAGATTATGATGTCATTTGGGTTATCGTGGATCGACTAACGAAGACGGCTCATTTTCTACTGATCAAGATCTGATATAATTTGAATCAGTTAGCAAGTCTGTACGTAAAGGAAATTGTTTCACGACATGGAGTGCCGGTGTCAATTGTCTCTGATCGAGATCTGCGCTTCACGTCAAACTTCTAGAAAAGCTTACAAGAGAGGATAGGAACACAGTTGAGGTTGAGTACTGTGTATCATCCATAGACGGACGGACAGAGTGAACGAACAATACAAACGCTGGAAGACATGCTTAGGACTTGCGTGATGGACTTCAAGGAAAATTAGGACGACCACCTACCCTTAGTGGAATTTGCTTATAACAATAGTTATCATGCGAGTATCGGCATGCCACCGTATGAAGCTCTTTATGGAAGAATGTGCAGAACGCCATTATGTTGGGACAAAGTTGGAGAACGGCGAATGTTGGGGCCAGAATTAGTACAACAAACTGCAGATGTGGTGACAGTGATAAGAGCCAGACTGATAGCAGCTTAAGATCTCCAGAAAAAGTACGCAGATCTACATCAACAGGACCGGTACTTTAAAGTCGGTAGTTTTGTTTTCTTGAAGGTATCTCCCTGGAAAGGAAAGATACGATTCGGCAAGAAGGGAAAATTATGTCCAAGATTCATAGAACCATTCGAGATATTGAAGCGAGTGGGCGAAGTGGCGTACAAAGTTATATTACCACCCGAGTTAGAGCACATCAACAACGTGTTTCACATCTCAGTGTTGCGTCCGTATAAGCCTGACTACAAACACGTGATTTTCTACTAGCCCAATCAAGTGGAGAAGGACCTGGCGTATGAAGAAATTCATGTCCAAATACTAGATAGGAAAAAATAGACATTAAGAAACAAAGTTATATCTTCTGTAAAAATACTTTGGCGTAACCACGATGCCGAAGAGGCTACGTGATAATTAGAAGATAGGATGAAAAGGGACTATCCCCATTTATTTGTGTAACCTTGTACCAATTCCGAAGATGGAATTTTTATAAGAGGGGGAGGATGTAATACCCGAGAATTTTATGAATAAATATTAATACTGATATTAATAAGAATGTGAATATTTATTTTATATAAATGTTTATGTGTCGTAAGATGAATAACTCAATTAAATTAAATTGAATAAATGATAATTGAGAAAAATGTGGAGTTTTTAATGAACTCGTAAGAATACCTTGTGTGGCACGATGATGAGAATTATGATGGTTTAATTAATTAAAGAAGGAATTAATAAGTGAATGATTAATTAATAATATATTGTTAATTAATGGTTATTATGAGTAATAGCATATTAATGAATAAATAATTAATTGATATTATAAGGTTAATGTTTGTTCAATTAATTGCTAAGTGTATCGATATGTAATCACATATTATATAGTAACTACATCTATATAATATAAAGTGTAGTGTGACATTGTGATGTGACTATATAATATAGGAACTATATAGTAAGATTAATGAATTGTATAAGTTACACAAATGATGTTTATGTGACCATGTGATATGTATAGTGCATTTGTGTGTACCTTATGGAATATTAAATTAGACTATATAAATAATTGATATTAATAATTATTTCAATAAGTAAAATAATTGAAATAATAAGGTTTATGATAATGTGGTATGTCACTACCTAATTAGATTATAATTTGGCATTATCAAAATTTACATTGATTATATATTGATGTGCATACATGTACCCCAATTTGCTACCATGTAATATTGTTATATCATTAAAGTCCATGTGTACACCCAAATGAATTTAAAACCTAAGTATATATATGTGTATGTGTATTAACCTAAAGTATACATATATGTGTATTAAGCATATAGTGTGTGGCATTGTCTCTCTTGCAAATGTTGAGTATTAGCTTGTCCCAAAATAAAAGTCACCCATCATTTCTCATTCACGTGTATATCATAGCATAGCTCTTCTCTTCTTGTATTCCTCAAGCTAGCAATTGTAGCAAATGATGAAGAGAGGAGTGGGTGATGGGGGTTGGTGGGCACTATTTCACCAAACTCTCAAGAACCATTTGCTTCTTCTCTTCCTCCATTGGTTTAATTCATGGTGCAAAGCTTTGGCATGGATATTCAAGACTCTATAAATAAAGCATCCCTCTTCTCATTTCATGTTGCTGAGATTATTTTCTTAGTTGCTATAGAGAGTGTTGAGAGAGTAATCTGATATTGAGAGGAAGCTCTGTCCAAATTCAAAGCATAAAGGTATAACATTACATTGTGTTCTTAATTCAAGTTTGATTAATGCTTGAATGTGCATGAATTCTTGTTAATTGGATATGTAAGATGATGTTAGTGAGTTAGTAGATGTTGTATGCATTATATAGAAGTAATGTAGTTGTTTGTAAGGTTGTTTTATTAATCAATTTGAAAGTTGGCTAAAGCTCTGCTATTGCAAAGAGCTTTTTGGGCTGGAACCAGAGTGGCGCGGCCGCGCCACTCCCTAGTACAAACAGGGACCGACCGCCCCCTTCTGCAGAATCAAAAAATGATTTTTGTGGTTTCTGACTTATGGAGCATGCTAGTATAATGTCATTAAGCATAAATAAGTCCCTGACATGCTAGTTTAGGTAACCTATCATGTAGTCACTTACCAAAGCTTGGTTTCCAAAGGGAACTTGAGTTTTCAAAGTGCAAACTCAATGAGCTATGTACACTTTAAAGTATATACTTGTAAGCATGCTTATGTGGTCTAGTTATGTGTGTATGAAAGCATAATATATAGTAAGTGAAGTAGCTTTGCATGCTTGGATGGTTAAAATGAGATTTTCAAAAGAAACCTTAAGAGTTTGAAAACTAGTTATGCCGATAACTACATTACGAGTATTCTGAAATTTGACTATCATGATAGGATATGTTATGCCTATAGACATGATTGACATGTATGCCTAGCTAATCACATGCATCGTAAACTAGTTGAGCATGGTTTAGAACAACTCTAATGAAGTAGAACTATATAACTCGAAATGCATGACTAGATAACTTGAGCATGTATAAATAAGACTGATTGATTCCATGACATATGTATAATGACTAAACGTGAAGAATCTTGTTAATAGAACACGTTAAGCCTCATTGGTTGGAAATTGATAGAACTATGTTAAAGACGAGATATAGGGTCGAACCTAGTTATAAACATCCTGACATGTGTGTTTCACATGAGTCATCATCTAAGTGTAAATTGGGATGAGCTTGGATTCTATAGGAGCAGCCCTTTCTTGGTTTAAACTAGGAGCAGCGCAACCGCTGCTACTCCTTAGTTTAAACCAAGTGCTGCCGCGCCACCCTGCAGAATGGACAGAACATGTTAACTGTAAATTTAAAATCTGTGCATGCTTGAATTGCTACCCTAATCTGTGATTCATGTTTAGTGGTATGTACAAAGGTTAATAAGCTTGCTAACGGTAGAATCATAGATTTGATAAATGGTTACAAACTTTCAAATGATAAATCAAGTAATGATTACGAACTATGTTAGTTGATTTCATAGTGTCCTACAAACTGATTTTGTGTTATGTGTACGTAAAGTACGTAATGACGTACGTATAGGATTACACGACTAAGTTAGAATCGTATGTATGTTTTAACTTACATATCAAGTTTGTGTATCGAATGTGCGTAGCTAATGGATATCCTATATACGTAAATATGTTATAATAGGATTCAAAAAGTATCGATAAGCTAAAAGTTGATAAACTACGCATAAGGCAAGTATCCTAACCGACGCATTTACTTTATGCAAGTTTTCTATCTTACACAACTTCGAATATTGTGCAAGTATCTAAACCTTATCTCTTTGATGCAAGTTCCTAATCCTACTCTTCATTGAGCATTACTTAAGCTTGTGCTATTATTGGTCGTACGAGTAAACCATTGAAAGTATGATTCATGTCTTATGACCTTATGCTTCGTAGCTAATATAGAGTTGTTTACATTCTTTGAACTTTAATCTCGAGTATTGAACTTATAATTGTTCTTATATACATTGAAAGAGCGGTCTATGCCACTTGATTCGGCTAGACCTATATCGTGAATTTGAAAGTTATCAAAACAATTGATTGGTACGGAATCTTATAATTGACTGAGATGAACAACCCTCTTGAAGGGGAAACTATATATTGTCAGGAGACCGACGTGCGCACTTGTGTATGATTAACTGTTATACATAACGTAGGGTATTTTAGGCTGATCACCTGTTGTACTTATTTTTGTTGTATTATCAGCATATTACTGTTAATTCTAGTAGAAGTTCATAGTCCTTAGTGACTGCTCAGTATTCATTATTTTGAAACCTAGAAATGATTAAGCGTTGAATCTTATTGATATCTTTTTGTCCTTAGCGACTATTGTTGAGAACTATCGATGCTTCTTGCTATTCTTGAGCTATCAGTTATTGTTGTACCCTTGGGAATTGAAAACTATATTAACCCCTTATTGCTATATTACTTGCTGAGCAAACTTGTTGCTCATTCTTACTTTCCCTAAAAATATTTCAGTTAAGGCAGAGCAAGGCGGACCCTCGGGCACTGATAAGGGCAAGGGCAAGGCTACGGAGTACCTTTGTATTTAGTTGAATTTATCATGTTGATGTAATAAGACTAAATTGTATTATGTATTAGTTATGTCTAAGCTATGTTTAAATATTTTTAAGCTATGTAAGAGATGTTTAAGTTACGAAACCTTGGGACATGAATGATTATATTAAATAAATATAATCTATTCTATTATTTTTGTTGCGCGAGATATTATTTATGTCTTTAGATATTTAAAACGTGACGAACTAAATTCGAGACACGAGTGGTCCAAATTTGAGGGCGTCACAGTGGGTCCGGTCTTCTCGAAGTACGTGCACTCCGAGTAACGCGATGTTAGGTTTGAAACTTTCTAACTTTTGATCGAAGGGTTCGTTTGAGGTGTGCTATACCTTTCTGGAAACCCCTCGCCGAGAACGTCACAATGACATGAGACTAAAACTTTTTTGAGTCAAATAAGATGGGTTCATAACAGGATTTTCGTTTCTTTGCAGTTTGTTCGTTGAGCTGTATTGTGCTGTTTTCACTTAGGATCAATGTTATGGTTCTTTCTTACCTTGATGGCATCAATTTAGCTTGATTTTGATGGGATTGGTTTCAAGTTGGTAAAATGACTATTTTTCCCCTCCAAGGGTTGTCTCCTGTACTAGCACGATCTACGACTGTTTTTCCGGGGTTGTCTCCGAGGTTTTTATCCCAGCCGACTCTATTTGTCCTCAGGGTTGTCTCCGAGGCTGACTTGGTTTCCCAGGATTGTCTCTGGGGATGATGTGATTCTTTGGGGTTATCTTTGAATGTTGGATTGATCTCCCGGGGATGTCACCGAGCCTCTTGTACCTCCCGGGTTGTCACCAGGGCTGCTTGACATCCCAGTATGGTTACCGGGGCTTCACTTGACATCCCGGTGTTACCGGGGTTTGACTTGACATCCCGGTATAGTGACTAGGGTTGAGCTTGACATCCCGGTATAGTGACCAGGGTTGAGCTTGACATCCTGGGGTTGTCGCCGGGGTTGCTTGACATCCCGGTATTGTCACCGGGGCTTCACTTGACATCCCGGTGTTACCGGGGTTTGACTTGGCATCCGGTATAGTGATCGGGGTTGAGCTTGACATCTCGAGGTTGTCGTCGGGGCTGCTTGACATCCCGGTATTGTCACCGGGTCTTCACTTGACATCCCGGTGTTGCCGGGGTTTGACTTGACATCCCGGTATAGTGACCAGAAGGAAAAATATGATTTTACCCTTCTGCAGGGTTAGTAACATGAATGCAAAATTTTGAGTGTCTACATAGGTTATTCTGGATCTGCAAAAGTGTTCTACAAAGTGTGGAGCACTCTGTAATTGGTCATTCTACACTCTACTAGTCTATACAGGCCGCTCTATGATGTATGAGTCACTATACGATTCAGTACATAGATACTCTACGTTTTCAGAGTCACTCTACGATTTATAGTAGTCACTCTACGATTATGTCCAACACTCTATGATCTGAGTGCATAAGCACTCGACGATTCTATCTAGCACTCGATGATTCTGAGTTTTACTCTACGACTGTCATCAGTCACTCTACGATTTGAGTTTTCTTTATGAGTCTGTGCATCATTACTCTGCGACTCTGAGTTTACTCTACGATTATAGTCTATCACTCTACGAGTATGTGCATAAGCACTCTACAACTCCGAGTTTACTCTACGATTCTAGTCTAGAACAGTCACTCTACGATTCACTCTACAGTTTATGTCTGATACTTAACAGACCTTCTTCCAACATTGTAACTCCCTCATCTAAATCCAGGATGAGGCTGTCCAAGGGTTTATGGCCTTCTCGACCCACCTATTACATAATCTCCAGGTAATAATACCTTTTAGAGATTTTACCCCCCAAGAACACTGACTTCCTAGTCAGTACATATACTTAACCAGTCATTAAACCAGTTTTACAAAAAAATTATCTATGCCTTTTATCACCAAACTTCTTCCTTAGTTCCAATTGGGTGATGATCCAAACTCAGCAGATCATCACATAACACCCATAAACTAAGGTTTTAAATTTAGAACACTACAACTAATGAGTGGGATTTATACCTGCGAATCGACTACTTTTATACTTAAGAAGATGCATGTTCGTATTACTTTATATTGCTTTTATATTGTTTTGTTATTATTTTTCTTAATATATGTTTTGCATGAGCTTTTAAGTCATTTCCAGCTTTCAAGGGCAAAAGGGCATTTTTATAGCACTGGCGCTGCAACGCCGCATCCCAGTACAAGACTGGCGCCGTAACGCTGCTCCTCTGCCAGCTCACCATATTCAGCGTTGCAGTGCCCCATTTCTTCACATTTTTGGCGCTGCAGCGCCAACTTATTGACCCGAGCCCTTGACCAGGTGCTGCAGCGCCGTTCCAAGGCTTAATCCTGGCGCCGCAGCGCCATCCCCTATTTTCAAACAACCAGCATTGGAAATGACCTAGGAGGGAGGAAAGAAAGATATATATCTATTTATCAGCCTTCTAGCTCCTCCCATTATCTATAGAGGATATACCTTCCTACTCTCTCATTCTCTTACTCTCTCATCTCTATAGCTTAGTTTTAGTTTATTTTCTCTTAAGCTCTTGTATATAGCTTTTGGTTACAACATAGAGTAGGGAGAGGATTGAGATTCAAAGAAGCATCAAGAGCATTCATCAACATGGCTTGGAGAGCATGAATTGATGGCATTACTTGGAGATTGAAGAAGGCTTCGACAGAGTTTATTCTTCTCTTATTGATTTCTTTTGGTTTTGTAAACTATAAATGTTGTATATTGCTACTTATGTTTAGTTTAAGAGCTATGAACTAATTATTAGCTCTAAGATTATAATGGAACCCTTTATCTATTTGAATTAATTATCTTATCTCTTTGGTTGGCACCATATGGTTTGGTTCAACATATTTATGCTTAATAATTCTTGCTAAGGAATTAGTGATGATTGTGGTAATCTATAAGAAATTAGGAAATGAATTGTAGATGTATACTGTTGTCCGATTAATATAGCGATAATTAACGCGCAAGTATACGCGGTCAACAAGTAATAAAGAGTAAGTACAGATATCGTTCCCACGAGAAATTGACAGATAAAAGGTCGCCAAACCACTAGCACATAATCATCTCAGTCTTATTTAAACGGGCGGTAAAGAGATTTAAATAAAAACTAATTTAAACTAGGCAAGGAATTAAACTTAAACTAATTAATCCTAGAGTGAAATCAGATAGTGAAGATAAGAGATCCCAATTTCCCCTAATAACTCGTCTAAGTCAATACACTTCCAATTAGGTCAAATTAATCACGATAGTTTATTAGCCGAGAACACGAAAGTAAGAGAAGGCCATCTTTCGATGCACCTAAACCATATCACGTGTAATCCACAGATGATAGACGCATGTGAACACCCGCATTACCTAAACCACTATATATCTATGTAATTTACAAATAATTAGGGTTTAAGGTCAAGTCCTCTATTGACTATGAGCGGCGCTTCGGTATATGTCTATCCTAAGCACAAATCATACGTCCAACGCCATGTGAACGTACAATCTCCAGCCACTATGATTAGATCTAAACCCACATTTTGTCTTTCGATCCCACATAGGTTATCACAGTAATTGATCGCGAATCAATTAAGCAATGAAAGCATGAATCATAATACATAAGCATATAGAAATCAATGAGAACCAATCATGGAAGAGAAATCAACATCAACTACTCAAAAGGTTCTATTGGAATCTCAAAATATAATCTAAGTCATAGACAACTCAAGTATATTATCCACAAGAATGATAAACGTCATCTGAATATAAAATGATAACAAGGAGAGATTAAGGATAGAAATTGCAAATCTTTCTCCGAGCTTGGATCCTTTGATGTCAAAACACTTGCTTCAATCTTCAAAAACTAACTAAACCCTAGAATCTAACTAACTAACAACCAATCTAACACTAATCTACTCCTATGCTATACAAGAAATGTAAAGAAAAAGGAAGAGAGCTAGGGCTAGGGCTTAAGGCCCAAAATGTGTTGTCTTTCTTGCCAAAATCGAGCCCCCTTATATCCCAATTTCTAGCCAAGTCCCGTGCACTTGAAAAGTCAAGCCTGGCAGCATTTTTTACTGGCGCAGCAGCTCCCAAAATGCTCTAGAAATCCGCGCGCTCGAGCCAAGGATTTTTTGCTACAGAGTCCTCTGGTAGAACGGCCATAACGTTTTATCCGAAAGGAGTTACGAGGCCTGCAACCTGTCAAATCGAAGCTATCTAAGAGCTCTACAACTTTTATTCTTTGAGCATTGAGAAATAATGGATGGATGAAGGCTGAAAATGAGCTCCAAGTGACAGCTATGCAATGAAAACCCAAAACCGTGAAGTTTGACGTCTATTGGTATACGGGGCATAACTCTCGCCTCCGAACTCCGATTTGGATGATTCAAGATGTTCTGGAAAGCTTATAAGATGCTCTACATTATGAATCAAGTTCCAATCCAAGAACATAAAATGAACGTAAACCACCCCAAACGATGTCCGAATTGCATTTCCTTCCCATTGTCATGCCATCATTCCATTCTTGCTCCTTTTGGCCTCATTTTGTCCTTTTTAGCTCATTAAGTACCAAGGGAGTTCCAAAACATGCAAACTGCAAAATAAAGCAAAAACACGTGAAAAGAACAAAGATACTTGAGTTTTGGCAGTAGAACAAGCTGGTTACTATCCGAATAAGTGGTCATAAAGACCACTTATCATATACCTTGATATGTTGGCATGTGATTATGATTTATTTGTACCAATGGATTGCATAATTTATGTGTAAGATATGAATATACTTATATGCCATGTGTGACCTAATTGAGAACCTATGTTTTAATTCTTTGTTATGGTTAATTCGCATAGGAATGTGTAGTATTATCACCTAGCTTGGATGTTCTTTTATGTTCTATTCCAGTTCGGGTGGATTTAGAGAGGATAGACTTATACATACCTTGAAAGAGGCGTATGAGCACTTGTGAGCTCTCGGTCGACATTCCTTCATGACCACTAAGACCAAAGAGAGACAGTTAGGATATTTGATGAAGCATAGCACACTGAGTGTTTGAAAAAATGCTAATGTGGGGTGAAGTTATGATCTTAGCTTGTAGCGCCTTAAATACCAATCGTTATCTGTTTACTTGCTTTGATAATTAGAAGTTAATTAGATTAATTACGCATCTTTCATTTAACTATTTGAATAAGACTTAAGCGATATGACGTCGGTACTTGGTAAATATTAGAAGTAGTTTCTCGTGGATTTGACAACTCTCTTATCATTATATTACTTGTTAGACCGCGTATACTTGCGCGTGTTTTATTGATTGCAAAATCGACCAACAACATGTCCCAAAGCATCTGATTTACAGATCAACCTCTGTTATTTCTCCATCCAGTAAATATAGGTTTTAGTTTATTTTCACTGTTCATATCTGTTTCATTTTGCATGCATAATACCAAGTATTTTAACCTTGTTTATACATCTTCATACCATCTTATATCATCAAGATCTTTCATGATCTTCCTACCATAACCACAACTAATCACCGAACAAAGCTGTTAAATAGCTTAAATTAAAATAGATGAAGAATTAAAGTTTTAAGCTCACATTTACTTGTTCTTTCTTCTTCTCTACGTTGATGGTGATTAGAGGTTAAACCTAATACTTACTTCTGTTTCTCCTTCTTATCCGAGCTCTCTCTCTTTTCCCAAACTTTTCTCTCTTTCTTTCTTTAAATATACGTACAACAGATGTTAGGAGCAACCGTTGCAATCTAACTGTCTGGGTCAATTTAAAGGAAAACCCACAGTTGGGGTATAACAGTCACTGAGTATTGTTATAATCTTAACCACACCTCTATTAGTTAATTAACTGCCCACGATTAGGCTAACTATAGTAGACCAACTCTTGATTAATATCCCCTACTGGATAAGTGGTTTGTTTAGGCTAGACAAGAAATAAATATCTAGATGAGTCATATCAATAACTCACCATCTGGTCCCCTCCTTCCTCCTTTACCCGACCATTTCTTCCTTCTTTGCCCCTTATCTTACTTTAACTTTTCATCTATCATTATTCCATATGGGATAAACACCAACTCCTTAACTTTGGCTTAAAGTCTTTAGGTTTTAAACCTAAGGCTTGAGTCATGGCTTAACCCTAGCCAAGCCACCATATACCCTAGGCTTTATCCTTGGCTCAACCCTAGGTGATAAGTAGGTTTTATACCTACTTATTGGCTATCAACTTACTAAAACTAGAGCTTATTCTCACGTGTTTTAGTTCTTTTTCATGTATTTTATCTTCATGTTGTAGATTGCATGGCGAAAACTCTCTCTCGATGGCATCGTGAGTGGAATGAACATGGAGCCGACTTGATAATGAGCATAAGGCATTTGGTGGTGTGGGTGAAAAAGTGGCATGTAATGAAGAAAGAAATGGAGCAGCAGCTATAGGTCCAAAAGATGTAGCAGTAGAAAAGAAAAGCATTCTGCAGGAAATTCCAGCAGCGCGGCAGCGCCCTTATAGGGCTTTGATGTAAGACCCCAACTTTTTAATGAATAAGATTTAATTTTCTCTATATATTATTTTGAAATAGTAAGGGATGATTTGATAAATGTGGTAAGTTATGGGTGGAATGTGCAAATTTTACAAAGTTAGCAAGTGGTAATAAAATATTCATTGTTGTCGGGAAATATTTGTTTGGTCGTGGAATATTCTTATTGTCGGGGAATATTCGTACGACGACGCAGTCATTGGTGGACCCCATAACGGATTAACTGTCGGATGAAGAAAACGATAAAAATGAGTTTTCTAAAAATAACGGTGTAGTTGTTACCGTTAAAACTGTTGAAATACCCGGTGGTTAAAGTACAGTAATACACGGTGTTGCACAGTAGCAGACGGTATTGCACAGTAATTCTAATTATTGATTCTTACGTAAGAAGAAACTACTCAATAATTGTTACAGTAGTTACTGTTCGATATTTTATAAATTGATAATTGCATATTATTGATTCAATAATTGTTATTGCACAGTATTTCAAATTATCAAATCAATAATTCATATTATTTGAATAATATTATTAGATAGCATTATTGGCAATGTCTAAGGAAGTTCTGTCTAGGAAAAGGGTTAGGTAATTGCGCACCAGAAAGGAGAAATCCTTTTCGGAAGGCCCCCTCTTCCCTAGGAAAGACCTGGTTGTCAATATTGTAGTTCTGTAATATTATTTGTGAATAATTAATTGTTGATATACATGATAAAGAAATATTTATTTCAATTTTGATATAAATGAAGGAATTTAGCATGAAATATTTGTTGAAAGTTGGCAATTATCTTCTCCGATAAAATATTCATTCAAAAATATTATTATAATATATTATAATTGTTTAAATAATAATATTATTATAATATATATAAGCATGTGAATATGTTAAGGAGGTGAGAAGCTTGGCTTTGCTTTTCTTTGTTTTTCAAAAATCAGTGTATTGCATTTCTTCCTTTGCAAAACCATGTGCTGGTTTTATTTTCTTCTCCTGCAAACTCTTTTCTATATTTCCTATTTCATGGGCCCCCAACCAATAAAAGTTAGGAAGTAGGCTTGGAAAGAAGAAAAAAAAATTTGGCTGAGAAAGAATTGATGGTTAGGCAGGAATGGAAAAGAAAAAAAAAGTTAGGCAGGTGGGCGGAGGAAAATTAGGCTGCCTTGTTTAATTTTTCCTCCGTGTTGCACTATAAATAGAGGGGTAACCCTCCTTCCTAAAACACACCTTCAATATCAAAAATTCTTATTCTATAGTATTGTGAGTATTTTTCTTGAGTATAAGGATACTTTGAGTGTAGCTTTTGTGCAAGATTTTCTCAGAACAATATCCGATATTCCAGTCAAATCCAAGTTTTATTTACTAAGGTAAGGGATATTATTTTTCTCGTAAATGATGTTATTTTCTTTCAATATTCATAAAGAATATTATTTTCTTTCATATTCCATATTATGGAAGAGATAATATTTCAATTTATATTCCTAAACTTAAACTTACTACAGTAAGTATTGCTTTTCTAATTCCTGAAATGATCAGAAATTTCTTGAGTTTTGCGTTTCATCTAGTATTATTTCACCGAAAAATTGGTATAAACTTTCTTATAAAATTTTTATCTTTTCATGTCGGAGTTACTATTCACGTATACGGCACTATTCACTAATACAGTAATTCATAGAAAAATTAAATTTTCTTTTCTTTGTCCAAGTTGTCTGTTATAGTTCCTATCTTTGATTGGATCCATGTTTTGATCTTCATTCTTGAATTTTGCTCCACAATTGATTATTATGGAGTATTTTTGAACTTGGATACTAAATTACGAATATCTAATCTTTGTCCTTTATCTCACTGGATTCGTTCTTTAAAATATTTTTCATCATCTTCAGTCTTAAATGGTGATACAAATGAATATCTTTGGCTTGTAGTGCAAAGATGAATGATTACTTGAAGAATATCTTTGGCCTGTAGTGCAAAGATGATTATCTAATGAATATCTTTGGCCTGTAGTGCAAAGATGGACAGGTGTGGAGATGAACTTGACCACTGGTGATACAAATAAATATCTTTGGCTTGTAGTACAAAGATGAATATTTGATTCGAGTTATATATTGATTGATGTTACAGAGATAAAATATTGATGATGAACTTTTAAATCATAGAAGATAGTAGACATCATTCTCTACTTAACTCTTCTAATAAATTGTTATTTCCACTGCAGTTGTTGATCTAAAACTTGTTGTCCATAATATTTTATCTGATTTGTTGAAGACTAACGATAAATTGTTCTTTATTATCTTAGTCATAATATTTTTTACTAGGCTAGTTGAGCTCACCATTTTCATCTATTGTCCTCTTCAGGGAATGAGAATGTTGCGGGAACTAGTCGGGGATCAGTGTGATGGTCAGAGTAGAGCAGTAGTAATCCTCACTATTTTTGTAAAATAGTGTGATAATAATTTTAATAAAAGAGGACTGAATTTGAGTGTTTATATTTCGTATTATATACGATATATATTAAAACTCACAGTTTGTGTGGTCGTATTTTGCACGACCGTATGTTATAAAAGATTATATTTGGATTCTGTACCATGTATTTGGCGACTCAGAATGGGTTAAGTATTGAACCTATTTTGGGGGCGTCACAGTTGGTATCAGAGCTTAGGGATATGATCTCTGGCGGAGATCTGGGAATAGAACTAGGAGGGGAGAGACGAGTAAAACATTCGCTAGTGTGTCCTACCTAAGCTTAATTGTTATTTAATTGGTAGGTTGGAACATAGGGTTAATATGTGATATGTTAATTTGTTTAATTAACCCTTGTTTTATGGCAGTATTTGAGAATGGAAGCTGAAAATCTAAGCAATGGAGTGAATGAGACCGTTGAGACACCTTTAATCACCAACCAGGAGAACGTGCAACAGGAAGGCTATATTCCTCCTGTAAACAACACCATCGATCAGACAATGAATGACGGGATGTTTAGAAGCTTTTTGCAGTTCATGCAAATCCAGACGAGGGAGACTCGTGTTCATAATACAGGTGGAAATAATAACAACTCGCGGTTTGTCACTGCCAAGCAGTTCAAAGAGTTGGGACCACCAGAGTTTTAGGGAAAGCCAGATCCAATCAAGGCCTAGACGTGGGTTAAACAAATTACCAAGATATTTGATGTCTTGGGATGCACGGAGGAACAAAAGGTTCCATTCACCATGTTTATGTTTCGTGGAGAGGCAGATTATTGGTGGGAATCTGTGAAGCGTACCCAGCCTGCTGCACTCAAGATGTCTTGGGAGGAGTTCCAGAAACTGTTCAATGACAAGTACTTTCTAGGAAGTATTCGTCATATGAAGGAGGTAGAGTTTATCAAACTGGAACAGAACAACATGACTGTGTCCCAATACGAGGCTAAGTTAGAGGAGTTATCCCGGTTCGCATCTCATTTGGTAGATAATGAGGAACGTATGACGCGAATGTTTCTGAGAGGTTTGAAACCCGAAATTCGTCAATACCTCATTTCTCACAAACTTTGTTTGTATTCAGATCTGGTGAACGGGGCCCAATTATTATAACGGGATAATGATTATGTTCAACCAAGGGACAACAACCAAGGTCGTACCGGTGGCAGCAGTCATCGGAACAATGACAACCAGTGGGGAGAAAAGTATCATGATAGAAGCGGTAACCACTTCGGTGGTAATCGTGGCCATGATAATAGAAGAAGTGAGTTGGGGGGAGATTTCAAGAAGAGAATGTATAACAATGAGAACGTGAAGACGTCGACAGCAGCACCAGCATCAACTGTTTCTAGGGGAGGAGAATGACCACCGGTCGTATGCTATAAATGCGGGCAAGAGGGACACATCAGCCCTAACTGCACACAACAATCCAAGGTGTGATATAATTATGGAAAGGAGGGTCACATTGCTCGAGTGTGTCCTGTAGCGAAACCAAGTCCAGCAGGGATGGTGACTCCAAAGGCTGTCCCAGACAAGTCAAAGTCAGTAATTCTTGGAAGAGCTTTGGTCGTGACTACCCAACAAGCGAGGAACTCGAATGAGGTTATCACGGGTAAGCTAATCGTAAACTCTTGCGAAGTCTATACCTTATCAGATACCAGTGCTACCCATTCTTTTATTTCACCTGCTTGTACTCAACGTTTGAACTTGAATCCTGAGAAATTAGACTTTGACTTATCTGTTGAAACTCCGTTGGGTGAAACCTTCGTTACATCCACAGTTTACAAATCTTGCTTGATTCAAATTGGTACCCTCACCCTACCTGTTGATCTTATATCTTTGAAAATACTTGCATGTGATGTAATTTTAGGAATTGACTGGTTAACCACTTATCATGCCAAAATTGATTATTTTCGTAGGGTTGTTAGTTTTCATATTTCGAACCAACCTGTTGTGCAAATTCAAATATCCAAACCACTAAAATCAAATCAATGTCATTTCAAGTCATAAAGCTATTCGTTTATTGAAAAATGGATGTCAAGCTTTCTTAGCCCATGTCACTGATTTAAATCAGAATACGTCAGATTTGAATGATATTTCTGTGGTTAATGAGTTTCCTGATGTATTTCCCGAAGAACTTCCCGGTCTACCCCCAGAACGTGAAGTTAAATTTTTTATTGACCTTGAACCCGGTACAAAACCCATTTCTAAAACCCCATATCGAATGGCTCCTATTGAACTTCAGGAGTTAAAGGTCCAACTACAGGAGTTGTTAGACATTGGTTTCATTCGTCCTAGTACATCTCCTTACGGTGCTCCTATTTTATTCGTAAAGAAGAAAGACGAGAGTATGCGACTTTGTATTGACTATCGGGAGTTGAACCATGTCACCATCAAGAATAGGTATCTGCTACCTCGCATTGATGACTTGTTCGACCATTTGCAAAGTGCACAATTCTTTTCAAAGATCGATCTTCGTTCTGGATATCATCAGTTAAAGATTAAAACTGAGGATATTCTGAAGACTGTCTTCAGAACTCGATACGGGCATTATGAATTCTTAGTCATGTCTTTTGGATTGACTAATGCTCCTGCTTCTTTCATGCATATGATGAACCGTGTATTCAAGGAGTATTTGGATCAGTTCGTGGTTGTATTTATTGATGACATCCTCATCTATTCCAAAAGTCGTGAAGATCATGAGCACCACTTGAAGCTGGTACTTTAAAGGCTTCGTGATAACAAACTTTATGCCAAGTTGAAGAAATGTGAGTTCTGGCTTGAGGAGGTAGCATTCTTTGGGCATGTGGGATCAAAATATGGAGTATCTATTGACTGGGAGAAAATCGAAGCAATACAAAGTTGGGAGCAACCGAAATCGGTGACCGAAGTACGTAGCTTTCTAGGCGTAGCGGGTTATTATCAGAGATTCGTGGAAGAATTTTCTCGAATCGCTACTCCATTAACTCAGCTGACTCGGAAAGATACAAAATTCGTATGGAACGAGGAATGCAAGAAGAGCTTCCAAGAGCTCAAAAGGAGACTCATTTCGGCACCTGTTTTGACAATACCATCTGGTTCGGATGGATTTGTCATCTACAGCGATGCTTCGAGCAAAGGGTTAGGATGTGTTCTCATGCAACATGGGAAAGTCATAGCCTATACCTCATGGCAACTCAAAGAATATGAGAGGAATTATCCTACTCATGATCTAGAGTTGGCAGCTGTCATTTTCGCATTGAAGATCTGGAGACACTACCTGTATGGAGAGAAAGTGGAGATCTATACGAATCATAAGAGCCTCAAATATTTCTTCACTCAAAAGGAACTCAACATGCGACAATGACGTTGGCTTGAGCTGTTGAAAGATTATGACCATACCATCCAATACCATCCTGGAAAAGCGAACGTGGGAGCTGACGCGTTGAGTAGAAGATCATATGCGGGAACGAGTGCAATGATGTCAAGTATACGTGTAGAACCAGCTTTAATTAATAAAGTTAAAGCTGCTCAAGCTACAGACCCGGAGCTGATGAAGATGAAGAAGACGGTACAAGAAGGTGTTATTCCAGAAGCTAGAATCGATGAAGAAGGAATACTTCGAGTCAACTCCAGACTTTGTGCTCCTAACGATTCTAATTTGAAGTATAGAATCATAATGGAGGCACACAACACACCGTTTGCAATTCATCCTGGGAGTACCAAAATCTATCGTGATGTTAGACATACATTTTGGTGGAGCAATATGAAGAGAGAGATCGCAGAGTTTATCTCGAGGTGTTTAACGTGTCAACGTGTCAAGGCAGAGCATCAAGTGCCAAAGGGTCCATTGCAACCACTAGAGATTCTAAAATGGAAGTGGGAACACATTACCATGGATTTCGTTACGGGTCTTCCCAAGGTTTCTCAAGGCATAGATGCGATTTGGGTTATTGTCGATAGACTAACCAAGTCTGCTCATTTCTTGCCTATACGAGAGACTTATTCACTGGAACGTCTTGCTCGTATGTATGTAAATGAGATTGTGAGATTATATGGCATGCCAGTATCCATAGTTTCGAATCATGACCCAAGATTCACTTCACAATTTTGGGTCAGTTTGCAGAAAGCTATGGGCACCGATTTACGATTCAGTTCTGCATATCATCCTCAAACGGACGGGCAATCGGAAAGGACTATTCAAACTCTTAAGATCTATTGAGACTCTGTGTTCTAGACTTCAAAGGGAGTTGGGATAAGTACTTACCATTGGTGAAATTCTCTTACAACAATAGTTATCAGGCAAGTATAGGCATGGCTCCATTCGAGGCGTTGTATGGACGAAAGTGTTGTTCTCCATTATGCTGGGACGAGGTGGGTGAAGCAACATTGTTGGGACCGGAGTTAGTACATATGACTACGAAAAAGATTCAAATGATCCGGCAACATATACAAACGACACAAGATCGACAAAATAGTTATGTGGATCTTCATCAAAAGGACGTGGAATTTAATGTTGGGGATCATGTATTGTTACGTGTTACTCCATGGAAAGGAGTTACGAGATTCGGAAAGAGAGGAAAGCTCAATCCACGATTCATTGGTCCATTGGAGATCCTGGACCGAGTAGGAAATGTGGCCTATAGACTCGCTTTACCGCCTAGCATGTCTCGTGTTCATAACATTTTTCACATATCCATGCTACGTAAATATGTGAAAGACCCAAACCACATTATTGAGTTAGAACCAGACGAGATAGCCAAAGATTTAACATACGAGGAGGTACCTGTTAAGATCTTGGATAGGAAGGAACATGTTCTACGCTCAAAGGTTATACCTCAAGTCAAAGTTTTATGGAGAAACCGTGAAATCGAGAAAATGACCTGGGAGCTAGAATCGGAAATGAAAGCGAGGTATCCTCACCTTTTCGACATACCAGGTACGTACGTCAATTTCGAGGATGAAATTTCATAAAGAGAAGAGGTTGTAAGACCCCAACTTTTTAATGAATAAAAATTAATTTCCTCTATATATTATTTTAAAATAGTAAGGGATGATTTGATAAATGTGGTAAGTTATGGGTGGAATGTACAAATTTTACAAAGCTAGCAAATGGTAATAAAATATTCATTGTTGTCGGGGAATATTCGTTTGGTCATGGAATATTCTTGTTGTCGGGAAATATTCGTACGACGGTGCAGTCATTGGTGGACCCCACAACGGAATAACTGTCGGATGAAGAAAACGACAAATATGAGTTTTCTAAAAATAATGGCGTAGTTGTTACCGTTAAAACTGTTAAAATACCCGGGGGTTAAAGTATAGTAATACACGGTGTTGCACAGTAACACACGGTATTGCACATTAATTCTAATTATTGATTCTTACGTAAGAAGACATTACTCATTAATTATTACAGTAGTTACTGTTCGATATTTTATAAATTAAGAATTGCATATTATTGATTCAATAATTGTCATTGCACAATATTTTAAATTATCAAATCAATAATTCATATTATTTGAATAATATTATTAGATAGCATTATTGACAATATTTAAGAAAGTTCTGTCTAGAAAAGGGGTTAGGTAATTGCGCGCCAGTAAGAAAAAATCCATATCGGAAGGCCCCCTCTTTCCTAGGAAACACTTGGTTGTCAATATTGTAGTTCTGTAATATTATTTGTGAATAATTAATTATTGATATACATGATAAAGAAATATTGATTTCAATTTTGATATAAATGAAGGAATTTAGCATGAAATATTTGTTGAAAGTTGGCAATTATCTTCTCCGATAACATATTCATTCAAAAATATTATTATAATATATTATAATTGTTTAAATAATAATATTATTATAATACATATATATATATATATATATATATATAAGCATGTGAATATGTTAAGGAGGTGAGAAGCTTGACTTTGCTTTTCTTTGTTTTTCAAAAATCGGTGTATTGCATTTCTTCCTTTTCAAAACCATGTGCTGGTTTTATTTTCTTCTCCTGCAAACTCTTTTCTATATTTCCTATTTCATGGGCCCTCAACCAATAAAAGTAAGGAAGTAGGCTTGGAAAGAAGAAAAAAAAAATTGGCAGAGAAAGAATTGATGGTTAGGCAGGAATGGAAAAGAAAAAAAAAGTTAGGCAGGTGGGCGGAGGAAAATTAGGCAGCCTTGTTTAATTTTTCCTCCGTGTTGCACTATAAATAGAGGGTTAACCCTCCTTCCTAAAACACACCTTCAATATTAGAAATTCTTATTCTATAGTATTGTGAGTATTTTTCTTGAGTATAAGGATACTTTGAGTGTAGCTTTTGTGCAAAATTTTCTCAGAACAATATCCAATATTCCAGTCAAATCCAGTTTTATTTACTAAGGTAAGGGATATTATTTTTCTCGTAAATGATGTTATTTTCTTTCAATATTCATAAAGAATATTGTTTTCTTTCATATTCCATATTATGGAAGAGATAATATTTTATTTTATATTCCTAAACTTAAACTTACTACGGTAAGTATTGCTTCTATAATTCCTGAAATGATCAAAAATTTCTTGAGTTTTGCGTTTCATCTATTACCATTTCACCGGAAAATTGGTATAAGCTTTCTTATGAAATTTTTACCTTTTTATGTCGGGATTACTATTCACGTATACGACACTATTCACGTATACGACACTATTCACATATACGGCACTATTCATGAATACGATACTATTCACAGAAAAATTAAATTTTCTTTTCTTTGTCCAAGTTGTCTGTTATGGTTCCTATCTTTGATTGGATCCATGTTTTGATCTTCATTCTTGAATTTTGCTCCATAATTGATTATTGTGGAGTATTTTTAAACTTGGATAAACTAAATTACGAATCCCTAATCTTTGTCCTTTATCTCACTGGATTCGTTCTTTAAAATATTTTTCATCATCTTCAGTCTTAAATGGTGATACAAATGAATATCTTTGGTCTGTAGTGCAAAGATGAATGGTTACTTGAAGAATATCTTTGGCCTGTAGTGAAAAGATGATTACCTAATAAATATCTTTGGCCCGTAGTGCAAAGATGGACAGGTGTTGAGATGAACATGACCACTGGTGATACAAATGAATATCTTTGGCGTGTAATGCAAAGATGAATATTTGATTCAAGTTATATATTGATTGATGTTACAGGGATAAAATATTGATGATGGGCTTTTAAATCATAGAAGATAATGGACATCATTCTCTACTTAACTCTTCTAATGAATTGTTATTTCCGCTGCAGTTGTTGATCTAAAACTTATTGTCCATAATATTTTATCTAATTTGTTGAAGACTAACGATAAATTATTTTTTATTATCTTAGTCATAATATTCTTTACTAGGCTAGTTGAGCTCACCCTTTTCATCTATTGTCCTCTTCAGGGAATGAGAATGTTGCGGGAACTAGTCAGGGATCAGTGTGATGGTCAGAGTAAAGCAGTAGTAGTCCTCACTATTTTTGTAAAATAGTGTGATAATAATTGTAATAAAAGAGGACTGAATTGGAGTGTTTATATTTCGTATTATATACGATATATATTGAAACTCACAGTTTGTGTGGTCGTATTTTGCACGACCGTATAGTATAATAGATTGTATTTAGATTCTGTACCATGTATTTGGCGACTCAAAATGGGTTGAGTATTGAACCTATTTTGGGGGCGTCACATTTAACACGGTGCGCCCGCGCCAGGATGAGGACTCGGCCAGCAGCAGCGAGCCCAATTTTGCCTATGGGGCAACGCGGCAGCGTCTGGCCAGCATTGACTAGAGTTGACTTTTTTTATTAAATCCTGTATTGCGTGTTTTTCCTTATAAGGGTGTATTTGGAAGTTGAGGACTTATCTTTTTAATATTTTTATTACTGTTTTAGGGTTTTAGAGTGACACAGAGAGTTCATAGCCTCCTCTCCTATGTTTTTGGCTTCTCTGTTGTCTTCTTAGTAGATTTTCTTACATTTGCACAAATTAGGGTTTGGATTGGTTGTTTGAAAGATTTGGCTCTACATTGATGGTTTATTTTGAAGTAGAGATTTTAGATTTACATTTCTTATCTCTTAGTTTCTCTTTACTTCCATATTTGATTCTCAATGTATAAGCAAGTTTTGATGATGGTTATTGCTTCAGTTATGAACTAATCTCCATTATGGGATTTTAATGGATCTTTTTGCTTAAGTTTATATTTGTATGCTTCTATGTTGAGCTCTAGTTGATTATGTATGGATTGCCTAACATGGTTTGTTTTGCTTGCTTACTTGCTTGATCACCAACTACCGAAATAACTTGTATGAAATTGGAAAATGAATTATAAGTTTAGATATGGCCATATTAGCATGTGTTCATGATTTTTACATGTGATAGACTTCATGATTTGTAATCCGGATAGACATATACTGTATTACCACGTGTAGTCATTTAAGAGAGCTTGTGCTTAAATCTGTATTACTTTTAAGTCACATAGAAATATAGTGGTTTATGTAATATTGGATGTTCACACGTATTCTATCTTTTGTGGATTTTGTGTGATATGAGCATGGTATATCGAGAGATAGCCATGTTTTACTTTCATGCTCTCGACTAGCAATCCGAAGTAATCGGTTGGGCTTAACAAGAGGTGTATAATTTGAATGAGGCATTAAGTGAAGTTAGAATCCCACATCTTCCTCTTCTGAATCATTTGCTTGTTAGGTAGTTAATATTTGATAATCATTATTGTTAGATAAATCACATCTTCATCATCTGTTTAAGTAGACCGAAATAATTACAAAAATATTACATGTTAGAATAGAAATACTCATTTTTCTCCGTGGGATCGATACTCTACTTACCGTATATTACTTGTGGACCGCGTGCACTTGCGTGTATATGATTGTTTTGTTTAACACCGAAACAAGCCAACAAGTTTTTGGCGCCGTTGCCGGGGAATAGTGATTGTTTTTATTACTTTCGTCATCAGTTTAAATTAAATTGGTCTGAGTTAAACAAATCACATCTTATCTCATTTCTATCTTTTTTTTCTTTTGTTTCAGGTACTCTTGATTAGTGTATGCAAACTCGGTCTAAGAATTCTGCTTTGGTGCCTAGAAAGGATAACATCAACGGGAGAGCTTGGCAATTGAGTACAATTACTACTAATACATAAGAGGAAATTGAAACACCGGTAATTATGGCGATTGAAGAACATAAAGCATTAAGGGATTATTCAATATCGCGTATCAATGAGCTATAGTCGAGCATAGTCAGGCCAACAATAGCCGTCAATACCTTTGAAATCAAACCGGGGACAATCCAAATGGTGCAAAATAAGGTTCAGTTTGGGGGTTTGGATAATGATGACCCGAATGAGCATCTTCTGAGCTTTATTGAGATTTGTGATACTTTCAAGTATAATGGTGTGTCGGATGATGCGGTGAGACTTAGGCTCTTTCCTTTCACATTGAGGGACAAGGCAAGGAGTTGGCTTCACTCGCTACCACCGGGGTCCATTACTACTTGGGAGGACTTAGCACAGAAGTTCTTAGGAAAATTCTTCCCTATGGCTAAGACTGCAAAGATGAGAAGTGCTCTTTCTTCATTTGAGCAACAACAAGGAGAGTCTTTATATGAAGCCTGGGAAAGATACAAGGAAATGCTAAGGAAGTGTCCTCATCATGGGATGCCGCAATGGATGGAAATTAATACATTCTACAATGGATTGGGATGGCAATCTCGGCCTAACATTGATGTCGTCGCGGGAGGAACATTCTGGGCGAAGAGTTATGAAGAATCTTATGAGTTGCTAGAGACCATGGCTGCAAATGACTACCAATACCCTTCATCTAGGATGCCTCAACCAAAAGTTATCGGAATGTTGGAAGTGGATACCATCACGGCTTTGTCAGCTCAACTAGCGGCTATGTCAAATAAGATTGATTCTATGGCCGAGTCAAAAGTGCAAAAAGTTGCCTATGTCTGTGAGCTTTGTGCGGGATCACACCCTACGAAGCAATGTGCTAACACTTCTGAGTCGGTGCAATTTGTGAGCAACTATCAAAGGCCACCCAATCAATTTCAGAACACTTACCATCCCAACAGTAGAAATCACCCCCAACTTTTCTTGGAGCTACAACCAAACTTCTCAACAACAACACCAACCACAACATCCACCCCAATATCCACAACAACAACATGCTCCTAAACCGTCTTACCCTCCGGGATTTCAGAACCAACAACATCAACATCCTCAAGCTCCCGCTCCTTAGCAAGAAAAGAAATCAAAAATGGAGGAGTTGATGATGATGTTAAAGAGTAAAACTGTGGCTATTAAGACTTTGGAGAACCAAATGGGCCAAATGGCCAATATGATGAGTAATAGACCACAACAAGCTCTGCCAAGTAACACGGAGACTAACCCGAGAAGGGACAGAAAAGAGCAATGTCAGGCCATCACTTTAAGAAGTGGAAAATAAACTACAAGATTTAGGTCTGGTTCGGTCGCGCACCAAGAGGAAGGAAACATGGCGCGCCCGCGCCAATATCCAAAAAATTCTGAGGCAGTTTTGACTAAGGAGAGTGATGAAAAGCAAGAATCTGAGGTAGAAAAGAAGGAAATAGCTGAGAAATCATGTGCTCCACCACCGATTGTATATCCACCTGTGCCTTACCCTCAAAGACTCCAAAAGAAAAAACTGGATAAATAATTTTCCAAGTTCTTGGAGGTGTTTAAAAGCTGCAAATTAATATACCATTCGCAGAGGCATTGGAACAAATGCCAAGCTATGCTAAATTCATGAAAGGGATTCTGTCGAGAAAAAAGAAATTGGAATATTATGAGACAGTGGCCTTAACTGAAGAATGCAGTGCGGTGTTATAACGAAAGTTACCTCCTAAACTCAAGGATCCCGGCAGTTTCACGATGCCTTGCTCTATTGGAGGCTTGTCATTCAATAAATGTCTATGTGATTTGGGGGCAAGCATCAATCTTATGCCATTCTCAGTGTATACACAGTTGGGTTTGCAGGTTCCAAAACTGACAAACATATCACTTCAGCTTGTCGATAGATCCATCACATATCCGAGGGGTATTGTAGAAGACGTCCTTGTGAAGGTGGACAAGTTTATATTTCCCACCGACTTCATTATTCTTGATTATGAAGAAGACAAGGACATTCCAATCATTCTGGGAAGATTTTTCTTAGCTACTGGACGAACTCTCGTTGATGTACAGAAAGGAGAGCTTACAATGAGAGTTCAGGATTAAGAAGTCACTTTCAATGTATTCAAGGCTATGAAGTTCCCTACCGATGAAGAGGAATGTTTTTGGATTGATGCAGTTGACATGGTATTGAATGAAAAGACCACACAAGTGATGAGAAGTGATCCTTTGGAGAGCGCTTTGATAGGGGAATTTGGCATGGATAATATAGAGGTTGTTGAATATATTCAAATTCTGAATACAGTGCCACGAATGATCAAATTCAAGAGTCCGGTTGAACCACTAGAACACATAGGGGAGTCTTTCGAATGTTTAAAACAGTCTCTTGAGATGTCTCCTACACTTGATCTTAAACCTCTTCCTAATCACCTCAGGTATGCATTTTTGGGTGATTCTTCCACTTTGCCTGTTATAATTGCCTCTGCACTAATATCTTGTCAGGAAAGTAAGCTGATGCGAGTATTAAGGGAATTCAAATCTGTAATTGGGTGGACCATTACGGATATCAAGGGGATAAGCCCTTCATTTTGCATGCATAAAATACTTCTTGAGGAGCAAGCCGACAGTTAAGCAACAGCGAAGACTCAACCCCATCATGAAAGAAGTGGTTAAGAAAGAGATCCTGAAGTGGTTGGATGCCGGCAACATATACCCTATATCAGACAGCTCCTAGGTGAGTCCAGTGTAATGCGTACCAAAGAAAGGAGGCATGACTGTAGTAGCCAATGAGAACAATGAATTGATCCCCACCAGAACAGTCACAGGATGGAGAGTGTGTATAGATTATCGAAAGCTCAACAAGGTGACCAGAAAAGACCATTTCCCTCTTTCGTTCATTGATCAGATGCTGGATAGGTTGTCATGCCACGAGTACTATTGCCTCCTAGATGGGTACTCGGGATATAATCAGATAGTCATTGCTCCCAAAGATCAAGAAAAGACTACCTTCACTTGTCCCTACGAAACTTTTGATTTCAGAAGGATGTCTTTTGGCTTATGCAATGCACCGGCTACATTTCAGAGGTGTATGATGGCTATATTTTTTGACATGGTAGAGCAGAATGTGGAGGTCTTCATGGACGACTTCTCAATTTTTGGGGACTCATTTGATATTTGCTTGGAGAACTTAGTTATGGTGTTGAAACGGTGTGTTGAGACAAACTTGGTGCTAAATTGGGAGAAGTGCCATTTCATGGTACAAGAAGAAATTATTCTCGGGCACAAGGTTTCAGGAAAAGGGTTGGAGGTTTACAAGGAGAAGTTGGAGACGATAGAGAGCCTACCACTACCGACTTCAGTGAAGGGGGTCCGCAGTTTTCTTGGACATGAGGGTTTCTAACGTCGATTTATAAAGGACTTCTCAAAGATTACAAAGCCTTTGTGCAGTTTATTGGAGAAGGATGTTCCTTTTAAGTTCGACAAGGATTGTTTGGCAGCTTTTGAGCATTTGAAGAGGAAGTTGACGACATCACCTATTATCACAGCTCCCGACTAGTCTTTACCTTTTAAGTTGATGTGTGATGCTAGTGACTTTGTAGTGGGAGTTTTTTTGGGGCAGCGCAAGGAAAAGATATTTCATGTCATCTATTATGCCAGTAAGACCTTGACGGATGCACAACTCAATTACACGACCACTGAGAAGGAGTTATTAGCAGTGGTGTATGCCTTCGACAAGTTCCGTTCATACTTGATTGGCATGAAAGTAGTGGTGTATACAGATCATGCTGCCATCCGGTATTTGATTGTTAAAAAGGATGTCAAGCCCCATTTGATTCGATGGATTCTAAGCTTTCAGGAGTTTGACTTGGAGATAAAGGACAGAAAGGGTAACGAGAACCAAGTGGCGGACCACTTGTCACGACTAGAGAATCTAGGAAAGGATATAGACGATGGAGTTTTGATTAATGAGTCCTTCCCGGATGAACAGCTGTTTGTGGTCCAAGGAGAAGTCCCATGGTTTGCTGACTTTGCAAACTACTTAGTGAGCAACATTCTCCCTCCTGAGTTGACAAGGCCCAAAAAGAAGAAATATTTGCACGATGTCAAATGGTACATATGGGACGAGCCATATCTTTTCAAGCAATGTGCAGACAGAATGATCAGGCGGTGTAATCCACATAGTGAGATAGAGAGCATACTACATAGTTGTCATGCATCAGTGTATGGGGGACATTATGGGGGAGAGTGGACAGCAGCCAAGGTTCTTCAAGCGGGATTCTATTGGCCGTCGCTTTTCAAGGATGCCTACAATTTTGTTCAGAAATGTGATAGATGCCAGCGGGTAGGAAACATCTCCAAGAGGAATAAAATTCCCTTGAACATGATATTAGAAGTTGAAATATTTGATATTTGGGGTATTGATTTTATGGGACCATTCGTTTCGTCTTGCGGGAATCTGTAAATTCTATTGGCGGTGGACTATGTTTCTAAGTGGGTTGAAGTGGCGGCTTTGCCAACGAATGATGCAAAGGTGGTCTTAAGGTTTCTACAGAAAAGTATATTCACAAGATTTGGGACACCTAGAGCAATCATCAGTGACAAAGGCACTCACTTCTGCAACAGACATTTTACAGCATTATTGGCTAAGTATGGGGTGAATCATCGTGTTGTCGCGGCCTACCATCCCCAAACTAATGGCCAAGCTGAAGTCTCTAATCGTGAAGTCAAGAGGATTCTGGAGAAAATTGTCAACCCAACTAGGAAAGATTGGTCACTCAAGCTTGATGATGCAGTATGGGCCTACAGAACCGCATACAAGACACTGCTGGGGATGTCACCTTATCAGTTGGTATATGGGAAAGCCTGTCATCTTCCTATGGAGCTAGAGCACAAGGCATTCTAAGCAATCAAAAAGCTGAATTTTGACCTCAAAGTCGTAGGAGAGAAGAGACTTCTCCAATTGAATGAACCTGATGAATTTCGACTGCAGGCTTATGAGAACTCTAAACTGTACAAGGAGAAGGTGAAAAAATGGCATGACCGAAAAATTATGGATAGGAAGTTTGAGCCGGGGCAATCCGTGTTATTGTTTAATTCACGTCTTCGTCTTTTCCCGGGCAAGCTCAAGTCTAGATGGTCGGGGCCATTTACGGTGAAGACCGTCTACCCTCATGGTGCAGTTGAGATTGTAGGTCAAGACCCAGACAAGCCATTTAAGGTCAATGGACAGAGATTGAAGCACTATTTTGGGGGCGAAGTTGACCGACAAAAGGCCTCCATGACCCTTTCCACTCCATGATCACATTTAAGAAAGTGGAGCTAATTGACTATAAACAAGCGCTCGATGGGAGGCACCCCATCCACTCTATTCTCCCTCTTGTTTAATTCTTGTTACTTATCTATTCCCCCCCCCCCCCTAACATGTTTAATTCTCAAAATTTTGAGTTTGAGTACATTTTGGATATAATATAGAAAATTTTCAAATATTGCATTTTTGATAATAGATACAGTTAGTTTACATAGTTCACTTTTGAGCAATGGAATAATATTAGGTCTCAGTTTTGAATACCCTTTGTGCAGGAAACAAAGTTCCATCTTCACATGCTAGTTGGCTACTAAGTTCATTGTGCTACAAAAAGCTTTAGGGCTGGCACCAGGGCAGCGCGGCCACGCCCTATTCACAGCCAAACTCAGCGTGCCTGCGCCACAGGATTCTATTGCAGTAGCTTCTTGAGCCAGGCGCGCCCGCGCCCGATCATGCCTACTTCATGGCGCGCCCGCGCCAATACCCAAAAAACTGTCATTTTTAAAATTCTTAAAATTCGACCCAACCCTTATATCCTATATCTATTTGATCGAACTCTCATATCAGAATATAACATATTCACAACTCCTTCTCCTATTCCTAAACCTTCTTAAAACCTAACCTCTTCACAACCAAATACACCACCTCCTTCATTATCATCTCCCACGTTCATTCTCTCCACATCCTCCTCAAGCCTTAATCTTAGCCACTATACCTACTTCCTCAGAAACCATTTCTCCACTTCATACCAACCTACAATTCTTCATAAAACCTAACCCTAGCCACCACCATATAATTAAACCATCTTTATTATCATTAGAGTTAGGGTTTGCAGAGAAGGTTTCAGAGGCAAAGTTTGGGGGTTGTTGATTTCATCAGTTAGGGTTGATTTGAGGATTTCTGCAAATTCTATGGCACCAAAAAGGGTTCGCTCAGTCTCTCCTTTGTCCTCTTCCTCCGGCGATAGCCACAGTGAGGGCAACAGCGGGTCTGTTTTGGACACATCCAAGTTCATCAACTTGTCAGCCCAGACTCACTATGCCAAGATGGTGCCCAAGTCCTTTATTTTGGAAAGGGGTCTCAAGCCGACCAAGGATGATGGGCAGATGTTAGCTATGATTCAGGGAAAAGAGTTGGATCAGAGTTGTAGCAACACCCTTAGCTACGTCTACGGCTATAGTGCGAGAGTTCTATGCGAATGCTAGGGAGACACAGAGCGGCATCTCATTCGTAAGGGGAAAGCAAGTGAATTATCTTCCGCCAGCAATCCGTGAAGTGTTCTATTTGCCCGATCTTCCTGCTGACCAAGCGAACTAGGTTATGGCTGAGAGGTTTAAGGCTGATTTAGATATGGTTATCAGAGAGCTCTGCGTGCCAGGCACCAAGTGGGCTATCAAGCCTGGCACAGATACGAAGACAAACTTCCCACACGCAGCACTGGATAAATATGCCAAAGCGTGGAATAATTTCATATACGCGAATTTTATGCCTTCTCGCCACCAGCATGATGTCACGACTGATAGGGCCATTATCTTATGGGGGATCATCACCGGCAAGTACATCAACGTCGGCCACTTGATTCATCAGTCTATGCTCCGATATATGTGAAGAGGTAATATGGGTGGGATTCCACATGCCTCAGTTGTGACGCAGTTATGTGCACAGGCAGGGGTTGAATGGGACGATGAACAGGTGCAGATGCCTAGCAAGGACATAGACCATGCCACTATCAAGAAGTAATCTGAATGGGGCGGTGGCAAGGCTGATCCTCGAGGTTGTGATTTCATTCTGCTTACTCCTCCAGCGCATACAGAGGCACCACCACCACCACAGTCATCTGAAGCGACTGGTCCTCCTCCTACTTACACGGCTAGCCATGATCGCCAGATGAGGCATTTACAGGCGAGGATGGACGCTCTGCACTTCAATTTCAAAGCATATGCAGATGGACTGTCAGGCGCCCTAACTCAGGCCTTTGCTCAGCAGGGCACTATAGTGGAGTTTCCAGTCTTCGGCTCAGCCATGCCATATCCACCACCGGATTCACCACCCGAGTCACAGTCGGGTGGTCACGACGATGCTTAGGGGAGTTTCCTAACCCTTTACTTCCATTGAGGACAATGTTTATCTTAAGTTTGGGGGTATTGGGTTGTAGTTAGTTGCATTTTAGTCGCATATAGTAGTAGTGCATGTTTAGTTTGCATTTTATTATTTGTTAGCTAGTTTTTGCATTTTATTATTTGTTAGTTAGTTTTTGCATTTTATTATTTGTTAATTAGTTTTGCATGTTTAGTTTGTTTTCTGTCAATTTTTTTTATTTTGTTTAGTTATTTGTTTAGTTGCATTGCATTGCATTATTCCATATTTCAGTTAGTTTGAATTCCTGTTGGCCGATGATGATATTGGAATTGTATGGATTACTGAACATTGTTGATAACTTAAGCTTATTCATAGTTTCATTACATGATGTGATCTTTACCTGTTGCTTTGATGTTACCGGATAGCACGATATTGTTATATTTGCTTGTTGGTTAAGATTAATACATGCTTGTCTTCTGAGGGGAAAAATCTATTTTTAATAATAGAATTTTGTTGATAGTGAGCAATGACCATAATGACACAGAAATTCAAGTTTGGGGGGAAACATTGGATATGCATGCTATATAAAAAATAAAAATATATATATAGAAAAATAAAAAGAAAAGAAAAAGAAAAAAATAGAATGAACACCTTGACTAGTCGAGTCCTGTGGCCTTTGATATTCGAGCAAGTACACCCTAGGGGATTGTCTTTACACCCAGCGCCCTAAAGCCTTATGGTTTGGGAGTCGTTGGTCGAAAGCTCGTTACATGGGTATCATTGAAAAGCCTAAGGAGGCTTGGCATTGCACAGTCGGGTGTAACCACGGGAATGCGCGAATATCGCCCTCGTGAGTGAATAAAAGCATAATAAGCCCTTTGTTGACCCTTAGTTTGGATTGATGTGTAGGATTGGTTAATGCTTCATATGTTCTCAGTTTTCTTGATTTAAAGCCTTATTTTTCCTTCTTAGAAGCATAGCATGTCGAATTTTTGCCTTTATCAAAGCTTAGTGGATATTAGCACACACACTACATCATTGTCAACATGTTTTGATTTTCAGATTGTATGATTCTATGGCTTTAGCTTGGTTTTATAATTTGTTCTTATATCTTTTGATTTCTCTGAGGCACCTTCTATTGGAATTCATATTTGACTGAAATTTAGGATTCATTTTTCATGGTAGCGTAGTTTGCATATCATGTAGTTTGTATTTGTGTTTATTGCTTGAGGGCAAGCAATAGTTTAAGTTTGGGGGTATTTGATAAGTAGGTTTTATACCTACTTATTGGCTATCAACTTACTAAAACTAAAGGTTATTCTCACGTGTTTTAGTTCCTTTTCATGCATTTTATCTTCATGTTGTAGATTGCATGGCGAAAACTCTCTCTCGATGGCATCGTGGGTGGAATAAGCATGGAGCCGACTTGATAGCGAGCATAAGGCATTTGGTGGTGTGGGTGAAAAAATGGCATGTGATGAAGAAAGAAATGGAGCAGCAGCTAGAGATCCAAAAGATGCAACAGCAGCAAATAAAAGCATTCTGCAGTAAATTCCAGCAGCGCTGCCGCGCTCTTATAGGGCTTTGACACGGCGCGCCTGCTCCAAGATGAGGACTCGGCCAGCAGAAGCCGCCCGCGCCCCATTTTGCCTATGGGGCAGCGCTGCCGCGTCTGGCTAGCATTGACCAAAGTTGACTTTTTCATTAAATCTTGTATTGCGTGTTTTTCTTTATAGGGTGTATTTGGAAGTTGAGGACTTAACTTTTTAACATTTTTATTACTGTTTTAGGGTTTTAGAGTGACAGAGAGAGTTCATAGCCTCCTCTCCTATATTTTGGCTTCTCTCTTGTCTTCTTAGTAGATTTTCTTGCATTTGCACAAATTAGGGTTTGGATTGGTTGTTTGAAGGATTTGGCTCTACATTGATGATTTATATTTGAAGTAGAGATTTCAAATTTGCATTTCTTATCTCTTAGCTTCTCTTTACTTCCATATTTGATTCTCAATGTATGACTAAGTTTTGATAATGGTTATTGCTTCAGTTATGAACTAATCTCCATTATGGAATTTTAATGGATCTTTTTGCTTAAGTTCAAATTTGTATGCTTCTATGTTGAGCTCTAGTTGATTATGTATGGATTGCCTAATATGGTTTGTTTTGCTTGCTTAGTTGCTTGATCACCAACTACCGAAATAACTTGTATGAAATTGGAAAATGAATTATAAGTTTAGATATGGTCATATTAGCATGTGTTCATGATTTTTACATGTGATAGACTTCATGATTTGTAATACGGATAGACATATACCGTATTACCTCATGTAGTCATTTGAGAGAGCTTGTGCTTAAATCTGTATTACTTTTAAGCCACATAGAAATATAGTGGTTTATGTAATATTGGATGTTCACATGTATTCTATCTTTTGTGGATTTTGTGTGATATGAGTATGGTATATCGAGAGGTAGCCATGTTTTACTTTCGTGCTCTCGACTAGCAATCCGAAGTAATCAATTAGGCTTAACAAGAGGTGTATAATTTGAATGAAGCATTAAGTGAAGTTAGAATCCCATATCTTTTTCTTCTGAATCATTTGCTTGTTAGTTAGTTAATATTTGATAATCATTATTGTTAGATAAATCACATCTTGATCATCTATTTAAGTAGACCGAAATAATTACAAAATTGTTGCATGTTAGAATAGAAATACTCATTTTTCTCCGTGGGATCGATACTCTACTTACTGTATATTACTTGTGGACCGCGTGCACTTGCGTGTATGTGATTGTTTTGTTTAACACCGAAACAAGCCAACACTAGGCAATTCTTAATTTCTTAGTCAATACTTAATATTCTTAGGCCTAATTAGTCCAACCAATTCTAGTTACATATTTTCGTATTCAGTTAGGTTTTTTAACTTTTTCGGTTACGCTCTTGTAATCAGCTCGGTTAGCCGAAAATTCGACTTTTGATTTTCAAAAATCCGATTTCGGCACCGATACCCCTTTTTCGAAGAAACGCTATGTCGTAATTCAAAAAAACGAAGTTGTTTTTTTAGCTTGAATAGTATTTTTACGTCTTTTTCTCAGAAAAACTTTATTTTCACAATTACCCTTTAAACACTTATCAATGCTCATATAACACATCATGGTTATATAATGACCATAAGTTACATAAAACACAAATTATCAATAAAATCTAATTTTATTAAATAATTTCATGCAAATCTCATTTACAAGATTGTTCGATCGTTGTGATCATTACACTCTTAACGAGCAAGACATGTTAATGTTTGTGCAAAACTCTTTAATGAATAGGGCATGCAAATGTTGTGTTATTGTGTAAGACTCTTTAACGAGTATGACATGCAAATTTATGCAAGGCTCTTAGCGAGCAAGACATGCAAATGTTGTGCAAGACTCTTAGTGAGCAAGACATACAAATCTTGTGCAAAACTTTTTAACGAGTAGGACTTGCAAATGTTGCAAGAATTAAATTGCAAAAATTGACAGTAGAGGAGGGTGAACCTTTCCTTTATTCATCTGCTTGTCGATTTTGGACAGTGATTGATCATATTTCCGCTATGTTGTTGGTCTTCATTCGTTTACTTGTTGATTTTGGAAAGTGATTGATCATACCTCTACTATGCTGTTGGTTTTCGTTTGTCTACTTGTTGATTTTGAAGAGTGATTGATAATATATTTGCTTTGTTATTGTAATCTTTACTTTGACATTCTTGTCTTGAGACTGTTAGAGAAAAGATTTGTAAATTTTAGGTGCCTATATATATATATATATATATATATATATATATACACGGAAAGGATCAAGGGCATACCCCTTGATTCTACATACCTTGCTAACCACCTTTAGCGACGGATCGGACGACGGTTCGGTTCGTCGCGTATATCAGAGAACCGTTGTCTTAGTTTTTAGCGACGCATCGAACCGTCGTCATAACATATAAACCGTTTATCTGTTCTAAAGCGACGGGCCAAACCGTTGGCCCGTTCGTTGCTAAAAATGGTGAACATGGTATGTAAAATAAAAGAATAAGCCCTTGAAATGGACTGATATATATATATATATATATATATATATATATATATATATATATATATATATATTATTCTCTTCTAATACATGTACATTTATAAATATTGATTTAAACGATAAGATTGTAACATTAATGTTTATAACACTAGTATACTTTAAACTCTAATATATTTTAACATTACTATTTTGTTTACCTTTAATATTTTTTTAACATTAAAATTTTTGATCATACAGATGAGAGAGAATGATTACTATTAACAAAAATTATTCTGGTTTCTTTAGTATGCTAAATTTCGTTTAACTTCAAGTGATTGAGTTTATGTTAATTATTGTTATACTTAAATTACTTAACTTTAGTTTGGTTTAATTATTGTTTAGTTGGTGATAAATTAGAAGAAAGAAGTCAAAAATAATTGTATTTACTTTTTAGAGTTACATATTAGCTAAGGAGGGTACTTTAGACCTTTGGATATGAAATATGGCAATTGGATAGCTTGATCACTCTAGTGGGCATGTGTAGTTCATTCACCGTCATCTTGGATGGAAAAGAGGTAAAGCGCAAAATTTTATAAACCACATTGGTAATTTGGTGGTTTTTAAACCACAGGTGATAACATGCAAAAACCCCTAAACCATATTTCATAAATTGTATTTTACCAATAATAAATTACTGTAAAACCTCACCCAAACCGCCCAAAACTAGTACATAGTTATCTGCCTTTGTTTTCAATTGTGTTCCATTTAACACTTGCATCTCTGTTACTGCAATGACATATCTTCATCGGGTAAAATCACAGCTAGGAGAGAATATTTAACACGAAGGAATATCTTGCCCCCGTCAACAAGAAGCCTTGCTCCAGAAACAATCCAGTATCCAGGTAGGTCCTGTGGGCCCCTTGTCATCTCTGACGTATCTACAAACCTTAAAAGTTTGGTTGCCTGGGCTGGGACTGGAGGGCCATTAGGGTATATAGCAGAGTTGATGTTCACATCAGATGGCCGCGGAGGTGGTTTCTGGTTTGCCGATAAACGTGTGCTAATTAAGGTTGAGATAATTCCAGACTTCTGGGCAATAACAGGGGAACCATCCCACTCGGGTTGTTTAACAACTGTGGAACCGATAACTTTGGAGAAATGAAGGCGTAAGAAAAGAACTCTCTTCATACCAGAATTTCTGACGTCAAACTGTGCCCCAGTAACAATAGAGTGATCCTCATCAGATTCAACAGGGGCAGTGCATACATGAGAGAAGCTCTTTGACTGGACCTTCTCATAGTACCTCCAGTCATTAGAGTTACCATAGTTGCAAGTTGCTTCATCCTGAAGTTGAAAACTTTTAGGCAGGGTAGAAAGGTGTTGCAAATGTATTGCTAAACAGTTACTCTTTTTCCCTTCCAGATAGAGTCGAAGTCCAGTCACTGGCCGCTTACCTGCATCCACCTGTCATGAAAGTAAAAGTCGGAATAATCAAATATTTATACATTACCCTTCACATATCTCCGAGTCGATAGAACCCTCGATATCCATCCAATACAACAACTAAATTTAAGAGATGCGTCACAAAAAACATGTTCTCTAAATAGTTCAAAGGAAAGACAAAGAAACGAAAGGAAATTTTGAAAACTTATAGCTCCCTATTGAGTTTAAAATATTTTGAAGAAATTTTCAACTCCCTGCCATCCTATTCTGGATTAGATGAAAGATTTACATGCAGATATTCCATCAACTCATGTTAGTTGATGTAGAAACAGCCTACTATTGGCTCACAGACAGTATAGCAGCTATAGCTTAACTAAATTACAGAATCTATGGGTTGAACTCCAGAGCATGTCAATTTATACGAGTTCTTTTCAAACTCGTACAATTCAAGAAGTATAATCAAAATCCAAAATAATTTCAATTTGAGGTGAATGCTTTTGCTTCAAATCAGTATTATATCGTCCGTGGTTTGCTCCTTTAGTTTAGGTCATATGGTTGGTAGGCTTAGAATCACTTTACATTACAAGGTTAGGACAAAAGATAAGGGCACGTTCGTAAACCATCACCAAATATATGCAAATTAGGGGGGGGGGGGGGTAAAGACTACAAGTTGACCAAATCTGAAAAAAATACTCATTAATGAGTAAACTGAAATGGAAGAAAAATTGTTTGGCCTTTCATCTTAATCATGTAGACAAAAAGTTAGCTCACAAAGAGATTAAAATGAATATTATCAAACCCATAGAAGCAATACCAGAGTAGTGTTAACATAGAGCTTCGGACCCAAAAAGCTGAACTGCAAAGATGCACTGCTTTGCTGCTTCCTCTCAGGACCAACTGCTAGCTCACCAAATACTGGTGCCCACTGCCTTGGATGTTGAAACTCCAAAAACTGAGAAAGTTCTTCAATTGCTGGTTTATCTGCACTCAAAATCCAATGTGCAAACAATTACTTTGCTAAGAACCAAAAGAAGAGGGGGAATGCACCCAAAAGAAATAAAATAACTAACTCTTCCTTTTGCAATAACACTATAACTTTGTAACTCCATGGAATAATGAGCTATATACATACGTATCACTTTTATTTGATAACATATATTCACTTACTTATTGGGTTATCGTCCACTTCATCGTTTTCCTCTAGCCTCTTATATTTGAAAAGTAAAGGCTCTCTCAAAAATTAAGGTTTTTATGTGGTCCTTAACTCTTGGTCGGCTTAATACTAATGATATACGTCAAAGGCACAGGCCTTGCAAATCTTTATCCTTGGATGTGTGTGTAATGTGTTTGAAGGATAGTGAGTCTCATTCTCATTTATTTCTTCATTGTTCGATGGCTTGGCGGTTGTGGTGTTGTTTGTTTAGTGTGATGGGTGAAAATTGGATATCTCTCTTCGGTGGAAGATCTTTTACTATTCAAATTCAAGGGTTTTGGTCATACAAGTGATAGGAGTATCCTTTGGAGATGTGCTTGTTTTGCTATTTTGTGGGAGATTTGGATTGAGAGGAATGCTAGAATTTTTTGCGATTGGAGTACACAAATTAAATTACTTTGGTATAAAATATATTTCTTTGCTTCTCTTTGGGCTCATGCAATGGGAGCTTTTGGAAAAATTTCTTTATCCAATCTCCAAGAAGATTGACGGGCGGTGCTTCATTAATATTTAGTTTTTTTCATTTTTGTTTTCTTTAATTTTTGTTAGGAGGACTTCTTGTTCTCGTCAAGCACTGTAATTTTCTATTCTAATCAATAAAGTATTCTTCCTTTATAAAAAAAACATATATATTAGCAATCTTGCTATACTTCAACCTCATGTCACATGCTTCTCCCTTTTACTCGTAATGTTTAGAGAAATGAGGACCTCTCAAAAGTGAACAGAGAGCACCTCTCTAATGCCCCAGCAAGTACACAGTAATCAGCTCCTTTTTTATAAAGTTACCTAGTCCTTTTTTCTAAACTATTGCATCTTCAATCAGTGAATTTTTCAGATAAAATAAATTTTATTAATAGAGAAGAGCCATATTTTATGACTGAATTATAGCAGTGTAAAGGCTAACAAAGACCACAATTTGTGAGAATGCAGCTTTGGATAGTCAGTTCATGCAAATAAAGCTGCTCAACAACTCTTAAGCACATTTCACCCTCCTAGCTCTCTAAGCCTAAACTCAGATTCAGGAGATCAGCAATTTTGAAGCCCTAGCTGCAAGTGGGTTTAGGTTTGGAAGGCACCAAGAAGAAAAATGTAGTGATCTCATCTTCGATTCATTTAGAGACCGAGGTTTCTTACATGCTACTAAGATCTAAGAGAAGAAATACCAGAGGCAAATATCGTCACTATTAATAACCATCATAAGAGCTACAAAGGCTATTGTAACAGTTCTTTATGGTGAAATCCAACATAAATAAAATAAAACTAATTTCAAGAGACTAATTAGCTCGATGTTAAAGCTTAATTAAAGAACAAATACAAGTACTGTAGAAATTGAGAAACTTATTTCATTGAAGTTAAGTTTTTCTATTACATAGATTGATATATATACATAAAACCTCCTAATTACATTTATGGTAATTCCTAAATTACAGTAATGTGTACACACTGATTAAGGAAGCTACAATTATGGTATATCCTATCATATCTTCTAACACTCCTCCTCAAGTTGGCGTATAGATGTCTCGCATACCCAACTTGAAACATAGTGGATGAAACATCTTACTACTAAGACCCTTAGTCAAAATATCAGCAAGCTGATTTTCAGTTTTGACAAAAGGTAAGCAAATAAGACCACTAGTTAATTTTTCTTTGATGAAGTGTTTGTCGATCTCAATGTGCTTCGTTCTATCATGTTGCACTGAGTCATTCACAATACTAACGGATGCCTTATTATCACAAAATAACTGCATAGGCCTATTAGTTGTAACATCCAAATCTTCTAACAAAGTTCGAAGCCACATTAGTTCACATATACCCAAGGCGATAGCTCGATATTCCGCTTCAGCACTAGATCTTGCTACCACAGATTGTTTCTTACTACGCCAAGTAACAAAGTTACCTCCAACAAATGAACAGTAACCTGATGTAAAACGACGATCTTCTATAGAGTCAGCCCAATCTGAGTCGGAAAAAGCTTCAACTCTCATATGACCATGTGATGCAAACAATAACCCTTTTCCGGGAGCAGACTTGAGATACCTTAGAATTCTGTAAACAGTTTCCATGCGACAATATCAAGGATCATGCATATATTGACTCACTATTCCCACAGCATAGGATATATCAGGTCTAGTATGAGAAAGATATATCAATCGTCCCACCAAATGTTAATATCTTTCTTTATCAACCGTAGGTCCTGTGCCACCTACTATATGATGATAAACTTCAATAGGAGAATCAGCAGGCTTACATCCCAACAAGCCAGTTTCTGTTAAAAGATCAAGGACATACTTCCTCTGAGATAGAAAAATCCCACTGGTAGATCTTGCAACTTCAATACCAAGAAAATATTTCAAAGGACCAAGATCTTTAATCTCAAATTCTTTGACCAAACTTGCTTTGAGATTAACTATCTCTTCTATATTATCCCCTGTCACCACAATGTCATCAACATAAATAATAAGAATGGTAGTCTTGCCGTTTATCTGTTTGACAAATAGAGTATGATTCGCTCTACTCTGCTTGTACCCAAATCTCATCATTGCTTTGTGGAATCTACCAAACCAAGCTTTGAGAGATTGCTTCAACCAATATAAAGCCTTTCGCAGTTTGCAAACCTTACCCTTGGTGGCAGATGAAGCAAAACCTGAGGGTATTTCCATATATACTTCCTCCTCTAAGTCACCATGAAGGAATGCATTTTTCACATCCAACTGTTGAATATCCCAGACGAAGTTTGCTGCACATGAGATTATGGTACGAACAGAGTTCATCTTTGCCACATTAGCAAATGTCTCCTGGTAATCAATCACATGAGTTTGAGTGTACCCTTTTGTAACTTGCCTGGCATTGAGTCGCTCAACTGTCCCATCTGGTTTCTGTTTGACTGTATATACCCATTTGCAACCAACTGGTCTTTTTCCGTAAGTAAGTGAGACTAGTTCCCATGTATCATTCTTTTTCAGGGCATTCATCTCCTCTATCATAGCCTGTTTCCAATTCTCATCACTCATTGCTTCTTTCCATCCCTGAGGTACAGATATTGAAGACAAGGAAGAAACAAAAGAGAGATAAGATGCAGATAATTTATCATAGGCTACGAAATTAGAGATCGGATGTTGAGTACAAATTCTAACCCCTTTTCTAAGAGCAATAGGAATATCAGTATCATCAAATGAACAAATAGAATTAAGATTCTCACCATTAGCATTATCAAGACTAGGTCCTGAGCAGGGTTGTAGTAGTGGTGCAGAAATGGTAACCTTATGCTTGCCTATTCGAACATAGGTTCTCAACTCAGGCTCATTCTGTAACTCTCCCTGTGTAGAATTATCAGGAACAAGAGAAGATGAAACAGGAAAAGAAGGGCATAATAGAACTTGTAATGTCAGCCTCAGGAGGAAGCTTCTCCTCATCAATAACATCCTCCCCCTGAGGAGAAGGTGAAGAAGAATAAAAAGGTTCCAACTCCCAAAAGGTTGCATCCCGAGTGAAAAATAGTTTGTATGAAGGAGGATGATAACATTTATAACCCTTTTGGGTTGGAGAATAACCAATGAAAACACACCGAAGAGACTTGGGATCTAATTTTTCCCGAGTGGGAGATTTATCATGAACATAGCACACACAACCAAAGACTTGAGGCGAAGGAGAAGGACTTGTTGTGTGTGGAAGCAAAGAGGTTGGACTTTTGTTCCCAAGAATTCTAGAAGGAAGTCGATTTATCAAAAAAGCAGCAGTCAAAACAGCATCTCCCCATAGAAACTTAGGGGTGTTCATAGTGAACATAAGAGTGCGTGCTACCTCTAGTAAGTGGCTATTCTTTCTTTCCGCCACTCCATTTTGTTCTGGAGTTTTGACACAAGAGATTTGAAGAATAATGCCATGCTGAGAGAGATAAGATGAAAAAGCAATATTATTACTATATTCACGACCATTATCACTATGGAGAATCTTTACTTTAGCTTCAAATTGGGTTTGAATCATTTTAATAAAGTCCTGAAAATAATCAAACACCTCATCTTTGGAATGAAGAAGATAAATCCAAGTGACACGAGAATGACAATCAATAAAGCTAACAAACCATCTATGACCAGAACGGGAAACAACCCGAGAGGGTCCCCACACATCAAAATGTATAACAAAAGGAACGTTTGTGTTTTCCCAATTCACATGGTTCACACAAAAACTAAGTTTTATTATATTGTTTAACTAAAGATGGAAACAAAGACTCTAATATAGAACAAGAGGGATGTCCCAAACGTCGATGCCACTGATGGAGAGAAGTCAAACTTGAGTCAGAAGTAGAGTGAAGAGCCTGAGTAAGGAACATATTCGACGAGGGAACATCTAAGTAATAGAGACCACTAATTGCACTACCACTGCCAATCTTCTGCCCCGTCACCAAGTCTTGAAAAACACAATGAGATGTGAAAAAGGTTACTGAACAGTTTAACGATTCAGAAAGACGTTGAACAGATAACAGATTTGCAGTGAATGAAGGAATATGAAGAACAGATGACAATATCAATGAAGGGTATAAACTACAGAGCCTCTCCCAGAGATAGAACCATCAGCTACGCGAACCTTGTCTTTTCCAGAACAAGGCGTGTATGAAGTAAAGAGAGTGGAGGACCCAGCCATATGCTCGGAGGCACCTGTGTCAATGATCCAACTAGAGCAAGTTGATGAAACATTAAAAGCACAAAACTGTATACCTGACTGGGCGTAATGAGAGGAAGTGGACTTGGAATAGAGTTTCCGAAAGGCTGAGATTTCCTCAGGAGTGAGTGCAGGAGTAGTGTCTGAAGCAGTGAAGGTATCAACAGGAGGTGTTGTGGGAGTCACATAGGCCTGAGATCCACGTCCACGACCACTACCAAACCTACCCCGTCGCCCTTTAGGACGTCTATGAAGCTTGAAACAACGATCTCTAGTATGGTTCTTTTCTCCACAGTAATCACATTCACGAGATTCCTTCTCAACAGGAGACTGAATAGTGGAGTCAAACTTCGGATACGAAGCAATCATGGCAGATCGGTCAACAGAATTTAGAACCATCACCCGACGCCTACTTTCCTCTTGTTGGACCCTAGCATGAGCCTCTCGTGACAATGGAAAAGGCGTTTGACCAAGCAACTGTGCTCGAACTTGATCAAATTCTATATTCAAACCTGCCAGGAAATCCACAACTCTATCTGCACTAACAAACTTTTGATAAGCAGCTGCATCTTCCAGACATTTGGCTGGAAAAACCCGGTAATGATCAAGCTCCTGTCAAAGAGCATTAATTTCTGCAAAATACTGAGCCACAGTCTTCTCCCCTTGACTTAGCTCGCGAATCTTCTTACGAATATCATATGCCTTAGATATATCACCAGAAACAAAGAAAGTTTGAGATAGCCTCCCAAAGCTCATAGGTAGTGTCTAAGAACATGTAACTACTCCGCATACTAGGTTCCATGGAATTAAAAATCCATGTTTTTACACCTGGCAAACGGGCGGGCCGGGCCGTTTTTGGGCCGGGCCAAAATGGCCCGGCTTTTTATGGGCTGAAAAGTTACGGCCCGTGGCCCAACCCGGGCCGGGCCAGGCCCTCGGGCTTTTGCCTCTTTTTTTTTCTTTTTTTTTTTGCAAAATTTATTTTACACAATCTTTTTATGTCATAATTTTACAAAATTCAAGTTCCCTTAGCTTCATGAGTTAAGGATGTTTGTTAATGCTACAACAAAACAAATCGAACTCTTTTTTTGGAACAAAAAAGAGAGGCAAATGGACTCTTTTTTTAGGAGCGGAGGGAGTAGGATTTAACATTTGTATGATTAACGTTTGGACGACTATTATACCTTACCAATAACAACATAATTGTTCAGTAGCACTGTTATCACTTATTCATATATTAGTTTCATTATAAATTTATAATATTAGGTTGGGACCAAATGTACGTTTACATGAATATTTGTTTCTTAATTAATGAAAACATACATTTTTTGCGTTTATAAAATGTAAGTTGATTAAAAATATATGCTTACAAAATAATAGTGATATAAGAGGTTGAGAATTGAGATTAATTTGATCTAAAAAAATTTAGTCTCAAACAAGTAGTTGTTGTAGCTCAGTTGGTTTAACTCTTATTTAATAAGTTGGAGGTCTTGTGTTCAACCCTCACAAGCATCATTGTTTTAAAAAAAAAAAAAAACATGAAAGGGCCACGGGCCGGGCCATCGTGGGCCAGGCCAAAATGGCCCAGCTTTACATGGGCTGAAATAATAAAGCCCGTAGCCCGCTTTTTTCTGGACGGGCCGGGCCGGCCCGCGGGCCCGGGCTTGTTTTTGCCAGGTCTACATGTTTTTACCATGGAATTATCAGATTTTCATTCCTCTTGGATCAAACCCGGTTTCTCAGGCATTGTGGTTGTTCCATTGATGAAGTGTTGCATACGATTGGCCTCAATTGACATGCGGCAAGTTTGAGACCATGTCAAATAGTTGGTTCCATCCAGTTTGAAAGGACTTAGAACCAGGGCTGAATTAAGTGTATGGCTTCTAACAGCATGTTGTTGTTCCATGTTACCCTTATGAAGCCCACTGCTAACACCACTTTGTTCTGCCATTTAACAGAAAAAAAACTATATATCCTAGGAGAATAAACCTTCCAAAATGATACGAAAGACAAGTGTTTTATACTGTGAATGAACGACAAACAAATTTGCAGTATAAGTAAACAAGGACCAAACACTGTGTAAACTGTTAGAAACCGTGTTACAGTGTTTGTAACAGTGTAGTTTACCAATCCTTTTGTATAAATGTAGGGCTCAATATACTGAAAATTAATCAGAGAAATATAAGTGAGAATCAATTCTTACATGGTATCAGAGCTGTGCTCCATTTTCAGAGCATTGATCCTTATCAGAAAACCCAACTGCTTCTTTTCTCCCTCCGTTCAACTGCCGAGCTTCGATTCTCATAGAAACCTTGTATGAGCAGTTTTTTTGGAGAAATTAAGGCTGTATTAGGGTTCGACAGTTACAGGCGAGTCGACCGGAGTTTTCAATTTTTCGACCCGCCGCCACACGCGCCTCCACGCGCCGACAACTCGCTAACTGTCGACACCACGGGCCGGCGCGTGAGGCCCTTTCCGGCCAGTTTTTCTGGCGCCGTTTGTTCCCACTCCGGTCGGTTTTTGATTCTCTTGCCAACTACAGTGGTCGTATATGCAGCTATCTTGCAATACCTCGTAATCTCTCTCCAGTGATTTAGTCTTCCAACGTGCTCGGCGGTTCTGAAACCATATTGCAACCTGCCGAGGCTGCAAGCCTAGGTCCTTGGCAAGCTGAATTTTCCTATCAGGTTCAAGCTTGTTCTCTTCCTCTTCGTCTTCTCTTCGAGGTTCAGGTTCAAGATCTATGGTTAGCTTTGAGGATGTTAATAAGAGAAATCAGTTGTCGTTTTTTTTGCCTAGCTGCTTACAGTTGTCATTTTAGCTGCTTGCTTGGTATACTGTTTGCTTATTGCTTGGTATACTGTTTGGTTCAATTGTTATTGATTAACTCCATGCTCGGTTGATAACTAATCTTGCCAAACCAATTTTCGACTTTGAAAAATTGGGGCTGCACTCAAGGTGCTCGACAATTTGCTTGAGTAGGAATTAGCTTCGTGTTTTGACAAGGTTTTGCTTGTAGCAGCTGTTCCCTTGCTGCTGTTAGGATCCTTTGTTTTTTTTTTGGACCAACTTTGCTTGTTTTTGAGCCTTTATCCTTGTTGATATTCCTTGGGTATTCTTGTTGCTCCTTTACATCATTATGGCAGAATCCAGTTCCATTAATAGTGATGGTACTATTTCTCATTTTGCACAATCAGGTATAACCTCTTGTGCTCTTAATGTCTCATCTACTTGTTGGATTATAGACAGGTGTCTCTGAGCATATGACTGGGTCCTCCAACCTCTTTACTTCATACACGCCCCGCTCTGGAAAAGACAAGGTTCGAGTAGCTAATGGCTCCCTATCTTCTATCTCCGGGAGTGGTTCGGTCATTTGTACCCCTTCATTAAAATTATCCTCTGTACTCCATATCCCTTCATTTACTGCAAATCTACTATCTGTTCAACGTCTATCTGAATCCTTACATTGTTCTGTTACCTTTTTTCCAGATCATTGTGTTTTTCAGGACTTGTGACGGAACAGAGGATTGGCAGTGGTAGTGCAGTTAACGGTCTCTACTATTTAGATTAGGAGTGAGCATTCGGTTATTACCCGAACCGAATTAGCTTTTCGGTTATAACCGAAAATCGAAATTCAACTGTTTTAGGTATGCGAACTACTAACCGAAATATACGATAACCGAATAACCGAAAAACCAAAAAACCGAATTAGTTATTCGGTTATTCGGATAATAACCAAATTTAATAGTTTGCAAGCAATCAACTTATCGATTTGGGGCGAGAGGTGAGAGATAACATTGAACTCTTAAAAGTAAAGCCTCAAGATTCTGGAAACAAAAAATGTTCAATAATAAAATGCAAGAAAATATCTTTTGTATTTGGGCATGATCAAGAAATAAAATAGAAAATTTGCTCATATATATCTTTCAATTGCTCATATATATATCTCCAACTTTTTCTCCAAAAGCATTATCAGTAGCAGGCTAGCAGCTGTCGACTCTTCATGGGTTGCTATATTTCCAAAGAACTTTGACCGACGGTATCAACTATCAAAGAAGAAACAGTAGTAGAAGCAGTTTAAGCATGGGGTTTCGATGCGGAGGCGACGATTGTGCCGGAGGCGGTTTCTTTCGGTGTGCAAATGATAGAAGGCGGAGTCAGAGTGTTGGGGGTGCAGGGGATTTGGTCAAGGCTTGGAGGTGGATGATCGATTTGGGGCGAGAGGTGAGAGATGAGAGCTGAGAGATCGATTTGGGACGAGAGGTGAGAGATGAGAGCTGAGAGATGAGGGTCTAGAGATGAGAGATCAGAACTTCTGAATAAGTGACTGCTGCTATAATTTTTAAAAGCCCTTTTTCTATTTCGGTTATTCGGTTAACCGAATAACAAAAAAACAAAAACCAAATTGAAAACCGAAAACCGAAAATAAAATCGGTTATAACCGAATTACTAAAATTAACCGAATAATCAAAAAAAATCGGTAAAAATAATTCGGTTCAGTTCAGTTATTCGGTTTTATCCGTTTTTTGCTCAGTCCTAATTTAGATCCTCATCTACTCAGGCTCTTCACTCTGCTTCTCACCCATGCCTGACCTCTCTCCATCAATGGCATCGACGTTTGGGACATCCTTCTTTTTTAGTATTGGAGTCTTTATTTCCATCTTTAGTTAAGCATTGCAACAGAACTCAGTTTTTGTGTGAACCATGTGAATTGGGTAAACACAAACGTTCTACTTATTCCGCTACTAACAGTCGACATTTTGAACCTTTTGCCATTATCCATACTGATGTGTGGGGACCCTCTCGAGTTGTCTCTCGTTCTGGTCATAGATGGTTTGTTAACTTTATTGATTGTCATTCTCGTGTCACTTGGATTTACTTTCTGCGGTCCAAAAATGAGGTGTTTGGTTGTTTTCAAGACTTTCATAAAATGATTCAAACTCAATTTGATACTAAAGTCAGAATTCTCCATAGTGACAATGGTCGTGAATATAGTAATAATAATGTCTTTGCATCTTATCTCTCTCAGCATGGCATTATTTTTCAAACCTCCTGTGTCAAAACCCCAGAACAAAATGGAGTAGCGGAAAGGAAAAATCGACACTTACTAGAGGTTACCCGCACTCTTATGTTCACTATGTCAACCCCTAAATTTCTTTGGGGCGATGCGGTTCTGACTGCTGCATTTCTTATAAACCGCCTTCCTTCTAGAGTTCTTGGGAACAAAAGCCCCGTCTCCTTTCTCCAACATACGACCAGTCCTTCTCCTTCCCCTCGAGTTTTTGGTTGTGTGCTTTGTTCATGATAAATCTCCCACTCGGGGAAAAATTAGATCCCAAAGCAATTAGGTGTGTTTTCATTGGTTATTCTCCAACCCAAAAATGTTATAAATGTTATCATCCTCCTTCAAAAAGGGTCTTTGTCACTCAGGATGTCACTTTTTGGTAATTGGAACCTTTTTATTCTACTTCCCCTTCTCCTCAGGGAGAGAATGTTATGAATATGAATGAGAAGCTTCCTGAGACTAGTGTTACAAGGTCTACTTTCCCTGTTACTCCTTTCCCTGTTACCCCTCCTATTCTTGTTGTTTTTGATAATTTTACACAGGGGGAGTTACAATGTACTAGACAGAATGAGCCTCCTGAGCCTGAGTTGAGGACCTATGCTCGAAAAGGTAAAAATAAAGTTACCGTTTGCGAACCACTACACCAACCTTGCTCAGAACTTAGTCCTGATAATGCTAATGGTGAGAATCTTAATCCTACCTGTCCTTCTGATAATACTGACATTCCTGTTTGTTCTTTTGATGATACTGACATTCCCATTGCCCTTAGAAAAGGGGTTAGAGCTTGTACTCAACATCCTATTTCTAATTTCGCAGCTTATAATAAATTATCTGCATCCTACCTCTCCTTTGTTTCCTCCTTGTCTTCAATATCTATTCCTCAGGGGTGGAAAGAAGCAATGAGCAATGAGAATTGGAAACATGCTATGATTGAGGAGATGAATGCCCTTAAAAAGAATGATACATGGAAACTAGTTACTCTTGCTTACGGAAAAAAACCAGTTGGTTGCAAATGGGTATATACAGTCAAACAGAAGTCAGATGGGACAGTTGAGAGACTCAAAGTCAGGCTAGTTACAAAAGGGTATACTCAAACTTATGGAATTGATTACCAGGAGACATTTGCTCCTGTGGCAAAGATGAATTCTGTTCGTACCATAATTTCATGTGCAGCAAACTTCGGCTGGGATATTCAACAACTGGATGTAAAAAATACATTACTTCATAGTGACTTGGAAGAAGAAGTATACATAGAAATAGCCTCTGGTTTCGCTTCATCTGTCACCAAGGGTAAGGTCTGCAAACTGTGAAAGGCGTTATATGGTTTGAAGCAATCTCCCAGAGCCTGATTTGGTAAGATTCCACAAGGCAATGATAAGATTTGGGTACAAGCAGAGTCGAGCAGATCACACTCTATTTGTCAAACAAATAAATGGTAAGACTACCATTCTTATTGTTTATGTTGATGACATAGTGGTGACAGGGAATAATAGAGAAGAGATAAGTAACCTCAAAGCAAGTCTGGCCAAAGAATTTGAGATCAAAGATCTTGGTCATTTGAGATATCTTGGTATTGAAGTTGCAAGGTCTTCTAGTGGGATTTTTTTATCTCAATGAAAATATGTCCTTGATCTCTTATCAGAAACTGGCATGCTAGGATGTAAGTCTGTCGATTCTCCTATTGAAGCTAATCATCATCTAGTAGGAGGCACAGGACCTCCGGTTAATAAAGAAAGACATCAACGTTTAGTGGGATGATTGATATACCTTTCTCATACTAGACCCGATATATCTTATGCTGTGGGTATAGTGAGCCAGTATATGCATGATCCTCGATATTGTCACATGGAAACTGTTTACAGACTCAGATTGGGCTGGCTCTAAAGAGGATCGTTGGTCTACATCAGGCTACTGTTCATTTGTTGGAGGTAATCTTGTTACGTGGCGTAGTAAGAAACAATCCGTGGTGGCAAGATCCAGTGCTGAGGCTGAATATCGAGCTATCGCCTTGGGTATATGTAAACTCATGTGGCTTCGAACCTTGCTAGAAGATTTGGGTGTTACATCTAAAGGGCCTATGCAGGAGCCATTAGTATTGCAAACGACCCAGTACAACATGATAAAACAAAGCACATTGAGATTGACAGACACTTCATTAAAGAAAAACTAACTAGTGGCCTTATTTGCTTACCTTTTGTAAAATCAGAACACCAACTTGCTGATATTCTAACTAAGGGTCTTAGTAGTAAGATGTTTCATCCACTGTGTCAATTTGGGTATGCGTGACATCTACACACCAACTTGAGGGGGAGTGTTAGAAACCGTGTTACAGTGTTTGTAACAGTGTAGTTTACCAATCCTTTTGTATAAATGTAGGGCTCAATATACTGAAAATTAATCAGAGAAATATAAGTGAGAATCAATTCTTACATAAACCAATCAAACGAAGCCTGTAGAAACCGAAGCCAAACACTGAAGCCAAACACTTCGAAACAACGAAGCCTGTAGAAACCGAAGTCAAACGCTGTGAAGAAAAAAACTTTGGGATCAACGAAGCACCAAAGCACGCGAAACAACGAAGCCTGTAGATCAATGAAGCACACCGAAGCCAAACACTGTGAATCGAAGCCCTCTTCGGAACTGCCAACAATGGCCAAAGCGACAGTCACTGAAAAAGTTAAGCTTCAAATCCTTAAAGCAAGCCCTCTAACCAACCGACCAGATAGCCGCCCCGGAAAACCGACCAGATTGGAAGAAGACCGTGCCGGAAAAAATGGCCGGAAGAAGGCTCACGCGCCGGCGCGTGGCGTCGGCAGTTTGGCGAGTGGGCGGTGCGTGGGGGAGCGTGCGACGCCAGGTCAAAAAATTGAAAACTCCGGTTGAGTCGCCTGGTACTGTAGAACCCAATTATGTTCTCAATTTCTCCATATCAAGTCGTTCAACTAGGTTTCTAATTGAAACTGTTGGACGGCAGCGGAAAAATAAAGGAAAAAGACGGCTTCTGGGAAGAAAGGAAGCAGACATTGATAACATGTAGAAATTGAGAAACTTATTTCATTGAAGTTAAGTTTTCTATTACATAGATTGATATATATACATAAAACCTCATAATTACATTTATGGTAATTCCTAAATTATAGTAATGTGTACACACTGATTAAGGAAGCTACAATTATGGTATATCATGTCATATCTTCTAACAAGTACTTTAGTTTAAGCTCTTGAATGAATTAATTGTGATTTTTCTAAGGTGCTGCAGTACACATGCGAATTTTAGACGGAATTTCAACAGAGTGTTATGATAGGATTAGAGTTTCATCTTTCAATCTTTCACTCTTTAAATATAAGGACACAATATAAGAGTTACCCAAACCCCATCGAACTTCTTAATTTCAATTAATTAGTTATATACTAAAGAAGATTTAACTTTCCATAAGAAACCAGGGAAAAAACATAATAACATTAACTTACCTTTTAATTCAACTGTAGTTTTTAAAAAATTAAATCAACATTTAACTAATATCTTTAACTACAGAATTGATGGGAACAAGTACTTTAGTTTAAGCTCTCCGGGAAAGTCTGTGACTAAATGACCTTTTCTAACCCTTCCTTTGATATTGAAAAATTAGCATCCTGATTTCCAAATGTTTTCTAGCCTCATTGCTCTGATGAAATATCATAAAGTTTAATCAACTAAATTCCTCTAACAACGTAAGGCAAATCCATGGTTTATTGCACACACCAGGTTCCGAGAAACAAACGTCTTTTTAATCAGTGCCAATAGTTTTTCCAGAATACCTCACACAAAGCAGTGTAACTCTAATAAAATACACTCCGAATTTTATCTTTGCACCCTATTGACTAGCTAGACATACAATTCAGAGTCATTAGAAAGACAGAATCCTCAAAAATAAAATCAGGCTTCAACTGTAATGTGATCCAAGTACTTTGGTTGTGTAGATGTTTTGGAAGTAAATTGTCTCTATAAAGCCAGTGTCCTCCCCACCTAAACGAGGCATTCAAGAAATACAGAGACTTTTGTTGTCTGAAAGATCACGTCACTATTATCATCACTTGACAAAAATTCAATAATCTAAGAATGGCTGTAAAAAACTTTCCTCAAAACATGCACCAAAGTTCGATGAAATATCTAGCTCACTGTACTATGATAATAAAAAGAACTAGTTTCTCTTTAAAACTACCTTCTAGTACTTACTGTGGTTCGTGGTAGCTTTCATGAATCTTAATATGCATTTCAAATTGCTCTTTTGCTTAAAAGATATCAAGTTTTCAACTTAGCCATTCAACTCACTGTTTGACCTAGTCACAACTTTTGCTGCATTTACTTGCAGCAGCAGATGTGACTGTGTTGAGCTCTGATACCAATGTTGAAGCTGGGAGCACAATGTTTTTGTTTTTTTTTTCAAAATCTTGCAAGCACAATGTTTTATCATATTTTTCAACAAAAGTTTAACTACAGTCCGAGTACAATTTTTTCAGCCATTTATTTAAGCCTACGGAGCCATAAAGCAAAAGAAATATATCCTAGCCAGAAAAAAAGTGTAATATAAGCTTACCTGAACATTTAGACAAACAGAAAGAGGAAAACTGCAGTGAGCCCAGATTTCTTGTAAAACTGCTGGTACAAGACATGGATTTCCTCTATTGCATCAGATTGACAATCAACAAGCTTATGCTCATAAACCAAATTTTCTAATCGTTGTTCCTTCCATTCAAATGATTAATAGACGCCAAATTCTATATAAAACCTAACAATTGAGAAGGATTTGTATAGGCAACTGTTGGTATGTGGGCCAGGAATCCAGGATATTGACTGTAGAGTAGATGAACACTTGAGAGTTGAGACACTGGTAATCTTTTCAAATAGATTAAAGAAAACAAATGTTGATTTTAAGTTATCTGATTTGGCTCAACTATTTAAGAGACTTAATTTTTTTATAGAAACAGATGCAGTGGAGTTACGATTTGTGGGATGAAATAAAATTCAAGAAAGCAAGACTGTAAACATGTTTTCAACTATATCATCTAGTCAACACACAATATACAAAAATGATTTCATGCAACAAGTGAGACAATATGACATCCTTTGTGAAAAACTAAATAATCCTGAAAACAAACAAACTGTAAGCAATAACAATTATATTAGCATATTAGCTACAAAAAGAGAATATTGGCGGTCTTGCTCACATCGTAGATAGAGATTTAAGGCATGAGTCAAGAATCCATTTCCATTAATTCCACTTAATAATGACGAGATCGGAATGAAGGACATTGAGATCACATCAGGTTCAAGTTGAACACTTTGACACCATTTGTCATGGGGTAAATTTTTCCTATTGCTTCCCCCTCTCCTCCTATAGAAGAATGTAATATCCTGCAATTGATTTTCTTAACATGCATAAGGTTCATAAAGCACAGCTCAAAACTGATCATAATGGTAAAAGCCTAACGTCACGTATTAAAATCAAAACATTTAAACTGTTCAGCATGGTTATACAATCTCAGCTCTCTGCGCAAATAGGAGTAATGCTAGGGGTCAATTTGGGACCTAGCATTACTCCATAAGGAACCAATATAAAATTTCCCTGGGAAATGAGGAGGGTTGCTTTTCAACTGTCAAATAAATTAGTGAATTGCAGGTGGGAACAATCCTTTTAGAGTATCAACCGTGCTGTATGAGTATTTAGAAAGAAAATAATGAGAAAATAATACAGAGACATGTATGCAGCAAGATGAGATGGGACACAATAAAGACACTGTTGTTAATTTGTATATGGTCTCACCTCTGAGTCCATGTAGGAACTTGATGCACTAGCACCCATAAATTCTTGTGGTGGTTCATTGATCTCAAGCTGACATAGGAGAAAAATGTTGTGAGTTCATAAGTTCGAACAATGTCCATTAGTTTTGTGTTGTATAGGGTAATAGCAGAAAGATTTGAAGCTTGCAATAATTATTTAGATAACATAATGCCACATTATCAATTATAATTATGTTTCCGTCCTTGTTACAAACCTAGAGATGATACGAAGTAAACAAACATTAGATTGCGTAAACATGTCATGCGGAAATCATTTTGCATCAACAACTTATGCAGTTTAGGCGAAGATTATAATTACTTGGCATTTCAACAGTAAAATGTTAGCCCCTTCAGATTATATAATAAAGTTGGAGTAAGAATCGATGTCTATTTTACTTGTGTCTTATCAAGAATATTTTGCCAGATCACCACATTTTCAGCTCAAAAAACAAATATTTCCGGCAGATCCAAGTTTGAGGCCTGCCTGGGGATGTTTATAGACCTTGAAAAGTGTCGCTAAAAATTCTCCACCAGATAAGTATTCATCTAATATTGTAAAGAGACTACCTCAGTAAGGAGATGAAATTCATACTAATATAATATTATTCTCTGCTGAGGAGTTGACGGAACTCTCAGTGCAAGACAAGTATTGTTTTTCTAACAAGAACTTTATATCAACAATAAATTGACAATCCTAAATAAAAAAGCAACCTAATCAAATGCAATTATTTACGTGATCATTCCACAATAGAACTATAATTTATTTTTTTAAAACATCATATATCAAAGCATCTGGTCCAATGAAAACACATAGTATGATATAATTACTGGTGAACCCAAAAAATTTAGTATTTATATGCATACTGTGCTTTTAAAGGAATTAGAAAAACTCATTGTATTCCAGGTATAAACTAGGGAGTCAGTTATCTTAACTAAATCATGATTAGTGATAATTATCCTCCGGATTTGTCAGTGCCATGATAAACAGTCCATGTCAGAAAACAGCTACCGCAGGGCCCTACCCTGCCTGCCAGGGGAAGGTTTTCTTCAAGAAGCCATCAAATCACTGGCATTGCCACATTATCTCCCGAGGGACCCAACACACTTGTCAACATCCCTCACCATCCACCATGATTGTCCAAGAAGGAGCCAAGGCAAAGCCTAGACAATCACTATCAAAATAGACCAAAATTGGCCAAGTATGGGAAACCGGCAAGAAAATAGCCAAGTATGGGAGACCTCACTAGGTGAGCAACAGCGAGGAGGTTCCCCATGCAATCAAGAAGGGCTAGAGAAAGAAGTCCAAACAAGCAGGCATGAAAGCATCCAACCAAAGCAACTAGGAAGCAAAGTAGGGTAAATGAGGGAAGGGACCACTAGGGTCGGCCAAGGGGTACCTTCCTAGAGGTTCCCATCCCTCCTCACTCTCCCTCTCATTTTCAACACTTGGTCAAAATTGAACAAGTTATGGAAGAAGGTTCAAGACTTGAAGAAGCAAGGAAGAAGAAACCATGAGGTGAGGCTACACCCCTAAGGTCGGCCCTAGGAGTTGCCCCAACTCCCTCACCAAGCTCCCAAGAAGACTAGAAAGGAAGAAGAAGATGCGATCTTATCCCCAAAAGTCAGTCCCAAAGGGTAGGGGGAGATCCTCTCCCGGTGCCTTCTTCCTCCCACAACTCATTTCCTAGCCAACGACTAAGACATGGAGGTTCAACTTCAAGCGAGCATTCTCTAAGGACTAAAGCAAGCAAGGAAAGATGAAGTAAAGGAGGGAGCGTCTCACCTCCAACCCCCCCACCCCCCAAAAAAAAAATTAATAAATAAATAAATTGGCACCCATAGGGGGATGCTCCTACACTTGGCCATTTCAAGGTTTTCCAGCACCAAAGCTTCCGAGGCATTCAAGAGAGCGAGGAATAAGTTTGAAACCCCCCAAGATTGGCCTCCTTAGGTTGTCCCCGAAAGCAATCCATTGTCAAGATCATCTTCCTTCAAACATAGCCAAATTCCAAGCATGCTGGGTAACAACTTAAGCCTCCAAGCAACCGATGGGCAACATGAACATCCAATGAGTGTCAAGGCTTCAAGGGAAACCTTCTCATCCTATAAGATTGACCCTACGAGGCTGTTCCTATGAGGTCAAACCTAGAAGATTGGCCTCTCCGGCAAGGTCCTCTCCGACTGTTCCGGATCACTTTGATATGAAGAAATAATGTCAGACGGAATTGTTTTGGGGCAGACAGATTGCCTCTATAGTCTCCGACAAAAGGTTAGATAGGTCGTCTGGAAGTGAGATTCAGTGAGGGTTTTGGACTGACGGATGAAGACGTAGGACAAAACAAACTCCAAAAAAGTAATATTCACACTTAGAATTAATATTGTAGTCACAGTTTATAAGTGACAGATATGACATGTCCACAGCACACGGGGCACCCTCCATGTTACCTATAAATACCCCCTCTCCTACTCATTTAGAAGAAGTTGGAAACTTTGGAGAAATTAGAGAACTTGAGAGCTTCCCTCTCTAAAACTCAATTTCTCTCTATAGAATCACAAGTATCAAGCATACTAACATCAAGAGGCTACATCGGCTTGGTTGGCTAGGTTCCAAACTTAGTCTCCACAAGCCCAAGAGGCCTCACCAAGGACTTCACACCCACGGAGCTAAGTCCCCAAACACATCCAAACGCACAAGTATAAACATTCACGACCCTAACACAAGGGTTCTGCTATTATTGCCTTGAGAAGTTTGCCTACGATCTCTCCCCTCTTTCAAGTCCTCATCGATCTCCCAACCTTATGGAATTCTCGCTTCAACCACAATCAACAAAAAAGCCGGTCGCAATGGAAAATGTAATAGTGTAGGAATTATTGTATTGTACTCGACACTAGTAAAATCATCAAAAGATCAATGATTAAGAAAGGCATCATTTGTTAGTTAAACTTGTTCAATTGTAGTTTAATTGCCCTTTACATTTCCCGATCCTACAATCATAAGACTTGGCAATTTGTAATAGGTATCACTATGTTCCGCAACAATTGAGATTAATGGATTGATTTTGTTGTTGCGAAATGTTCTGATGCATGCTATTCGTTGCTACTATTTATTGCATTTGACTTTGACAATCATCTCCCATATAGGTGCAAGAGTACGGTATTCTTATTGTTCTTACCTATACCCCTATGTTCTAGATGAAAAAGCAGATCTTATTGATAGAAAAGAACAATAAAAAGCAGGATGTGAAGTCCACCCTAAATACAAAAACCACTAGAACTAAATATTAAAATAAGAGCTCCTAAAAAAGAATAGCTCATCAACATAGGCATACATCCGAGATCGCAAGACCATGAAAAGCAAATATAGACAAGGACCAAAGCAAAGTTAAAATAAATCCTAGCTCTCAACAGAGCAAAGGGGAGCCTCAACACATCGCAAACCCACATTTATAAAGTATGTCAATGAACTTCCTCAACCTGAAACCCCTAAATCTCACTAAAAGCAAATCAACCAAAGAAAAACGGCACCAAAAAAACCCAGTTTCTAAATTACGCCAAAATATTATGCAACATAGGACTTATAGCTTGCCATTCCCTCAGGTGAGTTTACAAATGGACAATGCTTTTCCACTATAAATTTTTACCCAAGTTGTTTACCAGATAAATTGATAAGATTGGCATACATTATACCATGATTTTGAATCAGAAGAGATATTTCAAGAAATGGTGGATCTATTCTCTCTCACTAACCGAACCAAATATGGTGTATCTTAAGGGATTTTCCTTTACTACTGCATATCATTCTCGATAAGGCCACATTGGTAAGTGCTACGTCCAACCGAGACAAAATTTATCCTCTTGCCTAGCAAGGACCTTTCATATTCTACTACACCCCCGAAGCCCAAGAATCAAGATACGTTGAAAATTGCTATCCTCTTGCCTAGCGAAGACCTTTAGTACTATAATACACCCCAGAAACCTAGGGTGCGGAGCCACCTTAGAAGCAAGCTATCTCCGCGAGTATTGAAAATCTAAAAAAATCATAGCCATATTAGGTATGCCAACAGAATAGGGATGGGGCTGAGTGGGGCAGGGCCAGGGATTATCTATCCCATCATATATATTACCCATCTCCGCCTCATACCCCGTCAAGAATTAATTAACTACAACCACGGGGATGGGATAGGGATTTGTGATCCCCATTTTTTTAACATATTAGACAACACACCACTTTTTCTGGCATTTTTTTCTCAAAAACAATTTTTTATTTTTGAAATATAAAATGGATACACAGAAACAAAGGGGAGCGGGGGGGGGGAGCGGGGGGGGGGGGTTATGCCAAAAAAAAGTTTAAACATTTTCAAGATATGTAGTAAAAGTGAAGGTATCAAATAAAGTGACAACAAAAATATAAGTTTTTACAACAAAAATATAGGCTTTTGTGTGTTCTCTGGTTTTACAAAGATTAAATATTAATGATCTTTATCAAGGTCGTAGGTCTTACAAAGTTCTATCTCCGACATTTTTTATGCGCAGGCAGAGTAACGAGACACATGCTTATTTATTTTTGCATTGTCATTGATGAGTGGGATTTATACCCGCGAATCGGATACTTTATGGCTTAAATAGTTGCCTGATCATCGTAGTTTTTATATAATTTTATATGTTTATAGTATTATTATGCTTAACCGACGTATTGCAGGGCTTTACAGGACTTTTCTAGCTTTCAGGGGACAAAACAGACAATTTACATACACTGGCGCCGCAGCGCCAATTCTTAGTCTTAATCTCGCGGCGCCGCCCCCTGGTCCTTGCTGATGTCATCCTGGCGCTGCAGCGCCACAGTTCCTTTATGGACTCGCGCTGCAGCGCGACCTCCGGTCTTTTGGTACTAACGTGGCGCCGCAGCGCCACCCATAAGCTCTATTACCCGCGCCGCATCGCAACCTCCAGTGCCCAGACAGAGAAGGCTTGCTTTTGACCTAGCTAAAGAAGAAAACAGATATATATATATCAAGAGAGCCTCTGCATACCATAGAGGGGATACTGGGATAGAATCGGTTAGCTTAGCTTAGGATAATATAGTTCTCTCTCCTCTTTTGTAATCTCTCTCTCTATTTCTTAGTTAATGTTTGTAAATATAGATTAGGTAGATTAGGGAAAAGTCTGGGATTTCCTTGGAGCAACAAGAGCAGTGAGCTACACGGATTGGAGAGCTTGAAAGGAGCGGAATGTTTGGAGACTGAAGAGCCTCGACAGAGTTTATTCTTATCCATTTATTTCCTCTGATTTTGTAATCCATAAATGTTGACTTTATTGCTATTTATATTTTGTTCAATAGCTATGAACTAAGTATTGGCTCTAAGATTATAATGGAACCTTTTGTTATTTAAATTGACTGTCTTATCTCTTTGGTTGGCACCATATGGTTTGGTTTAATATATTCATGCTTAATGATTCTCGCTAAGACATTAGTGATGATTTTGGTAATCTATATGATATTGAAAGAAGGATTATAGATTTACACCTAAATATATTGGCATGTGATTATGGGTTTCGACTGCTTAAGTTGTGCGTAGAATAGACATATATCTACGTGCCACGTGCGACCTACTAGAGAACTTATGCTTAAATCCTTATTAAGTTAATTCGCATAGACATGTGTAGGATTATCACCTAGCTTGGACGTTCTTTTCTGTTTTATTCCCTATCGGGTGGATTTGGAGAGGATATGTTTGTGCATACCTCGACAGAGGTGTATGAGCACCTGTGTGTTCTCGGTCGACAAACTGTCGTGACCATTAAGACCAAAGAGAGAATGGTAGGAAGTTTGATGAAGCATAACACGCCAGGTGTTCGACAAAATGCCTGTGTGGGGTGAAGTTGTGACCTTAGCTTGTAGTGCCTTCGATTGACATTCGTTATCCATTTACTTGCTTTGATAATTAGTTATAACTAGTTTAACCACACTCCTATTAGTTTGCTGTTAGAATAAGACTTGAGCGATACAAAGTTGGTATTTAGTAAATATTAGTGATAGTTTCTCGTGGGTACAACACTTTCCTTATCACTGTATTAATTGTTAGACCGTGTATACTTGCGCGTGTTTAGTGATCGGTTTTTCCGACCAACAGTCATGTTGCTTGGAGATAGTGAAGCTCTCTCATTAGAGTGCCAGGAGAGGAGTGAGTGTGTCCTGCTACGGTGGAAAATATGCTATTAATTTGTTTTAGAGGATTTGGAAATAAGAGGGATGCCAAAAAATTTATGGAAGTGTGCCTTCTTTTCTATCTTGTGGTTAATTTGGAATGAGCGTAATGTCAGATTGTTTGGAGAAAGTTACTTATCCTTAAAGCAATTGAATGATAGGGTTATTTTTCTTACGTCTCTTTGGGCTTCTGGTATGGGGGCTTTTAGAGGTATCTCTATTACTGATTTATGTAGAGATTGGAGGGCTGCACTTTTTTAAGTGTTTTCTTGTTTTTAATCTTTTAGTCCGTTGACGGTGGACTTCTTGTCCCCCATTTATTATATCATTTCTTCTCTATTAATAAAATTTCTTCTTTTATCAAAAAAAAATAATATACACATATAAGTTTTTACTTTACTTTAGCACACACATTCTCTTTGAAAAATCAAATGCAATATAAGCAAGCATACTCATTAATTGATCTTCATCCTTACATACACTACTTCTAATATTTATGCTAATAACTTATTATCTAACAAACAAAAGTTAAAAAGAATTAAGGCATAAATTAAAACGAGATATAAATAAAATTGAACATTGAATGAGTTGGGCAAAGGAGGCTAATGCAAAACCTCCCCATTCCCCGTTTAAAGCTAAAAGATGGAAAGTAGTTCAAATTACTTCTTTTTTTCTGATCAGCAAGCGGTTCAAATTATTTACAGGGGATGGAAATAGTTAAATTTAACTTAAAAGTCATGGAAAATAAAGATAGATTAGCTTTTCAAAAGATATGGGAAATGGAAGATTAGAGGTTTTTTGGGAAGCTGTTAAATTCCATAGAAGCTCATGGTGCAGCTGTGGTTACAGATTCTGAGAGTGTGAAAGAGTGACAGGAATACTTGGTTCTATATTCAAGAAAAAACAACTTGCCAAATATTTAATTTGTACAAAACAATCAAGTTAAACAGCAGATTGTACAATACAATACTTTGGGAACTTTCATATGACGTATGAAGAATTGAATTGAAGAAAGAGAGACAGAGAGAGACGGGTTAGAAAGAGCTGGATATCTTAATTAAAAATGGTTAGTTTTGGGGGGACAGAGAGAAGGGCTGAAAGTAAGAGAGAAGGGAGAAAGACTTGATAGTGATCTGAGAGAGAATAAAAAAGAGGAAAAAAAAAACCCTCCGTCAAACTGTTTGACTGATGGGTTTCCTAGCAAGAGGAATTCAGTAAGGAAACAAGTTTGTCAAACAGTTTGCATCCGTCCTCCAAACTGTTTCACGGACAGTTTAGTTGGGACTTTATTCTGAGCCGGACGATCTTGGTAGTGACAGATCAGTTTGTCGGGTAAATGTCCATAGCCAACTGTGGCTGTGGATCATTCCCCATACTAACATACCCAAGAGTCAATTTGGGAAGCACCACAATGTGTGCCTTACCCAGTATTCAATAAACAATAACTGAACCATTTCAATCTTATTCAATTTAATATTTGGAGTCCTTTTACCTATCTCAGTGTGGATAGAAGTAATTTTTTATTCGTGTATGATAAGTCTTATGCAGCTTTTATTAAAGAATTGTTCGAAGTTGTTAATAACAGTGCAATCTACTCTGAAGCAAAAAGTTTAACTTATTAGTTCCTTCGTACCAAACTATCAATTTCGAATTTTGCGTCAATTTGAAATATTTTCATTCAAATTTGATACGAACTCAACTATTTTAGCCAATAAAATTTTAAAACTTGTAGACTAATTAAAAAATACTACAAATTACAAGATTTATTATCCTAAAAAGTTAAATGTCATATCAATTTCGAATTTAAAAATATCTCAAACCGACCTTAAAAAGTATAAATTGATCTTACATTTTGTAACGGAGGGAGTATTTTTATTCAGATCATACTGATAGTGCCAAGCAGGGGCGGATGGAGGTAGAGGGCAGCATAGGCACTTGCCTATGCTCACTTTTTTTTATATAGGTAAACTCAAGGGGGCAGATTAATAAAAAAGTTAAACTTGGTGAGGTAAAAGAAAAAATTCCATTATAATCTAATTCTTCAAAGTATGTTTACAGCTTACGGAAAGTTAGAGAGGGGCGATAGCTCATAGACTTGAAAAAATTTAGTTAAAATCCGCCCCTGTTGGAAAATTTTTCTAGATCCGCCCCTGGTGCCAAGTACACTTTCTGGATTCATTTGTTAAAGCAACCCGATCTCTCATGTTTATACTTATTTTCCATAGCATTTCGTGACATACCTGGCATGCTACTCCATTGCTTACACACCTGTCTTAAGGAACTAGAGCTTACTGAATCTCCTCTTAATTCTGATTAATATATTCCTAATTCTCAGAATAAAGGTATATATAACTGCGGCAATGATCCTATTTCTTCTTGCCTATCATAAAATGGTAATTCTCCCTCTTCCCATTCTTTGTTAGTACTTATAATTCTCGTGTTGTTGCCAAGTTTCTATCAAAAATGTATCTCACTCTGGCTGAAGGACAGCTGCAGAAGAGGATATGCTGGCTGGTGGAGCAGCAATCACTGGCTATCCCTTCTTTTCCCCAATCTATTAACCTTCTCACTCTCCCTCCATTCTCCAACCATTTAGCTATATATAAATTAATTATCTACTCTGTATGGAAAGAAACATATTCCAACTCATTAAATGTCATTTTTAACATAGATTGTAGACTATTTAACGTAGGCAAATTTAGGTGACGAATAATTCTGAAAAATTATTGGAAAATAAGAGAGAGCTGAAACTAGGGTGGCGTTCTGCACACCATTACCCCTGGGATCCTAAAATGCAGAAGAATAGAATGGATCCCAATCAAATTTAGGTCTCAAAATAATATTCCAATAATCTCAGAGTTACATCATATATACAGGGAACAAATCCTATTGTATTTGGGCCCAATAAAGAACTAATAACTTAAAATAGCTCAATAGAAAAACAATACTTACCAATACTCAAAATAAAAAATCTAAAATAACAAATAACAAATAACATAAGTGATAAATAAAATAATCCATGTGGACAACGACGCATGGATCAATCTCCATCACTATGTAGTAAATGGAACATGCTGGATTATTTTATAGTTTTTCTGAAATTATCCAATATGAGGTTTTTGTAAACCTCACTTAAACCTAGACCTGGCAAAATATGGGTTTTGTTTGGTTTTGGTTTACATAAAATGGTTATGGGTCCAAATAAGAACTAAAACCATATTATCCATTTTTAATATGGTTTATATGGGTTAAACCCAAATGGTTATAGTTTTAATGTAGGTCGACCCATATTTTAGTTTTTGAGATTTATGTACTCTCTTTCCATCTTCCTTTAATTAATTATCTCTCTAATTTTTCTCATACATTATATTTTTAAAATAAATTAATAAATTTTTATCTTGAATATTTTTTTTATTTTTTATTTTTTTTTGGGGGGGGGGCCTGGGAGGATGGGGGGGGAGTGTAGAGACAGATCAGATAGAGAATTGAAGGTTTGATGTGAGAGGAGGACGAGGAAGTAATGTGGTTTCTTTTTTTCTTTTTCTTCTTCTTTTGCATGTCGTGAAAATTGCCAACTTTCATGTTTGTAAATAGAAATTAACAATTACACTAAATAGGATTGTAAATTCAATTTATTACGATAATATTTCAACTACATCTTATATCTTAATATGCTTTTGGGCGGTGGGCAGTGGGCGGTGGGCGGTGGGCGGTGGGCGGTGGGCGGTGGGCGGGTGGAGGGTGGAGGGTGGAGGGTATACATAATCAATAAATATTATTTGTTTTGGGTGGGGTGTGGGGTGTGGGGGGTGGGGGCGGATTCAATTTTTTTATTTTATTTTACATAAAAAAGGGAATTAATTCATTATATTGAGGTTGGTGGGAGTATATTGCAAAACTCTACCTGTTAGTTGTAGTCAATATGGACCAAAATTATTATAGACTAATATGAGTCAAAACTAGTTAAACTAGTTCCAACCCATATTTGTAATTAATAATATGGGTTCAAAACTGAACCAATCCATAACATAAACACTAGTTAACCAATCCAATAGATTCAAGTGGTTTTGGTTAACTATATGGTTCTCAACCTAAATTGTCAGGTCTACTTAAACCCAAAGGAAAAAAGTGATACCCTTGTTGTTATTAACCAACATGGTACTAATAAAACTCAACACCTATACTAAATCATGCCTTTTGGAATCATAAAAAAAATTGAAAAATCCAATAAAATCAATGAATTAGAAATGCAATCTCTTTTATCCAGCTACTACTGCAAGTGTAATAACACTCTTCATTTTCTTATTCTTCCGAATTAGTCATAACAAAATGGAAAATGATATATTGTGAATGTTTAAGTCACCTATTTGATTATCAGTTACGTGAATAAGTATTAGATAACTTTTTTTAGAGAAATGTGTAATAAGTGGAGCCCTCTTATAATTCCTGTCAATCCCATGTATTGATAAGTTTTGCAATTGTAATTCGGTAAAAATTTATTGCAAAATCATAGCAGGACTCATAAATTGGATAAATTCGGATAACACGTAGCAAATACTTCCCCAGGGTGCGTATATAAACACACATATATAAACACAGTACATATATGTGTATTTGTGCGTCTATTGATATACATTAGTGTACAAAGATACATATGTATTGTATTCTATTAAAATATAAGAAGAAGAAGACCATTTATGAGAAGTATAAAAACATTGCCTTATGAAATACATCTGAAGATCAGGGAAAGTTTCCATCTTTTTCCGAAAATTTATTAAGATATCACTAAAATATCTTAAGACATCAGATCACTGCTTAATGTTTTAATGTTGAACATTGTTATGAAGGTCCCCATAAAAAACTTGTGCTCTCCGGCCTAATTGCTTATGAGTGAGCAAAATATAATACTCATTTAGCCAAATTCAAAGCATATTATGGAGTAAGAAAATAACTCAGTCATACTACCACTAGAAATCATTTAATAATTTCTTCTTCAATTTGAGATTTAAGATTTCAAATAAGATGGCGTGGGCAGTGGGTTCAGGCAAGCTACAAGGTGCAGTAAGGTGTATTGTTGGTAGGCCGCCTCAGGTTCACATCTTGTGTGCCATGTACATATATACAAAGAATCTTGGAGAGTAATTTTACATACCATTTCTCTTTCATAGACCTTTTCTGGATTGGTGCTGTGTCCACTTGCATTACTGAACCTATTATCTGCCACATGCTTTAATCTTTTTCGTACTTCATCAGGTTGAAGAGGTGATGAATGGTGCTGCTTCATGTACACAATATCCTTGCCTCCCATTTTCACACCAACAATAACATGGGTACCAAACTTCTCAATAAATCTGAAATCCGCAATACAATATTACTAGTTATCAACCCGTGAGACATTAGTAAATTACATCATTTTATCACTCACATGCATGAGATTCTGTTTAGCATGCCATTGCTAAAAATTTCTGTTTAAGTACATTACTTCATCAAATAATTTAGGGAAACATCAATTTAGCTTCCTTAAATAATGTAATATCCGTGTATAACATGGAACCTTGTAACTAGGGTTATGTAAAATTTTATTAAAGAAGTACAATTTTATTGGAGATATTAGTGTGCAATTGAAGTAAATGCATAAATATATTTAATAAGCTAATAGCCAAACAAGAAGTTAGTAAGCTAGTGGGCTAGTGGGCTAACTAAATAAAGAAAACTAGTGACCAAGCAATCAAACTACAAGCTAGTCCAATGCAATTATTAAAAGGACCAAACTATGAGCCCAAACAAAGAACTTAGAAGCCATGTTTCAGGCAATCCAAGGTAACTAAAAGAGGTCCAATATGGCATATGAAGCCCAAACAACTAGCTCAAACCAAGTCCAAGTCTTGGCCAAGCAATGATGTAAGCTATGACGCAAGAAATGATGCAATAAAAAGGGGGGGAGTACCCGACCACTCAAGGCCATGTGGGCTCAACAACCCTTAACCACTCCTACCAAACCCAACAACTCCCCATCAAATCCCTCAAATAGTGAACTTGATTAATTAACTTTAATCCTTGCTTTAGCTTAATAAAATGGATGATTAAAGTTGATGAGGATTAACTTAAGTAATCATGTGGAGTATAGTAAGAATAAAGAGGAATAGATGGGGCTTGACCAAGAAGAGACCAAATATGAGAGGCCAACTTATAATTCATTCAAACTTCTTCTATAAATAGCCAACACATTCTTCCTTTCCAACACTTTTCTTCATTTCACCAAGTACAGAGTTAGAGCAAAAGAGAGAGCTTGGGAGAGGGAGAGAGACTCACAGGTGGAGAGGAGAGGAAAAGAGGAAGAGCAAGCAACAAGAAGTTTAGTCAAGAAGAAGAGGTAAAACAAAGGTATAAAACCCTAACCTTAAACTTTGCTTACATTATGTTTTATCTTCTTGTTGTGGGAGTTTTGTTGTGTTGATGGAGGATCATGGTGGATCCTGGAGAATAAAGTGGTATTTGATGTATGGTGTTGGTTTATGTTAGATCATGCATGAAAAACTAAGAAAACATGGAAGTTAATAAAATGAACATGAAGTTGTGAAAACTGAAAAACATTAAAACAGAAGCTGAAATGTGAAAACTGAAAAACACTAAAACAGAAGCTGAAAATCGAACAGTCACAACTCTCGATGTATAATGAACTTTTAAGTGTGGTTAGTCTTGATGGATAGATATGAGTCCTTTACACACTCCAAAAAGAATTTCCATAAAATTCCTTGTAGATTATTTATGGTGATTTTTCTACAAAAGTAGGAAAATCTGAAAAAACTGCCCAAACATTCTGCCTAAATTTTCCGCCGACTGTTTCAGCCACTTAGCAAGTGTAATAAATTAAGTTCTTCTGGATATGAAAACTATATGGTATAATACAAGTCCTGTCCAAAAATGACTCAATCGAACTTTGGGTGAGTGAGTTCTGACCAAACGAAAATTAGGGTTTTAAAAATACTAATAAAGCTGGAAAAAAATATTAAAAAATTATTTTTACATATAAAATGTTTTTAACTAAGTGGGGCCAGAAGGAAGAAAAATAATAAAATGGTTAAGGAGGCTTAATGAAGAAAATAGAGTTATGAAAAATTAAGAAAATTAATTAAAATAAAGTTGAAAATTATATAATATAATTTTATCGACTAAGACGCGTTAAAAGAGGACGTATGAGACTAAGGGATAATTGGACATTTTTATGTCAATATTATAATAATGATGTGAAGTGACAATTAAGATTTAGTTAGAGTTACAGAAATAATTACCAATGGAAGTTACGGTCGTGTACCGGCATTAATCATTACTAAATAATAATAATTAAGTTAATTAAGTAATACTTATGGAATATTGTAGGTAACCATTTGGAGGAAATTAGTAACGTAACTAAGGAAGGTTTACCAAACCTAGGCAAGTTCTCTAGCTATGCTAGTTTCTTGAATTGTTCAGATCTTTATTTATGTGAAAGTTTTCCGCACTTAAGTGCATTTGAAAAGAATTGTTCTATTATGAACTGTTTTGAGATATGAGTCGACACCATTTGTTTCAGCTAGAGACTATTGATATGAGATGATAAATTTTTGAATTGTTAAAATTCTTTGAAGCTATTTAAAGTTAATCTAATCCAAATTGTTTTCGTGCGGACTCTTATGATAAGACTGAGATGAACAACTCTAATAAAGGGGATATTTAATGACAGGTAACCGACTTAAGACGCTTAGGCGTGTAAGACTTAAATATTATGCATAACATAGAGTACGATAGGTTGATCCCTTAAAGTACTTGCAGAGAGTATTTTCAGTATATGTGATTGGTAAACATTATGAAGGTTCCCAATTGAATAACTGTTAAACCTTGTAAAGAGTTCTCGGTCTTTACGACCACTCAGCATAATGTTAAAGATTTTAAATTAAAGGAATCATTTTATTTCCTGTTTATTCATACTGCTTCACAATTGTTGAAGATTCTTGAAAGCTTTTATTTCTATACAAGATTTATTATTCATTGAAATGCTTTATACTTGCTGAGCAAAATAGTTTTTCACACTTGCAATATTAAAAGGTTTGGCAAAAAGGGAGATTACCCCACTGTAGTTGTCCACTTTTAAGCATTTGGTAACTGGACTTTAAAAATATACAATCAGCCCATTCTGTTAGATACATTGAACGGCTGTTAAATTTTATCTATGTGGCGGTCGAAACTAAATAAAAAAATCAAAACAATACTTATGTGGCAAAAAATAATTAAAAGTCTGAATAAATAAATAAATAATATATCAAAACATTAGTTACATGTTAAGAGAATAATAATAAATTTTTGGAAAAAAAAAATGGCCATCTTAATTTGGGTTTCTTTTTCTTTTTCATCAAAACCATTCTTCATCTTCATCAAACCCAAAGAGCACTAAACACACTATAATCAAGTTTAAAGGATAAATTGTAGCAATTAATTGATAACATTACTAATTTGGAGTTGATTAGAACGGATATAGGCCTAATTTGATGAAGAACAGAGTTAGATAGTATCTAAGCTCACAAACCAAAATAGAGTATTTCCTCAAAGATGGTTTTGATTCCTTTTTAAGTTCGATTGGTGTTGTATCTAGTCCCAATTTTCTAGGTAATGGTTAATGAGGTTATTGAGCTTCAATTAATGGATTTGGCTAGGTTTGATTTGAAATTTTTTTAGGTTTTTCTTCTCTTCTCCTTTTATTTTTCCTTTTTGTTCTTCTAGGATGACGCAAATCATATGAACCCTAATAGATGAATCTCAACTAAAATCATAAGAATCTATCATATCAAATTGAAACATAAACTTCTTCCAGAATTAATTATAGAGAAATACGAGGAAGAAGATGTAGATACGAATTTTGTAATGTTGAGGTGAACCTCTAACTTTTCCCCAAATTTATTACATGGAAATAGGAAACAAATATATAATAGAGTTTGGTTTTGCAATGGTGGAAGATGGTGGGATGAAGCATATGACAGATCTAGGTTCTCCATTCTCTACTTATTTGAATTCAATTTCCTTTTTATTTTTCTTTTTTGCTATATTCGACTGAAATTTAACATTCTTGCCTTTGATAAGAATGGATCCCAAGATCTCATGCACCCAAGCCTTATGAGTAGTTTTTTTACCATTGAGCCATTAGGGGCTTGTTGAATTCAATTTCCTGAATTCCTAATCCCCTCCTATCTCTCTACTTTCTTTACTCTTCCTTCTCAAAATCCTTTCACTCCTCTCAAATCTGTAGCAATTCCTAAACAAAAATCTAGTAGGAATCTAAACATCCTCCTCTCAATCCCAATCTTCATCGTTGTAGTATCGCTCTCACGCCACCATCAAAATTAAACCCATATATTTATAGAGGAGAGAGAAACAAAAGGTAAAGAGAAAAGAAAAGAAAAGTTCATTTATTTGATTAATTTCTTTAATTCTTGAGTGGATACCAAATCTACATGGACTAGCCACTTAAATAAAAATTTATTTTACTTTTTTCTCTTGCTGCCACGTGCGAAAATATACACCTCAATTGAACGGTCGTCCAAATAATTTAACAGAATGGTTCAATTATATATTTTTAATTAATATAGCGGATTGATTGCATATTTTTAAAGTTTAGTAGCCAAATGCCGAAAAAGTGCCAAGTACAATGGGGTATTAGTCATTTTTGCCTAAAATATTTTCAGCTAAGTCAGAGAGATCCGAGGGATCAGGAAAGGACAAAGGAAAAGCCAATGAATAGAAAGTAATATATGTATTAGAATATGATTAACGATGTAATATTTTGGAAGTATTTATGTTTTGTTTAGGTATGGTTTAGAAACCTGGGAGGATTGTCAGGCATGTAATGTAAATTATTGTATTTACTTTTATGTCTTTAAGTTATGTCTATAGATAGATGTGTGAATGGTGAATTACAGTGAGCGCCATATCCGATATTTAAAGTACACGGATGTGGGGGCGTCACAAATAAAATGGTAAGTTTTGGGGAAAAACCTTAACTGATCTAACAAATTTTAGAAATTTATTTTGCCGCAGCAAACCTGCTAAATTTTACATTGTCAAAAAAAATAAAGAACCTGAGATGGAAATTATTTTGATTGATTATCTGAAATGGTCTAAAGCTATGAAGGTGCCATAGAATGTAAAGTATTTGCAAAACAAAAAGCTTTAGAAAGAAAAAAGTTAGAAGAACAAAATTATTATGGTGGATCTGTAAATGCTTTTTTCGAATTACTTTTTTTCTTTTTGCTATTTTCAAGTAAAAGAGTAAAAGATAGAGTACACAAAGAAATGTAGATTGTACAAGTAAAAAGAAATGTACATTTGATACTTTTTAAAGTAAACAATATAGAATTTCTTAAGTTACTTTTTTTTATTAATTTAATAATAATTTGTCCTCTTAATTCTTTATTGACTTTCCTTCTACTTGCTCTCTCTTAAAGCTTTCATTCTAAATTTTTCTCTCTCGTGACACTTTCTCTAATTATTTCTCTTTCTTTCGAATTTCGTCTCTCACAACTGTTGCTCTTATAATTTTCTCTTCCATATAACTCTCTACTCTAAATTTTCTCTCCCACTTTCATTCTATAAATAAAATTTCCTCTAAAAATTTCCTCTCTCCTCCTTTCTAAAGTTCTGTTCCCCTCCTCTCTAACAATTAATCTCTTCCTCTCTAAAAGCCAAACAAAATCTCTCATTAGACTTTTCTCCCTAATTTTTTCTCATATTACTTCCTCTCCATAATTTTTCTCTTTCCATTAGTTGCTCTCTCCAATAGCTTTCCTTCTGTATGGCTTTATCTATTCAGAAGTGTATCTCTCTAAAACTTTTATGTCCCTTACGAAATTTTATTCTAATATTTTTCTTCCTCTCACTTTCTCCTTCTATAACGGTTTTGCTTCTCTTCTAACATTTACTCTCTTTTTCAATTTAAATTTTCCTACAACTTTCTCTCTCCTACATTATAGTATAATCACAACTGTACAGGTTACAGTGATGATTCGAAGCAGCAGGAATGAGAAAGTGTTCCAATAGCAACACTAAAGCAAAATTATTTCAAATATGAACAAAAGTTTAAGGAGTCGCCAGAGGTACCTATGGTACACCCATACATAGGCATCAAAAATGACTATTTTAGGATACATTCATTCAAAATTTAAACGTACGGATGTAAAGAACACTTAAAAATGAAGACCTAAATGTTTGTATAATTTGGTGATATGGAACAACTTCATCAATGAAGCAAAAACTAATATAATAAGGTTCAGATTCACTCTCTAATCGATGTTAAAATTTATGACTTCCACATCTTCAAATCATATAAAAAATCTATAAACTAATTCACAAAAAAAAAATGATATGAGAAACAGGGAAGAACTTGCATCTTCAAATCATATGAAAATGTATAAATCTTCACATCTTTATTCAATCTTTTCATCCATACAACTGAAATTATTGTTAAAAATCTATAAAATGTCATTTCTTCCATTTGCGTACCAAATTTATACGCCCGTCTAGAAATCTCCCTTTAGCACAAACTTTCATCCAATCCAGTCTTGAAGTTCTTTACATTTCTGTTAGTGTGATAATCTAATATGTATTGTGTTTTTATTTTCTAGTAGAAAGCTTTCATGAAAACAACTTGCGGTCAGTAACATGCTATGAAGCACGGACACTTCTCGAAGGCCAGCGTATCCGTGTTGGATACATGTCAGATACAGCCACTCCACGAACACTTCTGGATACGTATCACATACTTCAAAATTATTCTTTTTAATCTTTTTAATTCCGCATACCCAAGGGAGGGATACTTCATGATACGTTATGATAGATAATATTTTAAGTGAATTTAAACTTGGAAGTTAACCACTTGCTTATGATTATGTAAATATAATTTACTTATTATATACAAACATATATATATATATATGTGTGTAAAATTCTATTTTTGTTTATATGATCAATTTTGACGTGGGTTTGTTCATAACTTAATGGTTTCCTTAGCCTTTTTTCTCTAACATTAGTATGCAGCTGAATATTAGCTATATAATTAGAAACATCAAATAATGAATACAACTTCTTTGTTGATATGAACTTACATGTCTTCCTTAAATATGGTTAGCTCTTAGAGTTGTATGTTATAATCTTATTTGTTATTAGGCTTGGAGATGTTTGTCGTATAAGTTTTCCTCACTATTGCTTGATTTTTATCATGCTATATTATTAATCAACTATATAATTAAAAACACAAACTTGGTTTAATTTCACCAATTTTTGGTTCAGCTTTCCTATTCAAATCACCATAAGTACTATCCAACCAATTAAATACTATCCAAATTTAAAAATATTTCTATTTCTAATAGGAATAGAAAAAGATAAGATCTTTTTCTTCCCTATTCAAATGAGTACAAGTACTAAACAAATTTATAATAATTAAATATAAACTATCCAAATTTGTAGAGTATTCAAAAGAAACTCAACCAATCTCTAATTAAAAAAAAAGTAACTTCCTAAAGACTATATATTTTTTATTTTACTAATTTAATTATAAAAAAATTTATCACAAATTTATGTTTAAGACAATATAACATATTATACTATGTATTACCTAAATTTATTAAAACTTGAAATTATACCAAATCACGAGATAAATTGGATTAGCAATATATGTGAATATATTTAAAACATAATAACTGTAAAATTAATTGAAAAGTTATAGTGAATTCATTATTAACTAATTGCATAACTAAATTAAAACTTATTATACCTTAAGTTTCATACTTCTATTCGGATTAGACTTTAAAGTAAATTTTGACAATATATACACTAATATAGAATTCCATTACAAACTTAAATAAAACTAAATTAATTTTATGTTTAGCTTAATAATTGATCGAAGTAACATATAATATATAATTTAGTATTTATTATTTGAATAAATATTTAATAATCTAATAACTACAATTATCTTCTCAAAATCCTAATTAATATTTATCTATTTAATAGTATAATAAACCATTATCCATAATGCCTCGTGCTTCACACGGGGTTGATGAGTATGTTAAATTTATTTAATGCATTTCAAGTTTAAAAAATACATATAAAGTTTCGCGTACCACCCAACGCATCGTATCCTGTTTCTTGGATAAATATTGTGTCAAGTGTCACTTATTTTGTCAAATTCGTGTCCTGTATCCCTATTTGTGCTTAGGTAGCATGTATGGTGTCTTTTTTATATCAAATTTGAATATTCATTTTTACAATATATTTTTTGAACGTAGTATGCACACAAGCCAATCATGTATGATGATAAAGCATATACTTTGTAATAATCTTATTCATTTATTAATAAAAGAATTGTTTATTTAAAGGCGTTTATATTATCTACATAATGATGTTATATTTAAATGTGATAAACCCATTGTTTTAAGCAATGCTTTTAGAACCATTGCTTTTAGAACCATGATGATGATCATGCTAATGAGATCTAAATTCTTAGAAAGCTTAAAACTAAAATAGTTCCCAATCGATGAATTACTAAATAGGGGATTAGTGAATCCGGATAAATTGGTACATACGTTGCTTGCTCTTTGGAAGAGGATGATCGATCTCATGATCATTTGTGTGGATACACTAAAGCAAGTATGTAGGTGCTTATAGTGAATTCATTATTAACTAATTTTATGTTTACTAAAGCAAGTATGGAGTTTTACTCGCCTACCAATATGAATTCCTTTGGTGATAGTAGTACAAGTAATCCTTAGATTTGAGATCATCATAGTATCTTATGTATGATGAGTTATACTTTGACACGTCTCTTAAGACCCTGAGGGTATATCAAAGGGTATGTTTGGGTATAATTAATTATACATGAAGATAATGAATGATCAATAAAGGATCTACCACTTCTAGTAAAAGAAGTAAATGTCCTATGTGATTCGATAAATGACAACTCAGTAGTCCTTGACCAAGGCAGAATGAAATTAGAAAGTAGTTTCTAATTTGCATTATCGGAGTTTGTGCATTTAGGATCGGAATATATATAATTAAATAAAATAAGATTTTATAGTAAATCCATGTCTTATATTTAATTGGGACATTGTATGGTAGAAAGAATGAATTGTACGGTAACTATTTACTCAAATGTTCTTTTATGATTAATGTTGAAATCTATATTATTTGAAAAGTCGTTGAGCTCTAAGGGGCTTACCCTTATTGTAGAATAAATATTATTTAATTAAATAAATTAATAGCTAATTTATTTATTTAAATAAAATTAGAATTGTTCTAATTAATTTATTCACAACCGGTTTAATATGGAGAACCTAAAGGGTCACACCATAAAAGGATGAATATTTATTTAAGAAGCAAATGGCATAATCATAATAATAAGTTAAGTTGATTTAATTTAATCTATGGTGATAGAATAAATTAAATAACTTAATATTTATTATTTAATATTTTGGAAATATTAAATATAAATTAATAAGAGGAGTCTTATTATTATTATTACTATTATTATTAGTTTAATTCCTAAAGGAGTTTGGGAATTAATTAATAAATGTACACTCCCATATTCCTAATAAGATTAGGAGGTAAATTAATTAAAGGAGTTTAATTAATTGTTCCTAAAAAGTCTAGGAAGCCTAATTAATTAAAAGAATTTAATTAATTAATTTGAAACCCTAATCCTATAATGCTTAAGAGGGTTGCCTACATCTATAAATAAGAGGAGTCATATTTTGATTAAGGGTTAATGCAATTCCAATTGTTGGGAGATCACACTTTTTCTAGGGAGAGAAAACTAGGGATTTGCCAATAACTCGCCTTCTTAATATTTGTTCATCCTTGGTGGATCACCTCTAGAGGCCAAACACTTGGGTGGCTGACGTTGATCAAAGGAAGGAATCAAACCGGTAGATTCTAGTCGAACAAGGAAAGGATTGGAGTAGAACTTGTACGTAAGGAAGCACGAATCTTCAAAGGTATGATTCGTTCTTCATCACTTTAGATTAAATTAATAATTGCGCATAAAAGATGATCCGGGTTCATGGTTTGTAAAATTTTAAAACTCTATTTTAACATTTCCGCTGCTATGTATGTAATTGTTGCATGCTATTTTGATCTTACAAACCTAACACTTTTGACATTAAATTCTGTCCAATTTTAAATTCAGCCTTCACGCAAGGAATGCTAAATTAATAGACACTGAAAAATATTATTTAGGAGCATTTGCTAAATTGAAATTCATAACAAGATGTAGATGTTAACACCACAAAAGAGTGGATGCAAAACCTAAATGAAGGAGAATATATATATATATATATATATATATATACACACACACACACATGTATATAGGGGGATCCAAAGTTGGATGGGATCCCCCATCCATCCAACCTAATCTTAGTCGTGCCTTATGTGATCCAAAGGTTTTATTTTAGCTCAATCCGCATAATAGTTATTCGGAGTCAAAATAACTATTATGTGGAGCCGGGATCCACATGACAATTTATCTAAATGACCCCAGACGAGATATTAGTCCTACTGCAGGACTTCTATGCAGTAGGTATTTGATAGTCTTGCGGATGGTATAGGTTCAAATAAGGAGCAAGTAGCTACCCCATATACCGAATTACAGGTTGGCTCCAACGCATCTGTTTGATTTGGGCACAATAATTCACTTCCTTTTCTCTTCTTCCTTATCAGTCACTCTTTCCAAATTTTCTAGTTTATCCAAAATTAAACCCACAAAAAAACAAACCCCAGCAATACAACACCTCTAATCCACCATTACACCACTAATTCTTTGCTCCTGAAACCCAACTTAAAAAAAGGAAAAAACCAATCGAATTAGCAAAACCCATCTATACATAACTACTTTATACACCATATCATAAAATCAAGAGGCCAGCCCATAAAATAAACTAATCCACATATAATCTAAAGACAAAAAAGTTAACATCTATGAAATTAGGGCAAAATTACGAACATTTACGCAGAGACAATGTTGTTGGTGCTCAGATATAAGAACAAAATCCAGAAATAGAGGAACCGGAGTTTTGTGAATAGAGAAATCGAAGATCAAACCAGAAACCCTAGAAATCTCCAATCGGGGATGAATTGAATAAGATAATGAAAGTACCTCTGTTCTTTCTATGTAGAGGTCTTCAGGTTACGGACTTCTTTTGGGGTTTAGTGTACTACGGATGCAGTGCCATATACCATCCGTAGGAAGTACTTATCGTATAACAGTCATGCGGTAAGACTAATATCTCATCCGGGGTCATTCAGATAAATTGTCGTGTGAGCTCGGCTCCGCATAATAATTATTTTGACTCCTAATAACTATTATGCGGATTGGGCTAATATAAAACCTTTGGATCACATAAAGTACGGCTAGTATTAGGTTGCATGGATGGGGATCCCATCCAACTTTGGATGTGAATCATCCCCCAATATATATGTTTATACATATATAAATAGAAATACATATTACATGCTGACAAACAAGGAATTTATTTTGTGTAAAAGGATCCTTCCAAACTGTGTCTCTTGCCTTTAATAATCTATTATTTTAATCGTCCCATCCAGCTTTAAAAGCCCATAATTCAAACTACCCAAATGTATCCTAGAATTAATCAAATTCAAAAACTGATGAAGGAAATAAAAAATTAAGAGTACTACTATTAAATAGTTTATTTAGAGACTAGGAAGCACGGACACTTTCCGGAGGAACACGAATTCGTCACAAATTTAGTCCGACACGCCTCGGACATGCATCCAACACGTGTCCGCGAGTTCCACTTTTTTTTCTTTTTTTTTAAAGCTTGAACACACCTCGGACATGTCAGGACTCACCTCGGACACACTAGAGGACCCTCCTGGGGTCAAAAAAAATTGCAATATAAAAGTTGGGTTATTTTATGCCTTGTAAGTTTGAACATTATTATGCAACTTTAAGATAATTATTATGCAATGTGTTTGTGTTTCTTATTATTTTGTTAAAGTTTTTATCATACTCTATTAATATTAAATTTATTTATTGTAAAAAATACATTTATATTATTAAAAACATATATATATAATTGAACGTGTCCCAAATGTATCGTATCTTAGTTTTTTTGAAAAATGCAGTATCCCGTGTCACGTATCGTGTCGTGTATCTGTCCGTGTCCGTGTCCAAGAGGAATATTCCAATCATTTGTTTAATAATTATCTTGTGTGAATTACATACTATTTTAAAAGACTCAAAACCCTTATATTACTTGAGAAATAATAAAAGTATTAAACAACGTAAAATACCCTAACCAAATAATATTTTTTCCTAATAAATACAAATATCCTAAATCCCTACTAATAAATAAATCAATAAATTACATCTTCTCCAAATTAAACATAGCAAAACTTTTAGAAAATAAATAAAACTTCCTTTTTGACTATTTCACAGTCATCAAATTTTCACCATTTCAAAACTTGAGAACAAGTTTTCTCCATTGGAGAGAATAATGAGGGAAAAAGAAATTTAAGAGTATTGTTATTAAATATTTTGTCTATTATTTAGAGATAAAGAGATTGTAATTATTAGTTATATTTTGTTATATTAGGAAGAATATTCTAGAACTTTAAATTAGAGTAGATATTATTAGGATTTTGTTTTCTTATTTAATTAGATTTTACTTGGTCGTTTAGTTTAAGATTTTCTTATTGTCCTATATAAAGTGATGACACTATCATTTTAATATATTTAGTGATTGATTATTATTAAATTAAGCTTTGTGCTTTTTTTATTTTTTTAGCTTATTCATCATCTTATAATCCCCTTTAATCCTTTCTTCCATCCTTGGTCCTACATCGAAAACCATAACTCAAAATATTGCTATGTTAAGGCTATAATGGGTAAAGAACAAATCAGCAAGTGAAAAGAACGTTGAGAATGAAAATATCAAACAACGCAGAAAGTACACCAAATAAAAAAACTCAATAAATACAAAGCAATCTAACTCACCTCGCCAATGCTGCAGGATCCCATGATGAAGGGACGGCTTCTTTAATATGATCGCATATAGTTATTTGGGATTTTTCTAATGCAATACTATAAATTGTGATGAAGACCCCATCAAGAGCAAGGGTTTTTGTACTGGCAGCATCCTTCTGCCAACACCCAGTGAATTCAAATGCAGCATTGAAATGGCCTGTTGGAATTTTACTAGAAAGAGATACTTCTTGATTGAATTGTTCTGACATCTAAAGGAATAACAAATACAAATGGATCAAGCACAGCACAGCACAGCACAGTATCTAGATAACAGAGATACTTCTTTTTTAATCAAGAATGGTATTTAAATCAATTGGCTCCAGTTGTTACAATGCTTTAAAAAAAACACTTAGCATTTGTCCTTTTTATTTTACTTGGATAACAGGATAATTTTATTAAAGGAAATAGAGACATGACCACCCAAAAAAGAATACAGTGGAAAGTAGGAAAAATGCATGTACTTAACATAGGATAACACCCCAATCCCTATGAATATCATAGATAGCAACCCCTGGAAAGTCCCCATATCATCGCCCAAAGAGAAGCCAAAATGAGACGAGATAAATATCAGCAAAATTCTAGCATCGCATTTGGTCCATAATTCCCAACAGAGAGCAAACACCGCAAATAGCGGTAAAATATTTTCATCCTTCCTCCGACCAAAACCTCTAAATCTGATCTGCAGAAATCAGCAAGGACAGACCCAAGCCTAAACAAACTGAGCAAACAATGAGCAAGGGATTTCGAACTTTCCATGCACATAATACAAGTATCCAGGCACGAGAGCTTTTCAGGTCTACTTCTTGGCCACAAATCATTCAGTTGAACTTTCTGTAAACAAAAGACCATACAAACACCTCAATCTTTGAGGGAACCTTCGCCTTCATAATACAGGTGGAGAGAGGAAAACGAGAAGATGTTGACAAAGAGTGAGAAAGCGAAAGACAGGAGCCAACTATAGAAGAGTATTTATAGCTAACCCATCAGCCCTGATCTTTGAACTCAAGTTTCAGCTCGAGTTGTTACACCAAACCCTATCCAATGAGAAAGAGAAAGAGCAAGAGCATGCAGAGAGAAGTAGAGAAGAGACATCCTCAAACCCCAATAACATTAAACTCATGGAAAATGTGGAATTCCAAGAGAATGAATGCCCCGTGGTAAGCATAAACTAGAAACCGGAGGATTAAGAAGAGAAGACAAACGAAAAATTGTAGGTATAATTTTAATAGCAGCCTCCCCTAACCAATGTTCTTCCTAGAACTTGATCGAATGTAAAAAGAGCCAAATCCTTTTAAGATGAACTTTCATTTCGAATAAGTGACTGCAGCATGAGTGAGGTTCGCATCCCACTCATTCTGATGAAGGCCAAAGTTGCTTCAGATCACTCTATCCCAATGAGAATTATTCTCCGATGGAAAATGTCGCAACCATTTAATCATGAGTGACAATGACGCAGCAAAGTAGTCAAAAGTCTGCAACTAATAATGCTACACTGGGTGCAATTTACAACTAGAAGGATTAAGGATAAATAACAGAAAATATAGCAAATCTTAACAATAATTAGACGGGAATACAACATAATACAGTTGCAAGGGAACTAACAGCCCAAGAGTACCACAATATGTAATCTGAATAGAAGTACCAAGAATTAGAAGCTATATTTAGCTAAGCCGTCAGCCCTAGGATTTCCCTATTATAGTAAAAAGACATAAATGAACTAACGTCAGTGACTCACATGACGAGCAAGTGACCTTTTAAATTAAAAGAAACACATTTAGAATATATCCAGCTGATTGTTTGAGCCTAATAACCTAAAAGGACAGTAGAGAATTAGAAAAAAAAAGTTGTTGCTTTCTTTTGCAAGAGCATTGCGCAACTTCTTAGACACAAAATTCCTCGTCCCTATACCCCCCTTGGGACTACAAGAAGCACCCCAACCCACCAAGTGATCTCTCTTCTCCTCCTCTTTCTGCCCATGGAATAAAGTTCAAAAAGTTTGCCTACAAAACAAATGAAACGATTAATACTTACGCGAAATGAATTGAATTATGACCAGACATTCAAAACTTTACCGAAACGTTTCCATTTTCAAGAAAATTAACGAATACTTCGAAACAAAAATTGATCCATACTTCCGCCCATGCCCAGAGAAACTGCCTCATACTCCCCCCTTTGGAGCATCTGCTACACCTAGCAGAAGCCTAGAAAGAGACAGATAATTGGAATGGATACTCGAAAGGCAGGAATGAATCCTCCCTCCAAGAGAGAAAACAGCACCCTTCCATGCACCCAAGCACTTTGTAACCCTTTCTACCACCCCATCCCAAATAATATGCCTCCTAAAGGAACCCCTAAATAGGTAATAGGCAGTTCCTAGATTGCACAACCTACCAATGAAGCATACTCAGCCAATGACCAAGCCTCCAAATTAACATGCGAGACTACATCTAGAGAAATTCACCTTAAGACCAGAACTATACTCAAAGAACAGTAGAACTGTGAGGACATTCTTAAGCCCCTTCCCTTCAAAAAGGAACATAATGCTATCATTTTAGAGACTTTGTAAATTGGAAACTCTCGCCTTATATCTACCAACATTACAACCTTCAACCAATCCCCTCTCTTCAGTACGAGTAAACATTCTACTAAGCACGTCATTAGCATGTCTTATTATCTACCAATGCTTACTAAATTTCACAATGATGGCGACAATTCCCTCGAGTTACTTGTACAATACCATTCGTGATGATACACAATATGACGTAGTGGAAGAAACAGAAAACTGTTATCAATTGTTGAACCGCGCACGATTGTCAAACGATAACTTTCTACAACTTGTTGATTCTACGAATACCAGGAAATAAGCAGCAAAATTCTAATTTTGAGAATTTTGGAAAATACGTAAATTTTATTATTCATCAAAAACTGCGGCTCCCCATCATAACAAGTGTTTAAATAGCAAAACCCTAAAAGCAGAATCCAAAACGGAAAAGAAAAACTAATAAAGACAATTACGAAAATAACCCTAAAACAGAAAAATGTCTTTTTGAAGGCCTAAACGATGGAATTTGACCAAAAAACCCTGCACGTCACGAGCAAAGCGCTTGTGAGTTTTTACCGTTGACCCGTTTCCAATGAAATTAAGCTCCGAAAACGCCCAAATCCGACACTCCAAACTTGACCGAAATTACCGAACTACCATTGAATCAAATCTTTCCATAAACTGGCACGCTTGCTCTTCAACCGCATCATTCTCCCCAGGGTGGACAGAATTCGCCCTCGAATTGTCATCATCGGAGGAATCGCCTGTGTAAGGAATCAAATGCTTGACATTAAAAACTTTCGTTGTACGAATATGACTCGGCAGTTTCAAGCGGGCATTAGGATTGATCTTCTCAATGATTTCCACTGGCCCAATCTTCTTGTCAGACAACTTATTATAGTCACTTACAGAAAATCTATCCTTAGTAAGAACAGCCCACACATAATCCCCCACTTCGAACTCAACATGACGTTTCTTATCAGCAGCTTGTTTATACTTGCCCGCGGCCTGCAGCAGATTGTCACGGACAGCCCTGTGAAGCTCCTGCAATCCTGTCACAAAGGTTTCTGCCATCGCATGAACTCGTGTCTTTGCTGGTAATGGCAGCAAATCAAGTGGTCCTCTAGGAGTAACAGAATACACTACAGCAAAAGGGCTAAATCCAGTACTCCTGTTAACTGCATGATTATGCGCAAACTCTGCCTGACATAACTTCAGATCCCAACTCTTCACATGTTCTCCAACCAAACACCGCAACAAATTGCCTAGCGACTGATTCACCACTTCCGTCTGCCCATCTGTCTGTGGATGGTAGGCACTACTAAAATTCAACTGTGTGTTCACCATCTTCCACAAGCTACGCCAAAAATGGCTAAGAAACCTGGTATCACGGTCATACACAATAGACACTGGCAAACCATGCAACCTATAAATCTCTCTAAAGTACAATTGAGCAACACGAACAGCATCTGTGGTCTTCTTACATGGAATGAAGTGCACCATATTGGAAAAACAATCAACTACCACATAAATAGAATCATTACCTCGCTGTGTACGCGGTAATCCCAGCACAAAATCCATACTAATGTCCACCCATGGCTGTGATGGAACTGGTAGAGACATATACAAGCCTGCATTGGTTGCTGTTCTCTTAGATACTTGACAAACCCGACACCGTTGCACCAGTTTTTCAACCTCCTTCTGAATAGCAGGCCAGAAGTAAGTAGACTGCACCAACTGCAAAGTCCTGTCTCTTCCTACATGCCCCTCGCCATGCAGCTCTTGAAGGATCTTCAGCCGCAAACTACAATCTGGAACACATAGCTGGTTGTCCTTAAACAAAAATCCATCCTGCAAATGGAAATCTGTCCTCTCCCCTGCCCGAACCTTTGCCAAAATACCAGAAAAATATGGATCAGTTTCAAGTATTTCAGCAAATGAATCAAAACCAGGTACCTCCACAGAAAATTTAGTTAGTAGTCACTTTCGCTTGCTCAAAGCCCGACTTGTGTTTCACCACGAAAGTGAACCTTTGTAGGTAAGCAACCCAGCTCGCATGTCTAGCAGAAACTTTATCTTGTTTATGCAAATGTTTTAAAGCCTCATGATCCGTATACAAGATAAACTCACGATGAAACAAATAATGGCGCCAATGTTTAATAGCCTGAACCACAACATAAAACTCAACATCATAAGTGCTATAACGCAGCTTGGCACCCGAAAGTTTCTCACTAAAATACGCCACTTGCCTGCTGTTTTGACTCAAAACAGCCCCAATTCCCACTTTGGAAGCATTAGAATGCAACACAAAAGGTTGATGGAAATTTGGTAATACTAGAATGGGAGCTGTGGTAAAACGGAATTTAATCAGCTCAAACGCCTTTTCTGCTTCATCTGTCCAAGCAAACTTCCCATCCTGCTTCATGCACTCAGTAATAGGAGCCATAATGCTACTAAAATGAGGGATAAAGCGCCGATAAAAGAAAGCCAACCCATGAAAGCTCCGAACTTCAGGAATGGTACTAGGCATTGGCCAATGCTTCACTGCCTCTACTTTGGACTCATCTACCTGCAGCCCCATATCAGACACAATGTAACCAAGAAACAGCACCCTAGGTGTTAGAAACACACACTTCTTAACTGCAGCATAAAATTTCTCCCTACGCAGCACATAAAGAACTTCTCGCAGCTGACTAAGATGCTCGCTCGGGTTAGCACTGTAGATTAGAATGTCATCAAAATACACAACAACACACTTCCCAATGAAAGGCCTCAAAACTTGATTCATAACACGCATAAAGGTGCTAGGTGCATTGGACAACCCAAACGGCATGACCATCCACTCATACAATCCCTCCCTCGTCTTAAAAGCTGTCTTTCATTCATCGCCAGCCCGAATACGGAGTTGATGGTATCCACTCTTCAAATCCAATTTAGTAAACATAGTAGCCCCACTAAGCTGATCCAGTAGGTCATCCAATCTAGGAATAGGAAAACGGTACCTGACCGTTATTTTGTTAATGGCTCTACTGTCGATACACATCCGCCAAGTACCATCTTTCTTTGATACCAGAAGGGCTGGTACCGCACAAAGACTCAAACTCTCTCTAATGTACCCCTTGACCAGTAACTCTTCCACCTGTCTCCTTAATTCTTCATGCTCTCCGGGACTCGTCCTGTAATGAGGTCGATTGGGTAAGGCTGCCTCGGGCTCCAGATCAATCTGATGTTGGATATCCCGCATTCGGGGTAATCCTTCAGGCAGTTCTTCTGGAAATAAATCACTGAACTCTTCCAGAAATGGTTTGACTACATCAGGAACCTCGACCTCCTTGTCTATCACCCTCCCGATTAAGGCGTATACTATTTCCGTCTCCTGCACCACCTCCTCAAACTGTGCTAAAGTCAACAAACTAGCACTGTCTTTGTTTTCTTCCCGCTTGGGCACTAACACAATCTTTACCCCCTCAAACACAAAGCTGTAAGTATTCGTCTTACCGTTATGAACCACATCTCTATCAAATTGCCAAGGTCGTCCCAACAGCAGATGGCATGCATCCATAGCTACTACATCACACCAAACCTCGTCCTTGTATTTTGTCCCCACAGAAAAGGATACCAGCGCACGTCTTGAGACAGTCACCTCGCCCCCTTGTTTCAACCAGGCTAACTTGTACGGCTTTGGATGTTTTTCCATTGTTAGTTCCAGCTTTCGGACTACCTCTGCTGAAATTATATTCTCGCAACTGCCTGCATCAATCACAAACCTACACACCTTCCCCTTAACAGTACAGGTTGACTGGAAAATGTTGTTTCTCAGCCAATCATCATCAACAGCCCTAGGTGTAAGGCAGGACCTCCTCACCACCAACGCAGTCCCAACATCACCAGTCACCACCTCCTCATCCACACCTTCTGAATCAAAGATCGGTTCACCAGTTAGTAAGGTTTCATCTTCGATATCATCACCCTCATCTATTTCAGCAAACATCACCCTTTTTTCAGCTTTCTTGCACTCAGCCTGCCTGTGCCCCACTTCACCACATGCAAAACACTTGATACCACTTACTGGACCAATCCTCCTATTATTATTTGTTACTGCTCCCGTTTTGGCTATTGCCCCCGCCGCTGCAACCTCGCCGGAACGGCCAGTATTGACACCTCCTCCTGAATACCCAAAGCTAGCAGGTTGCCCAAAACCACCAGGACGCCTCTTCTCAATCTGCACAGCCCTCTGATGCGCTGCAGAAATAGAAATTGGATCAAACATGTTGACTGTCTCTTTAATTTGTTATCGTAAACCCCCAATATATCGGGCTACTAACTGATCTTCTGTCTCATGCACCTCGTTCCGAGCAATCAGCTGATAGAATTCAGTTGTGTATTCATCAACTGTACGACCTCCTTGCCTTAAATTCTGTAACCGCTGGTACATTAATCGCTGATAATTATAAGGTAGAAACGTCACCCGCAACTGTTTCTTCATCTTCTCCCAGTCCGTAATTTTTGACTTTCCCAATCTAACCCTCGACTGCCTGAGTTGCTGCCACCAAGCCATTGCCCTATCTATGAGTCTAGTAGCAACCAAGGGTACTCGTTTATCATCAGGGACACCCTTAAATTCCAGGATCTCTTCTACCGTGGCCAGCCAGTCAATGAATTCCTCTGGTTGGAGGGTACCACGAAATTCAGGAATTTCAGTCCTCATACCAGTCTTCCAACGTCTCCTATCATCCTCCACTGCATATGGTCGACGACGCCTACGAGGTGCCTCATCATAGTCATCATCAAAGTCATCTCCTTCATCATTCTCTCCTGCGAAAGGGTTTCTCCGATCATCATAATTAGGGTTCCTCCCAGGATGAGGAAATTCCCTATTCTGGTTCGCCAACAACTCGCCCATCCTTACTGTCAATCGATCCATCATAGTGTTCATCCCCTGCTCCATTACTTGTTCGATTCGCTGCTCAAACCGCTGCTCAAGTCACTGCAGATCCTCACGCCCATAAACATCATCCACACGCGCTCTACGGGGTGGCATGGTGAATATGATTTAGGCTTTGATACCAACTGTCGTAGCGGAAGAAACAGAAAATTGTTATCAATTGTTGAACCGCGCACGATTGCCAAACGATAACCTTCTACAACCTGTTGATTCTACAAATACTAGGAAATAGGCAGCAAAATTCTAATTCAGAGAATTTTGGAAAATACGTAAATTTTATTATTCATCAAAAACTGCGGCTCCCCATCATAACAAGTATTTAAATAGCAAAACCCTAAAAGCAGAATCCAAAACGGAAAAGAAAAACTAATAAAGACAATTACGAAAATAACCCTAAAACAGAAAAATGTCTTTTTGAAGGCCTAAACGATGGAATTTGACCAAAAAACCCTGCACGTCACGAGCGAAGCGCTAGTGAGTTTTTACCGTTGACCCGTTTCCAATGAAATTAGGCTCCGAAAACGCCCAAATCCGACACTCCAAACTTGACCGAAATTACCGAGCTGCCATTGAATCAAATCTTTCCATAAACTGACACGCTTGCTCTTCAACTGCATCACAATATAAGGATACTGGGAGAGGGGATGAGAATAAAAACAGATAAAATGTTAATTCAATTTTCGCACTGACAAGGCTATGTACACACCCAAAACACAAAATAAAAACCAGCCAATTTCAAATCAAGCAAAGTATATTAGTTATACAAACTCTTCAATTAGTTATACAAACTCTTCAAACAAATAGTCAACAGCACTAGAGAGCTAAAAATCAATCAACGTAAATAATAGAATAATTATTACAAAGTAGGAATATATTTTCCGTCTTTGGCGACACTTTTTCTAATCTTTTTTTAAGGCACCATTAATCCTTTATCCAAACAGACCATAGGGGTGGTAACCTACTTTCTTTTCCTTTCCCTTACCTCTCAAAAGAAAGTTCCCTTATACTCCTTAACAAGAGGAAAAGAAAAATAAAGGCCTTCTTTCTCTTGTTTCCTTTTTCACATTAGATATTTCTAACAAATTACTAAAAATTTAATGAAAAATTAAAAAGATAAAAACTGCTCAAAAACTGATTGATTGAAAGTTACCTGAGTTTTTTGTTTTTTGATAAAAGAAGAAATTTTATCAATAGAAATGAAAGGATAAAAATCAGTCACAAAGTGCCTCTAAAGGCCCCTATAAAAGAAGCCCAAAGAGAAGCAAGAAAAATAATCCTATCACTCAACAGCTTAAAAGAAAAGTAACTTCCTCTAAACAGTCTAGCATTACGCTCGTTCCAAATTCCCCATAAAATGGTAAAAAAAGGCACACTTCCATAAAATTTTAGCATCCCACTTGTTTCCAAATCCTCAAAAATGAATTAGCAACATGTCTTTCACTGAAGTAGGACACTCCCACTCCTCTCCTAACACTCCAAAGAGAGAGCTCCACAAGCCCCAAGCAACAGAACAATGCAAAAATAAATGAGCACGAGTCTCATTACTCTGCCTGCACATAAAACAAATGTCCAGAGATAGAACTTTGTAACGCCTGTTATTTTGATAGAGATAATTAGTATTTAATCTTTTTAAAACCAGAGACCACACAAAATCCTTGACTTTGGAAAGGACCTTAGCTTTCCAAATATACAAAGCCAATGGAAATGGATTAGGAACAATAGACCGAGTCAAAAAAGAGAAGTAACTCTTACAAGAAAAAGAACCAGATGAATCTAAAGTTCAAATGCGCTTATCAGAGAAGGAGGATAAATGAACCGAATCAAGCAAGATGAGCAAAACTTCCAATTCAATCGTCTCCAATTTAATGAGATTCCTGAAGAAATGAAAATCCCAAGAAAAGAAATTCTTCACGCTTTATGAAATTAGAAATGAGAGCATCATGCAGTGAAGAAATACGATACAACTAATTAAAAGCAACAGAAAAGTGATTATATTCCAACCAAGAATCCTCCCAAAATCGAATATGATGACCATCCCAAACCTTGAATCTCAAATGACGAATAAAAGTAGTAAACCTTGGGAGATGAATTTCCATAAACCCCAGGTCTGGTATCCCACCCATTCAAATGCATACCGAACTTGCTCCTAAAAACCTTATGCCAAAGGGAACGAGGTTCCAAAGGAAATCTCCAAAGCCATTTATCAATTAGAGCAACATTCTTAAGGACCAAATAACCCAGCCCCAAACCCCCTTCCTACATAGAAAGACACGCAGTTTTCCACCCAACCAAATGATCCTTCCTCTCATCACTAACTCCTGACCAAAGAAAGTCTCTCATTAACTTTTCTATAAGGTGTCAGCTACACTAACTAGGATCCTAAACAAAGAGAGATAGTAAAGGGGAATACTAGACAAACAAGCCTGAATAAAAGTAATTCTACCCCTTAAAGAAAAACCGCACCTTTCCACCTATCTAGACATTGAGCCACTCTCTCAACAACAGGGTCCCAAAAGGAGCCCTGACATAAGTAAGCAGGAAGGTCTCAATAGTACAAACCATCCATAGATGAATTGGCTAAAAGCTCCTCCATAGCCATAATAATCCCTACTAAACTGCATTCAGACAAATTAATCCGCATACCAGAAACAACCTCAAAAACTTGAACAATTGTGAACACATTGATTTGAATCGGGTGATATGGTGAGGAATATTGATTTGATTGCTGATGAAATTACTGATTTTTATAGAAAACTCTTCTAGGAGGAGGTTGAGGAGAGGCTTATGGTAGAGGATTTAAATTGGAGTCACATTGTGATAGAGAAGAGTTTTTGGCTGGAAAGACCATTTACGGATGAGGAAATTAAGAGGGCTGTTTTTGAGATGGATAGAGAGAAAGCTCCTTGTCTTGATGGATTTACAATGGTGTACTATTATACAAACTAGAATGTGGTCAAAGATGATCTTATTAGAGTTTTTTAGGAGTTCTTTGCGACTAGTGTTATCGGGAAAAAAAAATTAATTCTACCTTTATTACCCTAGTTCCAAAAAGGGATCGTTCTGTAAAGGTGACGGATTTTAGGCCATTAGTCTTGTGACTAGCGTATAAAATTCTTACTAAAGTTCTTTCTAAGAGATTGAGTAATGTTGTTGGGGACACAATTTCGTATTCTCCGAGTGCCTTTGTGGGTGGTAGGCAAATTATTGATGCAGCATTAGTCGCTAATGAGGTTGTGGAGGATGTTCACAAGAGAGAGAGAGAAAGGGTCTTGTACTTACGTTAGATTTTGAGAAAGCTTATGATAGGGTTAGGTGGGGGTTCTTGGATAAGGTTTTGGAGAGGAAAAGGTTTGGAGTTAGGTGGCGTTCTTGAATAAAAGGGATTTTTGTCTCTTCTCATTTTTCTGTGATTGTGAATGGGGAGCCCAAATTTTGGTTAAAGGCTTTGCGAGGTTTGAGGCAAGGTGACCTTTTGTCTCCTCTTATTCACTTTAGTTGTTGATGTTTTGAGTAGGATGAGTAATCGGGAAGAGGAGTTTGGTATTCTTGAGAGTTGTGCAGGGGGGTGTGAGGAGGTGAGGGTTTCTCATCTCCAATTTACTGATACTATTCTTTTTCTTTCGGAGGGGATCCATGGATTTAAAAAAGTTACCTGAGTTTTTTCAATCTTCAGTATCAGAAAAGGCCCCAAAGTAATGTTATAGGTGCGATAGGTACTAGAACTTAAAAATGTTGGAGAGAGCTATAATTATTTGTATGATATACTCCTTGTTCCTTTTTAATTGACGTTTTAGGTGTAAGCACATAGATTAAGAAATATAAATCAATGTTTATTTGAAATTGATTAAATTTGGTATAAAATCCCAATATTAGCCTTTTAAAATTCATAAGAAAGATAAAAGAAACAAATAAGTATTTAATGTTTATGGATAATATGGAAAACTAAGTCATTAATTTTGTTTTATTTTTTTAATAAAAGAAGAAATTTTGTTCATAGAAAAGAAAGGATACAATAAATGGGAAAACAAGAAGTCCACCCTAAGAAGAACAAAACACAAAAGAGCACTTAAAAAAGTGCAGCCCTTCAATCTCTACATAAATTAGTTATAGGAACACTCTAAAAGCCTAAAAGCCCCCGTAGCATAAACCCAAAGAGATGTAAGAAAAATAACCCTAGTATTCAATAGCTTAAAAGATATGCAACTTCTAAACAATTGAGCGTTTTGCTCTTTCTAAATTCCACACAAAATAGAAAAGAAGGCACACTTCCATAAAACTTTTAGCATCCCTCTTGCTTGCAAATCCTCAAAAATGGATTAGTAGCATATATTTCACCGAAGTAGCAGACACCCACCCCTGTCCTAGCACTCCAAAGTAGGGATGACAATTTAAACCAAAACCACATCGAAACTAGCCAAACCGCATTGCCGGCTTTTGCCCCGCACCAATGGCTTAAGCGGTGCGGTTACGATACAAAAAAATTTAAATCGGGGCTGGTGCGATGTGGTGTTGGTATTTATTGTTAAATCGGTGGTGCGCTGCACCGAAACATTGAACTGACGGTGCACCGCCATTTTATTTAAGAATTTTAAATTCTAGTTGTCGTGCTTTTTTACTTTTGTTTTTGTTGAGATAATATCGTTATTAAGAACATTTGTTATGTAAACTATGAATTAAGAACACTTTGTTATGTAAACTTTATTTTTGTTGTAATTTAGATTACAAATTACATATCTAATACATGGGCGGTGCGGTTATGGTACCACAATTCCTTGAACCAGGATTGATGCGATGCGGTCCCCCAGTACACGATCTTCTAAGGGTGGTGTGGTACCAAATCATTAGAAAACCGCTACAGCACCGTTGCCATCCTTACTCCAAAAAGAGACCTCCACAAGTCCCAAGCAACATGACAATACAAAAAATAAATGAGCATGATTACTCTGCCTGCACATAAAACAAATATTCGGAGATATAACTTTTTTTAAGGCCTGCAATCATGATAAAGATCACACAAAGGTCTTGACTTTGGAATGGAAATTAGCTTTCCAAATGAATGATGTCAATGGAAATGAATCAGAAACAATAGACAGAGTTAAAAAAGAGGAGAAACTCTTATAAGAAAAGGAACTAGTTGAATCTAAAGTCCAAATGGGATTATTAGACGATGCGCTTTTTAGAATATGAACATAAATGAATCGAATCAAGGAAGATTAGCAGAGATTCCATCTCATTAGACTCCAAATTTGTGAGATTCCTAAAGAAATGAAAATCCCAAGAAAGTGAGTTCCCATCACGATTTATGAAAGTGGTTATCTCTCAACCAAGAATCCTACCAAAACCGAATTTAATAACCATCCACAACCCATATCTCAAATGTAGAAGAAATGAAACATAACCTTGGGAGATGAATTTTCAAGGATTTGCATGTTTAACATGAGGCTCGGGTTTGGCATCCCACCATTCAAATGAATACTGAAAGTTGCTCTTAATAATCTTGTGCTAAAGGGAGTGAGATTCTAAAGGAAATTCCCAAAGTCATTTAATAACCAAAGCAACACTCTTAAGGACCAAATTACCTAGCTCCCTCTTGCTTAGGTAAACACAATGTTTTTTACCCAACCAAATGATCCTTCCTCTCATCACTAGCTCCTGACCAAAGTAAACTAAGTCACTAATACTTTCTTGAAATCTACAAACAACTGATAAAAATGAACAAATTTTTCTCTAAAAAGACAGAGAAAAAGGAAGAAAGGAGTACTTAATTAATTTCCACAATAGCTTTCCTAACAATGCAATCATTGCATTTTAATGTTTTAAAAACTTTTGCAGCTACCTCCATCCTAATTAGTTTTCTCGTTTTCCTTTTTTTTTTCTTTTTTTTTTTGTAGCTACTTCCTTGAAAACATTTGCAACTTAATTTTGCATGTAATTAATATTCCCAGTGAAAATAAAATATAATAAAATATATTCCCTTATTATTGTTTTAAAGTCAATTTGAGACATTTTCAAAATCAAAATTGACATAAATCCATTTAATTTTTGTCAACAATGATAAATATCGTAAACTGTCTAAAAGGTACTACTAATTATAAGATTTATTGCTTTGTAATTGTTAATGAATCATATCAATTTTGAGTTTTAAAATATTTGACTTTCAAAAGTCAATAATAATCTTATAATTTTAAACAAAGAGAGTATTTTATAGATGCATCAGGCAAAACGTGTACTTTCACGGTTTTTGTATTAAAATAAATTAATAAAGACAACTAAATCATGACAAACGGGCTAAATATTATGCAATTATTTTGCCTTTTTTATTTAAACAATTTAATTAATTTATGCAATCAACCGAGTCCACTGTTCTTCAAAAATCTTTTTAAAATACAATAACTAAGCTCAATTGCAATATACCAAACATCATACGAGTTCGTTATTCTTGTATTCCTATCCTCAACTGATGGTCTTATTTTTAACAAAGAAACAATGTATTATAAAAAGAGAAAACTAAACTAAGTAGCAAATTTTTCTGAGTTCATTCATTAAGAGTGTCATTTCGCCAAGAACTAAAAAAAATTAGTCTTTGAAGCCCAGCATGCACATTTTTCAAAAGATTAAAGGTAAAAACTGTTACGAACCTAGCAAGCATCCAACTGGCAATGGGTTGAAGTATCCATAAGATTCAGACCCTGATTTATTATTTTTTAGATGTAGGACTTTAAAAGAAGTAACTTTTTATTATATTTTCTATAAGAGTCGCTACATATAACCACAAATTTATATCCCATTTATACTATCTTATTACTAAAGTTACACGTTAGAAGTTTCCATATAAATCATTCCCTTTTATAAAATTTGCTATAGGAAGTACACTGCACCTAAAAAATATTCTCTCTTTAGGGGACAGATATATAGTACAGATAGAGTTGTTGGTTGATGAATTGATACCTTCTGGAAAGAGAGACCGTCAGAGCTCAATCGTATCCGCTCACCTTTATCACAATTAATTTGTTTGGATACATTTGGGATTAAAATCCCTCCTGGAATAACGATATCCCGAACCTGATCGTCATCAATTGCGATCAGCCGCGATCCCTTGCAGTACTTGAGCCTCAAATCTTGGGCAATATCGTATCCGAAGCCGATCGATTGGATTGCAGCCTCAGCTGTAGCTTTCAATTTGAACCCAATCTCCTTACTACTACCCATTAATCAGTTTTGCAGTTTGCGCTGTACATGCCCTAATGTTTGATCAAGTATCGGATTTTCAGCAACAGATATTTAAAGAGTAGGAATAATGGGGTTAGACTCGTCAAAGCTTTACTACGGAGATTTTCAACGGTCTTACTTTGTCAGAGATAGAGGAAAGTCAAAACACTGATGGTGCTGTAGTTTCTTAAACAAAAAAAAGAAAAGAAATGTGCGAAACACAAACAGATCATCTACGTCTCTCTATTTGCTATAGATATTCCTCTTCCCGTTCAGTCTTTTGTTCGACTCGCATGGAATTTAGTTGATGGGAATTAACTTGCTCGACCCAAAGTGATTGTTTATGTTGTGTTTATTATTAAAGGAAATTGATATTTTTGCAGGACAATTTGCTATCTCCGCAGTGGGACCCGTCTTCTCACTAATCTAATTCATTTTGTGACTAATTGCCCTCAATATAATACCCAATTGCAGCCTCTCTCTCCATCCTCCTTCAACTCATTTTCTTACTCTACTGTTCACTATTAACTCAAACAAACCACACCCAAATTCATTGCTAAAACTTATCGGAGTCAAAACTCATCGCCCTTTACAACTTTCGTATATATAATTATATATATATATTGTTTTACTCATTTTATTAAATTGTTGTAGACCTAGCAAAAAGAGGCCCGGGCCCGGCGGCAAAAACATGGGTTATGAACTTTATTATTGCAGCCCACGTAAAGCTGGGCCAATTTGGCTCGGCCCATTTTTGGCCCAGCCCTCGGGTGGCCTGGCCCGCCCATGAGTTATTTTTTTTAAAATAACAACAATATTGCTTGTGAGGGTTAAACACTAGACCTCCAAGTTATTAAATAAGAGTTCAAATCAACTGAGCTACAACAATTATTTGTTTCAAATGCATTTTTCAAAATATTTTTTCTTCCTTTTCGAAATGCAATTTTCAAAATATTTTTTCTGCTCTATGAAAAAATCATTTCGAAAAGTATAGTTTTGAATGTATTAATATTATTGATTGTGTAATTTCATGCTAAGCTGGTAGAATTGTTTGCACCCGTAACTTGATATGAATTAGTGACGGTATTCCATTCTGTTATTATTTCTCAAAAGTAGATTGCTGTTTTATGCATTACTTTTTATTTATTTATTGTTTTACATGATTTTTCTTTTGCTTAATCAATTTGTATAAACCATTAATTACTTAAATTATCATGTCATCTCATTTTCTCTTTTCCTTCTGCAGTTTGCTAGCCTATACTGTGTTTTTATATCTGGTGATACACTTTGTTGTTTGAGTTTTTAGGGCACACTTTGGAAGGGTGAAACTTTGAAAGTTATTTGATGTTTTCAAACATAAATTCACCGCTACATATTAAATGTGGGATTGAATCCCTTGATTATTCTTTGTCAACCTTTCATGGTGTTCTGAGCTTAGCTTTCTTTTGGTGGTTCGAACAGGAAACAAATGGCTTATGACGCATGAACTTAGATAGAATCCAGTAATTATAAAGACTGGATGCCATTAGTTTTTACTGCATTTAGAGGCATAAAGTAAGATCTTGATCATAAGGAAGAAGCACGCGGGCCGGGCCAGCCCGTCCCAACCCGGGCCACGGGCCTCACAATTCTAGTCCAAGAAAAGCAGGGTCATTTTAGCCCGCCCCAAATTTGGCCTGTCCCGCTTCTAGCTCGGCCCATTTGTCATGTCTAAATTGTTGCTTTAAATATTAATTTGATATGAATCAGCACTGACATTTCTGCGGGCGAACTAGATTTCTTTAAATCTCACCAATTCTAGCTTTCAAACGGTTCAAAATAGGTCCAGACAGAACCGGGAAGCTAGAATGGCTGAGATTTATTTAAATCTAGCATTTTTCTAGTTTCAGTTATAAAAGCTACCTCGCGGCCCTTAGAACGCTATCTAGTGGGAACGAGACGCTTCGGCCATGTGCGAGCCAGGATTTACTGATGAATCCTTGGTTCTGGCGATATTTGGATATATTTCTATACAAATTTGAGTTGTGCAGGTTTATTGGCCTCCCTCTGTTAGCCTAGGAATCGTGGGATTAATGATCAAACAAATCAGAATCTGATTCCCACGATGGACAAACTCCACTTTACAAATGTACCCTGCCAATTTTTCTGTAAAAATGTACATACAAAAGACCTTAAAACGGTTATCCGGATTTAAGGTCTCAACATAGTGAAAATATGGTTTGTCGTGCAGAGTCACTCTGATGGCTGTCATGCCCATGAGAAGACCGACACTTGTATATATATTTTGTGGTCGAGGATGCTTTGCAGCCAGACAATCACCATTCAAATTGAGCCAAAAGGCTGAAAAGATGAAACTGAAGTATCGATATGCTTCAATTCCTATGTTAGCGTAAGGGTTTGAAAACCTACTTTTAAAACGTCATTTCAATAATCTTATCGAAAAAAGAAGCTTTTGCAAATCAAATCAAACACTTTTGCAAATCAAATCAAAGACTTTTTGCAAATCAAATCAAACCCTTCGTATATAGGTTCAACGATGCATAAACATATTTTCAATCAAAGCATAGGCCCACTTTCTTTCAGTGTTCATACCCACATTGCAGATTTAAAAGGGAAATATTGAAAAGATGCGGTACCGTGTTTACACGGGAGTTGTGGGGTGCCTAACACCTTCCCCACACATAACCAAGCCCCCCAAACTCAAAACTTCGGTTTCAAAGATCAAGTTTCGACAGTGTCTAGCAATTGGGCCTCTTTTCAAACAAAACTCGGTTGAGTTGGCACAACCATTTTAAATCTACCAACTGGCAACTCTATAAAATGTTCAAATTGTCGACATGATACATGTTGGCCTCTTCCTAAAAAACCCTTCAAAACCTTTTTCGCAATAAAAAGAGTAAGGGTAGAGATAACTTAGGAAGAGAGGAAGATCCCGGTTATGACCCGACCCGCGGATTTTTTTCGACGTCGACAAGTGGCGACTTTGCTGGGGACAGTAGAGGGCTTAGGTCGCGTTCAAATCTTTTCAAATATTTCCCTTTTTAAAATCTACTTATATGTGAATGTTGCATCTTTACATTGAATGAATGAGTGAATGCTGCGTCTTTACATTGAATGAATGTTTTCCTGCCTTTTTAGTGCTTCACACCCATATTAGTGCTTCGCACCCATGTCATCATATGCATAAACGGTGAGGAACGATGTATGTCAATGTATGTTGTGTGATTCCTCCACCAGGAGGTAAACCCGTCGGTGATAAGTAATGTCTTCGAGGGCGACTAAGTCTTCGGGGCTCATGAAAAAGCACCACTCAGATTTGCTCCAGTTGAAAGATCGGATTAATTTCCCCTCTAGTAGATTGCGATGATCTGAGTACCTTCATGCCGAAAAAGCCGCGAGAGTAGCCTAAGATAGGTCAGCCTCTGATTAACCAAATTCGATGGGAAGCTTCTTCATGCCTTCCTCTTTCAATTCAATGTCAAGTTTTCAATTCCAAATGTAAAGGAGCACAATGTAAATATCATAATAAAATTTTACATTCCTTGTTATATACATCTTGTCATATTATCCTGTCATCAAAACAACTAACCTCTGTTTTGCAGGATAAGATTAAAAAACCATAAAAACACATCATGGCATGCATCCTATCCCTACCTACTTCAGGAAATTGACACGCTTACGTTTTGTTATAGGTGAAAAATTGGTCCTGTTACTAGATCTAAGTTTAAGAAAGCACTAAGTCCATCCACGAACATGACTTTCAGTGCTCAGCCAGAATCCACCCCTGTATCTAGGGAAGAGTTTGAAGGACTGAAGAACCAGATAGCCGAATTGGCCAGTTTCCTGAGAGAACAAAGTAAAGCTCTTAAAGGGAAGCAAGCACAGGGTCATACAAAACCAGGAACACCGGGTGGCAATCAAGAGACCGAAAAGACAGATACTCAGATTTCTGGACCATAAAACCAGGACACAACCAACAAAACTCATGAAATCACCACCCTCAACAAAGAATAGGAAGCTGGCGACATTCTGAAGAAAGTACTGCAGATGGAAGAAACCATCCGGTCTATCAAAGGGACTGGGGCATTTGGCAGTGTCAATTATTCTGACCTCTGTATTTTCCCTGGGGCTCGTTATCCCGAAAAATTTAGAACTTCTAATTTTGAAAAATATAATGGATTGGGAGACCCCTACACTCACTTGAAGGTGTTCATTGGAGAACTCGGATCCTATGCAGAGGACGAGAAGCTACGAATGCAGTTATTTTAGAAAAGTTTGACCAGAGAGGCTAGAGCCTGGTACGCCAGTCTAGACAACTCCAAAATTCACAGTTGGGAAGAGTTGGCCCATATTTTCCTCAGTCAATACAGTTTCCAATCTCAGTTGGCTCTAGAAAGATACCAGATAACCAAAATCAAGAAATAAAGTACTGAATCATTTAGAGAGTATGATCAACAGTGGAGACGGGTTGCAGCACAAGTCACCCCATCCATGACTGAGTCTGAGATAGTCATGACCTTCATCGATATTCAAGACACTCCATATTACGAGAAGGTCCTAGCAGGCATAGGAAAACCATTCTCTGAGATGATCAAGCACGGAGAGATGGCCGAAATGGGGCTAAAATATGGGAAGATAAAGGACCTGACTGCCTTGGAAGCCGTTGTCGAGCATATCCAGTCCAAAAATTATGGGAGTAATCCCCGGAGGGCACATAAGAAGAAAGAGGAAGAAGTGTCCTTAGTGCTACAAGGACAGAATCCAAGGGGTGATTCAAGCAATATGCCCCTTCAAAGGAGGAATTATACCCCTTTTCAAGCTCCTGCACAGTCTTCAAACCCTCCATTTCAAAAGACTATGGAGGCCAGACGTCAACAAACATTCACCCCGTTAGGAGATTCACTCAAAAATGTGCTACAGCTTCTGACAGCACAAAAGAAGATTGTCCAACTCCTTCCACCAACCAACACTGGTGGACGAAATTTCGACACAAGCAAAAAGTGTTTTTATCATTTCGGATCTCTGGGCCATGACACACAAGACTGTTGGTCTCTCAAGCATAAAATTAAAGACTTGATTGACAACGGAGAGATTGTGGTAACAAAGCCCGAGCAACCGCACGTACAAGACAATCCCCTCCCACAGCATAAAGAGGAGAATGTCAACATGATCAGTACAGGAAATAGAGAACGATCCAAGTACCTCCGATACACAGGAGATTCGACTCCCTCCAGTAACAATAGCTCAGACAGTTGGGAAGTCTCAGAAAGGCGTTTCCTGATAGAACAGGAGATCAAGTCTATCAAAGAATAGATTGGACAGCTAGCAGAATTGGTCGTATACTAACATCAGGTCACCAGACAGCTGATCAACCAATCTAACCAACATGAGGCTAGTCCTCCCACACCAGAAATCAGTCCCATTCCCATAAGGGATCATTACCGTTTTCATCAACAAGAACCCTGGGCCGACAAAATGGCCAAGGAAGAAAATGTGACGCCCCCAAAATAGGTTCAATACTCAACCCATTCTGAGTCGCCAAATACATGGTACAGAATCCAAATACAATCTTTCATATCAAACGGTCGTGCAAAATACGACCACACAACTGTGAGTGTCAATACAGACATGTAGAAAATATAAACATTCAAACTAAGTCCTCATTACATTTATTATCACACTATTTTAAAAAAATAGTGAGGACTTCTACAGCTCTAACTCGGACCATCACTCCATTCCCCGACTAGTACCCGCGATATTCTCATTTTCTCAAGAGAATAATGGAAGAAAAAGGTGAGCTCAACTAGTCCTAGTAAAGAATATTATGACTAAGATAATGAAAAATAAATTATCGTTAGCCTTCAATAAATCAGATAAAATATTATAGACAACACGTTTCAGATCAATATTCGCAGCAGAAATAACAATTCATTAGAAGAGTTAAGTAGAGAATGATGTCTACTATCTTCTTTGATTTAGAAGTCCATCATTAATATTTTATCCCTGTAACATCAATCAATATACATCTCGAATCAAATATTCATCTTTTACACTACGGGCCAAAGATATTCATTTGTATCACCAGTTGGTCATGTTCATCTCAACACCTGTCCATCTTTGCACTACGGGCCAAAGATATTCATCAGGTAATCATTCATCTTTGCACTACAGGCCAAAGATATTCATCAAGCAATCATTCATCTTTGCACTACAGCCCAAAGATATTCAGTTATATCACCATTTAGGACTGAGGATGATGAAAAACAATACGAATAACGAATCCAGTGAGATAAAGGACAAATATTAGAGAATTTATCCAGAGTTCAAGAATGAAGATCAAAACCTGGATCCAATAAATTATGATTTGGAAGAAAAAAATATTTTTTTTACTGTGAATAGTATCCCGTGAATAGTAACTCGTGAATAGTAACTCGCCATGAAAAAGATAAAAATTTCACAAGAAAGTTCAGACCAATAATCCAATGAAATGATATTAGATGAAGCGCAAAACTCAAAGAATTTTTGATCATTTCAGGAATTATAGAAGCAATACTTACCGTAGTAAGTTTAGAGTTAGGAATCTAAAATGAAACAATATACGAAACTGCAATTGAATTTTCACTCGTCAGACAGTAGTCCGCTCAGACAGATTATTTCCACAATTTAATAACAACTGAATACGACGGGTTATTCACCAGGCATGCGGTAGTCCGCGTAGACAGGTTATTCCCACAGAATAATAAAGAATGGAATAACACAATAGGATTTCACCATGCATGCGGTAGTCCGCGTAGACAGGTTATTTCAATAGAATAATAAGGAATGGAATAACAACCCTTACGAGTATTGAAAAAAAATAACTCTCTTCATGAATACGAAAGAAATAATGCCCCTTACCTTAAAAATTTGGAGACTACACTAGTGTAATAGCAGAATACCCTTCTTCTTTCTCTCTTATTCTCTCTATACTTTCTCTCTCTATAGCTTTAGTGAATTGGTGAGTAATAATGAAGAAATGAGCTTCTATTTATAGGCTCGGCAGGGTAAGGGTAAAATAGTCTTTTCAGCCATAATTTATGACATCATCGCTTACATCATCGATCCTATGACATCATTGCTTACCTCATCGCTCCAATGACTTCCTTGCTTACCTCATCGCTCCGATGACATCATTGTTTGTATCATAAGAGTTCAAATTCAATTTGCATTCTTCCACCTTGTTTAACTTTTATACCATAAATTTACTATAATAATGTTACCATTCAAATTATACTATTATATAATCACATCATACTACTATAATGTGATATTATAATAATATATTTGAATGAATTATTTTATCGGACAAGATAAAATACCAACTTTCAACAAATGTCACATGTTAAAAATTCCTCCGTTTAAATCTACATTGAATAAATATTTCCTTATCATATATGTCAAAAATTAATTATTCATAAATAATATTACAGAACTACAATATTGACAACCAGGTCGTTCCCAGGAAAGAGGGGGCCTTCCGATAAGGATTTCTTCTTACTAGCGCGCAATTAATCAACCCCTTTCCTAGACAGAACTTCTTTAGACATTGCGAATAATGCTATCTAATAATATTATTCAAATAATATGAATTATTGATTTGATAATTTGAAATACTGTGCAATGACAATTATTGAATCACTAATATAAAATAGCAAAGTAGCACTTATTGATATAAAATATCAACGTAGCAAATATTGAACCAATAAAATATTATGTAATTATTGAATCAATAATATAAAATATTGAACAATAATTATCGTAACAATAATTGAGTAAGTGCCTTCCTACGTAAGAATCAATAATTCAAAATACTGTGCAATACCGTGTGCTACTGTGCAACACTGCGTATTACTGTATTTTAACCACCGGGTATTTCAACAGTACTAACGGTAACAACTACGCAGTTATTTTATAAAAAGATTATTTCTGTCGCTTTCTATATCCGACATTCATTCCGTTGTGGGGTTCACCAATGACTGCGCCGTCGTACGAATATTCTCCGACAAAAAGAATATTCCTCGACCAAACGAATATTTTTCGACACAACAAATATTTTATAACCACTTGCTTACTTTGTGAACTTTGCACATCTCACCCATAACTTATCACATTTATCAAATCAACACCTTACTATTTCAAAATAATATATAAAAAAATTAAATCTTATTCATAAAATTTGGGGTCTTACAGAAAAGTTTCAAGTAGGTCGGGAATTTGACTTTTAAAGGAATTTCACCAATCTAAACCAGCCTATGAAAGAAATCAACGAGGGAATGGTTGCAGATTTGCTACCCCCAGTAAACCCTCGATCCAAAAAATTCAAGCTTGATTCCAATGCACCCGGCCATGATATTGAGGATTGCTGGGCACTTCGTCATTTAATTCAGAACATGATTTAGAGTGGTGAACTGATAAGAGGAAATCAAGTTCTCAACCTCTCAGATGAAGACACTCTCTTTATTCCCACTGCGTGGAATCAAGATACAGTGGCTGTTATTTTCTGTGATAAGGAGTCATCCCTCACACCCTTAGTACTGCCAGGGAAAAGGGTTCAAGAAACATAAAATCCTGTGAAGGTGGCCACACTCGAGCCTTTAATCTCGCCCTTCAGACCTCAGTATCTAGTTATCAGTCTGAAGAGGGTCCCATAGAACTACGAGAATGACAAAGATTCCACCTCAAACAACATTGCCATTGTATCAAAGGAGAATCCATTGTACCTGCCTCAGCGGGTGATCAAATCAGTCATCAAGGCCAAAGAAAAGGTGGCTGAAGAGAAAATTGAAGAGTTCCTCAACAAAATGGGACACAATGAAATCAAAGTGGTGCAAAGCCTAAAAGAAGCACCCAAGCAAATGTCCATCCTAGATCTGGTCTTATCATCGGTGGATTATCACAACATTCTGGTGAAAGTACTGGAAGAAGCCCATCTGCCACATACCGTGGATGCCGAGAAATTCCGTCACGTGGTAGAACACATTTTCAACAGCAATGTGATATCTTTCACTGACGATGATATACCTGCAGAGGGGACGGGTCATCGCAAGTCACTGCTGATAGTAGTGTGCATACAAGCCAATCATGTATGATGATAAAGCACATACTTTGTAAACAATCTTATTTATTTATTAATAAAATATTCATTAATTAAAGACATTTAATTATCTACATGGTGCTGTTTTTATAATATGTAAATAACCCATAGTTTTAAGCAATACTTTTAGAATCATGATGTTGATCATGCTAATGAGATCTAAATTCTTAGAAAGCTTAAAAACTAAAATAGTTCCTAACATGGGATTACTAAAAAGGGGATTAGTAAATTCGGATAGATTAGTACATATGTTGCTTGCTCATTGGATGAGGGTGATTGATCTCATGATCATTTGTGTGGAGACACTAAAGTCAGTATGTTGGTGCTTATTGGAGAATAAGTTCACTGAACGTGACTCGCTATGGAATACCTAATAGAGTTTTACTCGCCTGTCAATAGGAATTCCTAATGTGATAGTAGTATAAGTGATCCTTGAACTTGAGATCATCATAGTATCTTGTATGTAACAAATTATACTTTGACTTATTCCTTAAGGCCTTTTAAGGCATATATAGGGTATGCTTGGGTATAATGAGTTGCATATGGAGATAATGTATGATCAATAAAGAATCTACCACCTCTAGTAAAAGAGGAGATATGTCCTATGTGATTCGTTAAATGACAACCCAGGAATCCTTGGCCAAGGTAGAATGAAATTAGAAAGAGGTTTCTAATTTGAATTAATTGGAGTTGTGCATTTTCTAATCGAAATACATATGATTAAATAAAATAAGACTTGACAGTAAATCCATGTCTTATATTTAATTGGGACATTGTATGGTGGAAGGATTGAACTGTACGGTAACTATTTACTCACAGGTTCTTTTATGATTAATGTTGAAATCTATATTATCTAGAAAGTCGTTGAATGCTAGGGAGGTTTATCCCTATTATAGAATAAATATTATTTATTTAAATAGATTATTAGTTTAATTTATTTATTTAAATAAGATTAGAATTATTCTAATTGATTTATTCATAACCGGTTTAATATGGAGAACCTAAAGGGTCACACCATAAAAGGAAGAATAATTATTTAAGAAGGTAATGACATAATCGTAATAATGTATTAAGTATAATTAATTTAATCTATGGTGATAGAATAAATTAAATAGCTTAATATTTATTATTTAATATTTAGAAAATATTAAATATAAATTAATAAGAGGAGTCTTATTAATATTATTACAATTATTATTATTTTAATTTCTAAAGGGGTTTAGTAATTAATTTAATATTAGTACTCTCATTTATTTCTAATAAGATTAGGAAGCAAATTAATTAAATAATTTAATTAATTATTTTCAATGTGGTGGGAAAGCCTAAATTAATTAAAGGAGTTTAATTAATTAAATGAAATCCCATGTCTAATAGGATTAGAAGGGTTAACCAATATTTATATAAGAGGAGTCTTATAATAGATATCAGTTGATGCAATTCTAATTGTTGGATAGTACTCCTTTTCTATAGAGGATAGAAAACTAAGGTTTAGCCAAACACCCTCCTTCTTGATAATTCCTCTTCCTTGGTGGATCACCTATAGAGGCCAAACACTTGGGTGGCTAACGTTGATCAAAGGAAGGAATCTAACCCGGAAATTCAAGGAGATCACGAAGAACAAGGAGTTGAATTCGTACCTGTGGAAGCTTCGTTCTACAAGGGTATAATTCAATAACTTCTTATTTATCATTTTAAATTAATAATTTGCATAAAAGATGATCCGGGTAATGGTTTTGTAGAATTTTTTTTAAACTCTGATATACCATGCTTCCGCTAATTTTTACAATTTGATTGCATCACGATTTCGTACAAACCCAATAGTGGCATCAGAGCCAAACCTTTATGCAATTATTAATTATTTTGATTCTATATATGTATGGGTATGTATTTAGAATAATTTATTGGGCATAATTTTATTGTATATAATTAATTTTTATGAAAAAAGGAGCAATTTTTGAACTGAAAATTTTTTGGCGAAAGTTTTTTTTTTCGTTTTAGAAGGAGCCAATTTTTTTTGGGCTAATCGTGATCCTGTATTAGTTTTAAAAAGGTGATTCAGTGGAGGAATTGTTTCAAAGTGTTTCAGGAATCAAAAAGGGGGTCACGTTATATATATATATATATATATATATATATATATATATACTAGTTCCTAAGATTTCTAAAAGATGGTTATAACATATATACATATATATATATATATATATATGATAATGATTATATATAAAGTGACACACAAAAAAAAATGTCCCAGCAACCTTTTTTTTTTAAAAAAAAACAGACGGTCACTATATATATAATATATATGGTTATATTATATATATATATAATATATATAGATATATTATATATATAAAATTTATATATTATATTCTTAATAATTTTATAATTAAAATAAAGAGTTTATTTTAATCTTGAAATTGGATTTCATGCAATTTGAAATTGCCCATTAAATGATACTCATATATATATGGAATGTTTTAACTCATGAGATGAATATTTATTTATTGATACATATAGTGACATGTATGAAAATAAATGGGGTTGATTATGGACTATTGACCAATCTGATTGAATTTTATTTTAGTTGAATGCTTGAATGAATGGGTTTTATTAAATGGGGTCTGCGTACCTTGTCTTCTCTGATATTTTTCTCGATGTAAATTCTATCCTCCCTCCTATGTACTTCCCCTTGACTGCTGATCAATGTTTCTATTTAAATTAAATAGTTTAATGTAATAGAAATAGTTAGAATTATCTTGAAGAAATTGGAAATCAAGGAGCAAGGAGCGCGTGAAAACCCGTTTGTATGGAGCCCGGGTTTAAATGTAATAGTTACGTTTAAATTTTATTTCTTGCACCCTTAGGTTTGACCTTTTGGTTCACTTGGTGGCTCTAGTGAACCAAACTAGAATAAAAGTTCATAATCAATCCAGGTAAAATATAGTATTCTATATGTGCATGCTGAATATTATATATATTATATTTTATGCAAACATGCTTTGCATGTTTAATAAAATGACGCGTATTTTATATATATATATATATATATATATATATGTGCATGCGTGCTAAACAAGATGAGACAAATAATAACAAACCCCTCAAGGAAATTATATTAAGTCGAAAGCGTTCAAGTGATATTTGGAATATCGAACGTCGCCTTCTAGTATGATAAATTAATAAAGTATTAAATATTTAATATGAGCTTGTTGTGCTATCCACAAGGCGAGTATTGCGTATTTAAGATATTAATTAATCACATTTGATGCTTATCAAGAAAATTGAACGATCTAGTCTTGTTGTGCTATCCACAAGGACGAACATTTTTCTTTTTTGAATTCATGGAAGTGCTAGGCTGGACTTAACTTAAATCATTTTAGTTCGGATGTGCACACACTTGACTATTATGATTTAAGAGGCAAAATAAAAGGAGTTACATGGTGATGTAATTGACAAGAGTTGTCTACCTATTTATTTGTATATCGCTTGTTGTGCTATCCACAAGGTTATATACATTTGAAATGGGATCCTTATTCTCACTAGCAAATCTTTAATTAGATGTTGCCGAACTATATAAGTGAGGGTAATATAGTTTGATGAAAATAGTGGGAGATACCAATTTAAAATAAAGACCTAAATTTATTTTGGTATTAAAAAATTAATAAAAATGAATGTTTGCTAAAATGTTGTATTTTCACATGCAGAATTTTAAAAATGTCAAAATCACTAATTTCACTGCGAAGCATACTTGATGCTAATAAGCTTACCGGGCCGAATTATACGGACTGGCTAAGGAATCTGAGAATAGTTCTCACTGCTGAAAAGATTTCTTATATCCTAAATTCACTTGTCTCTGGAACTGTTTCAGAATCAGCATCTGAGGAAAAAATTGCCACCATTGTAAAGTGATAAAATGACGCATCTGTGGCTCAATGCATCATGCTCGCATCCATGAATAACGAGTTTCAGCGTCAGCATGAAAACATGGATGCTCCTACTATGTTGCTTCACCTCAAGGAGTTGTATGGTGAACAAAAAAGGACTGCTAGATATGAGATATCTAAGGAGCTTTTCCGATCTCGGATGACCAAGGGCAAGGTGAACATAAAAGAACAAAAGAAACCTGATCCAGCTAGCAAAGGAATGTGCTTCCATTGCAACAAGTTGGGTCATTGGAAGAGGAACTGCAAGAAGTTTCTGGCAGAGAAGAAGTTTGGAGAAGCTTCGACTTCTAATCAAGGTTTGTTCATGATTGAAATTAATTTTTCAGAAAGTCAAAATTCTACTTGGGTATTGAATACCGGCTGTGGTTCTCACATATGTAATAATGTAAAGGGAATGGTCAGAAGTAGAAAGCTGAACAAGGATGAGGTTGTCCTACGAGTGGGAAATGGAGCAAAGGTTGCTGCATTAACTGTAGGCACTTATTGTTTAGCACTGCCTACGGGCAAGTATTTATTTAAATAATTGTTATTTTGTTCCGAATATCATTAGAAACATTATTTCAAATTCTGTATTAGATATGGATGGATTTGAAATTATAATAAAGAATAACAGTTGTTCAATTTATAAAAAATAATATTTTATATGGTATTGGAAATTTGCGCAATGGACTTTATATACTTGACTTGCATGAAAATATACTTCAAATAGAACCTAAGAAAAGGAAAAGAGATGATATTAATTATACCTATATGTGGCACTGTAGACTCGGTCATATCAATGAAACGAGAATATCCAAGTTGCATAAGGATGGACTCTTAGAGCTATCTGATTATGAATCATATCCAACTTGTGAATCTTGTCTCATGGGTAAAATGACTAAATCTCCTTTTAGTGGAAAAAGGATAAAGAGTTACAGAGTTGTTAGTGTTGGTTCACACAGACGTTTGAGGACCTATGACAACGAGTGCACGGGGAGGGTATTCTTATTTTATTCACTAATGATAACTCTAAGATATAGATAAGTGTATTTAATGAAATACAAATCTGAATCGTTTGAAAAGTTCAAAGAGTTCAGAAGTGAAGTAGAGAAACAAACTGGAAAAAGTATTAAGATTCTTCAATCAGATCGAGGTGGTGAATACTTAAGTGATGAGTTTCTCGATTGTCTCAAAGAAAATGGTATAATCTCATAATGGACTCCACCAGGTACACCACAGTTAAATGGAGTATCTGAAAGGAGAAATCTAACATTATTGGACATGGTTTGATCCATGATGAGTTTTACCTATCTTCCAATATCATTCTGGGGTTATGCCCTAAAAGCGGCTTCATATCGACTAAATAAGGTCCCCTCGAAATCCATCCCCAAGACTTCATATGAGATGTGGACAGGGAGGAACCTGGTCTTAAGCATGTTAAGATTTGGGGATGTCCAACTTATGTGAAAAAGTTTCAATATGATAAGCTTGGGACAAGATCATATAAGTGCACGTTTTGTGGAATATCCTAAACAAAATTTGGGATACTATTTCTACAATCCTACTAAGCAAAAGGTGTTTGTTGTGAAACACGCTGCCTTCTTGGAAAAATGAGTTTATCCTTGAAGGGGCTAGTGGGAGGAAATTAGATCTTGAAGAAATTCAAGAACCACAAACTACTACAGATCAAGTGGATGAACCTGTCCAAGTAGAGACACCTACTGTACAACACCCTATTCGTAAATATGGAAAGGTACTAAAGATACCTGAGAGATGAGTAATAAAGACTCAAAGAAATGGTAAATGACCATAAAATCTAAAATGAATTTTGAAGCTATGCTCAAGCCCATTTGAATTTTACTTGCGATTGCAGCTTATTATTACTTAATCTGGCAAAATGGACGTGGAGACGCCCTTTCTCAAATATACATTATTAGAGGAGAATGTATATATGATACAACCAGATGGTTTTTGTTTCAATGGTTAAAGCAAATCATGTATAAAAGCTACAACAATCCATTTATGGATTGAAGCAAGCTTCTCGTAGATGGAACATTCGTTTTGATGACAATCAAAGAGTTTGATTTTATCAAAAACGAGGATGAACCATGTGTGTACAAGAAGGTTAGTGGGAGTGCTGTTTCATTCCATGTATTATATGTTGATGATATATTACTGATAGGGAATGAAATTTCTATGCTAAAATCGATCAAAATAAAGTTGTCTAGACATTCCTCCATGAATGATTTGGGTAGAACATCCCGCATTGGGGATATAAATATGTATTAATAGATTTAAAAGGATGTTCGGCATAACCCAAGGAAACGTATATCATTAGATACTAAAGGCGTTTTGCATGGCAAACTCCTAAAGGTGTCTCATGATGATGAGCCATGGAGTGAATCTCTCTAAAATTGTCCTCAATAAAAGAGAGATCGCATGAGCTACTATCATGTATGCAATAAAATATACGAAACTTGATGTTGATCAGTCATATTCTGGAGAAGATCACTGTGAGATAGTGATAAACATCTTAAAGTACTTACCTGACACTAAGGATGTCATCATATCACATGATGAGTCTGAATTAAATTAGAGTGCTAAACAGACTAAAGTTTTTAGACTGACCAAGACGATAGCAAATCCACTATAGGGTAAGTCGTTACCTTGAAAGGTGGTGAAGTGAATTGGAAAGGTTCCAAACAGCAAAAGGTTACTGGTTTAGTGACAAAGACAAAGTATATAACTATAAGTGAAGCTGCAAGTTGATGTTTCGGATGAAAAATTCATTACAGAACTAGGAATAGTTCCTAAGTCTCATCTTAAATCTAAACATGTGTTGCGGCACTTTGATTAAAGAAATCTATAAAAGAGGAGCATATAGGCTCTCAAGATAACATTGCAGATCCATTTACTAAAGCTTTAACATAACAACAGTTTGATCGTCACTTAGAGAAGATGGGTATGAGATACCATGGCGATTGGCTTTAGTGCAAGTGGGAGATTGATAGTAGTGTGCATACAAGCCAATTATGTATGATTATAAAGCACATACTTTGTAAACAATCTTATTTATTTATTAATAAAATATTTATTTATTAAAGGCATTTAATTATCTACATAGAGCTGTTTTTATAATATGTAAATAACCCATAGTTTTAAGCAATATTTTTAGAATCATGATGTTGATCATGCTAATGAGATCTAAATTCTTAGAAAACTTAAAAACTAAAATAGTTCCTAATCATGGGATTACTAAAAAGGGGATTAGTAAATTCGAATAGATTAGTACATATGTTGCTTGCTCATTGGATGAGGATGATTGATCTCATGATCATTTGTGTGGAGACACTAAAGTAAGTATGTAGGTACTTATTGGAGAATAAGTTCACTGAACGTTACTCGATATGGAATACCTAATGGATTTTTACTCGCCTGTCAATAGGAATTCCTAATGTGATAGTAGTACAAGTGATCCTTGGACTTGAGATCATCATAGTATCTTGTATGTAACAAATTATACTTTGAATTATTCCTTAAGGCCTTTTAAGGCATATATAGGGTATGCTTGGGTATAATGAGTTGCATATGGAGATAATGTATGATCAATAGAGAATCTTTCACCTCTAGTAAAAGAGGAGATATGTCCTATGTGATTCGTTAAATGACAACCCAGGAATCCTTGGCCAAGGTAGAATGAAATTAGAAAGAGGTTTCTAATTTGAATTAATCGGAGTTGTGCATTTTCTAATCGGAGTTGTGCATTTTCTAATCGAAATACATATGATTAAATAAAATAAGACTTGACAGTAAATCCATGTCTTATATTTAATTGGGACATTGTATGGTGGAAGGATTAAATTGTACGGTAACTATTTACTCACAGGTTCTTTTATGATTAATGTTGAAATCTATATTATCTGGAAAGTCGTTGATCGCTAGGGAGGTTTATCCTTATTGTAGAATAAATATTATTTATTTAAATAGATTATTAGTTTAATTTATTTATTTAAATAAGATTAGAATTGTTCTAATTGATTTATTCACAACCGGTTTAATATGGAGAACCTAAAGGGTCACACCATAAAAGGAAGAATAATTATTTAAGAAGATAATGACATAATTGTAATAATGCATTAAGTATAATTAATTTAATCTATGGTGATAGAATAAATTAAATAGCTTAATGTTTATTATTTAATATTTAGGAAATATTAAATATAAATTCATAAGAGGAGTCTTATTAATATTATTACAATTATTATTATTTTAATTTCTAAAGGGGTTTAGTAATTAATTTAATATTAATACTCTCATTTATTTCTAATAAGATTAGGAGGCAAATTAATTAAATAAATTTAATTAATTATTCCCAATGTGGTGGGAAGCCTAAATTAATTAAAGGAGTTTAATTAATTAAATGAAATTCCATGTCTAATAGGATTAGAAGGGTTGACCAATATTTATATAAGAGGAGTCTTATAATAGATATCAGTTGATGCAATTCCAATTGTTGGAGAGTACTTCTTTTCTATAGAGGATAGAAAACTAAGGTTTAGCCAAACACCTTCCTTCTTGATAATTCCTCTTCCTTGGTGGATCACCTCTAGAGGCCAAACACTTGGGTGGCTAACATTGATCAAAGGAAGGAATCTAACCCGGAAATTCAAGGAGATCACGAAGAACAAGGAGTTAAATTCGTACCTGTGGAAGCTTCGTTCTACAAGGGTATGATTTCATAACTTTTTATTTATCGTTTTAAATTAATAATTTGCATAAAGGATGATCCGGGTAATGGTTTTGTAGAATTTTTTTTAAACTCTGATATACCATGCTTCCCCTAATTTTTGCAATTTGATTGCGTCACAATTTCGTACAAACCCAACAACTGCACATAGCTGTAATGTCATCCGGATATATGATCGGAGGTGTGCTGATGGACGGAGGGTCATCCCTAAACATCTGTCCCTACGACATTTTGGAGAGAATGAAGATCAACCCAAATCAGATCAAAACCAATCATGTGGTCATCCAGGCTTTCGATGGATCTCGCCGAGAGGCTTTGGGAGAAATTGAGCTTCTTTTGGAGATTGGTCCGCATACTTTCTATGTGTCCTTTCAAGTGCTCAACATCACCACTAGATACAACTTGTTGCTGGGCTGGCCATGGATCCACATGGCAGGGGCAGTGCCATCCACCCTCCATCAACAACTCAAATACATTATCAACGGCAACTTGATCACAGTGAATGCCAAACCATAATACCTTATCTGCGTGCAGGGAGACATGCCGGTGATCAGCCTGGATGCAGGGATTGAACCTGCTAGTTTTCAAGCCTTGGAGGTGAGTGATACTCAATATCTACTAGTTGGGGCACCAGCCTTGAAGCCTAAAGTATCCCCTGAAGTGATGAAAGTGGGCCAGGAGATGATATCTTTGGGTTTCCAACCTGGGAAAGGATTAGGAAAGAATCAACAAGGTATTACAAGTCCAGTCCAAATCCCGAGCCAGTCAGGGAGAGTCGGATTGGGTTATTCATCCGGGTCAAGCCACCGAAATCCACATAAGCATCCTAAGGCTCATGCTTCCACTATACTGCTACCAAATCTCACTGATGCTGGCCTTGTAAAGCCAATGAGGAAGATCCCCGCTGTGATATCAACCATGTTGTTTCCTCCAATCATACCGGTCGGGGAAAGAAAATCCCCAAAGCTTGAGGGGGATAGCAAAAAGGGAAAAGAAAAGATCCTGTATGAAGGACGAGACCCATTTGCTAACATGAGGGTTATCATAAACTACGAGGGTATGAATGATGAGATCCCAGACAGTGACAACGAGGATCAGATTCAAATTCCTCGCATTAAGAAGGGAAAAGGGGGCAGTTTAAAGAAAAACCCCGGCCCTATTGTAAAGGATGTCTCAGTCATTATCCGAGATGAGGTGGACGAGCACAATTCCTTGATCCTCCCTGTTCATGAGGATCTAACCCTGGATAACTGGAGCAGCGTCCCTTGCCTCAGTCAAAAAGGGTAAAGGGGCAGAGAGTTCGTCTGCCCTGTAACATGCTTTCATTTACTGCTTACTTTTGATTGCACAACTATAGCAGTAACTTTTGTCATGCTTTACCAAATGCTTTGTATATTTAAGCAGTTGCATATATTAAATTGAAAGCATTTTTGTTTTCAGGACTCCAGAGTTAGAATTGTTTGTTACTGCTGATGAGATGCCAACCTGTCACAGTGACTACAACTTTGATGTAGAACTGAACTTCGACTTGATGGATATTGATCAAGAGGAGGAAGATGACTATGAGGTGTGTCGACGTTGGAAAATTTAAGAATCCCGCGGGTCGGTTCATAACTCGGATTTTCTCAAATTGATCTTCCTAAGTTCTCTCTACCCCTACTCTTTTTATTTAAGAAAAAGATTTTGAAGGGTTTTTTTAGGAAAGAGGCCAACATGTGTTTATGTCGACGATTTGAACGTTTAGAGTCGCCAGTTGGTAGATTGGAAAATGGTTGTACCAACTCAACCGAGTTGGATTTGAAAAGAGGCCCAATTGCTGGACACTCTCGAAATTTGATCTTTGAAATCGAAGTTTTGAGTTCGGGGGCTTGGTTAAGTGTGGGGAAGGTGTTAGGCACCTCACGACTCCCATGTAAACACGGTACCACATCTTTTTAATATTTTCCTTAAAACTGTGAATGCGTGAGTGAATGCTGTTTGAAAATTGGGCCTATTGATTTGATTGATTAAAAGCTTTGATAGACTTCGTTGAGCCTATATACGAAGGGTTTGTTTGATTTGAAAATCAGTCTTTGATTTGATTTGCAAAAGCCTTTAATTTGATTTACAAAAGCTTTTCTTTTGATTGAAAATGATGTTTTGAAAGCTGGTTTATCAAACCCTTACGCTAGCATAGGAATTGAAGCATATCACTGCTTTTAATTTTTTATCTTTATAGCCTTAAGGCTGCATATGAATGGTGAGTTGCCGAGTAGCGAAGCATCCTCGACCACAGAAATAGACAAGTATCGGTCTCCTCATAGGTATGAAAACCATCGGAGGGACGCTGACACGATAATTGACATTTCACTATGACGAGACCTTAAATCCGGATAACCGTTTTAAGGTTTGTGTATGTACATTTTATAGAAAAACTGGTAGGCTACATCTGTAAACTGGAGTTTGTCCATCGTGGGAATCAGATCCCAATCGATTTGATCGTGAATCCCACGATTCCTAGGCTCACATATGAGTAGCCCATAAACCTGCACAATTCAAATTTGCACAGAAATGGATATATATACATCATCATGTCGCAATGGAACCAAGGATTCATCAATAAATCCTGGCTGCAAATGGCCAAAGCGTCTCGTTCCCACTAGATAGCGATCTAAAGGACGCGAGTTTGCTTTTAAAGCTGAAACTATATAAAAATAACTAGATTTAAAGAAATCTTAGCCATTATAGCTTCTAGGTTCTATCGGGACCTGTTTGGACCGTTGAAAGCTAGAATTGGCGAGATTTGGATAAATCTAGTCCGCCCACAGATATGTCAGTGCAGATTCATATACAAATGAATGTTAAATGCAACAATTGAATGAATTGAGTAAAGCAATATATATATATATAAAAGCTGTAAAAAGGGCGATGGGTTCACTCACAAGCCCGGACTGGAATTGAAATATATATATTTATAAAAAACTGTAAATAGCCACGAAATAATTCAGGCTGTGACAGAAATGAAATATATATATATATATATAAATAGTAATAAGGGCGATGGGTTTTTACGTCGGTGCCCGTACTGGAATTAAAATTGACAGAAAAGTAGTCAGCCAGTGACTGGGGAGAGCACCCAGTATGGTGAAGTGTGCAAAAGCAGTAAAATGGCCACGAAGTAATCCAGGCCGGACTGAATATATATATATATATATATATATATATATATATATATATATATTGACATAAATATAGTCAATCAGGACTGATATGAGAACCTGTGATGGTGAAAGTCGCTTATATATGCGTAAATATATATAAAAGTGGTAAACTACCTCGGATTTGACATCCGGACTTGACAGAATTGAAATGTTAGTCCATTTACAGTTAAATAAGCACAAAAAAGAGCCAAACCCGGACTAGAAAAACAACCCAGTCCTACGGAGTTGCCAAAAATGTGTGCGCTAGTGCATTGAAGCTGCTGGAGCTGACGGATCGTCAATCCGAGTTGTAGAAATGCAAAAAACTGCGTTTATGTACAGAAATATACCAAATTTTGACGAAAAGGGCCACGGAACTAAGTTCCGAGCATATTTAGAAGACGAAACTTCGTGTGCAAATGGAAAACAGTGCAAAGTAGTAGTATTGACTTTCTGATCGTAAAAATACTTATAATGAACTGCAATACGGGCTTTTTGCCAAATCGTAGGCTCTATACGTCCAAATCTATCGGTTATTTTCTGATATGTGGTAGTATATGGGTATATCTACATGTTGGAGTGAAAATATTTGGGTTTGGAAGAGGTGTAAAAGTCGAAAAATTAAACGGGCAGAGTTTCGTTACGTTTTTGAATTCTTGAAAATGAAGGGGGGTGCACGTTTATTTATAAGCCAGAGAGCCCTAGCTATACCTGCGGCTGATGCGGGTAAAGGTGCTGCTCCCCTAGGTGGTCCCATGTGCCGGGTTCTATTATCTCGAAATACGTGCACTCCAGACAACGCGCAGTTGAAGTCAGAACTTTCAAACTTTTGATCGGAGCGTCCGTTTGAGGCGTGCGATCCCTTTTCGGAAAGCCCTCGCCGAGAGTGTCGCAATGACATGGGATAAAACATTTTTTGGGTCCGAGAAGACTGGATCATAACCAGGTCTTCGATTCTCTGCAGTTTGTCCGTTGAGTTGTCTTGCGTCGTTGGCACTCGGGATCGTTGTTGTAGTTCGTTCTTTAGTTTGACCGAATCGATTGAGATTTGGATAAAATGATTGTTTTGCCCCTCCCGGGGTTGCCTGTGGTGTCGGCACGACCTTTGATGGATCTGGCTTCCCAGGGTTGTCTCTGGGGCTGAACTGCATTTCCCGGATTGTTGCCGGGGATGAATTGACACGTCCTGGGTTGATGTCCAGGTTGACCTGTACTTCCCGGGTTGAGACCGGGGCTGTCTTGAAGGCCCGATCGACGATCAGATTTGAGTTGATAGCCTGATATTGAGATCGGGGTTGATCTGACGGTTCGATTAGAGATCAGAGCTAGATTGACGGTTCGATTAGAGATCGGAGCTGGATCAATGGTCCAATTAGAGATCGGAGCTAGATAGACGGTCCGATTGGAGATCGGAGCTGGATAGATGGTCCGATTGGAGATCGGAGCTGGATCGACTGTCCGATTGGAGATCGGTGCTGGATAGACAGTCCGATTAGAGATCGGAGCTGGATAGACTGTCCGATTGGAGATCGGAGCTGGATAGACGGTCCGATTGGAGATCGGAGCTGGATAGACGGTCCGATTGGAGATCGGAGCTGGATAGACTGTCCGATTGGATATCGGAGCTGGATAGACGGTCCGATTGGAGATCGGAGCTGGATTGAGTGCCGACATTGGTGATCGAATTGGGCTGAATTACCGATATTGGGGATCGAATTTGGCTAGAGTACCGATATTGGGGATCGAATTTAGGTTACCGATATTGGGGATCGGATTTAGCTGGAGTACCAATATTGGGGATCGAATTTAGGTTATCGATATTGGGGATCGGATTTAGGTTTAAGGACCAGCATTGGCGGCCAGTTTTGAGTTGAAGGACGGTTTTGCCCTCCTACAGTGTTAGTATTGGGCAAGAAAAATTTTGAGTATCTACAGATGCCGCTCTTTATCATGTCCATGCAATGTAATGGAATGGACAGTGTAAGACCCCGAATTTTATGAAATAAAAGTCTAATTTAATTTTTGATTATTATTTTAAAATTGTAAAAATATTAAATTGATAAATGGTCAAACGAATAATTAAACTGATATGTGAGTAAATAAAAGATGAGATTAAGCTTCTAGAAATGTGGGTTATGTGAAAGGAGGTGGCTAATGGCTGTACGTTGGAGAAAAAAAAAGAGAAGAAAGGGAATGGCATGTGTGAGTGGAATTTGGTGGAAGAAAAAGAGAGAAGAAAATAAGGAGAAGAAGACAAAAAGGTTGGGGAGGAAAAAGAAAAAGTGGGAGAAAGAAAAAAATAAAAAGGGAGGAGAGAAAGGGGGAGAGCCATCAACATTCTTTGGTTCACACTCCCTCCCGTAGCCAAAATTGGAGAAACAAAAGAAAAGGTAGAGAAGAAGAAGAAGAAGAAGAAGAAGAAGAAGAAGAAGGTAAAATTAAAATCTTTGCTATTTTTTTTGTTATTATTTTTATGAAAATTTATGCAAAGAGAATATGTTATGCTTGTTAATTTGTGATGGATTAAATTTGCATAAACATGAATCAAATGAAAAAAATCAAGAAATCAAGAAATCAAAAGAAGAACAAAATCTGAAAATTTTCAAAAAATTGGTTTACTACTTGATTTTGTAAAATCTATAACTCTTTGTGTATAATGAGTTAGGAGATGAGCTTTATATCAAAAGAAAGCTCTGGGAGTAAGATAATTACAAAAATATGAATCATCCAAAAATTCCTTATGAATTTTTCGTGGTGACTGTTTGAATGAAACTGGTCCGAAGAACTTATAGTCCGAAAAATTAGTTTTTTAAGCTCTATTGTGTAAATTATAATTCTTAATCCGACCGTTGGATCGTTATAATTTTTGGATATGTTATACATATATAAGTTGAGTATATGTCCACAAATTTTGAACCGTTAAAGATTAACGTATGATTTGTTATGAATTTTAAGAGGTGACTGATTCAGAATTTTTATAGCAGAATTTTCAGCAACATACCTTAAGTTTTAAAAATGTATAACTTAATGATTTTAAATCTGATTTGTGTGATTCTTGAGGCTAAATTGGAGTATTTGAAGTTTAGTTGCTGTTAAAATTAATTATTTTGACAAATAAGTTTTAATTAATGGTGGTAATACCATAATAGTGGACTGACGTTTTAAAAATAAATTATTCTATATGGGTTTCTTAAATTTTGTTATTAACTTACAAGTTTCGGTATATTAATTATGAAACTTGGTGGAAAAACCTATAATATTAATTTATAATTTCTGGACAGTTTTGGAAAATTATGGAATAATAGAAATATTTTCTTGTATTTTTAAGCTATTTATAGTTAATTTAAAAATAGAGGAAACTAATGAAAAATTCTATGGATGGTGGAAAATTATGAAGTTTACTGAAAAATCTTATAATAATATAAGATTAATATTAATGATGTTTTAAAGATATAAAAGTATGTGGAGTTAGTATTTCTATTTTAAAACTATTAAATGATAGTTTTTATAAATAGAAATAATTATATAAAATTTTCGGATAATCCAAAAAATGGGAAAATGGTTTTGAAATTCAGAATAATATTTTAAAAGTATTAGTAAGCTCATGAGGATTCGGGATGTAAACGTACAAGTAACGAATGAGTTATGATAAAAATAAAAATATTAATTTTATGAGATAAATAAAGGCACCGTGAATGAATTATGAATTATTAGTTAGTTTATATTTTATTCAAGGTAAATGTGTTTTGGTGACCCCAATATTTAGTAGAAATTAAATTGTTTATAGTAAGGTATTGATTTAATAAATGGTTATATATTTATATTGTTGTATTAATTTTATCATCACTTGAGATGGTGGCTTAGTGCCGGACATAAATTTCCATTAACGTAAGTGAGTTATGCCGATGAAAACACCACTGAGGCCTCTAAATTTTTTGGAAAATCATGTATTTATGCATGTAATTATTTATTATATATGTTAATAAATAACAATTATGATATTATAAGACTAGTTAAAAGTAGTGTGAGTCCATAATAATGATTGTGAATAATTGTTGAAAGATTAAAAATACGTAAATAATTGATGAATAAAGGTGTTGATTAAAGATAAGTATGATATACAGATGTTTGTTCAATTATTTTCTTTTTACGAAAGTAAGTTTGGCAGGACTTGCCGACACTCTACTTTTCCTAAAGTAGTATGGACCACAACTTTATTATTGAACAAATTTTGTTAAACGTGTACAAGATGATTTAATTTCCTCTATGGAACCATAAATTTCAATATCAATATTTTTATATAGCTCATTTGGTTATTTTGTTAAAGCTGGTGTGCTAGTTGTTTCCTCGATTTTTAGTATAAATAGATTACTTGGTTGAGTAACTAAACACACACGATGACTACACCAAAAATATAAAATTCTTTTGTTACAATATTGTGAGGATAATACTGTGAGTATTTCTTTTGAGTGAAAAGTTACTCCAAGTGATGATAAAGAATGCAAGCATTGTTCAGGTTGATCACTTTCATATGAAGCAGCATCTAGTTGCGTGCTATGGTAAAGGGTATCATTTTTCTTAATATGGTAAAGGAATAACATTTTCTTTCACACTCTATATTATTGTAAGAGATTATTATTCGTTCTTCAGCTTATTAAATGGTGAAAAGTTCTGTAATGATTAGGATATCATTAATGGTTTGTGATTCATCTAATGTCTTGACCAGAATCTTTCTATTCAGTTTTAAGTTATTATGTTTGATCCGGTAACTTTACATTTACTTGAAATTTATATTCTAATCTATTTTTGGGATATCGTGTTGGTAATTTAGACTCTGGGTGATTAAGTTGAAAATCAATAAGATCTATTTGTATCTTATTATATATTATTGTGGTGAAATTTCTCTTTGGCATGTAGTGCAAAGATGAAATGTTGATTGGTATACAGTTGAATATCTTTGGCCTGTAGTGCAAAGATGAACTATTGATGAATATCTTTGGCCTGTAGTGCAAAGATGAGCTGTTGATTTATGAATATCTTTGGCTTGTAGTGCAAAGATGAGCTATTGATGAATATCTTTGGCCTGTAGTGCAAAGATGAGCTATTGATTTATGAATGTCTTTGGCCTGTAGTGCAAAGATGAACTATTGATGAATATCTTTGGCCCGTAGTGCAAAGATGAATTTATTAGCATGATTAGGAACAGGAACTGTGAATTGGTATAACAATGATTTTTGGTGTTTTAGGTAAAGACAGGTGATGAAAGTTCTCTTTGTCTTGGGTATAACGAAGAACTGTTGATGGATATTACAGGAATAAAATATTGATGATGGACTTTTAACATGGAGAAGATAATAGACATTATAGTCTATTTGACTCTTCTAATGGATTGTTGATTCCGTTGCAATTATGGTTGATAATTTTTATCATCTACCATATGCTTTAAATCTCTGATTTATTACTGATGAATGCTATTGATAATTTAATTATCTTAGTCTTGATATTCTTTACAGGAATATTTGTGCTCACCCTTTTTCTTCATAATTCCTTTCAGGAAATAAAAGTGTAGCTGGAACTAGCAGAGAGAACCTAGGTAGAAAGTGGTGTTTCAAATTAGTCACGGTCCTCATCAAGTCATAGAACAGCGTGACATAATAATTATACTGAGAACTTAAAAATGTGTGGGTCATACCTTAAACGACATTTAACTGTTGATTTTGGTGAATCAAATAGGGTGATGTGAACCCGCCTTTGGAAGCGTTAAAAATGCACCCCATTAGAATAATGAGAGCATAAATCTTCTTGAGTTCCTTTGAGGACTTGAAATAAATGTTGCTTTATTTGATACGACATTATAATAATTTGGGTGCGAATCCTGTCATACTATATACGACATGATAATAGTTGTAAAAAGGAAGATTTGTATTTGGATTTTGTTGAGTGTATTTCCGGCGACTCAGAATAGGTGGGTTGTGTATTGAACCTATTTTGGGGGTGTCACAGACAGGATAAAGATTAGTAGACACTGGAAACAACAAGTTCCAGCACTTCGTTGAAGGCTGGGCGTCTTTGAGTGGAATGGGGCTTCTGTTAGCTGCCTACGTTATCACTCTGCTGGGGATAACGTTGTTATGTACAGCCATTGATGTTGTTGGGAAGTTATCGCGAACTAATTTTGTCATTTCCTACTGGGGATGACATCATTCATAATAACTTATTTGATTCTGATGGGGATGAGATTGTCGAAGATGAGATATCACAGATTATCCACGTCTGGATCTGCTGGGGATGACATTCTCTGCGATAGCTTTGTAGATTCTGATTGAGGTTGATCTGATTGATACTACCTCAATGATCCCCTTGAGGATGTGTATAACAGATTCCATCATTTGTGATGGATTATTATAATTGCTTCAATCGCCAGATCCCTTCTGTTGCTTGGCTGGGGTTGAGCCGACAGTTGAAATGTCATTAGGGTTGAGCCAATGGTTGGACTGTATTTCGATCTGTACCCGTACTTCGCTAGGGCTAAGCTAACGGCTGAAACTGCTTCGGTCAGTACCCGAACTTCGCTTGGGCTGAGCCAACGGCTGAAACTGCATCGGTTAGTACCCGAACTTCGCTGAGGCTGAGCTAAAGGCTAAAACTGCTTCGGTCAGTACCCGAACTTCGCTAGGGCTGAGCCAACGGCTGAAACTGCTTCGGTCAGTTCCCGAACTTCGCTGGGGCTGAGCCAACGGCTAAAACTACTTTGGTCAGTACCCGAACTTCACTGGGGCTGAGCCAACGGCTAAAACTACTTTGGTCAGTACCCGAACTTCGCTGGAGCTGAGCCAACGGCTGAAACTGCTTCGGTTAGTACCCGAACTTCGCTGGGGCTGAGCCAACGGCTGAAACTGCTTCGATCAGTACCCGAACTTCGCAAAAACGACAGTTTTTTTTGCAGTTTGATTTGTTGGTCCCCGAATAAGTCTCCGGGATGAATACCAAGGGTCTTCATGGAATTTCCCTTTCCGTCAGGATTACGTTGCTTAAACTCCGTTTCGACTCGAACCGAACCAGGCTCGAGGGAAGTGAGACCCACCTGGGCTGCCGCAGGTAGAGGTGCAGCAGCCGCAGGTAGAGGTGCGGCTACCTGAGCTTTAAATGGAGCTCGGGAGTTTTCATTTTGCAAGTTTTTCGTTTGAGCAGCGAAAGGATTTTCGATCTTCTTTTTCAATTTTACGGAGTTCTGGCAGTCGGATTCTGATTTCGTCAGTTCCTACGCGTTCAGTGCAGCGCAGGTAATGTTTTACATGCTTTTTTCGCAGTTTTTGACCGTTAAAAGCATGCGATCCGCCTAGGATGCTTTTATACGCAATGTATGAAAAATATATGCCTATATAACCTGTGAATTTTTTTTTGACTACATATGTGTGCATATCTTACTGTAATGCACGTTTGGATGTAAGAAAATTCAGGTTCTGAGACAGTCAATTTTTTTATTTTTTGATCAGTTTAGTCATCCTTTTTTGAGGCCTAGTGAGCTTGGATTTTTAACTAAAAATGTCCATGGTAATTTGGCTACAATGTGAGGTTAATTTTTGATTTTTTCAGTAAATATGAACTATTTCTGTTTTTAGGTAGGTGTGCTACTGAATGGCCACCTAGGCATGCTTGTGTGCATGTGGAAAGTCCGTTTTACAAAGGAGACTCTGCCGAAATTTTTCCAAAGTCTTGGGCTTTGAAAAACATGCATTTTTGACTCTGTGGGGAATTTTTTTACTAACCCATGCAGGTTTTGAGTTGCTAGGTTTTGAAAACATGCAGTTTTAACTTTACTGGGTATTTTTGACTGACTCATGCATGTATTAGGACCTAGAGATATATGTTGGACTGATTGAAAATGATAAGCCACAGGTTTTAAGCTTACCGTACCCTTTCTGAGGTGATTTGGAGACTTGTTACCATAGATGGATTGTGATAGACCCGGCAGTTCCAGTAGGGTCTCCTCAGGTATTAGACGTAGGAGGGCTTCTGATGTGCCAAAGCCACTTCCGGCTAGGACGCCTCGTATACTGGTAGAGGACAGGATTCGTCCAGCACAGGATGAGCAGCCATTGGATATTGATGATGAGGAGGCTCCGTTTGCCGTTCCTGCTCCTGCTCATGCTCAGGCTCCACGTACGGAGGTCCCAAGCATTTTTGTGCCTACTCAGGAGCTACCGGGCGATTTGAGTCGCCATCCTTTGAGATATCTTCACGCCAACGAGGTGACTTGAAGTCTTTCTTCTCTTTGGATTCTTTTCTTCCTTTTTGCCATTCTTGGGGCATAGGTTTTTGACTTGGGTTGGTTTTTTATGCAGGTTCCCGGCTTTACGCAGCCTCGAGGGAACTGGTTTAACGTGCACTCCCTGTATAACACTTTGCATGAGGATTACAGGGAGATTGTAGCTGGCTGGGAATTTTAGGCCTTTTTCTCGATCCTGCCCCGCCGTTGCCCCTGGGGGTATATGAGGGCTTTATCTGAGCGCTAGTTCCACCAGACTTAGTCCCTTCATTTGCTGGATTACGAGATGATGATGACTCCTATGGACTGGAGATTTATCACCGGCATTGAGTTTGAGGGTGAGTCATTGCTTGTTATAACTGACATTTCGCCCGCTATCGTTCGGTCCCTATTGGGAGTCCCGACGACGACATTCAAGGGTCGGGCAGTCCGATCTGGTCCCTTGAGTATAGATACCCAGGATGGGACTTTGTAGTTTCCTCCGCTTGATGACCAGAGGGCTAGAGATCGCATTCTGAGGCGATTATTTTTGTCGATCATCAGGGGTTGTTTCGTGGCGGATAACTCGTCTACTATGTCTTTCTCTTTGATCAGCGCCACTCGACAGGTAGAGCGCCTCAGTGACTATGATTGGGTCTCCTATACCTTTGCCTATTTTCTTTGGGGCATGCGTATGCTTTCGGAGGGTACGACGGAGGCTTGGTTAGGATTTTACCCATTCCTGCTGGTGAGTACGTCTTTCTGTACCTTTTTGATTTCAGCATTTTTGTCAGTCTTGATCACTGAGGACTTTTGATATTTGTATGGTCTGCTTTGGGCATTTGAGAGGCTTCCATGCCTATGGCCCGCTACTGCTTTAGGTCTGGAGACCTATCCTCGAGGACGGAGATGGCCTCACTCCACTTTGACGGAGGTCCTTATTGCTGAGGGATTCACTCATGCCCGTCTACAGTTGGAGCTTTTGTTGGGTAAAATCTAGTTATGCACAACACGCAAGTATACGTGGTCAACAAGTAATAGAGTGAAAGTAGAGTGTCGATCCCACGAGGAGTTATTTAACAAAAATCACCAAGTACTAACCCGTAACCAACTCAATCTTATTTAAACGAATGAATTTCAAATTATATAATTAAACTACTATTAAATCACCACTAGTTAAATTAAGATTACGGAGATTTAAGATCACAACTTCACTTATTGCTTCATTTAAGTTAACACACTCCTCATCAATTATTCTCACTATTATGAATTGTTAATCAAGAACACGAAAATGAATATAACCATCTCTCGATGCATCATACCATACTCACTCAAATCCACAGATGATAGAATTAAGCAAGACACCCTAATTAACTAATCCACTATATTGCTATGTGAATTACAATTAAAAAGGATTTAATCACAAGTTCTCTATTAGATTACATATGGCGTAAAGGAATAGCTCTATCCTAAACACGAATCATAATTTCCATCTATGCAAAAATCACAAACACATGCTATCATGATCAGATCTAAATCTATACTCATTTTCTGATTTCATATAGATTATCACGGTAATTGTTAGCTAGGCAATTAAACAATTAATTCCAAATCATAATAGACAATCTCAACGATAGATCACAATAATTGATATAGAAGCATATTAAAATAAATTACACAATAAGATCCATTGCAATCTTAAACAAAGAATTAGTTCATTGAATTAAAACTAAGAATCCACACTTGAATAGACATTAAAAAATAAGAATAAGAATAAGAAAAAGAATTGAATCTGTGATCAGCAAATTCGTCCTCCGTTTCGCTCTTAATCTGGATCTCCAATGGCCTCCAAGTGCTTCAATCTCCAAGATCCCCTTTCAACTAGGATTTATTATTTTATTATAAACTAAAATAAACTAAAAACTATATTAATAATATCCCCAAAACTAAGCTGCTGCTTCGCCTTTTATAATCCTGCTGCTAGCCCACAAATCCGTCCAAGTCCTACTTGGACTAAGAGTCACCAGCAACTCTAATTATCTAGTTTAATAATAAAACTATATTATATACCCTAAGCTATGCTAATTGAATCCGACGTCATCTACTCCTAAACTATCTACTATATATATATACATTAGATATATCCACCAGCCTCCTTTTGTTAACAAGTTACGTGTCCTCTTATAATTGCCATTTTAATGCCCTTTTATATCCTACGTTGTCCCTTATGTTCGGTCCAATTGCTAGCCACGTGGCCGTTATCATGTCCAAGACCTTTCCTTTTAATCCCGTGGCCCACTGGCAAAGGAAAGCAATAAGCTGCTACATGACTTAATTTCCAATACTCTTAGCCCACTTTATATCAATTACTGCTCACGAATCCGAATCAAAATAGGAAACATGTTGTTGCCGCCTCCCCGCCCCAGCGGGGGAAATCCTTTACAAGTGCCCGCCCCAGCGGGAGATCATTCTGTCCAGCCTTGTTCGTTGCTAATTTCGCTGCTCCTCCTTTCAAGCTGCCTACAGCCGTGGGCCCATCTTGCATGCTACCCACGTCTTGCCTTTTCGTGAACTACTATATCGTGAGCTGCTACCTTTGACAATGAAACCTTTGCATGAAAATAAATCCCACATGCTATCCAATATTGAGCTTCCCACTTTGCTAAACTTGATCTACTTGGTCCCGAATTTTAGCTCCATTTTGTCCTTTTACGCCACTTAAGCATTCATTCTGTTACATGCATACAAGAGTATAAACCAAGTAAATATGATAGGAGAATTACTTAAAAACAACGAGAATCAAGTTATAACAAATACCGATGAGTGGGTATAAAACTCACTCATCAGCTTTTAATGGCGAATTTTATCACCTGGACGCCGTACACATCCGAGCACTTGACCATCGGATTCGAGGGAGGAGTCCCTATTGGCCGGGAGTTTGACTTATCGACCCGCAGGGTACCGTTGTTGACGGCGGGAGGCTGGGAGCTCTATCTTGGAGAGCGTACTATTAGGAGCATCACGGGGGAGATCGGCATTCCCATTGTTCCTCCAGCTTGGCATCATTGGCCATTGACTGTGCCTTTGATAGACAACCCTTTGGAGGGCATTGATGGCTTCACCCTATCAGAGGGTCCGTACAGCCAGGAGGCATTTGGCAGATGGTGGAGCTCTCGTACTATTGGAGCTCAGACTCGGGCTACCCAGTTTATGGCAGACATGGTGCCAGGATCCGTGATGATGACGGATTGGATAGCTTGCCTCAGGGAGCAGACTCATGCAGACCAGATAGCAGATCTGACTAGGGAGTTGGAGCAGGCTCGTTTCTTTATTAGGCACCTTGGTCGAGATCCATCAAAGGCATCTTCTTTTGACCCATTCAGCTCAGGAGCAGGTCCCTCTTTAGGTCCATTTAGCAGCAGCTATACAGGGGCAGATCCTCCCTTATACCGCCCAGATATGCCTGATCCTAGCAGCTTTGTGCAGACAGAGGAGATGGAGCAGGTTGATCGATTCGACACTGATGTTTACGACTTCCTCTGATAGCTGTTGGAGCTATACTTTTTGGTCGGCCACTATTTTGGCTATTCAGCGTTTGTGCCATCATTTTGATAGACCACTGTAGTAGTTGGGTGGTGGTGCCCCATTTTCCCTGTATTCTTCCTTTCACTTTGTATCAGGATACAGGGATGTTGTATGCAGTAGATAGCTTTTTGTAGATATTCCTGCCATATCTTATCTTCCGCATCATGTTTATATTACTGTCATCATGCATGTATTATGTTATATATATGCATTTAGACAGCTGTGTTTTGACTTGACCTTTGGATAATCTTATGGTACGGTGCTACAGATGACGTCGTCTGCAGTCAGCCGTATTGAGCATTTACCACCATCTGTGGTGGCAGCATCATTGAGGTCCTGGTATGATAGTTTGCCCTTTCCTGATAGGGGGAATGTGGACCAGATGTTGGGGCATTCATTGGCCCTTGCAGATTTTTGGGTTCCGGTCGGATTTATTTAGGGCCTTCTACCCTGCTGGATTACCGACAGGCAAGTGTTCCGCTTCGGGCGGCGTGAGCTGACGTCGACTCTGGAGGAGTACCAGAGATTTACTGGCTTGGATTTAGAGTTGCCGTGCGCTCGGACGGCAATTAGTGATATAAGGAGGCCGTTTATTAGGCTGTCTGGTCTCCGTCAGAGTGTAGTCATGGATGAGATCATTTTGGGGCACGTGATCTCTATGGACTTCTTGATTGAGCGCTTTGGCGAGCTTGACAGTTATGGTCGCCACGTCAGAGATTTCGTTTGTTCAGCAGAGGCATGGCATGTGGCCAGGATAGACATTCTGCTAATGTGTGTTATGGCATATGTCTACATGCCGTTGCAATTGGATCATCTAGATGTGGGATTGGTAGTAGTGGTTAGAGCCCTTAGACAGGGTAGCACCATCATCTCGATGATATTGGCTGAGATATTTAGATCCGCCACGTATTGTAGTACCCATCCAGAGGGGTTTTTTAGGGGCAGTTCGGTCTTGTTGTATATATGGCTGATGTCCCATATACGACCGATTGGATCCTTCAGGCCTAGGGGTTTTTGCTTTACTCATGAGACATCCAGAGCTTTCTCTTTTCAGCCTGCAGAGTGCATTGATGCAGAGTCTTGGTCGGCATTTTTGATTAATATTGAGCATCCGTTTGTGATCTTGCCATGCTCAGGGCTAGCATCCCCATATAGCTTTATCACTCATGCATCTGGCTTGGATTATTTGCCCCTAGTGGGTTTGAGAGGAGTGACTACCTATCATCCTTTGGCAGTCATATGTCAGTTAGATCAGCTGCAGAATTTGCACCACTTCGAGGGGTCTGTTGATCAGAGGATGTCGGCTTCTTTCATGTCATCCGCTGACTTGGTAAGAGTATATGAGTGTTGGACTCATCGGGAGAGGGCTGATTTCTCCAGTAGCCATCCGGGCTGTTCTCCAGAGTATTCTGCGTGGTTGCAGGCAGAGACAGGAGTGGTAGCAAAGGCTTCTTCATCTCCTAGTGTGGACTCTGACGAGGAGGAGCCCATGGAGGATCCATATTCTCCTACCGTGGATGAGCTGTTCACGGGTTTGACCGCTGCTATGGTTTGTGATTCCCCGACCATTCCTGTGGGGATAGATCCGGCTTTAGCAGACTCACTATTCAGGATGACCTTTGAGCGAGACTCGTTTAGAGCACAGATGTTAGCTGCCTTGTTCGGCAGAGATTTATCTTTTGCTGAGAGGGATGGTCTAAAGGCAGATTTGGATGCTAGATTGATTGAGCGGGAGGAGCTCTGCTCTACTCTGGATACTGCAGTTATAGAGCGAGATGAGATTCGCTCTACCAGGGATGCAACATATATTGAGATCAAGGAGACTTTGATCGCTTGAGACGCAGCTTTTGTAGAGAGGGATGAGGCTATAGCTTCCCGTGATTTCCACATTGCTGATAGTACTGCTCTCCGATCTTACACTCATGGTTTGGTCACCGAGATGGTGCTTATATTGATGACCACAGTGCCACCTTGTAGATGACTGTGGATGTTCTAGGCCGTATGGAGGCTGAGTGGATTGCACTTACTGCTGCTCCACCATCTTCGAAGAGAGATGCTATGCTGGCATTGCTGACTTGCTTGTCCTTGAGTCCATAGACTAGCTTTATTTTTCATGCACAGACTAGATCAGCCATTTTGTCATGTATAGGTAATTATGTATATAAAGCAGTTTTATATATCAGATAAATATATTTTTGATGCACTTCCCTGATTGGGGATGTATTGCCATTAATGAGTGATTACCACTTATTTTAGGACTCGCAGTTGTTGATGTATCTTGAGCTCCTCCTTGATGGACTGACAGTTGAGATGTCAGAGAGTATCTCAGATGGGCCTGTTGACCAGGGTAGTTTGATAGAATTTAGCTTCTATTTGTCTTTGATGTCTTGGAACTGGTCTTTTATTATTATTTTTTTCTTTGAAGATCAAACCGCGCCGTAGATGGTTGCCTACGTACTCCCGGGTTGAGGGAGATCAGGTCATTCGTAGTTCTGGCTAGTTTGGTTGGAGAGGTTTGAAAGGAATTTATCTTGGATTTTGAGTATGGTTTGATGAGTTTTTGAGTTTTTATTTGGTTTGACCGCACCAGAAATGGCTGCCTACATTTCTCCCGGGTTGAGGGAGATCAAGTCATTTGTAGTTCCAGCTTTTTGTGGAGTGATTTGATTTTTGAATTTTTGGATTTTTTATTTAGTCTGACCGCACCAGAAATGGTTGCCTACGTACTCTCGGGTTGAGGGAGATCAGGTCATTCGTAGTTCCGGCTTTCTAGTGAAAAAATGAACCTGATTTGATTTGTAGGACCCGGATGCGGGTATGCATGTGCTTCAGATGTAATACCTTTTCACGGTGTCTGAATTGATGATTTGGGGAAATTCGGTCCCATCCATCTCTTGCAGTTTGATAGCACCCCCAGTCAACACTTCTTTGACAATGAAAGGGCCTTCCCAGTTTGGGCCAAATTTTCCTTTGGCTTCATCTTGATTGGCCAGGATTTTCTTTAGCACCAAGTTATTTTCTCTGAATTGCCGAATTTGGACCTTCTTGTTGTAGGATCTGGCGATCCTTTGTTGGTATAACTGTCCGTGGAAAATGGCCGTAGCACTCTTTTCATCTACTAGAGACAGCTGATGATACCGGTCTTACAACCATTGATCTTCATCTATTTGAGCGTCGATCAACACTCGCAAAGATTCCATCTCTACTTCTATGGGAAGGACTGCTTCCATGCCACAGACCAACTAGTAGGGGGTAGCCCCAGTAGAGGTGCGCATTGACGTCCTGTATGCTAACAGAGTTAGAGGCAGCAGGTCAGGCTAGTCCTTATGATTGGCGGACATTTTCTGCATGATCTTCTTAATGTTTTTGTTGGCCGCTTCGACAGCGCCGTTCATTTTGGGCCGATAGATGACGGAATTAACATGCTTGATGTGGAACTTACTGCACAGATCCACCATCATTTGATTGTTCAGGTTTTTGGCGTTGTCTGATACGATCACCTCTGGTTGTCCATGTCGACAGACGATATTGTTTCTGATGAAACTGATGATAACCTCTTTTGTGACTTTGGGAAAAGAGGCTGCTTCGACCCATTTGGTGAAGTAATCGATCATAGTGAAGATGAATCGATGACCATTGCTGGCTTTGGGTTCCACTGGACCTATTACGTCCATTCCCCACATAGAGAAAGGCCATGGTGAATGTTGTCCGATTTATATAATGACAAATACGCGCAAGTATACGCTGTCAACAAGTAATAAAGAGTAAGTACAGATATCGTTCCCACGAAGAATTAACTAATAAAAGATCTCCATTTCAGTCTTAATTAAACGAGCGATCACGTTGTTAATTTAAACTAGACAAGTAATTAAACTAAAACTAAGTAATCCTAGAGTAAAATCAGATAATGAAGACATGAGATCCCAATTTCCCCTAATGATTCATCTAAGTCAACATACTTCCATTTAGGTCAAATTAATCGTCACAGTTTGTTAGCCGAGAACACGAAAGTGAGATAAGGCCATCTTTCAATGCACCTAATCCATATCATATACAATCCACAGATGATAGAACGTATATGAACACCCACATTATCTAAACCCCTATATGTCTATGTGATTTACAAATAAATAGGGTTTAAGTCCAAGTTCTCAATTGACTACGAGCAGCTCTTCGGTATATGTCTATCCTAAGCACAAATCACACGTCCAACGCCATGTGGACACACAATCGCCCGCTATTATGATTAGATCTAAACCCACATTTCGTCTTTCAAGTCCATATAGGTTATCACAGTAATTGGTCACGAATTAATTAAGCAATAAAAGCACGAATCATAATAGACAATCACCTAACAATCACTAAGAACAACATGGAAGCATATCAGTATAAAATACTCAAAAGGTTCCATTAAAATCTCAAAATAGAGTTTAAGATATCATAATGAAGCACATCTATCATCCACAAGTTGAATACACATCATGAGATTACAAAAATAGAAAGCAAAGAGAGTCTAAATATAGAAAATGCAAATCTGAGTCCTCAAGCTCCAATATTGAATCTTCAATGCTATCCACTTGTTTCAATCTTCTTCTCCAAACAAAACTCTAGAAACTAACTAATTAAACTTAACTTTAATCTACTCCTAACCTAATCTAGACAAGGAAATTAAAGGAAAAGGAAAGAGAAAGCTAGGGCTAAGCTAAGCTCCCAAAGGGAGTATATCTTTTATGTGTGCCAAATGAGCCTTAAATAGCCTCCCCAGTCGAGTCTGCCTTCCTGCCCCAACACAATCTAGTCGACACTTAAGTGAAAGTCAATCTGCATGATAGAAGACTGGCGCAGCTGCGCAGGCAAGGAGTGCAAAATCAGGCGCAGCTGCGCAGTAGGGGATCTGGCCCAGATAACTGGCGTAGCTGTGCAGCTTGTAGGCATGCTGCTGGCGCAGCTGCGCAGGGCTTTGCGTGCTGAATTTCTGCCTCTGTTGCATGTTCCTGCTGCACTTTTCTTGCCCTCTCTCCTTAGCTTTATTCATGCTGCTCCATGCTCCTTTTACTCTTTTTCTCTACACGCCAACACCTCATGTTTTAGCTTCTCGTTCCCTTTTGGCATTCTTTTGTCAATTCTAGCCCCTTGTGCACCAAAGGAGTTCCTAAACCTAAAAACTACAAAAGAAGCATAAACGCATAAAAAGCACAAACATACTTGAGTTTAAGCAGTGAAATAAGCTAGTTAATATCCAAATATATGGTCATAAAAACCACTTATCAAATACCCCCAAACTTAAACGTTGCTTGCCCTCAAGTAACACAAACAAAATAAAACACAGATGCGATGCAGTATCTACAATGAATGTAACCTACCTTATCATGAATGCGAATCCAAGTCTCAATCATAATTGATATTCAAATGAAATGCCTCAGAAAAATCACAAGATAATCAAACATGAAGCTACCCAAGACAAGACCATAACGCATATTCTTGCAAATCCAAACATGTTAGCATTGATGTAGTGTGTGTATGCCTAGCAACCATTAAACATGCCTTCAGACAAAAATATCACATACTATGCTTCTTAGGGGAAAACAAGTTTCAACTCAAGAAAAGCAGTCAATCAGATAAGTTCTAACTAAGACCATGCATTACTTAAGCTAAGAGTCAACAAGAGGTTTATTATACTTTTTATTTACTCACGAGGGTGTTTTAGCTCTTTCCCATGTACACAATCGACTGTGCAATGCCTAGTCCTCTTAGGCTTTTCAATGATACTCGTGTAGCGAGCTTTCGACCAACGACCCCCAGACCAAAGGTCTTAGGGTACTGGGTGTAGAGACACCCCGAGGGCTTACTTGCTTGAATATCAAAGGCCACAGAACTCGACGTAGCCGACGTGTTTATTCTATTTTTCTCCTTTTTCTTTTTCTTTGTATTATCTTTTCTTCTCTTTTGTTATTCCACAGGAGAGTGCGTCTTACGCTCCATCTCTTCAAATAGCATGCATACCCCCTCATTCCCCCAAACTTAAGCTTTTAACAGTTTTAGTTATTATTATTTGATTACTGAAACTCTTTCATTAACACACCGATTTCCCACCAGAAGATAAGTATGTGAAAATTTAAACTGAGCATATCATAGTGGTCACTCTATCGTGCTAACCGGTTACACAGTATCTGTCAGATAAGGATTTACATATATGACAATATTATCAAGCTTAAGTCTCAAGTCGGTTTGAAAAGCAAGTAAAATTTTGTTTCTTTATAGGCCAAACAAATACAAACCAACTAAAACTGGATTCATGCAATGTGTTCTAACACAGTTAACTAAAACAAAACAAAAATTTTGAAAAATTTTGAAAATTTTTAACAAAATATGACCTACATGCACTATATGGACAAACACAATATGCAAAATGAAATGATATGCAAAATGAAATGAACTAAACTACATGAAAAAATAAACCCTAATACCCCCAAACTTAAAATGTTCAATGCCCTCATTGAAGGTAAAAGGTAAAAAGGAAACTCCCCTAGTCGGACTCGTCGTCGCCCTCCTCCTCAGTCTGCTCTGGAGGTGTGTATGGCGGAGGGTACTGGCTGCCTGTACCAAAAGTAGGGAACTCTGCATGCACGCCCAACATCCAAAATGCCCGAGATAGAGCCTGGGAGAACTCGAATGTGTAAGTCTGGAAGTCTGTGTATATGGTGTCCATCCGTCTCCTCAGCTGCCTGATCTCCCTTTTCTGATTAGAAAACTCTTTGGAAGTCGGCCCTGCTGCCGGCTGAGCCTGCACTGGATCTCCTTCTGCTTCTTCTTCTTCCTCATCCTCATCTTCATCCTCATTAGAATCTCCAGCAATGAATGTAGACACTCAAAATTTTGCTTTTGTCGTACTAACCCTGCAGGAGGGTAAAAGCGTCATTTTACTTCGGAGACAACCCCGAAGTAGGTCAAAAGATCCCGGTCATCTAAGAGACAACCCCGGGAATGATGAAGAGGACCAATGAAGTCCAAACATACCGCGACCCGATCGAAGATCGACGAGCTGAGACAGTGATCATCGAAAACCACCTCAGTAAATCTCGAACGATGTGCCATCAAAAGATAATCCTACGAACTGATATTTGGACCGGGAAGATATCTCAGCTATGAGTATCGATTTCCCGAATCCTAATTCAGTCAAACTCGATCTTATCTCGCTGCGTTCGTCAAAGACGGTCTAAAAGATTAAGCGGCGGACGTCAACTTCTGCCGAACCGAGACCGAAGGACCAATAGCCAAGCCGGGGGGCCACTTGGGTAGCCTCAACCATGTATGCGGCTGGCTGCATACATGTGTACGGCTACCCGGGACAGATTATAATCCCCCACTTAGTTCATTTTAGAAAAAAAGAGAGACATTTAGAGAGAGAAATATATTTCTAGAGAGAGAAGAGCTCGGGTGGAACATAAACCAAGAAACTTGAAGCTCAAATCTTCCATCTAGCATCTACTTGAAGCCATCTTAGTGTTCTTAGTTCATCCCAGGAGTCAAAAAGCTTGTTCACGCGTCCCCCAAGGTGAAATAACGCACTTTTAGCTTCGTTTCCTTTGTAAACTTGGTTCAAATGATAGATTGATGAAGTATCTTGTTTGAATATAGTTAAACTTGTTGTATTTTAAGCATATTGTGTAATAGTTGATAGATTTTACATTTTTATCGGTTATATTGTGCTTAATATGTTGTATATTGACTTTGCAGGCTAGATATACCTAGATCTAAGCCTAATCTAGTCCCCGAGAGGTTATTAAGCATGAAGCTTTAACCCGGGGGCTATAACGGCTTAGATTTATGGTATATCTATGGATTTATTGCTTTGGAAGGTCCCAGTTAACCCGTATAGCCCTAAATCTATATTTAGAGGCGAAAGGGGGGCCGAATCAGCACAAACGATGATTTTAAACGATGAAATCGCTTAGTATCGAGGCCGTGGACATTATGTATATGTTATTTTGTTCAAATCATGTGAGCCTAGGAATCCCGATGTCGAGATCCCCGAATGGATCTGACTTGATTCCCATGATGGACCGGTTTTTATGTTGTAAATGCTTTAAATAACGTAAATATCGATGTACATGTAATATTTGGATCATAAAAATGAACTCGAGGGGTTAGTCTCGAGAGCTCGGGTTCAAGATCCCGTGATAGTGAAAACTTTAATTACGGGAGCTCGGTTCATCGAGATGGCTTTCATGTCGATGATGATCCGAACCTTTTTAACGCTTTAGCAACCATATCATCAAAATGATTTCTCAAAGAAAAACCACAAAGAGCTTTTGATAAAATAAAGCGATTTGGGGTAGATCATGTAATTAACGTAAAGAATAAAAGGAAGTATCAAAGTCCTCGATTCCTAGTCGGGTAAAGGATTTGAAAACCTTACTTTCTAAAACCTCATTTCAATTTGCATATCTTGTTAAAAATGAATTTTTGATTAAATCAAATCCTTCGTACCTAGGTGAAAAAGAGGTACAACACTACTTTTAAGTCACCAAAAAGACTTAGAAACTAACTAATAAAGCTTTCAAAATAAAACACACACACACACACACACACACCTACACACTTTTTGCATAGAAAATCAATAAGATACGGTACCGTGCTTGCACGGGAGTCGGGGGGTGCCTAGCACCTTCCCCCCACTTAACCTAGCCCCCGGATTCCACGAATCTCGAATTTCAAGACCAATCAAAGAGTCACGCATTGGACCATCTTGCGAAAAACTATTAAAACCCAGATGAGTTGGTACATTCATTTCCAAAATACCAACTGACGACTCTGTCTCAATCGGTCCAATCAATAAAATCAAACTTTTCAAAATCGTCGACACATATGTCGGTACTGGTTTCTTACGAAATTCACCCTTTAAAACGAAACCCCAAAGACAAAGCGAAAGCGAAAGGGAAAAGAATAAATTTAGGAAATCGGGGCACTCTTCTCTCGTCCCACGGATAAGAGACGATGGTAAACAACCAAAGAGAAATAAAACCCCCCTTTCAACTAAAGGAAGGGCACGAAGGGGGAATTTTTTTTTTGCCCTGCGTCGACAAGTTGCGACTCTGCTGGGGATCAAAGAGGGCTTAAGCCGCGATCAAACTCTTTGATTTTCATTCTGCATATGCATTTGTGTGAATGATCTTTGTGTGTGTCAATCTTTTAGCATCTTGTATTAGTGCCTCACACAATATAGTAGTGCTTCGCACAATGTCATCATATTACATGCGGTGAGGACGTGAATGTATGTTGTGTGGTACCTCCATTAGGGGGCAATCCCGTCGGTTGTTTATTACTGGACTCCTATGGATGTTTCCATTGTGAGGCTCAGGAAAGGCACTACTCAGATCTGCTCTAATCGAAACATGGATGTTTTCATCGAATAGATTGCTAAGATCTGGGGACCAATTTCAAACAGCCCGTGAGAGTAACCCTAAGATAGGTCAGCCTCTGATAAACCAAACGCGCGGTGTGCTTCTTCATGCCGTATTTAATCTTCCGTGTATGTAAATGACCATTGTCTTGGACTGTCATACACACATCTTTCACATCTTGTCATCAATTCGACTAATCCGTTGTATTGCAGGAAAAGATTAAAAAACCATTAAACTGATGCATAGCATGTCATGCATCCCTATCCACCAATATCCAGTCTAAACTAGATATCGGTTGTCATGCAGATTGGTCCTAAAACCCGATCGTGAGCCAAAAAGGCCCTTTCACCAATCCAAATGGCTGAAGGAAGTTCATTATAACCCATCCCAGTATCTCAAGATGAATTCGAGGAGTTTAAGAAGCAAATGGCTGAGATGACGACCCTGTTAAAAGAACAGTGCAAAGTATCTCAGGAATCTAAGCACAAGAGTCCGACTGAATCCTCTGTGCAAGGAGATATGAAAGTACCCAAGAAGGAAGGTGATACCCATACGTCCACACCTATATCTCCCCTCGATGTTAAAGTACCCAAGGAGGCCCCGATCCAGAAGACGACACGGGACATCACAAACCTCCGGGAGGACAAAGACACTGGAGACATTAGGAAGAATGTTAGACAGATGGAAGACGCTATCCGGTCTATAAAAGGGATAGGATCCCATGGGAGCGTGAATTACTCGGATCTGTGTATTTTCCCAAAGGTGAGATACCCAGATAAGTTTTAAATCCCTGAGTTCGAGAAATACAACGGACTGGGAGACCCATACACTCACTTGAAAGTCTACATAGGTGAACTTGGAACTTACGTCGAGGATGAAAACCTCAGGATGCAGCTATTCCAAAAGAGCCTTACCGGTGAAGCCCGAACGTGGTACGCACTGATAGACAATTCCAAAGTCAGAGGTTGGGAAGATTTGGCCCATGCTTTCCTCAACCAATACAGTTTTCAATCCCAGATGGCACCTAATCGTTATCAAGTTACCAAAGTTAAGAAACTGGGTAATGAATCGTTCAGAGAATATGCGCAGCGGTGGAGGCGAATGGCGGCCCAAGTCAACCCACCAATGGATGAGGGTGAGATGGTGACCACCTTCATTGATATACAAGAAGCCTCTTTCTACGAGAGAGTCCTCACCGGGTTAGGAAAATCCTTTTCCAAAATGATCAAACACGGGGAAATTGCAGAAATGGGTTTGAAGTCTGGAAAAATCAAAGACCTAACTGCTTTGGAAGCCGTAGCCGAGCACATACAGTCAGGAAATTATGCAAGAGCTCCCAAAAGAGGATCAAAGAGGAAGGAAGAAGATGTCTCGTTAGTATTGCAAGGACAATCTGCCAACAAGAGCCCTACCTCACCTATCTAGAGGCAGAACCCTCATCCCGCGAATTTTCGAAATCCTATAGCAATGAAAGTTGGGGAAAGCAAGCGAAGAAGGATATTTACTCCTTTGGGAGACTCCTTGGAAAATATATTAGCCCTGCTGATCGCCCAGAAAAAGATCGTTGAGCTTGCTCCACCTTCTGATCCAAATGGATGGCAATTCGATTCCAGCAAGAAATGCGCCTACCATTCCAACTCACCGGGGCATGATACTCAGGAGTGTTCAACTCTGAAGCATAAAATTCAAAACTTGGTTGACAGCGGGGAGATTATAGTCAAAAGCCCTGAGCAACCGAATGTCAACAATAACCCTTTGCCTCAGCATGCGGAGGAAGGAGTCAACATAATCAGTGCCGGAAGTAGGGAAAACCGTAAATACCTGAGGAAGATGGGAGAGTTACCCTCGGCACATGACCCTGCAATATGGGGATACCCTGAAGAAAAGTATGGGGTAGAGCAAGAATTAGCTTCAATCAGAGCGCAGGTGGATCAGCTAGCTGAATTGGTGGTATACCAACACCAGTTGACCCGAAAGCTCATCGACCAGGTCTTATCAATGCTAAATGACCCCATATCTGTCCAAGATGTTTCCACCTCCAAAAGGGATCAGATCCGTTGCCCAGAGCAGAACAAATGGACTGAAAAGATGGCTCGAGAAGCTAGATTGCAGAGCCGTCGAGATTTTGCCGCCAAACAGAAATTCACCCCATTGAGGCAATCCAGGGAGGAGATTCTCTGTACCTTGATCGAGGAGGGGAAGATTATAGAATTTTTGCCACCCCCAGATACGAGATCAAAGTGTTTTAATCCTTCCAGATCCTGTCTTTACCATTCGAATGCCCCTGGACATGCCACGGAAGAATGTTGGGCCCTGCGACATCTAATCCAGAACTTGATTGAATTAGGATAACTGGACTCAATGAACAAAGCTAAGATCTTCTTTGAGGAAGAGATAAACTACCCTCGAGGACCGAGGAATTTAGAAGGTATGATAGCCGTTATCCTTTGCATAGAAGGAATATCTGGCGGACCCATAACCATCCAAGGAGTATCTGAGCAGAGAAACAAAGCCACTCTTAAGATACCAGCGCCTAAACCCCTGATGTTGGCCCCTTGGCCACAACTCCCAATTCTCAACCTGAAGAAGGTACCATGGAATTACAGAGAAGGTATAAAATTGGCACCTGACTGTACCGCCATCATACCTAGGGAGAATACATGTTACCTCCCAGGGTGTTTGGCAAAACCGGCAACCAAGGTATTGGGGAAGGTATCTACTGGAAAGATTACAGAGTTCCTCCACAAGATGGGACACGGTAAAGCTAGGACGGTGTGGCAATTGGAGGCTGAACCCCATCAAATCTCTATATTGGATTTGGTTTTAGATTCTGACAACCATCGTCAAATCCTGATCCAAGTATTGGAGGAAGCACACTTACCCAAGAGTATCGATACTGAGAAATTCCAGCACTTGATCAGCCATGTACTGGACAGTAATGTGATATCCTTCACTGACGATGATATACCCGCCGAAGGAACTGGGCATCACAAACCATTGCATATCGCTGTCGTTTCATCAGGATATGTGGTAGGTGGTGTGCTAATCGACGGAGGGTCGTCTTTATACATCTGTCCACAAGATACTCTAGAGAAGATGAAGATCAACCCGAATCGAATTCGGGAAAGCCATGTCGTGGTACGAGTTTTCGATGGATAAAGAAGGGATACCATGGGGGAGATTGAGCTTCCTGTAGAGATTGGCCATTTCACTTTCAACATACCTTTTTAGATCCTGAAGATCACTACCGGGTATAATTTATTGTTAGGATGACCATGGATCCATATGGCTGGCGCCGTTCCTTCAACTCTTCATCAACAACTGAAATATATCGTCAACGACAATCTGGTGACTGTCAGTGCAGAACTTGATTATCCTGTTCATGACCTGGTGGATATGCCCCTGATCGGTGTGAATGAAGGTGTCGAGCCTGCCAGTTTTCAAGCCTTCAAAATCAGCAATCCGCGATATAACTCTGTGGGGCCCCCGGTCTTAATTCCCTGGATATCTCCAGAGGTGTTGGCAGTTGGCCAAGAGATGCTGTCCCGAGGACATCGACTAGGCCTGGGATTGGGGAAAAATGGCCAAGGAATCAGGAACCCAATTCGTATACCCACGCAGTTGGGAAAGGTTGGACTCGGATATTCTGGTGGATCCAAGCATCAGAATCTTTACAAGCATAAACCAGTTAATCATCTGATTCACCTCAAGCCAAACCTTGGTGAAGCTGGATTTAAAGAGCCACTCAAGAAGATCCCCCTCATTATTTCAAACCTTCTGATTCCTAAAGTCAATCAAAGAGGACATCAGACAGACGGGGATGAAAAGCCTATCCAGGAGTTGGCTCGGAAGGCTAAAGACTAAGAAGTTTCTGGAAGAAATTCAGTTGCAATTCCTGAGCAGTTTTTGCCACTCTGAAGAGGACCTGAAGAAGTCCGACGGGGCAGATCTGTCAAGTGATCAACCTATTCTCCCAGTCCTTAAATGGGGAAATGTAAACATCCTGAGCAAGGATCTAGGGACCAGTTCCAAACCAGTTATGGCCATCTTGGAAGACTGCGACTCCAGTAGCGTGTCTATCTCAGCGACTCCCCAGGAGCTCATGACCAGTAATTGGACGATTACCACACAGATCGTCCGTAAAGGGTAAAAACCAGGAAGCGACCGCTGACAGGGAGCTTTACCTTTATCTATATTTATGTCTGTTTTATGTCATCTGTAGCTTGTTATTACTTGTTGTTATATTAACTGATGAATCCTTTTGTAATTGACAACTACTTATATATGTTTAGCAATCAAGTTTTTGTATCAGGTTTCTTAATTTGCATGTTTCTAGCCACGTCCATAGTTTGCCGAATTTGAGTAATGATTACGATTTCGACATAGAATTGGACTTTGACTTGATGGGAATCGAGCAGGAGGAAGGGGATGACGACGAGGTGCCCGAGGAATTCAAAGCATGGGTCAAAGATAAACCTAAACCCAACCTCGATCAAACCACCACCATAAATATCGAAACCCCCGACGATCCCAAAGAAATACAGATCGAAACCAGCCTTCCCTCTAACCAAGAAAAAGAACTAATCCAACTCTTAACCAAATTCAAGGATGTTTTTGCCTTGTCTCATGAAGACATGATAGGTCTATCCACTGATATCGCCGTCCATCGACTACCAATTAAAGAAGGGTTAAAACCAGTCAAGCAGAAACTGAGACGGTTGAAACCAGAATGGAGCCTGAAGGTCAAAGAGGAAATTATCAAATAGTTCAAAGCGGGAATCATTATGGTGTCAACGTACCCTGAATGGTTGTCCAACGTAGTCCCAGTGCCAAAATCTGGAGGAAAGGTGCTAGTTTGTGTAGATTATCGAGATCTTAATAAAGCCAGCCTTAAATATGACTTCCCAGTGCCGTTCATCCACGTATTAATCGACAACACTGCACAGTTCGAGATATATTCTTTCTTTGATTGCTTTGCTGGATATCACCAGATCATGGTTGCTGAAGAAGACAGGGAAAAGACCGCCTTCATTACCCCATGGGGAACCTTTTGTTATCGAATACTAGCTTTTGGCCTTACCAATGCTGGCGCTACTTATCAAAGAGCTATGATGACCTTATTCCACAATATGATGCACAAAGAATTTGAGGTGTATGTGGATGATATCATCGCAAAGTCCCGACAGGCTGATGATCATTGCACCCATCTCCGGAAGTTGTTTGAACGACTCCGCAAATTTAATCTGAAGTTGAACCCAGCAAAATGTGCTTTTGGTATGAAATCCGGCAAACTACTGGGATTTCGCGTGAGCAACTGGGGCATTGAATTGGATCCTGCCAAAATCAAAGCCATCACGAAAATGCCTGAACCAAAGACAGAGAAGGAAATCCAAGGTTTCCTGGGAAGAATAAACTTCATCAGCCAGTTCATATCGCAGTTGACAGCAACCTATGAACCCATTTTCAAACTATTCAGGAAGAACTCTTCGGGAAACTGGAATGAAGACTGCCGGAAAGCCTTCCACATCATCCAGAAGAGGTTGATTGAAGCACCTATTTTGGTACCCCCAAAGGATGGGATTCCGTTGTTCATGTATATCTCAGTCAACTCCAACGCTATGGGTTGTCTACTGGGGCAGAAGGATGACATGGGGAAAGAAAGAGCTATCTATTATCTCAGTAAGCGCTTCAGCAGCGGAGAACAGAAATATACTCTGATAGAAAGAACCTGCTGTGCATTAGCTTGGGCAGCCACGAGGTTACAACATTATCTACACGGCCATACCACTTATCTCATATCAAGGATGGCTCCTTTAAAATACATCTTCAGCAAGCCAATTTTGAACTGCCTCTATCTAAGTGGCAGTTAATCCTTCAACAGTTCGACATCATATATGTCACCCAAAAGTCCATCAAAGGGCAAGGGATTGCAGATCACCTGTCGGCTGCACCAACAAGGGGTTTTGAACATCTGGAAACGTATTTCCCCGAGGAGGAAGTGTTGATTGTTCAACTGATCGATAAGGAGGATCAAGGTCAATTCTGGAAAATATATTTTAATGGTGCATCAAACACTGAGGGTGCCGGAGCCGGGGCAGTCCTGGTATCTATCACGGGAGATCAATACCCCGTGGCAACCAAGTTGCATTTCAACAATTCCAACAATACCGTAGAATATGAAGGGTGCACTGTGGGGTTGAAGCTGGCTCAGTCCATTGGATTGAAACGTTTAGCGGTGTTTGGAGATTCGGAGCTAGTTATCAGACAGTCTACCGGGGCATACACCACCAAAGAGCTACATCTACTGCCGTATCATCGACATGTTCTCAGACTGGCAGGGGAGTTTGAAGACATTGCCTTCATGCATATTCCCCAAAATCGAAATGATTTCGCTGATGCGTTAGCCACATTAGCCTCACTGGTGAGCCTGTCAGCAAGAAAGGGAATGCCTGTCATCACTTTCGCTGTGCAGAATACACCATCATATGGAAACAATGTAGGGGAGATATTAAATGAGATACCACATGCGGGACCACCTTGGTACCACCATATCAAAGAATATTTGCGATATCAATCAACCCCGGAAGGGATGAGTCAAGCCGCGAAGAAGCGCATAGAGAAAATGGCTATGAATTTCTACCTAAGTGGAGATGCTCTCTATAAGATAGATCCAGGTGTAGGCCTTCTGAGATGTCTAGACCGGGAGCAAGCCCAGCGACTTATGAATGAAGTACATGGTGGAGTATGCGGAGCACATATGAGTGGACCCCTACTTGTCAAAAAGATTCTGAGGACAGGACACTACTGGATATCCCTCAAAGCGGATTGCGATGATCATGTCAAGCATTGCTATCAATGCCAGATCCACGCCAGCATTATTCACGCGCCTCCGAATTAACTACATTGCATAACATCACCATGGCCTTTTTCCATGTGGGAAATGGATGTGATAGGACCAGTTGAGCCTAAAGCCAGTAACGGTCATCGATTCATCTTCACTATGATTGACTACTTTACCAAATAGGTGGAAGCAGCTTCTTTCCCCAGGGTCACCAAGGAGGTCATCGTTGGTTTCATTAGAAACAACATCATCTGTTGGTATGGACAACACGAGGTTATCATATCAGACAACGCGAAGAACCTAAATAACGAGATGATGAGGGAACTGTGCAGTAAGTTCAATATCAAACACCTCAATTCGGTTATTTATCGTCCAAAAATGAACGGCGAGGTGGAAGCGGCTAATAAGAACATCAAGAAGATAATGATGAAGATGTTAGCAAATCACCGGGGATGGCCTGAGCTATTGCCGTTAACCCTACTTGCATACCGGACGTCGACTCAAACCTCGACTTGGGCAACACCCTACTCACTGGTATATGGTATGGAGGCTGTACTTCCTGTCAAAGTGGAGATGGAATCACTAAGAGTGATCTTAGATGCCCAGATAGAGGAGAGCCAATGGATACAACATCGATACGATCAGTTATCCCTTATAGATGAAAGAAGAGCTGCTGCTATATTCCATGGTCAACTCTATCAACAGCGAATGTCCCGATCTTATAACAAGAAGGTGCAACCTCGGGAATTCAAGGAGCATGATTTGGTACTGAAAAAGATCATTCCGGGCTAGGATGCAGCTAAGGGAAAAATTGCCCCAAACTGGGAAGGACCCTTTCTTGTCAAAGCAGTCCTATCGGGCGGAGCTTTGAAATTGGAAGAGATGGACGGTGAGTGTAAGACCCCAACTTTTATGAATAAAAATTTAATTTTCTTTATATATTATTTCGAAATAGTAAGGTGTTGATTTGATAAATATGAAAGTTATGGGTGAAATGTGCAAATATTTTAAAATGAGCAAGTGGTTATAAAATATTCTTGTTGTCAGGGAATATTCGTTTGATCGTGGAATATTCTTGTTGTCGGGGAATATTCGTACGACGGCGCAGCTATTTGTGGGCCCCACAACAGAATAACTGTCGGATATAGAAAGCGACAGAAATAACTTTTTTTACAAAATAACGGAGTAGTTGTTACCGTTAGTACTGTTGAAATACCCGGTGGTTAAAATACAGTGATACGCGGTGTTGCACAGTAGCACACGGTATTGCACAGTATTTCGAATTATTGAGTCTTACGTGAGAAGGCACTTACTCAATTATTGTTATAGTAATTACTGTTCAATATTTTATATTATTGACTCAATAATTGCTACGTTTATATTTTATATTATTGACTTAATAATTGTTACATTGATATTTTATTGACTCAATAATTGCTACGTTGCTATTTTATATGATTGATTCAATAATGGCTACAGTTGATAGTTTGTATTATTGATTCAATAATTGTCACTGCACAGTATTTCACATTATCAACTCAATAATTCATATTATTTGAATAATATTATTAGATAGCATTATTGACAATGTCTAAGGAAGTTCTGTCTAGGAGGGGTTATTTAATTGCGCACCAGTAAGGAGAAGTCCTTATCGGAAGGCCCCCTCTTTCCTGGAAACGACCTGGTTGTCAATATTATAGTTCTGTAATCTTATTTGTGAATAATTAATTATTGATTTATATGATAAGGAAATATTTATTTTGTGGATATAAAAGAAGGAATTAGTGCTGATGTGTTTTTTATCAGTATTTTGAGGGGAAAAATCATCTGTTTATGGATTTCGGATAATTTATGTTTGGAATTTGGAAAAACTTCCTTCTACAAAGTTGTAGAGAATTCAATTTCCTATAGAAGGACATAGAATTTGTATTTTTCTAACAAACGGGCTATTTATTATGAATTATTGAAGTTTTGGAAAATAAATATTTTTTAATGGGTGGGCCCCACTTTTGTTGAAAATTCTAAAACTTTGAAAGCCCCAGGCGGCGGATTTTTTTTTTAAAAATAATATATTTTATTATTTTAGTCTCCTTTGGCATCCTAAGTTTTTCCTATAAATAGGGTGCTTAGGTTAGAATTGAAAATCACACCAAAAATTAGAAGTTTTCTCTCTCTATAATATCGAGCGTATTTTTGTGAGTATTTAGATACTTTGAGTATTACTATTCAGTACAAGTTTCCTTCGGTATTATATCCGATATTTCAGTCAGAGGTACTATTCTTTTGAGGTAAGGGATATTATTTTCTTTCATAAATGATGTTATTCTTTTCAATATCATTATACCAAAATATTAGCATGGATTCTATTATGAAATTCTTATTTTTTCCGTCGGAGTTACTATTCACGTATACGGCACTATTCACAAAAAAAATTAAATTTTCTTCTGTTTGTCCAAATTGCTTGTTAAGGTTCCTATCTTTGATTGGATCTAAGTTTTTATCTTTATTCTTGAATTTTGCTCCACAAAGTATTATTATGGAATATTCTTGAACTTGAATAAACTAAAATACGAATCCTTAATCTTATCCTTTATTTCACTGGATTCGTTATTTATATGGTTTTTCATCATCCTCAGTCCTAAGTGGTGATATAATTGAATATCTTTGGCCTGTAGAGCAAAGATGAATGATTACCTGATGAATATCTTTGGCCGTAGTGCAAAGATGACAAATGTTGAGATAAACATGACCACTGATGATACAAATGAATATCTTTGGCCTGTAGTGCAAAGATGAATATTGATTTGAGATGTATATTGATTGATGTTACAGGGATAAAATATTGATGATGGACTTTTAAATCATAGAAGATAGTAGACTTCATTCTCTACTTAACTCTTCTAATGAATTGTTAGTTCCGCTGCGAATATTGATCTAAAGTTGGTTGTCCATTATATTTTATCTGATTTGTTGAAGACTAACGATAATTTATTTTCCATTATCTTAGTCATAATATTCTTTACTGAGCTAGTTGAGCTCACCCTTTTCATCTGTTGTCCTCTTCAGGAAATGAGAATGTCGCAGGGACTAGTCAGGGGACAGAGTGCTGGTCCGAGTTAGAGCAGTAGTAGTCCTCACTATTTCTGATAAATAGTGTGATAATAATTGTAATGAGGACTTAGTTTGAATATTAATATTTTTTACATATTTGTATTGACACTCACAGTTGTGTGGTCGTATTTTGCACGACCGTATGATATAAAGTTTGTATTTGAATTCTGTACCATGTATTTGGCGACTCAGAATGGGTTGGGTTGACTAGACCTATTCTGGGGGTGTCACAGTTGGTATCAGAGCTTAGGGATATGATCTCTGGCGGAGATCGTGAAATAGAACTAGGAGGGGAGAGACGAGTAAATCCTTCGCTAGTATGTCCTACCTAAGCTTATGTGGTATTTAATTGGTCAGTAGGAGAACAGGGTTAATATATGGTATGTTAATTTGTTTAATTAACCCTTGTTTTATGGCAGTATTTGAGAATGGCAGCTGAGAATGTTAACAACGAAATGAATGAGACCGTGGAGACACCTTTAATCACTAACCAGGAGAACGTGCAACAAGAAGGCAATGTTCATCCTGAAAACAACGCTGGTCAGACGATAAACGATGAGATGTTTAGAAGTTTTTTGCAGTTCATGCAAAACCAGACGAGGGAGACTCGTGTGCAAAATACAGGTGGAGATAATAACAACACGCGAGTTGTCACTGCCAAGCAGTTCAAAGAATTGGGACCACCAGAGTTTTTGGGAAAGCCAGATCCGATCAAGGCGGAGACGTGGATTAAACAAATTACCAAGATATTTGATGTCTTGGGATGCACGGAGGAACAGAAGGTTCCATTTGCCACGTTTATGTTCCGTGGAGAAGCAGATTACTGGTGGGAATCCGTGAAGCGTACCCAGCCTGCCGCACTCAAGATGTCTTGGGAAGCGTTCCAGAAACTGTTCAATGACAAGTACTTTCCTGAAAGTATTCGTCATATGAAGGAAGTAGAATTTATTAGACTCGAACAAAATAACATGACGGTATCCCAGTACGAGGCTAAGTTCGCAGGAGCTGTCCAGGTTTGCACCTCATTTGGTGGAGAATGAAGAACGTATGACGCGGATGTTTCTAAGAGGTTTGAAACCCGAAATACGTCAATACCTCATTTCTCATAAATTTTCTTTATATTCGGATGTAGTAAACAGGGCCCAGTTATTAGAATGAGATAATGATTATGTTCAACCGAGGGACCACAACCAAGGTCGTACCGGTGGCAGCAGTCATCGGAGCAATGACAACCAGCGAGGAGGAAAGTATGACAGAAGCGATAACCACTCCGGTGGTAATCGTGGCCATGATAGCAGAAAAAGCGAATCGGGAGGAGATTTCAAGAAGAGAAGGTACAACAATGAGAACGTGAAGACGTCGACATCAACACCAGCATCAACTGTTTCAAGGGGAGGAGAACGACCACCGGTCGTATGCTATAGGTGTGGAAAGAGGGACACATCAGCCCAAACTGCCCACAACAGTTCAAAGCATGTTATAACTGTGGAAAAGAAAGACATATAGCTCGAGATTGTCCTATTGCGAAACCAAATCCAGCGGGGGTGGTGATTCCAAAGGCGGTTTCGGATAAGTCAAAGTCGGTGATTCCTGGAAGAGCGTTTGTCGTGACAGCTCAAAACGCGAGGAATCTACACTAGGTGATTACGGGTAAGCTAATTATAAACTCTTGCGAAGTTTACACCTTGTTAGATACCGGTGCTACCCATTCCTTTATTTCACCTGCTTGTGCTCAACGTTTGAACTTGACTTCTGATAAATTAGACTTTGACTTATCTGTTGAAACTCCGTTGGGAGAAACCTTTGTTACATCCATAGTTTACAAATCTTGCTTGATTCAGATTGGTATCCTTACCTTACCTGTCGATCTGATATCTTTGAAAATACTTGCATTTGACGTGATTTTAGGAATTGATTGGTTAACCACTTACCATGCCAAAATTAATTATTTTTGTAAGGTTGTTTGTTTTCATATTCCTAATCAACCTGTTGTACGAATCCAAACCACCAAACCACTAAAATCAGTCAATATCATTTCAAGTTATAAAGCTATTCGTTTATTGAAAAACGGATGTCAAGCTTTCTTAGCTCATGTCACCGATCTAAACCAGAATACATCAGATTTGAATAATATTTCCGTTGTTAATGAGTTCCCTGATGTATTTCCTGAAGAACTTCCCGGTCTACCCCCAGAACGTGAAGTTGAATTCTTTATTGACCTTGAGCCCGGTACAAAACCCATTTCTAAAACCCCATATCGAATGGCTCCTATTGAACTTCAAGAGTTAAAGGTCCAATTACAAGAGTTGTTAGACATCGGTTTTATTCGTCCTAGTACGTCTCCTTGGGGTGCTCCTGTTTTATTTGTAAAGAAGAAAGACGGGAGTATGCTACTTTGTATTGACTATCGGGAGTTGAACCATGTCACCATCAAGAATAGGTATCCGTTACCTCGTATTGATGACCTGTTCGACCAGTTGCAAGGAGCACAGTTCTTTTCAAAGATCGATCTTCGTTCTAGATATCATCAGCTGAAGATTAAAACTGAGGATATTCCAAAGACTGCTTTAGAACTCGGTACGGGCATTATGAGTTCTTAGTCATGTCTTTTGGATTGACTAATGCTCCTGCTGCTTTCATGGATATGATGAACCGTGTATTTAAGGAATATTTAGATCAGTTCGTTGTTGTCTTTATTGATGACATCCTCATTTATTCTAAAAGCCGTGAAGATCATGAGCACCACTTGAAGTTGGTACTTCAAAAGCTTCGTGAGAACAAGCTATATGCCAAGCTAAAGAAATGCGAGTTTTGGCTTGAGGAAGTAGCATTCCTTGGGCACGTGGTATCGAAACGTGGAGTATCTGTTGACCCGGCGAAGATTGAAGCAATACAAAGCTGGGAGCAACCTAAGTCGGTGACCGATGTACGAAGCTTTCTGGGCTTAGCAGGTTATTATCGAAGGTTCGTAGAGGGATTTTCTCGAATCGCTACTCCATTAACTCAGTTGACTTGGAAAGATACAAAATTCATTTGGAGCGAGGAATACGAGAAGAGCTTCCAAGAGCTCAAGAGAAGACTTATTTCGGCACCTGTTCTGACAATACCATCTGGTTCGGATGGATTTATTATCTACAGCGATGCTTCGGGCAAAGGGTTAGGATGTGTTCTCATGCAACATGGGAAAGTCATAGCCTATGCCTCGCGACAACTCAAAGAATATGAGAGGAATTATCCTACTCATGATCTAGAGTTGGCAGCTGTCGTTTTCGCGTTGAAGATCTGGAGACATTACTTGTACGGAGAGAAAGTGGAAATCTATACAGATCATAAGAGCCTTAAATATTTCTTCACTCAGAAGGAACTAAACATGCGGCAACGACGTTGGCTTGAGCTGTTGAAAGATTACGATCATACCATCCAATACCATCCTGGAAAAGCGAACGTGGTAGCTGACGCGTTGAGTAGAAAATCATATGTGGGAACGAGTGCGATGATGTCAAGTATACGCGTAGAACCAGCTTTGATTGATAAAGTTAAAGCTGCTCAAGCTACGGATGCGGAGCTGATGAAGATGAAGAAGAAGGTGCAATTCCAGAAGCAAGAATCGATGAAGAGGGAATACTTCGAGTCAACTCCAGACTTTGTGTTCCTAACGATTCTGATTTGAAGCATAGAATCATGATGGAGGCACACAACACACCATTCGCAATCCATCCTGGGAGTACCAAAATGTATTGTGATCTTCGACATACATTTTGGTGGAGCAATATGAAAAGAGAGATCGTAGAGTTTATTTTGAGATGTTTAACTTGTCAACGTGTAATGGCGGAGCATCAAGTACCGAAGGGTCCATTGCAACCACTGGAGATTCTGAAATGGAAGTGGGAACACATTACGATGGATTTCGTTATGGGTCTTCCCAAGGTTTCTCAAGGCATAGATGCGATTTGGGTTATTGTTGATAGATTAACCAAGTCTGCTCATTTCTTGCCGATACGAGAAACTTATTCCCTTGAACGTCTTGCTCATATGTACATAAATGAGATTGTGAGATTGCATGGCATGCCAGTATCCATAGTTTCGGATCGTGCAGATTTACTTCACGATTTTGGATCAGTTTGCAAAAAGCTATGGGCACGGATTTATGATTCAGTTCGGCTTATCATCCTCAAACAGACGGACAATTGGAAAGGACTATTCAAACTCTTGAAGATTTATTGAGACTCTGTGTTCTAGACTTCAAAGGGAGTTGGGATAAGTACTTACCATTGGTGGAATTCTCCTACAACAACAGTTATCAGGCAAGTATAGGCGTGGCTCCATTCGAAGCGTTGTATGGACGAAAGTGTCGCTCTCCAGTATGCTGGAATGAGGTGGGTGAAGCAATATTGTTGGGACCGGAGTTAGTACGTATGACTACAGAAAAGATCCAAATAATCCGACAACGTATACAAACAGTACAAGATCGACAAAAGAGTTATGCGGATCTTCATCGAAAGGACGTGGAATTTAATGTTGGGGACCATGTGTTATTACGTGTTGCTCCGTGGAAAGGAGTTACAAGGTTTGGGAAGAGAGGAAAGCTCAATCCACGATTCATTGGTCCATTTGAGATTCTTGACCGAGTAGGAAATGTGGCTTATAGAATCGCTTTACCTCCAAGCATGTCTCGTGTTCATAACGTGTTTCACATATCTGTGTTACGTAAATATGTGAAGGATCCAAACAACATTATTGAGTTAGAACTAGACGAGATAGCTGAAGATTTAACGTACGAGGAGGTACCTGTCAAGATCTTGGATAGGAAGGAGCATGTCCTACGCTCAAAAATTATACCTCAAGTTAAAGTTTTGTGGAGAAACCATGCTATTGAGGAAATGACCTGGGAGTTGGAATCGGAAATGAAAGCGAGGTATCCTCACCTTTTCGACATACCAGGTACGTACGTCAATTTCGAGGACGAAATTTCATAAGGAGGGGAGGTTGTAAGACCCCAACTTTTATAAATAAAAATTTAATTTTCTTTATATATTATTTCGAAATAGTAAGGTGTTGATTTGATAAATATGAAAGTTATGGGTGAAATGTGCAAATATTTTAAAATGAGCAAGTGGTTATAAAATATTCTTGTTGTCGGGGAATATTCGTTTGGTCGTGGAATATTCTTGTTCTCGGGGAATATTCGTACGACGGCGCAGCTATTTGTGGGCCCCACAACAGAATAACTGTCGGATATAGAAAGCGACAAAAATAACTTTTTTACAAAATAACGGAGTAGTTGTTACCGTTAGTACTGTTGAAATACCCGGTGGTTAAAATACAGTGATACGCGGTGTTGCACAGTAGCACACGGTATTGCACAGTATTTCGAATTATTGAGTCTTACGTGAGAAGGCACTTACTCAATTATTGTTATAGTAATTACTGTTCAATATTTTATATTATTGACTCAATAATTGCTACGTTGATATTTTATATTATTGACTTAATAATTGTTACATTGATATTTTATTGACTCAATAATTGCTACGTTGCTATTTTATATGATTAATTCAATAATGGCTACAGTTGATAGTTTGTATTATTGATTCAATAATTGTCACTGCACAGTATTTCACATTATCAACTCAATAATTCATATTATTTGAATAATATTATTAGATAGCATTATTGACAATGTCTAAGCAAGTTCTGTCTAGGAGGGGTTATTTAATTGCGCGCCAGTAAGGAGAAGTCCTTATCGGAAGGCCCCCTCTTTCCTGGAAACGACCTGGTTGTCAATATTGTAGTTCTGTAATCTTATTTGTGAATATTTAATTATTGATTTATATGATAAGGAAATATTTATTTTGTGAAATAAAAGAAGGAATTAGTGCTGATGTGTTTTTTATCAGTATTTTGAGGGGGGAAATCATCTGTTTATGGATTTCGGATAATTTATGTTTGGAATTTGGAAAAACTTCCTTCTACAAAGTTGTAGAGAATTCAATTTCCTATAGAAGGACATAGAATTTGTATTTTTCTGACAAAGGGGCTATTTATTATGAATTATTGAAGTTTCGGAAAATAAATATTTTTTAATAGGTGGGCCCCACTTTTGTTGAAAATTCTGAAACTTTGAAAGCCGCCAGGCGACAGAATTTTTTTTTTTAAAATAATATATTTTATTATTTTAGTCTCCTTTGGCATCCTAAGTTTTTCCTATAAATAGGGTGCTTAGGTTAGAATTGAAAATCACACCAGAAATCAGAAGTTTTCTCTCTCTATAATATCCAGCGTATTTTTGTGAGTATTTAGATACTTTGAGTATTACTATTCAGTGCAAGTTTCCTTCGGTATTATATCCGATATTCCAGTCAGAAGTACTATTCTTTTGAGGTAAGGGATGTTATTTTCTTTCATAAATGATGTTATTCTTGTCAATATCATTATACCAAAATATTGGCATGGATTCTATTATGAAATTCTTACTTTTTCCGTCGGAATTACTATTCACGTATACGACACTATTCACGTATACGGCACTATTCACGGAAAAATTAAATTTTCTTCTGTTTGTCCAAATTGCTTGTTAAGGTTCCTATCTTTGATTGGATCTAAGTTTTTATCTTTATTCTTAAATTTTGCTCCACAAAGTATTATTATGGAATATTCTTGAACTTGAATAAACTAAAATACGAATCCTTAATCTTATCCTTTATTTCACTGGATTCGTTATTTATATGATTTTTCATCATCCTCAGTCCTAAGTGGTGATATAATTGAATATCTTTGGCCTGTAGAGCAAAGATGAATGATTACCTGATGAATATCTTTGGCCGTAGTGCAAAGATGACAAATGTTGAGATAAACATGACCACTGATGATACAAATGAATATCTTTGGCCTGTAGTGCAAAGATGAATATTGATTTGAGATGTATATTGATTGATGTTACAGGGATAAAATATTGATGATGGACTTTTAAATCATAGAAGATAGTAGACTTCATTCTCTACTTAACTCTTCTAATGAATTGTTAGTTCCGCTGCGAATATTGATCTAAAGTTGGTTGTCCATTATATTTTATCTGATTTGTTGAAGACTAACGATAATTTATTTTCCATTATCTTAGTCATAATATTCTTTACTGAGCTAGTTGAGCTCACCCTTTTCATCTGTTGTCCTCTTTAGGAAATGAGAATGTCGCAGGGACTAGTCGGGGGACAGAGTGATGGTCCGAGTTAGAGCAGTAGTAGTCCTCACTATTTCTGATAAATAGTGTGATAATAATTGTAATGAGGACTTAGTTTGAATATTAATATTTTCTACATATTTGTATTGACACTCACAGTTGTGTGGTCGTATTTTGCACGACCGTATGATATAAAGTTTGTATTTGAATTCTGTACCATGTATTTGGCGACTCAGAATGGGTTGGGTTGACTGGACCTATTCTGGGGGCGTCACAGTGAGGAATTCCCACAACTGATCAATTCCGCCTCGGTGAAACGGTATTATGTCTGAGACCCATTTCGCTTTCAAACTGGACTACTATGTCTTGATAAAAAAAAAGAAGAAAAAAAAGAAAAAAAAAGAAAAAAAAAGAAAAAAAAGGAAAGAAAAATATATCAAGTCTAGTTTTTCAGGTCTGAGCCTTAACTACGAAAGACCTGATCTCCTATCTGTGGGAGTACGTAAGCAGCCATTTATGGTGCGGTCTAACCCTTGAAAAACATCAAAATCCTATCAAATCTTACCCTTGAAAAACATTAAAAAATCTCATCAAATCAAACCAAAAAACATCAAAATCCTATCAAATCAAACTCAAACCCAGATAAACCCTTTTCAAGCTTTTCAGGTCTGAGCCTGAACTACGAACGACTTGATCTCCTATCTGTGGGAGTACGTAGGCAGCCATTTATGGTGCGGTCTTACCTTAAGAAAAATCCAAACACTTTCCTAACCTATACAAAAATCCAAAACCTATCCATCAAGCCCGAACCAATCGACGGCTCATGCGGAGGGGACCTAGCGACACCTCAGCATCAGTCCCTCCAAATCTGATGCTACATGACGAGACTAGGGCTATGTCGATATAATAAGTCATGAAGCAAAAATGGTAACCGTGGACATGGTTAGACATGTGCAAACCAGGGAAGTGAACTGAACTTACTTCTTTTTAATATATACAACTGTTTAGAATACAAAAGTTGATTCTAACCTATGACAAGTGATAATAACAAAGTCTCTATAGGGAAATAAAATAGAGCTATAAATTAGTGGTGAGACGAGCCAACATTGCCAAATATCCTGCAGTCTCTGTAGTCGGGGGAGCAGCTTTGAACTCATGCTCCAACATATCAACTCGCCTTAGCATTTCTGCAACCATGCGAAAAACCTCCTCTCGACTCTGTACTACACCCTGTACATGATCGATGAGTCCATCTGAGAAAGTCTCAGCTGCATCTCTATCAATGATAGCCTGATCTCTGGAAGCACGGGCTGCATCTCTCTTAGTGATGGCAGTATCCCGACCGGCTACAGTGGTCAACAACAGAGCCCGAGCCTGATCTCTCTCAAAGGTCACCAGCTGAAGCTGTCTATCCATCGCCTCCATGGAAACTGAGGCCAAACGCGGGACAATGCTCACTAGAGAAGCTGTCAACTCTGCAAATAAAGCATCCTCAGTCAGAGATATAGGATCCTCCATCGGTTCCGCGGCATCCGTGGACCAACCATCGTCATTAGATAAAGATTCTATACCAACCTGATCTACGGTCTCTAGTGCCAAATCCGACTCAAGCCAAGCTGAATACTTTGCAGAGCGGCCTGGATGGCCATCTCTAAACTCTGTTGTCTGTCGATGAGACCAGAACCCATAAACCCGAGCCAAATCAGCCTCGGTAACTGAGCAGATGGGGAAGCGATAATCCTCAATCCCCTGAAATGCATGGACCTTCTGGTGCTGATCAAATTGACCCATCACCGCTAGAGGATGATAGGTCATCACACCCCTCAAACCCGCCAAGGGGAGGAAATCCAGGTCAGCGATATGGGTGGTGAAACTCATAAAGGAGCAGTACCCAGAATACATAACTATAGCAAAAGGCTCCTCCATGGCACCCAGAAATGAAGTCCAGGACGCCTCATCGACGTAAGAAGTCGGGCAATATAAATAAACCTAAGACAAGCCATGTCCAAAATAGAAACCGTGATGGCTGAAGTCGCTCTATCGGTCGGAGGTGCGTCATCAACCAGATGTATAAAAGCACTGGACTACCTCTGAACCCCTGATCACCAGCGTCATGGCAGATAGAGGCTGAAATCAATGTCTCTGCCAGGATAAAGGGTAATATAGTAAAGTCCTCTTGAAGAGCCCTAACAGCCATCGACATCGCCACATCCAGATGATCGATATAAAATGGCATGTACAGATAGGCTATGAGGCACATAACCAAGGCATCCACGCAGGTAACGTACCAGCGCTCCTCCGAAATGGCGAAGTCTCCGTGATAAACAGCGAAGCTATCAGCAGAAGCAAACTGCCTAAACATAAAGTCCATGGAGATGATGTGGCTACCACCCACCTTAGCCATCACAACTGCTCTCCTCAATCCAGTCACCGTCATAAACTGGCGGCGCATATGGCCCAAATCCACTCGAGCACATGGCCCCTCTATCGATAGTCCTGAAATACGACTATACTCCTCCAATGTAGGAGTTAACTAGGCTGAGCCGAACCGGAAGACATGACGCTCAGAAATCCAGTACCTGAGTATCCCGATAATAAATCCTTCTGAAATCTGGAAGGACAGTAAAGACATGGAGTGGCCCAGTATGCAGCTAACATCGATACGATCTTTGGATGGCAGCTGGTTATACCAAACCCTCAAGATGGTAGCTACATGGCTAGGAGGAAGGTGGTCCAAACGTACCATAGCAAAGGACGACATCTGTATAACCTGTGTCAATAAGACCATATAGGGGCCAATCTCTATCTAATCATTCAAATATATCTAAAGCATGCATCATACCAATGATAAAATAGCATGTGTGATGACTAAATAAAAAGCATCATATATAGATATCTGCCAAGTACATTAGTTTCATAAACATCACTGTCATACTTATGATACATGTGAAAACTAAAAATAAAAAGTACAGGATATTGGGGCACAAATGTCCAATGACTAACAAATGACCTATGGGCTCGCCACCTCGTCAAAATCACCCAAGAAGGTGGTGGTATCATCAAACTGATCAACCTGAGGTCGTCTATCGGGAGTGGGCACATCCTGCTAATCCGGGCGATAAGGCGTCTCTTGCATATCAGGGGGAATGGTGAAGGGAGCATCTCTATCCTGGACGCCACCAAAACCTTAGGGTCCAGCACCATGAGAGCCACCACCGCCTAACGGTCCAGCCTTATAACCCCAAGAAGCAAAAGTGTGAGCCAAGGACGGGTCCAAGCCATTGTAACTACAATAGGCCGACAGCTCCTCCAACTGAAGTCTCAAGGTAGCAATCTGATCCTGATGAGACGGCTCCTGAAAACATGATATCCTAGTCCCTCATCATAAGGGATCCTGGAACCATGCCGCCCAAGAACTGGGTAGCCCGGGTCTGAGCTCCTATCGTGCGTCGGACCCACCAAGCGATAAAGTCCACCGAAGAGATCGGACCCTCAGACAGGAGGAAACCATCCCAAGGTGGGAATCGATGCATCCGACGAAGTCAAAGGCCAAAAGCGCTGGGCTGGAGGAAGATACGGCAGGCGAATCTCCCCAGTAATGCATCAAATAGCGCGCTCTCTAAGGTAGAGCTCCCAACCTCCATCAAAAAGGAATGGAATCTGACAAGTCGATATATAGAACTCTGGCCCTGTCGGCACGCCATCCTCAAATCCCTCAGCCAAGTGCTCTCCAGAATATGGGGTCCACACTATATCTCGAGCTATCAACGTCTCCAACTGAAGACGGGCATGGGTGAAGTCCTCCGCGACCGGGACCTCAGATAGAGTAGACTGATGCCATCTACGTCCCTAGGGATAAGTGTCCAAGCCTAAGACAGAGGTAGGGCAAAGATAGGGAAGCCTCTCATAAGCCCAGAACTGTCAATTCAAACAAACCATCCATTAGTTGTGGGAAAGGATAAATCAATCAAAAGGCAAATAAATGAAATTCGGTCAAAAAGACTTACCAGAAGAAATGGGTAAAATCCGACCCAGGCGTCGGTAACTCCCTCGGATCGCAGTCGCATCCCGTGCAGGAAAAGAGCGAATATAAACGATCCCCAATCGTAGTCCTCAATACTGTCTACATCTCGAACAGCCTCTACCATGCTAAAGGGCACAGTGGAGGAGTTGTTCGCTATAAAATAACCCCTCATGATGGTCAGGAACAGACGCCGCAAGATGTGATCCCTCTCCGCTAAATCAACAGGCAACTCTTGCTGCAAGGTGCCTCGAGCTGAATTAACACCCAGACATCCTGATCGAACACTACGAGCCTTGAAGGCTCTCTCCTGAGGAGAAAACCCTAGGAGGGTACGCACAGCAGCCCCAGTGATGGTCGGCTCCAAGGGCACCCTATCCCTGATAAACTCCAAGCTAGTGATATACCTCCAATCAAGGGGAGTCATCATCACCTTGCAGTCCAGTAGATGCTGCGACTGACTCTGGTGAAACCATCTCTCACCCAAAGCCTGTAAATAGCCCCAAGGGCAACGACGGGGAACAATGGTAAAGAAGGCCCTGAAACCCCAAGAATCTATGATCGCCATGTACTCGGGATGTAATAACTGATATAGAGCATAGACACTGAACCAGTTACCCCTAAGCTGGGTAAACTCTGGCACCTGCACGACTTCAAGGTTAAGAAAACCCGTCTATATCAGAAAGGAGAAAAGAAAACAAATTAATTCCAAGCCTCATTCGCCTGCAAGTGAATGGAGGGATGGTGGCTCAAATCTGTGCCCAACAAATCTGGAACCTCTACCTCAATGCCCGAAAGAAATCTAGGTGCAGTAGGGAGCGGAGGCGGAACCTCAAGCTCGGGAATGTCCTCGTCCGGGAATGGCTGATCATCCCCAGTCGGTAAACGAGCGGGCTCAGTCAATTGCTGCACCGTCGGCTAATACTTGGAACCGAAACCTCAGATGGGGTCCTACGCCGGTGAACTCCCGATGAAATCGGCCGTCCTATGGAACGACTAAGTCCCTCAGAGTCCATATCTGAACAATGAGTTCGTAGGAATCAAAGCCAAGTCAGGTATATTTTTACCATTTGCAGATTTCAAATTAAATCCATAAAATCCATCATCACATCATGCATGTCCTACATGTGTCATTAAATGTGTATGTTATTTGCATCTTAGTACATCTATAATGTATCAGAGATCCAGACATTTGGCTCATGAAAATTTTTGCCAGAGTCTTCTTTATAAAATGGACTATCCACATGCCCGAAGCATGTATTAAATCACCCTATGAGGGTACATCATCATAACCAAGCATGTAAACATCAATTTCAACTGTTATTCTAACACATATATACAATGTATGTCTAGATTAGCTGATAAATGAGAATATCTCGCATTCATACGGTCTATAAGATGATTTGTACGCATGCATTACATCATAAACACATTTATCTATCTATACATGCATACATGTTAGATATATTGCCTTTAAGAAAGGAAACACGTGTTTTCACCAACGAAAACACGAAAAAATGGAGTCTAGACATTACCCGTAGTTCGAAGAAGGAATGTACGATGGCGGATCGCTCTAAATCAAGCCGGAATCGAGTATAAGTGAAGAAGAGCTCGGTTTTTTAGAGAGAAATGACAAGAAACCCGAATGGAATGGGTGAAAATGAGGCCTCCCGAGGGTATAAGCTCGATTACGGGTAGCCTTAGCCATGGTTGCTTTAGCCGCAACAATGTATGCGGCTACCACAAGTGGGTCCCGTTGCATTTCGTTTGGTAACACGACGTCTAGAACGTGTTCTTTTGGGTTCAGAATGGTCACATTAGGAAAAATAATGCCTTTCCGGGACAGTTTGAAACCCCAAAAACCCTAAAAAATCCTCCGAAATAGCAGAAGTTCGGCAAAGATCAGACAACCCGACATTGAACGCCGAAAAACAAGAAAGTCAGTCAGCTCGACCCCCAGCAATGTAATCCACCGACAACGAATCAGTGAAGGCGTCGGCTCGACCCCCGACGATGTAATCCACCGATAACGAATCAATGAAGGCGTCGGCTCGACCCTCGACGATGAAATCCACCGACAATGAATCAGTGAAGGCTTCGACTCGACCCCCGACGATGTAATCCACCGACAACGAATCAGTGAAGGCGTCGGCTTGACCCCCGACGATGTAATCCACCAACAACGAATCAGTGAAGGCATCGGCTCAACCCCCGACGATGTAATCCACCGACAATGAATTAGTGAAGGCGTAGGCTCGACCCCGACGATGAAATCCACCGATAATGAATTAGTGAAGGCGTCAGCTCAACCCTGATGATGTAATCCACTGGCTACAAACCAGTGAAGGAATCAGCTCAATCCTGATGATTTTAATCCGTTGTCTACAACCCTACGCAGATCGGCAATTCCCCGATGATGTAATCCATTGGCTACAAACCAGTGAAGGTCGGCAAATCCCTGATGATGTAATCTATTGGCTACAACCCTATGCAGGTCGGCAAATCTCTGATGCTGTAATCCGTTGGCTACAACCCTACGCAGGTCTGTAAATCCCCGATGATGTGATCCGTTGGCTACAACCCTACACAGATCGGCAAATCCCTGATGAATGTAATCCGTCGGCAACAACCCTATGCAGATCGGCCAATCCCCGATGATGTAATCCGTTGGCAACAACCCTACGCAGATTGGCAAATCCTCGATGATGTAATTCGTTGGCTACAACCCTACGCAGGTCAGCAAATCCCCGATGATGTAATCCGTTGGCCACAACCCCACGCAGATCGGTAACTCCCTGATGATGTAATCCGTTGGCGATAACCCAGTGAAGGAATCAGCTCAACCCTGATAATAAAATCCGTCGGTTACAAACCAGTGAAGGCATCGGCATGATCCCGATAGTGCAATCCATTGACTACAATTCAACACAGGTCGACTCAACCCCGAAAAAGTAATCCTTAACTTCCCCAGCCGAGGAAGTAACCCTTTTATACATTTCACACATCATTTCATCGATTATATATGACATTGCATCATCAGATATACCTTGTTATGCATTCTCCATGTCTATTAAATCTTTTTCATGTTCATTCCATTACATTGCATAAACATAAGAAAGAGGGGCATCTGTAGACACTCGAAATTTCTCTTTTATCGTACTAACCCTACAGGAGGGTAAAAGCATTATTTTACTTCGGAGACAACCCCGAAGTAGGGCAAAAGATCCCGGTCATCTCGGAGACAACCCCGGGAATGATGAAGAGGACCAATGAAGTCTGAATATACCACGACCCGATCAAAGATCGACGAGCTGAGACAGTGATCATCGGAAACCACCTCAATAAATCTCGAACGACGTGCCATTAAAAGATAAGCCTACGAACTGATATCTGGACTGGGAAGATATCTCAGCTACGAGTATCGATTTCCAGAATCCTAATTCAATCAGACTTGATCTTATCTCGCTGCGTTCGTCAAAGACGGTACGAAAGATTAAGCGACGGACGTCAACTTTTGCCTAACCGAGATCGAAGGACCAATAGCCGAGCCGGGGGGGGGGGGCACTTGGGTAGCCTCAACCATGTATACGGCTGGCTGCATACATGTGTGCGACTACACTAGAAAGATTATAATCCCTCACTTAGTTCATTTTAGAAAAAAAGAGAGAGACATTTAGAGAGAGAAATATATTTCTAGAGAGAGAAGAGCTCGGGTGGAACATAAACTAAGCAACTTGAAGCTCAAATCTTCCATCTAGAATCTACTTGAAGCCATCTTAGTGTTCTTAGTTCATCCCGGGAGTCAAAACGCTTGTTCACGCGTCCCCCAAGGTGAAATAATGCACTTTTAGCTTCGTTTCCTTTGTAAACTTGGTTCAAATGATAGATTGATGAAGTATCTTGTTTGAATATAGTTAAACTTGTTGTATTTTAAGTAGTGTAATAGTTGATAGATTTTATATTTCTATCGGTTATATTGTGCTTAATACGTTGTATATTGACTTCGGAGGCTAGATATACCTAGATCTAAGCCTAATCTAGTCCCCGAGAGGTTATTAAGCATGAAGCTTTAACCCGGGGGCTATAACGGCTTAGATTCATGGTATATCTATAGATTTATTGCTTTGGAAGGTCCCTGTTAACCCGTATAGCCCTAAATCTATATTTAGAGGCGAAAGGGGGACCGAATCGGCACGAACGGTGATTTCAAACGATAAAATCGCTTAGTATTGAGGTCGTGGACATTATGTATATGTTATTTTGTTCAAATCACGTGAGCCTAGGAATCCCGATGTCGAGATCCCCGAATGGATCCGACTTAATTCCCACGATGGACCGATTTTTATGTTGTAAATGCTTTAAATAACGTAAATATCGATGTACATGTAATATTTGGATCTTGAAAACGAACTCGAGGGGTTAGTCTCAAGAGCTCGGGTTCAAGATCCCGTGATAGTGAAAACTTTAATTACGGGAGCTCGGTTCATCGAGATGGCTTTCATGCCCGATGATGATCCGAACCTTCTTAACGCTTTAGCAATCATATCATCAAAATGATGTCTCAAAGAAAAACCACAAAGAGCTTTTGATAAAATAAAGCGATTCGGGGTAGTTCACGTAATTAACGTAAAGAATAAAAGGAAGTATCGAAGTCCTCGATTCCTAGTCGGGCAAAGGATTTGAAAACGTTACTTTCTAAAACCTCATTTCAATTTGCATATCTTGTTAAAAATAAACTTTTGATTAAATCAAATCCTTCGTACCTAGGCGCAAAAGAGGTACACCACTACTTTCAAGTCACCAAAAAGACTTAGAAACTAACTAATAAAGCTTTCAAAATCAAACACACACACACACACACACACACACACACACTCACACCTACACACTTTGTGCATAGAAAATCAATAAGATGCGGTACCGTGCTTGCACGGGAGTCGGGGGGTGCCTAACACCTTCCCCCCGCTTAACCTAGCCCCCGAATTCCACGAATCTCGAATTTCATGACTAATCAAAGAGTCACGCATTGGACCATCTTGCAAAAAACTATTAAAACCCGGATGAGTTGGTACATCCATTTCCAAAATACCAATTGGCGACTCTGTCTCAATCAGTCCAATCAATAAAATCAAACTTTTCAAAATCGTCGACACATATGTCGATACCAATTTCCTACGAAATTCACCCTTTAAAACGGAACCCTAAAGACAAAGCGAAAGCGAAAGGGAAAAGAATAAAATTAGGAAATTGGGGCAATCCTCTCTCGTCCCACGGATAAGAGACGATGGCAAACAACCAAAGAGAAATAAAACCCCCATTTCAACGAAAGGGAGGGCACGAAGGGGGAATTTTTTTCCGCTCGGCGTCGACAATGAATCCCAGTCCTCTAGGGTGAGACTTCGCACCCTCCCAAATGGTGTACTATTAAATGGCTGTATGATCTATATCACGCATCAGTCACTGAAGCTCCTCCTTGCCCCAGACCACTCCAGCAGCTAAACATAGGCGTGTAATCACCGAGGCGTGCAGGATCCCTCCTGAGGTGCTCCCCCTCATGAACTTCAGCATGGATTAATTGAGAATGTGGCCTATGTCAATCCTTTTATTCTTGATGATGCCATACAGTAGGGTAACTCTCTCAATAGTGACCTCCGCATGATGGCTAAAAGGGAGAATGCTCGCGCAGATAAAGCTGTGCCAAGCCTTAGCATACCGACTCAAGGCAGTCTGAGGGAAGCCAATTTTTCTGTCATTGCCTGAGTATGTTGTCCACTTAGTTCCTGGCCTGCACATTTCCTTGATCAATCTGTCCAAGTCAGTCTCCATGCGCTGGGACTCTGCCCAATTTGTCGAGCCAGAAGGAATAGTGTTCTTTTTGAAGATCCCGTTGATTGCCTCCTTTGTGTAAGGCACCTTCTTCCCCCGCACGTATGATACCCCGTTCTGTGTCTCATGTGCATTGGCATAAAATTCTTTCACTAGGGGTATAGGAGCTGACAGTGGCGTGGCCACAACAAGCACCCAGTCATGCTCTATAATTTGCTTCTTTATAAGCCCGTCATTGTTGCCCGGTTTTAGTCCCCTTTCCTTCACACAGTTCTTTTTATCCAGAACATTCATATAATAGCACTGAGCCGTTAAGTCTATAAACTTGAAGGCTTTTAAGGTCTCACTGGAACTACCTTCGCCATGCTCACTGGTGGGAGGAAGAGAAGGAGAAGATGGGGTGCGGATTCGCTTCGGCATGTTGAAAGGATGTGAGGAATCTAAAATCTGCAATAAACAATTGAACTGAATAATTGAATACAAACCCAAAGCTGATCAAACAATTGGTATGCACTCTCACTGCCTTTGCCTTTGATGCTCTTTGCAATCTCAGTGAACAAATGAACCCCCAAACTTGAAGCAATCTGCCTAACTCTGCTAAGGAATTGATCAACCCCCAAACTTTTTCTGAACTTTAATTTTTTGCAGACTCTGTGAACAATTGAAGCTCAATTGCAAAGAAAAAATTCAATTGTTAGAAAATTGCTAAACTCTGTCAAAAATCTGCCCCTATCTGCAGTGTCCTCTTCACTCTCTGATTGAACCAATGATGCTACCCTAACTGTCTTGAACAAAGGAATAAATGCAAACCCGAAATCTCCTCTAGACTTTGATTGATCAGGTAGTGTGCTTGAAAACTATTTTGAATACTCGACAGTTCGGGTTTTAGCAGGCTGGGTCGGTGATGCAGGTTGAGAAGCAATGCTAGGGTTTCGGCAGGAGATTGGAGGGTGTGAGAATTAGATGAAGAGAATGAGAGGTTAGATCAGGCGAAGATTTATGAAGCGAGAGAGAGAGATGAGGGTCCAGGCTATGGGTTTTTGAGACGAGAGAGCAGCCGAGTATATTATTCAAGTAGGGAAAGGAAATAAGGAATGGGCCGGTTTTATTTTAAAAATAGGAGAGGAAGTATGGCGCAGTTGCACAGGTAATGCCCTTAAAGGTGGCGCAGCTGCGCAGGGTAAAACTTGCAGCCTCTGGCCTGGACATTCGCGCGGCCGCTCTGCATAATAGGCACATGTTGGCGCGGGTGCGCCAAGGTTCAAAAATTTCCTCTAACTTTGTTTTGGAGCTTCTCACTTGCAGTTGACCATGGGCTTTGCAACCATTCAAATATAACCTGAAAAAGCACACTAACTTTATTAAATCACTACTACAAAAAATTTATTGTGACTATTAACTATTACGCGGAGAATTAACATAGAGGGAGAAAACTAAACATAAAGGGGAAGAATCATATGCATGTCAAGTCCCAAAAATTCCTATATGTGCGTATATTCAATATGCTCGTGCTTCAAAAATATGTCCAATAAACGTCTAAGTCCCAAAAATATATGCACCAATGCCTAAGTACAAAAATGTAGGCAATGAGCTATCAAAACCAAAACTGCTAAATTTTTTTAACCTTTTAAACTACTTAGAATTTAACAGGGGGAAGGGAAATGTAGATAATTAAGTAGAATTAAACATGAGGGAGAAAAGAGAAATGATGGGGTGCCTCCCATCGAGCGCTTGGTTTATAGTCCGTTAGTTAGACTTTCTCTTGGAACCGCTATTCGATCCCCCGACGATATTGGAGAAACCTTCCATCCATTAGAATTGCCGTGTGAGTTTAGAGGTTCCCCATTATGAGGGGCTTCAGATTTAAGTCGCCTAGCATATGAGGTGTATATGAATTCTCCATTTTGAAGTTCGGGGAGCTAGGCACTTCTTCCGTTATGTTTGTAAAGTGATCGAGGCATGAGGCATAGACCACACAACGGGCTCTTCTTCAATTCTCTCTTCTTCAGATCACCATGGTTTCCAGAATATGGACTCTCTCATATCATCAAGATCCATATCTGTGATGTGACTACCAAGGGGACACGGGTGTGCAAACTTCACTGGTTTTTCCAACTTTAGCGGAGAAGGCTCTCGGGGTATTATCACGGTTGGTTCACAAACATAATTTTCCACATCCCCAAGTGTCTCCTTTATATTCAGTTCTTTCAGTTCATCCAGTTGCAAGTGCACTTCTGGCTCTTCATCAATGTCAGCGTCCAAGTCATTGCACCAAGTATTCTGAGGGCCTTTGCTCCTGGCTTCCACTACTTGAGATAATTGATTTTGAAGATTCTGAGTCTTTATCCCTTGCTCAATCAATTCCTCTATCATTAAGGCCATGCTAATTTGATCCGCCCAATTCTGAAGATTCTTAATTGACTATGCTTGTTCAATTAAGGTCTCCTTCACTGATGCTATGCCACCTCCTTCCTTCCTCCAAGCTTGCCTTTTCTGTGTCACCCTCAAAATCCATGAATTGAGGCTCATGCGTTGGAGTCTGGAATGTGCATTCTGGCGCGTATACTGGATTTGGATCCCAGTATTGGTCTTGATAATAGCTCCCTGAGGCCTCTAGGTGATACCCCACATCTTGATGATAATCGGGATCCTCATTGTGGTTGAAGTAATCACCCCCAAACTGGTCTTATCCAAAACTGATGGGGTCCTGATGGCTCATAGAGTTTCCAGCATAATAGTCATAAGTTACTGCCGTCTCTCGACTCTGTTGGGCTGTAACAGTGTCCAACGTCCTTGAGAGAACCTCTAGCTGTGCTGATAATGCTGGCAATGGGGTCGAGTCCATCATTATACGTTTCCCTTGGTTGATCTTGCCTTGTGTAAAACCATGGATAAGCATTGAGATCCATTGTACCTGAAAAGAGAATATAGGAAGAGAATTAAACAAAATAAAAATGTTTAAATTAAGACTAATTTGATTGAAACTAATGTTGGCAAATAGTTATCAAATTAAATCCTCGGCAACGGCGCCAAAAACTTGTTGTCCGATTAATATAATGACAAATACGCGCAAGTATACGCGGTAAACAAGTAATAAAGAGTAAGTACATATATCGTTCTCACGGAGAATTAACTAATAAAAGATCGCCAAAGCACTAGCCCATAACCATTTCAGTCTTAATTAAATGAGCGATCACGTTGTGAATTATAACTAGACAAGTAATTAAACTAAAACTAAGTAATCCTAGAGTAAAATTAGATAATGAAGACATGAGATCCCAATTTCCCCTAATGATTCATCTAAGTCAACATACTTCCATTTAGGTCAAATTAATCGTCACAGTTTGTTAGCCAAGAATACGAAAGTGAGATAAGGTCATCTTTCAATGCACCTAATCCATGTCACATACAATCTACAGATGATAGAATGCATATAAACACCCACATTATCTAAACCCCTATATGTCTATGTGATTTACAAATAAATAGGGTTTAAGTCCAAGTTCTCAATTGACTACGAGCGGCGCTTCGGTATATGTCTATTCTAAGCACAAATCACAACTCCAACGCCATGTGGACACACAATCGCCCGCTACTACGATTAGATCTAAACCCATATTTCGTCTTTCAAGTCCATATAGGTTATCACAGTAATTGGTCGCGAATCAATTAAGCAATAAAAGCACGAATCGTAATAGACAATCACATAACAATCACTAAGGACAACATGGAAGCATATCAATATAAACTACTCAAAAGGTTCCATTGAAATCTCAAAATAGAGTTTAAGATATCATAATGAAGCACATCTATCATCCACAAGTTGAATACACATCATGAGATTACAAAATAGAAAGCAAAGAGAGTCTAAATATAGAAAATGCAAATCTGAGTCCTCAAGCTCCAATATTGAATCTTCAATGTTATCCACTTATTTTAATCTTCTTCTCCAAACAAAACTCTAGAAACTAACTAATTAAAACTAACTTTAATCTACTCCTAACCTAATCTAGACAAGGAAATGAAAGGAAAAGGAAAGAGAAAGCTAGGGCTAAGCTAAGCTCCCAAAGGGAGTATATCTTCTATGTGTGCCAAATGAGCCTTAAATAGCCTCCCCAGCGGAGTCTACCTTCCTGCCCCAACACAATCCCGTCGGCACTTAAGCAAAAGTCAATCTGCATGATAGAAGACCGGCGCAGCTGTGAAGGCAAGGAGTGTAAAATCGGCGCAGCTGCGCAGCAGGGGATCTGGCTGAGACAACTGGCGCAGTTGCGCAGCTTGTAGGTATGCTGCTGGCGCAGCTGCGCAGGGCTTTGCATGCTGAATTTTTGCCTCTATTGAATGTTCCTGCTGCACTTTTCCTGCCCTCTCTCCTTAGCTTTATTCATGCTGCTCCATGCTCCTTTTACTCTATTCCTCTACACGCCAACACCTCATGTTTTAGCTTCTCATTCCCTTTTGGCATTCTTTTGTCAATTCTAGCCCCTTGTGCACTAAAGGAGTTCCTAAACCTGAAAACTACAAAAGAAAGCATAAACGCATAAAAAGCACAAATATACTTGAGTTTAAGCAGTGAAATAAGCTAATTAATATCCAAATAAGTGGTCATAAAAACCACTTATCAGTGAACTCATGTTATGCAGCTCATTTAGAGGAGTGTGAATGGCATTTCCATGTATTTGGCATTGAAAGAATCTCTTGACGTGATCATCGCAATCAACTTTGAGCGAGATACAATAATGTCCTGTTCTGATTATCTTTTTGGCCAGCAGATGACCGCTCATGTGTGGACCACAGACTCCGCCATGGACTTCATCTATTAGTCTTTAGGCTTGCTCATTGTCGAGGCATCTTAACAGGCCTATTCCAGCATCCCTTTTATAAAGTGCATCTCCTCTCAGATAGAACTTCATGGCCATTCTGAGAATCCATTTCCACTCTGATTTTCTTGCACCAGCGGGTGTGGATCCATTACGGAGATATTCCTTGATATCTTAAAACCAAGGCTTCTTGACAGGAGGTATTTCATTTGATGATTCTCCCACATAATTCCCATATATCGGGGCTTTCTAAATCGTGAACTGAATGTTGGGAAATCCATTCCTATCGGACATGCGGATTAATGAAGCCAACGTTGCTAGTGCATCAGCGAAGTCATTCCAACCCCGAGGAATGTGAACGAAGGTTATTGCTTCGAAATCCTGAGATATTTTGAGGACTTGCCAATGGTAGGGCAACAAATGCAGTTCTTTGGTGAGATATGTGCCGGTAGTTTGTCTGATGACCAACTCGGAATCTCCGAAGACAAGTAGGTGTTTGATAAACATGGATTGGGCTAGCTTCAACCCCTTGATACAGCCTTCATACTCAGCCGTGTTATTGGTGTTGCCAAATTGAAGTTTAGTAGCCACAGGATATTGATCACCTGTACCAAAGATGAGGACTGCCCCAGCTCTGGCACCTTCCATGTTTACCGCTCCGTCGAAATATATTTTCCATGGTTGGACTGTATTCTCAGACTGGAGTTGTTGAATTATCATGATCCCATCATCCGGGAAATATGTCTCCAGGGGCTTGAACCCTCCTGAAGGTGCTTCTGCTAATTGATCTGCAATGTCTTGACCCTTGATTGACTTCTGAGTCACGTAGACAATGTCGAATTACTGTAGGATCAACTGCCATTTGGACAGTCGATAATTCAACATTGGTTTATTGAATACATATTTGAGCGGATCCATGCGGGATATGAGGTAGGTTGTGTGCCCATGCAAATAGTGTTGCAACCTCATGGCGGCCCATGCTAATGCACAACATGTCTTTTGATCAGGGTGTATTTCTGTTCCCCACTGCTGAATCTTTTACTGATGTAGCAGATGGCTCTTTCCTTGCTATTATCATCCTTCTGTCCTAACATACAGCCCATTGCATTGGCATTGACGAACAGGTACATGTACAAAGGGACTCCCTCCCTTAGGGGTATCAGAACAGGAGCTTCAGTTAGCTATTTCTTGATGACAAGGAAGGCTTGTTGACAATCCTCATTCCACGTGGTGGAGGAATTCTTCCTTAACAGCTTAAAGATGGGCTCACAGGTTGCTGCGAGCTGGGAAATGAATCTGCTTATGAAGTTGATCCTTCCCAGGAATCCACGTATCTCCTTTTCTGTACGAGGTACGGGCATTTCAGTAATGGCTTTGATTTTGGCGGGGTCGAGTTCAATGCCCCGATTGCTCACCAAGAATCCTAACAGTTTGCCCGCTTTGACGCCAAAAGCACATTTGGCGGGATTTAACTTGAGGTTGTACTTGCATAACCTATTGAAAAGCTTCCTGAGATGGTCTATGTGATCATCCTCCCTCCGGGATTTGATGATGATGTCGTCAATATAGACTTCTATTTCTTTATGCATCATATCATGAAAGAGGGCCATCATGGCTCGCTGATACATTGCTCCGACATTGATGAGGCCGAAGGGTAGTCGTCGGTCGCAAAAATTTCCCCAGGGAGTGATAAAGGCTATTTTCTCCCGGTCTTCTTCAGTAACCATGATTTGATGGTAACCAGCAAAGCAATCCATGAATGAATGCATGCCATACTGCGCAGTATTATCAATTAGAATGTGGATGAAAGGTACTGGGAAGTTGTCCTTCAGGCAGGCTTTGTTCAAATCCCTGGTAATCCACGCATACTCATACTTTCCCTCCCGATTTAGGTACGGGGACTATGTTTGATAGCCATTTGGGGTAGGTTGATACCATAATTGCTTAACGACTTCTTCTTCGACTTTGAGACTCCACTCAGGTTTCAATCGCCTGAGTTTTTGTTTGACTGGTTTGAACCCTTCTTTGATGGGCATTCGATGGATGACAATGTCTGTGGATAGACCGATCATGTCTTCATATGACCATGCAAACACCCTGGTACTGTGTTAGGAGTTCAATCAGGTCGACTTTTTGATTTGGTCGGAGGTCTGAACCTATTTGAATTTCTTTGATGTTTTCAGAGGTTCCTATGTTGATGGTGGAGGTTTGGTCGAGGTTTGGTTTGGGTTTGTCTTCGACCCATTCCTTGATCTTCTCTGGCACCTCATAGTCATCTTCCTCCTCTTGATCAATATCCATCAAGTCGAAGCTCAATTCTACATCCAAGTCGGAGTCATCTTGACAGGTTGGCATCTCATTAGCAGAGACACACATATCCAATGCTTGGGTCCTGAAAATAAAAATGCTTTCATTAATATATACAACTGCTTAAACACACGACATTTGCAAAGCATGATAAAAATTACTGCTCCAGATGTGCAATAAAAAATAAGCAGTAAATAAAAGCATGATTAAGGGCAGATGTACTCTCTGCCCCTTTACCCTTTTTTGACTTAGGCAAGGGACACTGTTTCAGTTGTCTAGTGTCAGATTCTCATGAATTGGGAGAATCGAGGAATTGTGCTCGTCCACCTCGTCCTGGATGATGACTGAGACATCCTTGAGAATAGGGCCAAGGCTTTTCTGTAGATCATTCCTCTTCTCGATGTGAGGAATTTGGACATGGTCGTCATCACTGTCGGGGAGTTCATCATTCATACCCTCGTAGTTGAGAATGACTCTCATGTTAGCAAATGGGTCTCGTCCTTCGTACATGATCTTTTCTTTTCCCTTTTCGCTGTTTGCCTCAGGCTTGAGGGATTTTCTTTCATGGACAGGTATGATTGGAGGAAATAGTATGGCTGATACCACCGTAGGGATCTTCCTCGTAGGTTTCACCCATCTGGCATTTGTGAGGTTTGGGAGCAGAATTATAGAGGCATGAGCCTTGGGATATTTGTATGGATTTCGGATGGCTTGACCCATATGGAATATCCCAATCCTGCTCTTCCCATCTGACTTGGGATTTGGACTGGCATCTTGATACCTTGCTTGTCTTTTCCTAACCTTTCTCCAGGTTGGAAACCCGAAGATACCATCTCTTGGCCTACGGCCATTACTTCAGTGGACACTTTAGGTTTTAGGATTGGTGCCCCGATAGGGAGATATTGAATATCGCTTACCTCAAAAGCTTGAAAACTTGCAGGTTCAATCCCTGCATCCAGGCTAATCACTAGCATGTCCCCATGTATGTAGGTAGGGTATTCTGGCTCGGCATTGATCGTGATGAGGCTGCCGTTAATGATGTACTTGAGTTGCTGATAGGAGGGTGGATGGCACTGCTCCTGCCATGTGGATCCATGGTCTGCCCAACAGTAAATTGTACCCAGTGGCAATATTGAGCACTTGGAAGGATACGTAGAAGGTGTGTGGACCAATTTCTAGGGAAAGCTCGATTTCCCCCATAGCCTGGCGGCGAGATCCATCGAAAGCCCGGATGACTATATGACTGGTTTTGATCCGGTTCGGATTGATCTTCATTCTTTCCAATGTGTCGTATGGACAAATATTGAGAGAAAATCCTCCGTCAATAAGCACTCCTTCGATCACGTATCCGGAGGACACTACAGTTATATGTAGGGATTTGTGATGGCCCCTTCCCTCAGCCGGGATATCATCGTCTGTGAAGGATATCACATTATTGTTGAAAATATGTTCTATCACGTGACGGAATTTCTCTGTGTCTACCGTGTGTGGCAGATGGGCTTCTTCTAGTACCTTCACTAGAATGTTGCGATTGTCTTCTGGTGATAAGACCAAATCGAGGATAGACACTTGCTTGGGTGCGTCTTTCAAGCTTTGCACTACCTTGATTTCATTGTGTCCCATTTTGTTGAGGAACTCTTTGATCTTTTCTTTAGCCACCTTTTCTTTTGCTTTGGTAACAGGTTTAATTACTTGCTGAGGCAGGTATAATGGATTATCCTTTGATAGGATGGAAATGTTGTTTGAAGTAGAGCTTTCAATGTCCCCGTAGTTCCATGGGACCTTCTTCAGACTGATGATTGGATACTGAGGTTTGAAGGGCAAGATTAGAGGCTGAGGTGCAGTCACCTTCACAGGATTTTGAACTTCTTGGACCCCTTTCCCTGTCAGTACCAGGGGTGTGAGGTTTGATTCCTTATCGCAAGATACGATAGCCACTGTGTGCTGGTACCATGCATTGGGGATCCAGAGGCTATTTTTGTCTAAAATGTCGAGGATTTGATCTCCTCTGATTAGTCACCTTTCTCAATCAGGTCTTGAATTAGATTACGAAGTGCCCAACATTTTTCTGTATTATGGACGGGAGAGTTGGAGTGGTACTGACATGTTTGGTTAGGTTTGAATTTTCTTTATTGAGGGTTTAATGGGGGTAATAGATCTGCAACCATCCCCTCGTTGATCATCATTTGGAGGATTTCTTCCATTGACTGATTCAGATTGGTGAAGCTCCTTTGAAACAGGAAGTTTCTACCTTCTCGGGTATACTCATTTTTCACCATTGGTTATTCGTGCAACTGGCAATGATACCTATTGGGGATGGAATTGATTTCCACTGGAGGAGAATGACTGCCAATGGATTGATGAATTTGCTTCAACATCTTCCTGGTGAGTTGATGCTGGTAGATGACCAGTTCAGCCAACTGCTCAATCTGTTCCTTAAGAGACTTAACTTCTTGCTCCATCAGGAAACGCTTCTCAAAAGTTTCCCAACTCTCTGGGCTACTGAGATAGGATTGACTTGGTTCCCCGACGTAGCGGAGGTATTTAGATCCTTCTCCATTTGAGGTGCTGATCATGTTGACATTTTCCTCTTTGTGCTGTGGGAGAGGATTGTCTTGGACATGGAGTTGGTCAGGCTTTGTTAGCACAATTTCCCCGCTGTCAATCAAGTCTTAGATTTTGTGCTTAAAAGACCAACAGTCTTGAGTATCATGGCCTGGAGATCCAGAGTGATAAGCACATTTCTTGTTAGGGTCGAAATTCCTTTCGTTAGTGTTGGTTGGTGGAATGAGTTGAACAATCTTCTTCTGAGCTGTCAGAAGTTTGAATACATTCTTGAGGGAATCCCCTAGTGGGGTGAAATTTCTTTGACGCCTGACTTCCATATTTTTCTGGAACTGAGGGTTTGCAGGCTGTGCTGAAGCTTAGAAAGGGTTATAGTTCCTCCTTTGAATGGGCATGTGGTTTGACTCGCCCCTTGAGTTTTGTCCTTGTAAAACTAAGGAGACTTCTTCGTCTTTCTTTTTATGGACCCTCCGGGGATTACTCCCATAATTTTTGGATTGGATATGTTTGGCGACAGCTTCGAGGGCGGTTAGATCTTTTATCTTCCCGGATTTGAGCCCTATTTCTGCCATCTCGCCATGTTTGATCATTTTAGAGAATGGTTTTCCTATTCCTGCTAGGACCCTCTCATAATAAGGCGCTTCTTGGATGTCGATGAAGGTCATGACTATTTCAGATTCAGTCATGGCAGGGGTAACTTGTGCTGCGACCCGTCTCCATCGTTGGGCATATTCTCTGAATGATTTAGTGTTCTTTTTCTTGATTTTGGTTATTTGATATCTGTCTGGAGCCAGATGTGATTGGAAACTGTACTGGCTGAGGAAGGCATGGGCCAGTTCTTCTCAACTGTGAATTTTGGAGTTGTCCAAGCGGGCATACCAAGCTCTGGCTTCTCCGGGTAGACTCTTCTTGAATAGTTGCATTCGAAGTTTCTCATTCTTAACATAGGATCCGAGTTCTCCGATGAAGACTTTTAGGTGTGTGTAAGGATCCCCCGTTTCGTAATATTTCTCGAACTTAGGGACTTAAAATGTTTTAGGATACCGAGCCCCAGGGAATATGCAGAGGTCAGAGTTAGTAACACTGCCAAATGCCGCAGTCCCTTTGATAGACCGGAGGGTTTCTTCTATCTGTTGCATTTTCTTGAGAATATTACCAGTTTCTGGCTCTTTGACGAGGGGGGTGATCTCAGGAGTTTTGTTGGTTGTGTCTTGGTTTTGTGGTCCAGGAATCTGAGTTTTGTACCTTTTCTACATCTTGACTGCCAGCACCACTACCAGATGTTCCTGGTTCTGGATGAGCTTGATATTGTTTCTCTTTAAAGGCCTTGCTTTGTTCTCGTAGAAAATCGGCTAGCTCGGCTATCCGATTTTTCAGTCCTTCGAATTCTTCCCTGGAGACAGGGGTGGATTCAGGTGGAGCACTTGAAGCCATGTCCGAGGACAGACTGAGTGCTTTCTTGAATTTAGATATGGTGACAGGACCAATTTTTACACCTACAACAAAACGTAGGCGTATCAATTTCCTGAGGTAGGTAAGATTTTTAGTGTTTATCCTGCAAAATCGAGGTTAGTTGTTTTGATGGCAGGATGATATGTATTTGATAGGGAAAGTAAATCTTTCATTATTGATATTTACATTGTGCTCCTCAGTAATTGGAGACTTGACATGGAATTGAAAGAGGAAGGTATGAAGAAGCTTCCCGTCGGATTTGGTTAATCAGAGGCTGACCTATCCTAGGTTTACTCTCTCGGCTTTTGTTTCGGCATGAAGGTTCCCAGATCATCGCAATCTACTAGAAGGGAAGTTAATCCGATCGTTCAACTGGAGTGAATCTGAGTGGTGTATTTTCATGAGGCACCCCCAAAGACTTAATCGTCCCCAGAGTCATTACTTAACACCGACCGGGTTATCCTCCTTGTGAGAGGGACACACAATATACATTCTCATATATCGTGCCTTACCATTTATGCATGCAATGACAGTTGGGTGCGAAGCACTAAATCAGGAAAGCATTTATTCACATTCATTCAATGTAAAGACGCAGCATTTACTCATCCATTGACTGTGGAGACGCAGGGTTTCACGTATTCAATAGTTTTGAAAGGGAAATGTTTGAAAAGATTAGAAAGCGGCCTAAGCCCTCTACTGTCCCCAGTAGAGTCGCCACATGTCGACGTTGGAAAATTTAAGAATCCCGCGGGTCGGTTCATAACCCGGGTTTCCTCAAATTGATCTTCCTAAGTTCTCTCAACCCCCACTCTTTTTATTTAGGAAAAAGGTTTTGAAGGGTTTTTTAGGAAAGAGGCCAACATGTGTTTATGTCGACGATTTGAACGTTTAGAGTCGCCAGTTGGTAGATTGGAAAATGGTTGTACCAACTCAACCGAGTTTGATTTGAAAAGAGGCCCAATTGCTGGACACTGTTGAAACTTGATCTTTGAAATCGGAGTTTTGAGTTCGGGGGCTTGGTTAAGTGTGGGGAAGGTGTTAGGCACCCCACGACTCCCGTGTAAACACGGTACCACATCTTTTCAATATTTTCCTTAAAACTGTGAATGCGTGAGTGAATGCTATTTGAAAATTGGGCCTGTTAATTTGTTTGATTGAAAGCTTTGACAGACTTCGTTAAGCCTATATACGAAGGGTTTGATTTGATTTGAAAATTCAGTCTTTGATTTGATTTGCAAAAACCTTTAATTTGATTTACAAAAGCTTTTCTTTTGATTGAAAATGATGTTTTGAAAGCTGCTTTATCAAACCCTTACGCTAGCATAGAAATTGAAGCGTATCGCTACTTTTAATTTTTTTTATCTTTATAGCCTTAAGACTGCATGTGAATGGTGATTTGTCGGGCTGCGAAGCATCCTCGACCACAGAAATAGACAAGTGTCGGTCTCCTCATGGGTATGAAAACCATCAGAGGGATGCTGATGTAATACACGAGAATTTCCATATATTATTAAATGAATATATTAATGGAAATGAATATTTATTCGTATATAAATGATTTTTGTGTTAAGAGATGAGTTAGCTCAATTATGTTAAATTGAATAATTATAATAATTGAGAAATTTTGAAGTTGTGATAAACTCGTAGAGGCCTTGTGTGGCACAGTGATGAGAAAGATTAGCGATGATATTAATTGACGAAGAATTTATTAAGGAACAATTAATTAATTGTTATCGTAGAGTATTAATTAATTGTTATAGAATAATAATAATAATTAATTGATGATGTGTGGATTATTATTATTACAAATAATATAATAATAATAAGCAACGTGTTCATAAATATAATAATATCTATATTCATGTGATATTTAATCATGTAAGTGTTAATCAATTATTGTGGATATTAATATTTTCATCGATTAAGGAAAAATGGATTGATTAATATAATTTATTAATTCATATGTGCAAGCATGCAATACTAAAAGTGTAATAGCCAACTATATTATATATAGAGTAGTACAACATCTATGTAACTATATCATATATTGAAACCATATGTTATGAATACATCATGAAATAATTATGTGACAATATGTGTGTGGGTATACCTTAAAATATTATACCATGAACATATTGTAAACTATTATTTTAATAAAGAAGACAATGTGATGTGATTATATTCGAGTAAATTATACCAGTATGATAAAAATGTACATGGATTATATGTGTGCAAGTCACACTTACTACCTTATGTGAATTATAGTGTGACATCTAAATTAAAGACATGTATAAAATATATATGTGTATATAGCCTAAGTATTAACATTAGTTGTTTACAAGTTGGGAATGCTGAGTTTCATATTGCCTTGTCCCATTATATGAGACCCATTCTCCTTCACGTGCATAGCATTATAAAGGCTAAAGCCTATAACCTTAAAACTCTGCAAAACTCTCCTAGCCTTATAGTTCATGATGAGCAAGGGAGTGGGCATGATGATGAGTTCCAACTACTAATTACCTACCATTTCTTAACCTCCATACAATTCAAATTCTCATTGGTTTGATTCATGGGAAGATAGCATTGTCTGGGTATTGGTTTTGGCTATATATATGGCCCCTCTTCTTCACATTTTTCATTGCTGAGAATTGCTTAAGTTTGGAATTGAAAGCATATACATATATCAGTGTGAGCATTCTTGGATTAGCAGCAAGTTCTATTTGAAATCTAGCGGAGGTATAATCACTCTTTCGTTGTTCTTCATTTCTCTGTCAAAATTTCTAGTCTTGAAAATCTCATTTCTTGATTTTGTCAAATTAGATGCTAATTGAATTATAGAAAGCTTGTATAGTTGTTATATGGACTTATGTACATGTTGGGATTACAATATAGCTTCCTTGTTCTTCATTTTCATTTTTCTGTTTCTGTTTCTGAAAATTCTTAGATTCTTGATCATGTTAAATTAAAGTGTAATTGGGATATAGAATACTTGCCTAAGTGTTATATAACCATATAAGCATGTATAAACTGTTATATTACTGATTTCATACGGATTACTGAAGAAAATTTTGTGTTTGGCCTAGTTTCTGCCGTTGCTGGATGCTGTCTGGTTTGGAACTGGAGCCGCGCGGCCGTGCGTCTCCCTAGTACAACTAGCGCGCGGCCGAGCCAGTCTGCAGTTTTTATTCCTGTTTAAAATTTGTCTAGTGTTAGTTTGTTTATATGAGCATGCAAGTATGAGGAATATGTTGACATGAGTATATATGTTCCTTGAGATAGCATGGATTGGTTTAACTTCATTAAAATCCCTTGCTAAGTGAACTTAAAATTTTATAAGGAACTTAGAGTTTTTTTAAAAGTAAATTTGACATGTGAGTATGATATTGATGTTTTGACTTTTGACACATATTATTATGATCTAGCAAGACATGGAAAGCATTTTAATAGGTGCATACATGTTTCATAGTGTGACACGAGCATGATGAACCTCACTAGTGAATATTTTAACGAAAGTGTAAGTTTTAAAAGCAAACTTTGGCATGCTATAACCATGTTGACGTTCTGATTTTTGCGAGCATGTTTAGATGACTTAGAAATGCATATCAAACACGTTAACATATGCATACATATGACATGAGCATGTGGACCGTGTTAAGTGAACCTTACTAGTGAAGGCATAAGTTTTGAATGTAAATCTTGACATGTCATATCGAAGTCTAGATTCTGATAATTGTGGACATGTTTGATTGTGCTTTTGAACCTCACTAATGTGTCATACATATATACATGTGTACATACCATGCTAGATGTCGTGATTCAAAGTTAGCGTAAACAAAGAATGCTTTCGAACTAATAACTATGATAGTTACATAAATGAATTGTGAATACTCATAAGCATGCCTAATATGAGAAGTATGACTACTTTATATGTCTGAATGATAAGCATGACAACTTATGTAAATTCATGGCATTTCTTGACCCTAAGCGGTTAGAGACCATGAATTAAAACTATATCATATATGACTGGAATTAGAAAGGTTATACAAATATAGAAGTATCCTTTAAATATATACATGCTATGTGATATCATATGTTGTTGCTTGAGTCCGATTTGACGGTTAGCTTACAATAATGCTATAAAGTGCTAGAAAGATTATGTTTGCTATTTGTTGTGATCTTATGTGATATTAATGATATGAGAGTGTGTTTTAACTCAAAAGGAGGAACGTTAAGGATAAAAGTTATATTAATATGATACTATATAACTGTTAAAACTTAGCTTATGTGTTGATCGTATATACAAGATGAGATATAATGTTGAACTATATGACTAATGAATATCGTATATACATAACTATATTACGATAGGATTCGAAAAGTGTTGGTTAAATTACGTGGATAGACTACGCTAAAGGCAAGTTCCCTAACTTACACTCTTTCACGGTGCAAGTATTCTATCCTTGTACAATGCAAGTTATCTTACTTACTCGTTCATTGAGTTAGTACGTTTAAACTCTTGTGGAAACTATTATTCATGTTGAACTTGGTATTGTTCTTGAACATTGTAAAAGTGTCTATGCCATTTGATTCGGCTAGACTATATGCATGTTTATAAAACTGTCCGAACCTTTTTATTGGTGCGGAAAATCTGAAAATTGAGTTAAACAACCCTTATAGTAAGGGGAGTGTATATTGTTGGAAGCCCCAATACACGCGTGAATATTACTGTGGTTATGCATAACATAGAGTATTGTAGACTGATCATCTATCGTACTTATTTCTTTTGGGTTATCAGTTTAATATTGATGATTCTAGTAGATGTTCAGTAGTCCTTAGTGACTGCTCAATATAAATTATTTATTTAGTTGGATACGTTGATAGCCTTTGAATTCATATATATCTGTTGATCTATATTGAATTATTATTTCATATTCCAAAGATTGATTCGAGAATTGTTGAAACTCGTTATTCATATTATTATTCTAAAACCCTGAACTATCTTAGAGATTTCACTTTGATATTTCAAACTCATGAGATAAAACTCTTTATCCTTGTTGTATATTACTTGCTGGGCAATTTGTGCTCATTCTTGCTTATTTAAAAACCTTTTAGTTAAGGCGGAACAAGGAGGTGTCTCTGGGAAGGATAAGGGCAAGGGCAAGGCTACTGACTAGCTTGGTCCTTTACGTTTAAATTTCTAATGTTGTATTAAGATTGTCTTCAGACTATGTTTAAGCTTAAGTAGGATTATGTAATAAGTCTTTATTCGATGTTATTATGTAATCTATTAAGTACTGTAGGTTGCGAGACTTGGGGGAATAATTATAATAAATCATTGTATATTATTCTATATTAGATCTTCTGCTGTGAATGTGTGATTTTAATTATTATTGTATTACTATGAGCACGTAACGAACCGAATTCGAGTGACCAAGTGGCGGTCCTAAATTTGGGGGTGTCACAGCTGACACGATAATTGACATTTCACTATGACGAGACCTTAAATCCGGATAACCGTTTTAAGGTCTATGTATGTACATTTTTCAGAAAAACTGGCAGGGTACATCTGTAAACTGGAGTTTGTCCATCATGGGAATTAGATCCCAATCGATTTGATAGTGAATCCCACGATTCCTAGGCTCACATATGAGTAGCCCATAAACCTGCACAGTTCAAATTTGCACAGAAATGGATATATATACATCATCACGTCGCAATAGAACCAAGGATTCATCAATAAATCCTGGTTGCGAATGGCCAAAGCGTCTCGTTCCCACTAGATAGCGATCTAAGGGACGCGAGTTTGCTTTTAAAGCTGAAACTATATAAAAATAACTAGATTTAAAGAAATCTCAGCCATTATAGCTTTCAGGTTCTATAGGGACCTGTTTGGACCGTTGAAAGCTAGAATTGGCGAGATTTGGATAAATCTAGTCCGCCCGCAGATATGTCAATGCAGATTCATATACAAATGAATGTTAAATGCAACAGTTGAATGAATTGAGTAAAGAAAAATATATATATATATATATATATATAATTATATATATACAAAAGCTGTAAAAAGGGCGATGAGTTTTCACTCGCAAGCCCGGACTGGTATTGAAATATATATATTTATAAAAAATTGTAAATAGCCACGAAATAATTCAGGCTGTGACAGAAATGAAATATATATATATATATATATATATATTTAAATAGTAATAAGGGCGATGGGTTTTCACGCCGGTGCCTGTACTGGAATTAAAATTGACAGAAAAGTAGTCAACCAGTGACTGGGGAGAGCACCCAGTATGGTGAAGTGTGCAAAAGCAGTAAAATGGCCACAAAGTAATCCAGGCTGGACTGAAAATATATATATATATATATATATATATATTGATAGAAATGTAGTCAACCAGGACTGATATGAAAATCAGTGATGGTGAAAGTCGCTTATATATGCGTAAATATATATAAAAGCCGTAAACTACCTCGGATTTGACATCCGGGCTTGACAGAATTGAAATGTTAGTCCATTTACAGTTAAATAAGCACGAAAAGAGCCAAACCCAGACTGGGAAAACAATCCATTCCGGTGGAGTTGCCAAAAATGTGTGTGATAGTGCATTGAAGCTGCTGGAGCTGACGGATCGTCAATCCGAGTTGTAGAAATGCAAAAAACTACGTTTATGTACAAAAATGTACCAAATTTTGACGAAAACGGCCACGGAACTAAGTTCCGGGCATATTTAGAAGACGAAACTTTGTGTACAAGTGGAAAATAGTGCAAAGTAGTAGTATTGCCTTTCTGATCGTAAAAATACTTACAATGGACTGCAATACGGGCTTTTTGCCAAATCGTAGGCTCTATACGTCCAAATCTACCGGTTATTTTCTAATATGTGCTAGTATTTGGGTATATCTACGTGTTGGACTGAAAATATTTGGGTTTGGAAGAGGTGTAAAAGTCAGAAAATCAGACGGGCAGAGCTTCGCTGCGTTTCTGAATTCTTGAAAATGAAGAGGGGTGCACGTTTATTTATAGGCCAGGGAGCCCTAGCTTTACCTGCGGCTATCGCAGGTAGAGGTGCGACTCCCCTAGGTGGGGCCCACATGATGGGTTCAGTCATCTCTAAGTACGTGCACTCCGGACAACGCATAGTCGAAGTCAGAACTTTCAAACTTTTGATCAGAGCGTCCGTTTGAGGCGTGCAATACCTTTTCGAAAAGTCCTTGCCGAGAGTGTCGCAATGACATGGGATACAACATTTTCTGGGTCCGAGAAGACAGGGTTCATAACCAGGTCTTCGATTCTCCGCAGTTTATCCGTTGAGCTGTCTTGCGTCGTTGGCATTCAGGATCGTTGTTGTGGTTCGTTCTGACTTTTATGGCATCAATTCGGCTTGAGTTTGACCGAATCAGTTGAGTTGGATAAAATGACCATTTTTCCCCTCCCGGGGTTGCCTGTGGTGTCGACACGGCCTTTGATGGATCTGGCTTCCTAGGGTTGTCTCTGGGGCTGAACTGCACTTCCCAGATTGATGCCGGGGATGACTTGACACGTCCTGGGTTGATGTCCAGGTTGACCTGTACTTCCCGTGTGTAGACCGGGGCTGTCTTGAAGACCTGATCGACGATCAGATTTAAGTTGATAGCCCGATATTGAGATCGGGGTTGATCTAACGGTCCGATCTGAGATCGAAGCTGGATTGACAGTCTGATTGGAGATCGGAGCTGGATCGATGGTCCAATTGGAGATCGGAGCTGGATAGATGGTTCGATTGGAGATCGGAGCTGGATAGACGGTCCGATTAGAGATCGGAGCTGGATAGACGGTCCGATTGGAGATCGGAGCTGGATAGACGGTCCGATTGGAGATCGAAGCTGGATAGACTGTCCGATTGGAGATCAGAGCTGGATAGACGGTCCGATTGGAGATCGGAGCTGGATAGACGGTCCGATTAGAGATCGGAGTTGGATCGATGATCCGATTGGAGATCGGAGCTGGATTGATGGTTCGATTGGAGATCAGAGCTGGATAGACAGTCCGATTGGAGATTGGAGCTGGATAGACGGTTCGATTGGAGAACAGAGTTGGATAGACGGTTCGATTAGAGATCGGAGCTGGATTGACGATCCGATTAGAGATCGGAAGCTGGATAGACGGTTCGATTAGAGATCGAAGCTGGATTGACCGCCTAATTAGAGATCGGAGCTGGATAGACGGTCCGATTAGAGATCGGAGCTGGATTGAGTACCGATATTGGTGATCGGATTTGGCTGAATTACCAATATTGGGGATTGAATTTGGCTGGAGTACCAATATTGGGGATCAGATTTAGGTTACCGATATTGGGGATCGAATTTAGGCTACCAATATTAGGGATCAGATTTAGCTGGAGTACCGATATTGGGGATCGAATTTAGGTTACCGATATTGGGGATCAGATTTAGGTTTAAGGACCGGCATTGGCGGCCGGTTTTGAGTTGAAGGAAGGTTTTGCCCTCCTACAGTGTTAGTATGGGGCAAGGAAAATTTTAAGTGTCTACAAGGTGCCCGAGGAGATCAAAGAATGGGTCGAAGACAAACCCAAACCGAACCTCGACCAAACCACCACTATCAACATAGGAACCTTCGAAAACATCAAAGAAATCCAGATAGGCCTAGACCTCACACAAGATCAAAAAACTGACCTGATCAAACTCTTAACACAGTTACAGGATGTGTTTGCATGGTCACATGAAGACATGATTGGCCTATCTACTGATATTGTCATCCATCGAATGTCCATCAAAGATGGATTCAAGCCAGTCAAGCAGAAGCTCAGGCGTTTGAAACCTGAATGGAGTCTGAAAGTCAAAGAAGAGGTCGTTAAACAATTCAAAGCTGTTATCATCATGGTATCAACATACCCGGAGTGGCTGTCAAACATAGTTCCTGTACCTAAACCCGGAGGGAAAGTACAAGTATGCGTAAATTATAGGGATTTGAATAAAGCATGCCTCAAGGACAACCCATTCTGAGTTGCCCCCAAAATAGGTCCACACAACCTATTCTGAGTCGCCAAATATATGGTACAGAAACCAAATAAAAATTCTTTATATCAAACGGTCATGCAAAATACGACCACACAAACTGTGAGCGTCAATACAGATATTATGTAGAAAATATAAACGCTCAAATTAAGTCCTCATTACAATTATTATCACACTATTTTACAAAATAGTGAGGACTACTATAGCGCTATCTCGGACCATCACTCCATTCCCCGACTAGTCCCAGCTATATTCTCATTTCTTGAAGAGAACAATGAAAGAAAAGGGTGAGCTCAACTAGCCCAGTAAAGAATATTATGACTAAGATAATGAAGAATAAATTATCGTTAGCCTTCAATAAATCAGATAGAATATTATAGACAACAAGTTTTAGATCAACAACTGCAATGAAAATAACAATTCATTAGAAGAGTTAAGTAGAGAATGATGTCTACTATCTTCTATGATTTAAAAATCCATCATCAATATTTTATCCCTGTAACATCAATCAATAAATGTTTCAAATCAATAATTTATCTTTGCACTATAGGCCAAAAATATTCATTTGTATCACCAGTGGTCATGATCATGCCAAACACATGTCCATCTTTGCACTACGGGCCAAAGATATTCATCAATCAACAGCTCATATTTGCACTACGGGTCAAAGATATTCATCAATTAACAGTTCATTTTTGCACTACGGGCCAAAGATAACTTTCACCACAATTTAAGTTTGAGGATTATGACAATGATATTAATAACGAATCAAGTGAGAACAAGGATAAATATTAGAGATTTATAATTCAATTTATCCAGAGTTCAAGAATGAAAATAAAAACATGGATCCAATTCCAAGAATAAGGTTCATAACAGATAACTTGGATAATGAAAAGAAAATTTAATTTCATTGTAAATAGTACTCATGAATAGTACCGCATGTATGAATATATAGTACCGTATGTATGAATAGTACTGTATGAATAGTATCCCGATATGAAAAGATAAAAAATTCATAAGAAAGTTCAGACCAATATTCCAGTGAAATGACATTAGATGAAGCGCAAACCTTAAGGAATTTCTAATCATTTCAGGAATTATAGAAGCAATACTTACCATAGTAAGTTTAAATTTAGGAATATGAAATGAAATATTATCACTTACATACAATAGAGTATGGAAGAAAATAATATTCCTTACGAATATTAAACGAAAACAACATCCTTTACGAGAAAAATAATATCCTTTACCTAAATAAAAAAGTAGTTCTGACTGGAATTGTGAGATCCCGAAACCCTAATAAGACTCGGTTATATAAAATTTTCAATTATCAATAAAATCTCTCCGTTCTGATAATGTATCGTGTTATTATATACGTTATTAAAGACTTCGGTCAAAAATATTTTTCTCTGAAAAAACGTCATGCTTGACACGTCGTGCTTAAAAATTTTGTTTCGTATTTAGACTTTTCGGTATATTATTTTATCAAGCTGCTTTGTCGTGCTTACATTGACGAAATGCTTTGTCGTGCTTATATTGGCAAAACGCTTTGTCATGCTTTGAATGGATTAGGTGTCAAACCCTAAATTAGAAAATCCTAATGCTAAATTTAAAAACCCTAGCCCTAATTTCAAACCCTAATTAAGAAGTATAAACCCTAATCAGGTTATCCTAAACCCTAATCATGTTAACTAAACTTAAATTAGGTGTTAATAACTTCATTAAGTTATCTTAAACACAAAGATCAAAACCCTAAATCATAATTAGTAAAGATTAGGGCAAAATTAGCTACTAATTAAACCCTAAAGTTGCTCACAAGCTAGTGTCACCTCCTACTTCAAAAATTCATCATATATGATCCCCAAGAACCTTGTCATAGCTGTACAAGTTCAGAGGGAAGATATTTTTAGAGGCAAAATGTGAAAAATAACCTAAAAACCCTAACCTAGAAATCCTATAAATAGCAGCCTCAAATCAGTGTAGAATCACGAATTTCTTTCACTATTATACTTATACTATCTGCCATAAGGAGCCCTAACAATAGTAACATCAGAATCAAAGCCTAGATAGCAAAATTTGCTCAAGAAAGGAGTAAACCCTAATTTTAAATTGATCTTTGATGCTATGTTAATTTTATTGTTATGTTGTGTAGTTATGTGTAATAACATGTTAGTTAATGTTCTGGGTTGTTAGATCACATTTTCATAACATCTAGATGCATCAAATAGGTGTTTTAAGCAATCTAAAAATTGTTAAAAACAGGCCTGACAACCATATGTCAGAGCCCGTAGATCTTCATGTGTTAATAGTTAGGTCTGTTAATTGTATGATAGTTGTAGTATTTCATGAGCTTAGTAATCTAGAACAAGAATCAGGCTTATGTGATTAACATAATGAAAGCTATAAGTGGTCAAAGGTGGTTGACCGATAACGAAAATCTGATTTCTGGGTTACCCAGAAATCTCAAGAACAGCCGAGATAGGTACTTTGACCGGCTTGTATCTCTCTCTCTCTGTATGTTGTTAAGTTGTCTAAGTGCTTTGTTATTGTACCCTGAAATGTATACTAGAGGTATGATATACTTTAACACATAATAGATTCATAAGATGACTAGAATTAATGGTCAAAACTAGTTGACTGTTCACGGTTTAGTTTTCTGAAAAACCCAGAAAATGAAGAACATGAAGAACAGTCTCTGACAAGACTTTGACCGACCTAGATCTATGCCTTAAGAGGTTACTCAGTCCTGACCAGTGCTATCTCGTTCAAGTGTGACATATATACTACACACTACAACAATTAAAACATCTATCTAATACTCAGAATCAAAGCTATTAGCCTCACAAAGTCGTTAACCGACGTTGACCAACGTTCTGGGTTACCTAGAAACCCAAGAACAGCTCTGACAGGTACTTTGAGCTTTAATAACTTTCTGATAGGTGATGTTTAGAGCCCAAAATTGATATCTAGTTATAGTATTACACAAACAATATAACACTAAAGCACTTACAAACACCGAATCAAAACAAGCTGCAAGAACGAGCTTGGTCAAAGTAGCCACTCGGCCTTGACCAAGGTTGTTCTTCAAAGCTGAAGAACACCTTCAGCGACGCTTCCTGTCGCTGTAGGCCTTTAGCGATGGACAAAAATGAAAATAAATAAAATAAATTAAAATAAATAGAAATAATTAGTAAATAATAATAAATTCAGTTTTAAAAATTATTTTAAGTTATAATAATTAACTTTTAATATTTTGACATAAATTTCATAATTATTTTTATATATTAATAATTAAATTAATTTATAAAGTAATTAATTACATCATTTATAAATAATAAGTAATTATTTAAAAATGATTTAAATATTCTAAAAATCATAATCAATGATTATGAATTATTTAAAAATAAAACTAATGTTTTAATAAATATACTAAGTAATTGATAATTATTTAGGTATAAAATTAATGATTGAAAAATCATTTTTATTGATAAATAAATACTTAAAAATTATTATAAGCTTCCAAAAATTATTATAATGATAAATAAATTATCTGAAATTATAATAAAGCTTATGAATAAAGTTTTACCAAGTTTTTAACTTATTAAATATCCAGTGAAGTTTTAGGATACCGAAATCATACCGAACATAGACCAAACGTATGTAGTTTGAGTAGTTAGGTACTGTTATCAATACTAATGATATCTATAAATATGTTTAACATATTTTAGGTATCTTAAACACTTCGAGTAACATTAGATAAACGTTCTTCGCACATGCAAGTATTCGAACTTTACCTTTTCATTGTGAAAATATTATATCCGTAAATGTATTACATTACGCAAGTTTTATACTTAAATCTTATGACGTTACTTGAATACCTTTCGATATCTTCTACCGAACCAGATTGTTACTTATTTATTGAAAACGTTACTGCTATTGTTTCAGCATAACTTAAGAAATGAATCACTTATTCATATGATTTTGAATTGTTGTTTATCAAGCATAAACTGTTAGTCAAACCAAATTATTTTGGTAAAGCATCCTATACTGAGTTGAATTTACCCTAAATTGGGATTTTTATATGTGTGTCTATTAATAGACAATAGAAGTAGGATGATATGCATACTCCTAGGATACTGAATAGGCTGATCCCCTATCTCATATTCGAATACGCAGATTTCTAAGTCTGTGTGACTGACAGAAATGGTTAAGTGAAATAAAAATTCCAGAAATGGTCGTCAACCTCAGTAAAGTGAAATTGTTGAACTATCATTTTTTCAAAATCAAACATTTTGTTATATAAACTTGCTGAGCATGTCATTGCTTATTCTTGCAAATTATTTCCTTTGCAGTTTTAGATGTTAATCCCGGCACTTCTGGCAACTATAATGGGAAAAGACCTTGCGTAGATTAGCTTTATTTACTGTCTCTTGTTATTATAAGTCTGATAAGACTTTTTGGTTTAATAAGAACTCAATGTTGAGAATCATGAAACCGAACTTATTATAAAAAATATACATATTATCATCTTTTATTTTCGCAATCGTGTATTGATACATACTTAGATGATTAGTAATACGAGTTAAACGTTACAGTATCCTTAGAGATTATATATCTGAGTGAGGTTATTGGCAATATGGACTGTTTATGTTATTGATGATATTCTGGATTTCGGATGGATATGAACTACTGATATGAAAGGGATATTCATAGGATACAGATATTTATCCCAGTGAGGGTATCCAAACACAACAATGGTTCTAAACAAGAATTGTTATCTGTTATGGGATACTACGAACCTTGGATAGATAGGAATTATATCTTAATGAATATCTATAGTATTTGGATAATCGTGAACTCCAGATTGGATACCACGGGTGTATAGATTTGGGGGCGTCACAGATTGGTATCAAAGCTTTAGGCTATAGCTCTAAGAAAGAAGTAAAAGTATCTTAGGATAAAGTCATTGAGTCTATAAAAATATTTAACTACACATAAAATAACATTAAAAGATTTATCTTAAGATGTAGAGTTTCTTAGTATATAATCAAATAATGAAAGAAATTTCTTTTGTAGAAAATGGCTGATGCAAAGGATATGCCAATAGTCATAAATCAACCTCAGATAATGACAGAACAAGACAGTGATCCTGAGGAAGAGGAATTACTGCATGATCAGAAGTTATTAGAGGCTGAAGAAGGTGAAAATCCTATAGCCGGTCAGTTAATGAGGATTGAGGAACATGAGGAGGCACTCGCTGCTGTGATTCAGCAGGCTGACATCAATACTGTGAATGCTAAGTTTAGGGCACATATGGTTGAAGGTGTGCTGGAGCATGAGAGGGCAGATTCCACCCGACTGAGGATGCTTCTGCATAATGCTCAGAGGGGTAGACAAGAGGCACATGATAGGCTAACTAAGTTTGTCCATGGAACTCGTGGGACATTTGATAGTCTGCAGAATCGAGTGATCAAATACCCATTTGAAGATAGAAAGATTCCTTATCTCATAGATCGATTAGTGGTATGCCACATGATCCAGGATGCATATGAGGAAACCAAGAATTTCTAGATTTTAGTATAAGAATTTAGATGCTCTGTTTTATTATAGAGCAGATTTTGTTGTGTTAAGCTAATGGTAGTAATGAACCACTAGTTGAATTTGTAATATACCTTTTTATTTGATATATATAAGTTCTGTTTAAAAATATCGGATTCTTACTATGTGAATAATTGTACCTGTATTTATACTTGGCTTTATTTTATAGAATCATGCCACAGAACAGAAGGAGAGCAAAATCAGAGAATGATGATGACTCAACCTAAAGTTTAGTAAACTTGTTATTAGGAGCTGTACAAAATAGACCTACCAACCAAAATACATTGTTTAAAGACTTTAAGTTAGTAGGACCACCTGAGTTTAAGGGTACCGGAGAGCCTATTGAAGCCCAAGTCTGGATCATTGAAATTGAAAAGTTTTTCCTAGTAACCAATGTTAAGGAAGACCAGAAAATAGTTTTTGCAACATTTTTCTTGAAAGGGCAAACAAATTATTGGTGGGAATTTACCAAAAATCGTGCAGGGACAGAAGTTGTCTCATGGGAAAAATTTGAGGAACTATTCTTTGAAAATTATTTTCCCCAATCGTTAAAAGATCGTATGGAGGTGAAGTTTTTAGAATTAAAGTAGGGAGAACTTACTGTAGCCCAGTATACAGCTAAGTTTAATGAATTAGCACGATTTGCTTCGCATCAAGTAGATATTGAAGCAAGGAAAATCCGAAGGTACGAGGAGGGTTTAAAACCCCAGATTCGTAGTAAGCTGTCTGTGTTTCAGCTTAGGACTTTCCCAGAGATTCTCGAAAAGGCTATTATTATTGAAAGTGAGAATAAAAACCTCATTAAATATCATAAAGATAAAAAGAGTCATGGTGAAGGAGTAAAATATAAGGGAGAACCCAGTTCTGGAGGGTTTAACAATAAAAGAAGGTGGGAGACCAATGTTCCAAACAACTATGGGAAAAAGGTATCTAAATTCAACAACAATAACAACTCTAACACCAACATGAATAATAGTAAAGCAGACTCTTGTGTCAAATGTGGGAAAATTCATAAAGGTATGTGTTTAAAGAATAAGTGTTTTAATTGTGGTCAGGAGGGACACTATTCTCCTCAGTGTCCTACTCCTAATCAAAACAAATGCTTCATCTGTGGAACATTTGGACATATAAGTAGAAATTATCCAAAAAATAAGAATCATGGAGGAGGAGGGGGAAATCAAGTATCAAACAATAAACCACCTGTAACAGTAGCTGGAGGTCCGGGTCGTCCAACTGTTAGAACATTTAATATGATGGTGAGGGATGTTGTTGCTTCACAGGACGTGGTGGCAGGTATCATCCCTATCAACACTTTAAATGTGTATGTGTTATTCGACTCTGGAGCTACTTGTTCTTTTGTGTCTAAAAGGTTTTCTAAAAAGTTAAATGTGCCATGTGAAAATTTAGACAAACCATTCTGCGTAGAAATTGCGAAAAATGAGAAAATACCTGTCGAAGCTATTTATAGAAATTGTAGTGTAAACATTAAGGGACACAACTTCTTGGTAAATCTTATTCCTATAGAGTTAGGTGAATTTGATGTAATCCTAGGGATGGATTGGCTGGTTAATCATAATGCAATGATTGATTGCCATAAAAAATGGATAAACCTTGTGACTACGATAAAGTCAAAAGTAGTGTTCAACGGGAGTTGTTCACCTAAGCAGTTTCAATGTTTGACTATAACGCAGGCAGAAAGACTACTTAGGAATGGTTGTACAAGTTATTTGGCCTATACAGTAGATACTCGAAAGGAATGAGTTAAACTAGATCAAATACTTGTAGTTAGGGAATTTCCAGATGTGTTTCCAGATGACTTACCAGGTTTTCCTCCTGATAGAGAGATTAAGTTTGTTATCGACCTTGCACCTAGTATGGCCTCGGTTTCAAAAGCATTATACAGAATGGCACCGATAGAACTGAAAGAGTTGCTAGTACAATTACAGGAACTCTTAGACAAGAAATACATACAACCTAGTGTTTCACCATGGGGAGTGTGACGCCCCCAAAATAGGTCCACACAACCTATTCTGAGGCGCCAAACACGTGGTACATAATCCAAATACAAATCTTCCTATTCCAACTATTAAATTGTTGTACAAAATACAACCATACAAACTGTGAGCGTCAATATAAATACTATGTAGAAAATATGAACGCTCAAATTAAGTCCTCATTACAATTATTGTCACACTATTTTATAAAAATAGTGAGGACTTCTATAGCACTATCTCGGACCATCATTCCATTCCCCGACTAGTCACATCTATATTCTCATTTCCTGAAGAGAACAATGAAAGAAAAGGGTGAGCTCAACTAGCCCAGTAAAGAATATTATGACTAAGATAATGAAGAATAAATTATCGTTAGCCTTCAATAAATCAGATAAAATATTATGGACAATAAGTTTTAGATCAACAATTGCAGCGAAAATAACAATTCATTAGAAGAGTTTAGTAGAGAATGAAGTCTACTATATTCTATGATTTAAAGTCCATCATCAATATTTTATCCCTGTAATGTCAATCAATAAATATTTCAAATCAATAATTTATCTTTGCACTACTGGTCAAAGATATTCATTTGTATCACCAGTGGTCATGATCATGTCAAACACCTGTCCATCTTTGCGCTACAGGCCAAAGATATTCATAAATCAATAGCTCATTTTTGCACTACGGGCCAAAGATATTAATAAATCAACAGCTCATCTTTGCACTACGGGCCAAAGATATTCATCAATTAAAAGTTTATCTTTGCACTACGGGCCAAAGATAACTTTCACCACAATTTATGTTTGAGGATTATGACAATAATATTAAGAACGAATCAAGTGAGATCAAAGATAAATATTACAGATTTATAATTTAATTTATCTATAGTTCAAAAATATTCAAATTGTCAATATGAAGATCAAAACATGGATCCAATTTCAAGAATAAGATCCATAAAAGATAACTTGGACAAAGAAAAGAAAATTTAATTTCGTTGTGAATAGTACTCATGAATAGTACCGTATGTATGAATAGTAACATAAGTACAAATAGTACCGTATAAATAGTACCCCGACATGAAAAGGTAAAAAATTCATAAAAAAGTTCAGACCAATATTCTGGTGAAATGATATTAGATGAAGCTCAAAACTCAAGGAATTTTTAATCATTTCAGGAATTATAGAAGCAATACTTACCGTAGTAAGTTTAAATTTAAGAATATGAAATGAAATATTATCACTTTCATAATATGGAATATGAAAGAAAATAATATTATTTACGAATATTGAAAGAAAATAACATCCTTTACGAGAAAAATAATATCCTTTACCTTAGTAGAATACTAGATCTGACTGGAATATCAGAGTTTATGTTTAGAAAATCTTGCACTGTTATCCACACTCAAAATATCCTTATGTTCGCAAGAAATACGCTCAATATTATAGAGAAAGAATTTTTTGATTCTGGTGTGATTTTTATTTCTTAACTAAACAACCTATTTATAGAAAAATGTCAGCACACCAGAACTGACCAATCTTCACACTGTTTTGCAAATGAGACTGCAGTATGCTTATTTTGAAAAAAGAGAATACAAAGGCAGACCTTCCACCTCCATCATTCCAACAAATGTTTTTAATTAAAAGAATTCAAATTCAATTTGCTCTCTTCCACCTCATTTTATTTTTATACCATGAATTTATTATAATAATGTTACCATTTCAATTATAAAATTATACTTTTATATTATCACATTATACTATTATAATGTAATATTATAATAATATATTTGAATAAATATTTTATCGGAGAAGATAAAATGCCAACTTTCAACAAATGTCTCATGCTAAAAATTCCTGCATTTATAACAAAATTGAACAAATATTTACTTATCATATTTATCAACAATTTTTATTTTATTCATCAATTATTATTCATAATTAATATTATAGAATCACAATATTAACAATCAGGTCGTTCCCAGGAAAGAGGGGGCTTTCCAATAAGAATTTCTCCTCATTGGCGCGTAATTAGATAACCTAACCCCTTTTCTCGACAGAACTTTCTAGACATTGTCAATAATACTATCTAATAATATCATTTCAATAATAAGTGTGACAATTATTGATTTAATAATGTGAAATACTGTGCAATGGTTACTGTGACAATTATTGAATCAATACTATAAAATAATATGCAATTATTAATATAACAATTATTGAATCAATAATATAAAATACTGAACAGTAATTACTGTAAATTATTGAATGAATGACTTCTTACGTAAGAATCAATAACTAGAAATTACTGTGCAATATCGTGTGCTACTGTGCAACAACGCGTATTACTGTACTTTTATCACCGGGTATTTCAACATTTTAACGGTAAAAGTTTTGCCGTTATTTTTATAAAAAGTTTACTTTTGTCGCTTTCTATATTCGATAATTATTCCGTTATGGGGCCAGCCAATGATTGCGCCGTCGTACGAATATTCTCCGACAAAAAGAATATTTTCCGACCAAACGAATATTTCCCGACACAACGAATATTTTATGACCACTTGCTTACTTTGTAAAATTTGCACATATCACCCTAACTTATCACATTTATCAAATCAACACCTTATGTGACGCCCCCAAAATAGGTTCAATACCAACCTATTCTGAGTCGCCAAATACATGGTATAGAATTCCAAATACAAATCCTTTAAAACAAAAGGTCGTGAGAAATACGACCATACAACTATGAATTTCAATGCAAATCTTATATAATACGAAATATAAACATTCAAATTCATTCCTTATTCATTACAATTATTATCCCACTATTTTATAGAATAATGAGGACTTCTACAGATCTAACTCTGATCATCACACTGTTCCCCGACTAGTCCCCGCAGCATTTTCATTCCCTGAAGAGGACAATAGATGAAAAAGGTGAGCTCAACTAGCCCAGTAAAGAATATTATGACTAAGATAATGAAAAATAAATTATCGTTAGTCTTCAACAATTCAGTTAAAATATTATGGACAACAAGTTTCAGATCAATATTCACAGCAGAAATAATAATTCATTAAAAGAGTTAAATAGAGAATGAAGTCTACTATCTTCTATGTTTTAAAAGTCCATCATCAATATTTTATCCCTATAACATCAATCAATATACATCTCGAATCAAATATTCATCTTTGCACTACGGGCAAAAGATATTCATTTGTATCACCAATTGGTAATGTTCATCTCAACATCTGTCCATCTTTGCACTACGGGCCAAAGATATTCATCAGGTATCATTCATCTTTGCACTATAGGCCAAAGATATTCAGTTATATCACCATTTAGGATTGAGGATGACAAAAAATAATATAAATAACGAATTCAGTGAGATAAAGGACAAAGATTAGGGATTCGTAATTTAGTTTATCCAAGTTCAAGAATACTCCATAATAATCAATTGTGGAGCAAAATTCAAGAATAAAGCTCAAAACTTGGATTCAATCAAAGATAGGAACCTTAATAGGCAATTTGGACAAATAGAAGAAAATTAATTTTTTTTATGAATAGTACCGTATTTGTGAATAGTGCCGTATACGTGAATAGTAACCCTGTGACGCCCCCAAATTCCAGGACCGCCACTTGGCCTCTCGAATTCGGTTCATCACGTGCTCATGGTAATACATCACAATAATAATAATTAAATATCATACGATCACAGCGGAAAATCTATTCTAGAATAATTTACAATGATTTATTATAATTATTCCCCCAAGTCTCGCAACCTACAGTACTTAATAGATTACATAATAATATCAGTTAACGACTTATTACATAATCTAACTTAAGCTTAAACATAATCAAATCCAGTCTTACTACATCATCTTCATACAATATTAATATATTTAAAACTTAACAGACATAAGCTAGTTGGTAGCTTTGCCCTTGCCCTTATCAACGCCCGAAGGTTCACCATGCTCTGCCTTAACTGAAATGTTTTAGGGAAAGCAAGAATGAGCACAAATTGCCCAGCAAGTAATATACAATAAGGGTGAGTAATAAGATTCTCAATTCTCGAAAGGGTATAACAAGATTTGATAGTTCAAGAATAACAAGAATATCAACAGTTCTCAATATCAGTCGCTAAGGACAGGATAATATCAATATGATTCAATAATAAGTCAATTCAAGATTTCAAATAATTGAATACTGAGTAGTCACTACGGACTATGAACTTCTACTAGAATTGACAGTAATAAACTGAAAATCCAACAAAAACAGGTACAACAGGTGATCAGCCTAAAGTACCCTTGTTATGCATAACAATCAACCATACTCAAGTGTGCACGTCGGTTCTCCGACAATTATATATTCCCTTCAAAGAAGGTTGTTCTTCTCAGTCAAATATAAGATCCCGCACCAATCAATTAGTTTGGGTTGCTTTTCAATAACATAAGTCCAGCCGAATCAAATGGCATAGACACTTTCACAATATTCAAGAACAATACTAAGTTCAACATGAATAATAGCTTTAATGAAATAAGAGTTCAAGTATGCTAATTCGATTCAACCGATTAAATAGGAAACTAGTTCGCAATACACAAGATAGGATACTTGCATAGTAAAAGAGTATAAGTTAGGAAACTTTCACAATCATAGATTTCCTTGCATAAGGTAAATGCGTCGGTTAGGATACTTGCACTTTAAAAGAGTGTAAGTAAGAGAACTTGCCTTTAGCGTAGTTTATCCACGAAAAGCAATCAACACTTTCGAATTCCTATCGTAATACAGTTACGTATATATATGATATTCATTAGTCATATAATTTAACTTCACATTTTCTCTTTGAATATACGATCAACACATAAGCTAAGTTTTACCTAGCTACACAGTTATATAGAATATAATTTCTATCCTTAACGTTCCTTCTTTAGAGTTTAAACGCATTCTCATATTATATAAGATCTCAACAATTAGCAAACATGCTTGCATATTATTAATATCACATAAGACCATAATCAATACTAAATATATTTCATTTTAGCAAGTTACGGCATCTCCTTAAGTTAACCGTCAAAATCGGGTTCAAGTAACATCATATAATATCACGTAGCATGTATTCATATTTAAAGGATACTTTCATGCTTGTATAACTTTTCCAAATCCAATCGTACATGGTATAGGTTCTTAAGTTAATACTTAAAGCCATTCAAGGACACGAACTCATATGGTCTAACATGATTGCTTTTAAACACATAAGATATTCATATAACTTGTATTAGTCATGCTCATGAGTACTCGTATTGCATATATGTAGCTAGCATTGTTATTATCTTGAAAACATGCTTTGTTCATGCTAAACTTTAATCACGGCAACTAATCATGGTATATATACATGCATGACACATGAATGAGTCTAAGAGTACTATCACATGTGTCCATAAATGTCAAATTCTAATTCTAGTCATAACATACCAACGTTCACGTTCAAAGCTTATACTTTGTTAGTATAGTTCATTAATAAGGTCTATCATGTTCATGCTTCCTTATGAAACCTACATATGTAAATTAACATGCTTTTCATGTATTTCAAGGCCCTATAAACATGCTCGAAAAGTCAGAATGTATACATGCTTTATATATGTTAACGTCGTTTATGAAACTTTAAATTCGTTTCCAAACTATGTGTCGTTTGGTTAACCATGCATGCTAATATACTAAAACATGCTTACATTGCCTCATTAGGTTTATATATATGTATTAATCATGCTCCCATACTTGTTTAAACAAAAATCAAACAATTGGTACATAACAGTTTTGCTGCAGAATGCAGAAAACTGAACACAGAGGAAGGCGCTGCGGCGCGGCAACAGTAGCTTAATACTGGCGCTGCGGCGCGAGTGGCGCTGCGTGCAACGCTGCGGCGCGGGCTTGCGGCGCATGTGGCGCTGCGGCGCGGGCTGCGGCGCTGTGGCGTCGAGGCAGTTTTCTGGTTTAGACTGCAGCGAAAACCGACCCAAAACCTCCCATCTCATCGAATTTCAACATACCCAGACTTGTTTAACCTACTAACACATACATGTATGCTTATATAACAGTCAATAGCAATTATCAATTCCCAATTTCATGAACTCTAACTAATTTACGAATTTCATGTATTTACAGAAATTGAAGAGGAACAATGGAAATGAAAGACTATTCAGTGGTTCCATCATGTGGGTATGTTCATATAACAACAATATAAGGGGTCTACAAACCAATCATGAACCAATTTGGCATAATCAAGAATTTCAACAAAACTCAGAGAACAACAATGGAGTTCTTTTGACAGAAAATGAAAATGAAGACACGAAGAGGATTTATACCTCTGTTATGGAGTAAGCTTGCTGATGCTACTATAGAAATTCCTTCTGAACTAAATAGACAATCACAGTATACTCTCTTCTCTTAGAAATATTTCAGCAATGAAATGAAGGTGCAGGGAGTTCCTTTATATAGAAGAATGAATACACAGTCCAAGCTTCTAACTCCCAAATCAAACTAACGGATTGTCAAATTGCATGAAGGTTATAGAATGGTAGGTATTTAGTTGTTAGAATCCATCATTAAAACCACTCCTCATATAATTATTGCTAGCTAAGCTTGGGAGAAGAATGGGAGAATAGGCCTTAGCCTTTTTGCCATACACGTGAAGGAGAAGGAGAGTGACTATTATATTGGAACAAGGCCATATATCAGCATTCTATAATTTGTATATATACATAACACTTATGCCAAAATATGTTACATGTATATATACTATATAATTAGGCCACAATTATAGTTACAATGTAATTCTAATGATACTAACATGGATTCACATAATGTAATAAGTGTGAATTGTGCACATATAATTTATGTACATTTTTATCATACTGGTATAATTTAATTGGATGTTATCACATTACATTATCTCATGTATTATTAAATTGTTCACCATATATTCATGATGTCTCACTTTATTAAAATTAATAGTTTACAATATGTTCATGATATATTATACAGTGTATTCTCACATATTTATTGTCACATCAGTATTATCATGCATTCATAACATATAGTTTTAACATAATCACATTATGCTTCATGTAATATATGGTTTCTATGTGTAATATATTCGCATTGCATTATATAACATAGTTTATGTATATACATGCATGGTCACACTTAAGTGTCTCTCTACACTATATAATATAGTTGTATTCCATATACTTTATATATTCAAATATTGCACATTTGCACATATCAATTAATATAATCTTATTATATTTATAAACACGTTGCTCATTATTATTATGTTTCTTGCAATAATAATCACATATTATTAATCAATCCTCATTAGTATTTTATAACAGTTAATTAATATTCTTTGATTAACAATTAATATAGATTAATTGTTTGCTTAAATTAATATAATCATTCTTATATTACGTCACTGTGCCACACAAGGCAATCAACGAGTTTATCACAAACTCCACCAATTTCTCAATTATTATAATTATTCAATTATATATAATTGAATTAATTCATCTCATAACACAAAATCATTTATATTCAAATAAATTCTCATTTCCATTAATATATTTATTTAATAATATATGGAAATTCTCGGGTATTACAAACCCCGACATGAAAAAGATAGAAATTTCACAACAAAAATCATACTTCGTGAATAGTACCGTATTCATGAATAGTGCCGTATACGTGAATAGTGTCGTATACGTGATAGTAACCCCGACGAAAAAAGTAAGAATTTCATAATAAAATCCATGCCAATATTTTGGTATAATGATATCGAGAAGAATAACATCATTTACGAAAGAAAATAACATCCCTTACCTTAACAGGAGAGTAGTTTTGACTGGAATATCGGATATTATGTGAACGAAAACTTGTACTGTTATCAACACTCAAAGTATCTAAATACTCACAAGAAATACGCTCGACATTATAGAGAGAAAATTTTCTAATTCTGGTGTATTTTTATTTCTAACTAAGCACCCTATTTATAGGAAAAACTTAGGATGCCGGGATTGACAATTTTACAAACGGAAGAAATTTCTTCAGCACATGTTTTGAAAAGGTTGGCAGGTTGGCAGCATACCAAGAATGAACAAGGACTTTTCCACCAAAAATCCCACATGCTTTATATAATATATATATATATATATATATATATATATATATATTAAAACATTTATTTTTGAAACTTCAATAATTCATAATAAATAGCCCTTTTTTTCAGAAAAATACGAATCTTATATCTTTTTCATATGAAATTTAATTCTCTATAACTTTGTAGAAGAAAGTTTTTCCAAATTCCCAACGAAAAATGGCCGAAATCCACAAACGGATGATTTTCAACGTCAAAATATTGATAAACAACCATCAACACTAATTCCTTCATTTATATCCACAAAAATAAATATTTTCTTATCATATAAATCAATAATTAATTATTCACAAATAATATTATAGAACTACAATATTGACAAACAGGTCGTTCCCAGGAAAGAGGAGGCTTTTCGATAAGGATTTTTCCTTACTGGCGCGCAATTAGATTAACCTAACCCATTTCCTCGACAGAACTTCCTTAGACATTGCCAATAATGCTATCTAATAATATTACTCAAATAATATGAATTATTGATTTGATAATTTGAAATACTGTGCAATGATAATTATTGAATCAATAAAATATTATGCAATTATCAATGTAGCAATTATTGAATCAATAATATAAAATATTGAATAGTAATTATTGTAACAATTATAGAGTAGTGACTTCTTACGTAAGAATCAATAATTAGAATTACTGTGTAATACCGTGTGCTACTGTGCAACACCGCGTATTATTGTATTTTAACCATCGAATAATTCAACAGTTCTAAAAGTAACAACTACGTTGTTATTTATAAAAAGGTTATTTCTGTCGCTTTCTATCTCTGACAGTTATTCCGTTGTGGGGCCCACAAATGGCTGTGCCGTCGTACGAATATTCCCCGACAACAAGAATATTTGATGAACAAACGAATATTTCCCGACAACAATGAATATTTTATTACCACTTGCTAACTTTAAAAAATTTGCACATATCTCCCATAACTCACCACATTTATCAAAACAACACCTTACTATTTAAAAATAATATATAAAGAAAATTAAATCTTTATTCATAAAATTTGGGGTCTTACACCTTACTATTTAAAATAATATATAGAGGAAATTAAATCTTATTCATAAAAAGTTGGGGTCTTACAACCTCTCCTCCTTATGAAATTTCGTCCTCGAAATTGATTTACGTACCTGGAATTTCTAAGAGGTGAGGATAACTTGCTTTCATTTCATATTCTAACTCCCAGGTCATTTCCTTAATATCATGGTTTCTCCATAAAATTTTGACTTGAGGTATAACCTTTGAGCGTAGAACATGTTTCTTTTTGTCCAAGATCTTGGCAGGTACCTCCTTATACGTTAAATCTTCGGCTATCTCGTCTGTTTCTAATTCAATAATGTGGCTTGGGTCTTTCACATATTTACGTAGTATGGATATGTGAAAAACGTTATGAACACGAGACATACTTGGCGGTAAGGCTAGTCTATAGGCCACAGTTCCTACTCGATCGAGGATTTCAAATGGACCAATAAATTGTGGGTTAAGCTTTCCTCTCTTTTTAAATCTTGTAACTCCTTCCCATGGAGCAACACATAACAATACATGGTCTCTGACATTAAATTCCACGTCCCTTCGATGAAGATCAGCATAACTCTTTTATCGATCTTGTGCTGTTTGTATACGTTGCCGAATCATTTGAATCTTTTCCGTAGTCATGTGTACGAACTCCGGTCCCAATAATGTTGGTTCACCCACCTCGTCCCAGCATACTGAAGAACGACATTTTCGTCCATACAATGCCTCGAATGGAGCCATGAGTCGGTTCTACTCGTATATTTGACATCATCACGTGGGTCCTTGAAGTCTTTAACTCTATCTCCATCCTTTGTAAGTCATACAAAATGAGCCTTTGTGTTGACAGCATCGCACTCGTTCCCGCATTTGATCTTCTACTCAATGCATCAGCTGTCACGTACGTTCACTTTTCCAGGATGGTATTGAATGGTATGGTCGTAATCTTTCAACAGCTCGAGCCAACATCATTGTCGCAGGTTGAGTTCGTTATGGGTGAAGAAATATTTGAGGCTTTTGGAGTATATTAGGATGTCATCAATAAAGATAACCACTAAATGATCCAAATATTTCTTGAATATTCGGTTCATCATGTCTAACTAGAAATTCGTAATGCCCGTATCGAGTTCTAAAGGCAGTCTTTGTATTGTCATCAGTTTTAATCTTTAACTGATGATATCCAGAACGGAGATCGATCTTTGAAAAGAATTGCTCACCTTGCAACTGGTCGAACAAGTCATCAAATGCGAGGTAACAGATACCTCTTTTTGATGGTGACATGGTTTAACTCCCGATAGTCAATACAAAGTCGCATACTCCCGTCTTTCTTCATTACGAATAAAACAGAAGCACCCCAAGGCGATGTACTAGGACTTATAAAGCCGATATCTAACAACTCCTATAGTTGGACCTTTAACTCCTGAAGTTCAATAGGATTCATTCGATATGGGGTTTTGGAAATGGGTTTTGTACCGGGTTCAAGGTCAATAAAAAATTCAACTTCACGTTCCGGGGGTAGGCCAGGAAGTTCTTCGGGAAATATATCAGGGAATTTATTAACAACAGAAATATCATTCAAATTTGACGTATTCTTGTTTAAATAGGTGACATGAGCTAAGAAAGCTTGACATCCATTTTTCAATAAACGAATAGCTTTATGACTTGAAATGACAGTGATTGATTTTAGTTGTTTGGTTGTTTGAATTCGCATAACAGGTTAGTTAGGAATATGAAAGCTAACAACCTTACGAAAATAATCAATTTTATTATGATGAGTGGTTAACCAGTCGATTCTTAAAATCACATCAAATGCAAGTATTTTCAAAGAAATGAGATCAACAGGTAATGTGATAAACTGTGGATGTAACAAAGGTTTCTTCCAATGGAGTTTCAACAGATAAATCAAAGTCTAATTTCTCAATGGTCAAGTTTAAACGTTGAGCACAAGCGGGTGAAATAAAAGAATGGATGGAACCGGTATCTAATAAGGTATAGACTTCGCAAGAGTTTATGATTAGTTTACTTGTAATAACTTCATTCGGGTTCCTCGCTTTTTAGGAAGTTACGATAAATGCTCTTCTTTGAACTGCTGACTTTAACTTGTCTGGGACAACCTTTGGTGTCACCATCCCAGCTGGACTTGACTTCGCTATAGAGCACATGCCATACTCCTGATCCATGATCTGAATCATTAATCTTCGATCCATATCGAATTGGGGTTGACCGCTCTGCACAAAGTAATTCCAAACTCGATGTTGGATTCTCCCTATTGCTGTCCAAAAAGCGAAATCCATATCATCTATTTTGGCCTTCTTGGATCGGACGTCTCTTTCTACAATATCAACGCGTCGTACAGCTTTTACCCATGCATCCTCCATTCTCACTCGTTCAGTTATTTCTTCTTTCAGCTGATCTTTGACATTTGCATTCTCATATTCTAGCTCTATCATCATATGTTCTGCCAGAGAGAGCTTCTGTTCAAGCTTCGCATATCGGGTAGTAAAATCTTGAATTGTTGCATCCCTTTGTTCTACGATCGCTTGCCGTTCTTCACCCTGCTCTTCTAACTTACGAATACGATCTTGCAGTTCTACATTTTGATCATAAAATCTTCTAATAAATCCTCCCCAGGTTCCTCTTCTTCCTCACTCTCAGCTGCTACCTCTGCGACTAGCTCGGGTGCAACTATTAATTCTTCACTCACCACATGGATATCTCTAATTTCTTCTTTGCCTAACATCCTACAATCAAGTTCAATAACTTAATTAGTACTCCCTTATAAACATCTTTGTTATAAAAAGATATTATACTCCAATATTTATTCTTTAAATACATCTCCTCAATTCATCACTTAAAACTCTATATGAGTTCATCTCTTGATTTTCAGATATCATTCTTAAATACTACCACAAAAATAAGGGTTAATTAAAGAAATTGACATGTCATACATTATCCCTATATTCCGACCGACCAATTAAATAACAAATATGCTTAGGTAGGACACACTAGCGAAGGTTTTACTCGTCTCTCCCCTCCTAGTTCTATTCCCAGATCTCCGCCAGAGATCATATCCCTAAGTTATGATACCAACTGTGATGCCCCCAAAATAGGTCCACACAACCCATTCTGAGTTGCCAAATACATGGTACAGAATCCAAATACAAATCTTTCTATTCCAACTATTAAACTGTCGTACAAAATACGACCATACAAACTGTGAGCGTCAATACAAATACTATGTAGAAAATATAAATGCTCAAATTAAGTCCTAATTACAATTATTGTCACACTATTTTACAAAAATAGTGAGGACTACTATAGCACTATCTCGGACCATCATTCCATTCCCCGGCTAGTCCCAGCTATTATTAAAAGAATTCAAATTCAATTTACTCTCTTTCACCTCATTTTATTTTTATACCATGAATTTATTATAATAATGTTAACATTTTTATTGTAAAATTATAATATTATATTATCACATTATACTATTATAATGCAATATTATAATAATATATTTGAATAAATATTTTATCGGAGAAGATAAAATGCCAACTTTCAACAAATGTCTCATGCTAAAAATTCCTCCATTTATAATAAAATTGAACAAATATTTACTTATCATATTTATCAATAATTTTTATTTTATTCATCAGTTATTATTCACAATTTATATTATAGGATCACAATATTAACAACCAGGTCGTTCCTAGGAAAGAGGGGGCTTTCCAATAAGAATTTCTCCTCATTGGCGCGCAATTATATAACCTAACCTCTTTCCTCAACATAACTTTGTAGACATTGTCAATAATGCTATCTGTTAGTTCCCAAAAGCATGTTAGTTATCTAGAAGTGGGGGTTGCATAGATATTTTAAAATTTCTTTGTTTAAAATACTTTGTTAGTATTGATTATACTGACAGCAGCGGAATATATGTTTTGTTCCCCTTCAAGATATTGCAGTTATGGTTTGATAAGCAGTTATGACAGTTATAACAGATATAGCAGTTAATGAGAGACAATGAGAAACAAGACTTTAAGTGGTTCAGAGCACACAAAGCTCCTAATCCACTCTTCTACTCCACGAGTAGGAAATCCACTAAGGATGTCTCTTACAACTGAATCACTTAGATTCCTTCAAGGCTAGTAGCCCCGGAACTTCTCTTAGTTCACTTAGAACTCTTCAAGTCTTCTGACTTGGTACTTCTCTTAGTTCACTTTTGAACTCTTCAAGCCCTCTGACTTGGATCTCTTCTTAGTTCACTTTTAAACTCTTCAAGTCCTCTGACTTGGTTCCTCACTTGGATTGAAAGTTATTGTTGAGGAGTGCTACTCAGTTGCAATTAAGCATCAGTTCTGAGGAACTGAGTAGCGAAGCAAGCTTTCCTCTTTCAGGATTGTAGAGTTGATCGTTGAGTGTTCTTGAGCTTTTCTCTTGATATTCTATCTTGTTGTATCTTGCTTTCTTAGTCTGAATCCTTGTTTGATTTCCTTATAAAAGAGACATTCAAAATATGTCCGTTTGAATGCTCTCGTTGTAGTATTTAATGCTTCAGACGTCTTCTGTGCAGTTGATGTTGACATCCTGCTTTCCTGCTGCAATGCCGACTGGCTCACTAACACAGCAGACTGCAACTTCACCTAACACCTGAAAAGGTGTTTTTTGCAGGCAGTTTAGTCCTTTCCTTAGCTTCTTCAATACGCTTCTTTAATTTGAACTAAGGATGAATATGGAATCATTGGGACTATCAAATTATCAACGGCTATTAGCCTTTCTTCATTTGTTGCTCTTCCTCCCTTCATCAGAACTACGATCTTTGATGCTGACTGGAGGAGCACTATGATTATGGTTATTGTGCCATAATCATTGTGTGTTGGCTTGCACATGCTTGACTCAGACTTGATCGTAGAGAACACTACGATTTCTCTTTAGCTCTCTGGTAGACTACGATTCCTGCTTGCTTGTCTTACAGACTTCACACTTCTGGGAGCACACTGCATTTTTTGACTTAGCTCAGCAGGCACTCTGATCTTCTTCATGATTCTTAGTGTGGCTTTCAAGGCAAACTACGATTATGATATATTCACTCAAGCTCCACGAGTCTTGCCTTGGCCTCTACAGACTTCATTCTCTTAGCAGACTACGATTCTGAACATCTTCATTTATGCTCCACGATTCTACCTTGTCTTCTGCAGACTGTAATTCTCTTAGCAGACTATGATTCTGGATGTCTTCGTTTAAGCTCCACGATTCTGCCTTGTCTTCTGAATGCTATGTAAGACCCCAACTTTTATGAATAAAGATTTAATTTTCTTTATATATTATTTCGAAATAGTAAGGTGTTGATTGATAAATGTGAAAAGTTATGGGTGAAATGTGCAAACATTTTTAAAATGAGCAAGTGGTTATAAAATATTCTTGTTGTCGGGGAATATTCGTTTGGTCGTGGAATATTCTTATTTTCGGGGAATATTCGTACGACGGCGCAGCTATTTGTGGGCCCCCACAACGGAATAACTGTCGGATATAGAAAGCGACAGAAATAACTTTTTTACAAGATAACGGCGTAGTTGTTACCGTTAGTACTGTTGAAATACCCGGTGGTTAAAATACAGTGATACACGGTGTTGCATAGTAGCACACGGTATTGCACAATATTTCGAATTATTGAGTCTTACGTGAGAAGCCATTACTCAATTATTGTTACAGTAATTACTGTTCAATATTTTATATTATTGACTCAATAATTGCTACGTTGATATTTTATATTATTGACTTAATAATTGCTGCATTGATATTTTATTGACTCAATAATTGCTACGTTGCTATTTTTTATGATTGATTCAATAATGGCTACAGTTGATATTTTGTAGTATTGATTCAATAATTGTCATTGCACAGTATTTCACATTATCAACTCAATAATTCATATTATTTGAATAATATTATTAAGCATTATTGACAATGTCTAAGGAAGTTCTGTCTAGGAGGGATTATTTAATTGCGCGCCAGTAAGGAGAAGTCCTTATCGGAAGGCCCCCTCTTTCCTAGGAATGACCTGATTGTCAATATTGTAGTTCTATAATATTATTTGTGAATAATTAATTATTGATTTATATGATAAGAAAATATTTATTTTGTGGATATTAAAGAAGGAATTAGTGCTGATGTGTTTTTATCAGTATTTTAGTGTGGAAAATCATCTATTTATGGATTTCGGATAATTTATGTTTGGAATTTGAAAAAACTTCCTTCTACAAAGTTGTAGAGAATTAAATTTCCTATAAAAGGACATAGAATTTGTATTTTTCTGACAAAGGGGCTATTTATTATGAATTATTGAAGTTTCAGAAAATAAATATTTTTTAATAAAGGGTGGGACCCATTTTTGGTTGGAAAAAATTGCTGATGGCTTTTTGGTAGCAGCCGGCGGCTGGAGGTTTTTTTTAAAAAATAATATTATTTTATTAATTTAGTCTCCTTTGGCATCCTAAGCTTTTCCTATAAATAGGGTGCTTAGGTTAGAATTGAAAATCACACCAGAATCAGAAGTTTTCTCTCTCTATAATATCGAGCGTATTTTTGTGAGTATTTCAATACTTTGAGTATTAGTATTCAGTGCAAGTTTCCTTCGGTATTATATCCGATATTCCAGTCAGAGGTACTATCTTTTTGAGGTAAGGGATGTTATTTTCTTTCGTAAATGATGTTATTCTTTTCAATATCATTATACAAAAATATTGTCATGGATTTTATGTTGAAATTCTTACTTTTTCCGTCGGAGTTACTATTCACGTATACGGCACTATTCACGTATACGGCACTATTCACGGAAAAACTAAATTTTCTTCTATTTGTCCAAATTGCTTGTTAAGGTTACTATCTTTGATTGTATCCAAGTTTTGAGCTCTATTCTTGAATTTTGCTCCATAATTGATTATTATGAGGTATTTTTGAATTGGATATACTAAAATACGAATCCTTAGTCTTTGTCTTTTATCTCACTGGATTCATTTTTTTAAAAATGTTTTTCATCATTCTCAGTCCTAAAAGATGAATGATTACCTGATGAATATCTTTGGCCTGTAGTGCAAAGATGACAGGTGTTGAGATGAATATGACCACTGATGATACAAATGAATATCTTTGGCCTGTAGTGCAAAGATGAATATTTGATTCGAGATGTATATTGATTGATGTTACAGGGATAAAATATTGATGATGGACTTTTAAATCATAGAAGATAGTAGACTTCATTCTCTGTTTAACTCTTCTAATGATTTGTTATTTCCGCTGCGAATATTGATCTAAGATTGGTTGTCCATTATATTTTATCTGATTTATTGAGGGCTAACGATAATTTATTTTCCATTATCTTAGTCATAATATTCTTTACTGAGCTAGTTGAGCTCACCCTTTTCATCTGTTGTCTTCTTCAGGAAATGAGAATGTCGCGGGAACTAGTCGGGGGACAGAGTGATGGTCCGAGTTAGAGCAGTAGTAGTCCTCACTATTTCTGATAAATAGTGTGATAAAAATTGTAATGAGGACTTAGTTTGAATCTTAATATTTTCTACATATTTGTATTGAGACTCACAGTTGTGTGGTCGTATTTTGCACGACCGTATGATATAAAGTTGTATTTGAATTCTGTACCATGTATTTGGCGACTCAGAATGGGTTGGGTTGACTGGACCTATTCTGGGGGCGTCACAGTTGGTATCAGAGATTAGGGATATGATCTCTGGCGGAGATCGGGGAATAGAACTAGGAGGGGAGAGACGAGTAAATCCTTCGCTAGTGTGTCCTACCTAAGCTTATGTGGTATTTAATTGGTCAGTCGGAGCATAGGGTTAATATGTGATATGTTGATTTGTTTAATTAACCCTTGTTTTATGGCAGTATTTGAGAATGGCAGCTGAGAATGTTAACAACGAAGTGAATGAGACCGTGGAGACACCTTTAATCGTTAACCAGGAGAACGTGCAACAAGAAGGCAATGTTCATCCTGAAAATAACGCTGGTCAGACGATAAACGATGAGATGTTTAGAAGTTTTTTGCAGTTTATGCAAAATCAGACGAGGGAGACTCGTGTGCAACATACAGGTGGAGATAATAACAACACACGAGCTGTCACTGCTAAGCAGTTCAAAGAATTGGGACCACCAGAGTTTTTGGGAAAGCCAGATCCGATCAAGGCGGAGATGTGGATTAAACAAATTACCAAGATATTTGATGTCTTGGGATGTACAGAGGAAACAGAAGGTTCCATTCGCCACGTTTATGTTCCGTGGAGAGGCAGATTACTGGTGGGAATCCGTGAAGCGTACCCAGCCTGCCGCACTCCAGATGTCTTGGGAAGCGTTCTAGAAACTGTTCAATGATAAGTACTTTCCTGAAAGTATTCGTCATATGAAGGAGGTAGAGTTTATCCGACTGGAGCAAAACAACATGACGGTATCCCAGTACGAGGCTAAGTTCGCGGAGCTGTCCAGGTTTGCACCTCATTTGGTGGAGAATGAGGAACGTATGACGCGGATGTTTCTAAGAGGTTTGAAACCCGAAATACGTCAATACCTCATTTCTCATAAATTTTCTTTATAATCGGATGTAGTAAACAGGGCCCAGTTATTAGAACGAGATAATGATTATGTTCAACCGAGGGACCACAACCAAGGTCGTACCGGTGGCAGCAGTCATCGGAGCAATGACAACCAGCGAGGAGGAAAGTATGACAGAAGCGGTAACCACTCCAGTGGTTATCGTGGCCATGATAGTAGAAGAAGCGAATCGGGAGGAGATTTCAAAAAGAGAAGGTATAACAATGAGAACGTGAAGACGTCGACATCAGCACCAGCATCAACTGTTTCGAGGGGAGGAGAACGACCATCGGTCGTATGCTTTAAATGCGAGAAAGAGGGACATATTAGCCCAAACTGCCCACAACAATTCAAAGGATGCTATAACTGTGGAAAAGAAGGACATATAGCTCGAGATTGTCCTGTTGCGAAACCAAGTTCAGCGGGGGTGGTGATTCCAAAGGCGGTTGCAGACAAGTCAAAGTCGGTGATTCCTGGAAGAGCGTTTGTCGTGACAGCCCAAAACGCGAGGAATCCACACGAGGTGATTACGGGTAAGCTAATCATAAACTCTTGCGAAGTTTATACCTTGTTAGATACCGGTGCTACCCATTCCTTTATTTCACCTGCTTGTGCTCAACGTTTGAACTTGACTTCTGATAAATTAGACTTTGACTTATCTGTTGAAACTCCGTTAGGAGAAACCTTTGTTACATCTACAGTTTACAAATCTTGCTTGATTCAAATTGGTACCCTTACCTTACCTGTTGATCTTATATCTTTGAAAATACTTGCATTTGACGTGATTTTAGGAATTGACTGGTTAACCACTTACCATGCCAAAATTGATTGTTTTCGTAAGGTTGTTAGTTTTCATATTCCTAATCAACCTGTTGTGCGAATCCAAACCACCAAACCACTAAAATCAGTCAATATAATTTCAAATCCCAAGGCTATTCGTTTATTGAAAAACGGATGTCAAGCTTTCTTAGCTCATGTCACTGATCTAAACCAGAATACATCAGATTTGAATGATATTTCCGTTGTTAATGAGTTTCCTGATGTATTTCCCGAAGAACTTCCCTGGTATACCCCCTAGAACGTGAAGTTGAATTCTTTATTGACCTTGAGCCCGGTACAAAGCCCATTTCTAAAACCCCATATCGAATGGCTCCTATTGAACTTCAGGAGTTAAAGATCCAATTACAAGAGTTGTTAGACATCGGTTTTATTCGTCCTAGTACGTCTCCTTGGGGTGCTCCTGTTTTATTCGTAAAGAAGAAAGACGGGAGTATGCGACTTTGTATTGACTATCGGGAGTTGAACCATGTCACCATTAAGAATAGGTATCCATTACCTCGTATTGATGACCTGTTCGACCAGTTGCAAGGAGCGCAATTCTTTTCAAAGATCGATCTTCGTTCTGGATATCATCAGTTGAAGATTAAAACTGAGGATATTTCAAAGACTGCTTTCAGAACACGGTACGGGCATTATGAGTTCTTAGTCATGTCTTTTGGATTGACTAATGCTCCTGCTGCTTTCATGGATATGATGAACCGTGTATTTAAGGAGTATTTGGATCAATTCGTTGTTGTCTTTATTGATGACATCCTCATCTATTCTAAAAGCCGTGAAGATCATGAACACCATTTGAAGTTGGTACTTCAAAAGCTTCGTGAGAACAAGCTATATGCCAAGCTGAAGAAATGCGAGTTTTGGCTTGAGGAAGTAGCATTCCTTGGGCACGTGGTATCGAAACGTGGAGTATCTGTTGACCCGACGAAGATTGAAGCAATACAAAGCTGGGAGCAACCTAAGTCGGTGACCGAGGTACGAAGCTTTCTGGGCTTAGCTGGTTATTATCGGAGGTTCGTAGAGGGATTTTCTCGAATCGCTACTCCATTAACTCAGTTGACTCGGAAAGATACGAAATTCGTTTGGAGAGAGGAATGCGAGAAGAGCTTCCAAGAGCTCAAGAGGAGACTTATTTCGGCACCTGTTCTGACAATACCATCTGATTCGGATGGATTTGTTATCTACAGTGATGCTTCGGGCAAAGGGTTAGGATGTGTTCTCATGCAACATGAGAAAGTCATAGCCTATGCCTCGCGACAACTCAAAGAATATGAGAGGAATTATCCTACTCATGATCTAGAGTTGGCAGCTGTCGTTTTCGCGTTGAAGATCTGGAGACATTACTTGTACGGAGAGAAAGTGGAGATTTATACAGATCATAAGAGCCTTAAATATTTCTTCACTCAGAAGGAACTCAACATGCGGCAACGACGTTGGCTTGAGCTGTTGAAAGATTACGATCATACTATCCAATACCATCCTGGAAAAGCGAACGTGGTAGGTGACGCGTTGAGTAGAAGATCATATGTGGAAACGAATGCGATGATGTCAAGTATACTCGTAGAACCAGCTTTGATTAATAAAGTTAAAACTGCTCAAGCTACGGATGCGGAGCTGATGAAGATGAAGAAGAAGGTGCAAGAAGGTGCAATTCCGGAAGCAAGAATAGATGAAGATGGAATACTTCGAGTCAACTCCAGACTTTGTGTTCCTAACGATTTTGACTTGAAACATAGAATTATGATGGAGGCACACAACACACCGTTTGCAATCCATCCTGGGAGTACTAAAATGTATCGTGATCTTCGACATACATTTTGGTGGAGCAATATGAAGAGAGAAATCGCGGAGTTTATTTCGAGATGTTTAACTTGTCAACGTGTAAAGGCGGAGCATCAAGTACCGAAGGGTCCATTGCAACCATTGGAGATTCTGAAATGGAAGTGGGAACATATTACGATGGATTTTGTTACGGGTCTTCCCAAGGTTTCTCAAGGCATAGATGCGATTTGGGTTATTGTTGATAGATTAACCAAGTCTTCTCATTTCTTGCCGATACGAGAGACTTATTCCCTTAAACGTCTTGCTCATATGTACGTGAATGAGATTGTGAGGTTGCATGGCATGCCAGTATCCATAGTTTTGGATCGTGATCCCAGATTTACTTCACGATTTTGGATCAGTTTGCAGAAAGCTATGGGTACGGATTTACGATTCAGTTCGGCTTATCATCCTCAAACAGACGGACAATCGGAAAGGACTATCCAAACTCTTGAAGATCTATTGAGACTCTGTGTTCTAGACTTCAAAGGGAGTTGGGATAAGTACTTACCATTGGTGGAATTCTCCTACAACAACAGTTATCAGGCAAGTATAGGCGTAGCTCCGTTCGAGGCATTGTATGGGAGAAAGTGTCGCTCTCCAGTATGTTGGGATGAGGTGGGTGAAGCAACATTGTTGGGACCAGAGTTAGTACGTATGACTACAGAAAAGATCCAAATAATCCGACAACGTATACAAATGGCACAAGATCGACAAAAGAGTTTTGCGGATCTTCATCGAAAGGACGTGGAATTTAATGTTGGAGACCATGTGTTATTACGTGTTGCTCCATGGAAAGGAGTTACAAGGTTTGGGAAGAGAGGAAAGCTCAACCCACGATTCATTGGTCCATTTGAGATTCTTGACCGAGTAGGAAATGTGGCCTATAAACTTGCTTTACCTCCAAGCATGTCTCGTGTTCATAACGTGTTTCACATATCCGTGTTACGTAAATATGTGAAGGATCCAAACCGCATTATTGAGTTAGAACCAGACGAGATAGCTGAAGATTTAACGTACGAGGAGGTACCTGTCAAGATCTTGGATAGGAAGGAGCATGTCCTACGCTCGAAAATTATACCTCAAGTTAAAGTTTTGTGGAGAAACCATGCAATTGAGAAAATGACGTGGGAGTTGGAAACGAAAATGAAAGCGAGGTATCCTCACCTTTTCGACATACCAGGTACGTACGTCAATTTCGAGGACGAAATTTCATAAGGAGGGGAGGTTGTACGACCCCAACTTTTATGAATAAAGATTTAATTTTCTTTATATATTATTTCGAAATAGTAAGGTGTTGATTGATAAATGTGAAAAGTTATGGGTGAAATGTGCAAACATTTTTAAAATGAGCAAGTGGTTATAAAATATTCTTGTTGTCGGGGAATATTCGTTTGGTCGTGGAATATTCTTGTTGTCGGGGAATATTCGTACGACGGCGCAGCTATTTGTGGGCCCCCACAACGGAATAACTGTCGGATATAGAAAGCGACAGAAATAAATTTTTTACAAGATAACGGCGTAGTTGTTACCGTTAGTACTGTTGAAATACCCGGTGGTTAAAATACAGTGATACACGGTGTTGCATAGTAGTACACGGTATTGCACAATATTTCGAATTATTGAGTCTTACGTGAGAAGCCATTACTCAATTATTGTTACAGTAATTACTGTTCAATATTTTATATTATTGACTCAATAATTGCTACGTTGATATTTTATATTATTGACTCAATAATTGCTGCATTGATATTTTATTGACTCAATAATTGCTACGTTGCTATTTTTTATGATTGATTCAATAATGGCTACAGTTGATATTTTGTAGTATTGATTCAATAATTGTCATTGCACAGTATTTCACATTATCAACTCAATAATTCATATTATTTGAATAATATTATTAATCATTATTGACAATGTCTAAGGAAGTTCTGTCTAGGAGGGGTTATTTAATTGCGCGCCAGTAAGGAGAAGTCCTTATCGGAAGGCCCCCTCTTTCCTGGGAATGACCTGGTTGTCAATATTGTAGTTCTATAATATCATTTGTGAATAATTAATTATTGATTTATATGATAAGGAAATATTTATTTTGTGGATATTAAAGAAGGAATTAGTGCTGATGTATTTTTATCAGTATTTTGGTGTGGAAAATCATCTGTTTATGGATTTCGGATAATTTATGTTTGGAATTTGGAAAAACTTCCTTCTACAAAGTTGTAGAGAATTAAATTTCCTATAGAAGGTCATAGAATTTGTATTTTTTTGACAAAGGGGCTATTTATTATGAATTATTGAAGTTTCGGAAAATAAATATTTTTTAATAAAGGGTGGGACCCACTTTTCGTTTGAAACAATTGTTGATGGCTTTTTGGTAGCAGCCGGCGGCTAGAGGTTTTTAAAAAGAAATAATATTATTTTATTAATTTAGTCTCCTTTGGCATCCTAAGCTTTTTCTATAAATAGGGTGCTTAGGTTAGAATTGAAAATCACACCAGAATCAGAAGTTTTCTCTCTCTATAATATCGAGCGTATTTTTGTGAGTATTTCAATACTTTGAGTATTAGTATTCAGTGCAAGTTTTCTTCGATATTATATCCGATATTCCAGTCAGAGGTACTATCTTTTTGAGGTAAGGGATGTTATTTTCTTTCGTAAATGATGTTATTCTTTTCAATATCATTATACAAAAATATTGTCATGGATTTTATGTTGAAATTCTTACTTTTTTCGTCGGGGTTACTATTCACGTATACGGCACTATTCACGTATACGGCACTATTGACGGAAAAATTAAATTTTCTTCTATTTGTCCAAATTGCTTGTTAAGGTTACTATCTTTGATTGTATCCAAGTTTTGAGCTCTATTCTTGAATTTTGCTCCATAATTGATTATTACGAGGTATTTTTGAATTGGATATACTAAAATACGAATCCTTAGTCTTTGTCTTTTATCTCACTGGATTCGTTTTTTTTAAAATGTTTTTCATCATTCTCAGTCCTAAAAGATGAATGATTACCTGATGAATATCTTTGGCCTGTAGTGCAAAGATGACTGGTGTTGAGATGAATATGACCACTGATGATACAAATGAATATCTTTGGCCTGTAGTGCAAAGATGAATATTTGATTCGAGATATATATTGATTGATGTTACAGGGATAAAATATTGATGATGGACTTTTAAATCATAGAAGATAGTAGACTTCATTCTCTGTTTAACTCTTCTAATGATTTGTTATTTCCGCTGCGAATATTGATCTAAGATTGGTTGTCCATTATATTTTATCTGATTTATTGAGGGCTAACGATAATTTATTTTCCATTATCTTAGTCATAATATTCTTTACTGAGCTAGTTGAGCTCACCCTTTTCATCTGTTGTCCTCTTCAGGAAATGAGAATGTTGCGGGAACTAGTCGGGGGACAGAGTGATGGTCCGAGTTAGAGCAGTAGTAGTCCTCACTATTTCTGATAAATAGTGTGATAATAATTGTAATGAGAACTTAGTTTGAATCTTAATATTTTCTACATATTTGTATTGAGACTCACAGTTGTGTGGTCATATTTTGCACGACCGTATGATATAAAGTTGTATTTGAATTCTGTACCATGTATTTGGCGACTCAGAATGGGTTGGGTTGACTGGACCTATTCTGGGGGCGTCACATGCTACCTTTGATAGACTATGATTCTGTCAAGGCTTTAACTTTTACAGCTCAAATAGATCAACCTAACAAATTTGATCTTTTCTTCTATACATTTATTTACATAAATGATAAACCTTAAAGTTCAAATCAACTTAACAATTTTGATCTATCATCTAAGTCCTTGTACATTGATTCTCTTAAGGACTGTACACTTAAGCATTTATATTTACTTTCAATATCAAATATGAATATGCAATTCCCAACACTATCTAATAATATCATTTTAATAATAGGTGTGACAATTATTAATTTAATAATGTGAAATACTGTGCAATGGTTACTGTGAGAATTATTGACTTAATAATATAAAATAATATGCAATTATCAATGTTGCAATTACTGAATCAATAATATAAAATACTGAACAATAATTACTGTAACAATTATTGAATGAGTGACTTCTTATGTAAGAATTAATAATTAAAAATTATTGTGCAATACCGTGTGCTACTGTGCAACAACGCGTATTATTGTACTTTTATCACCTAGTATTTCAACATTTTAACGGTAAAAGTTTTGCCGTTATATTTATAAAAAGTTTACTCCTGTCGCTTTCTATACTCGATAGTTATTCCGTTATGGGGTCAACCAATGATTGCGCCGTCGTACGAATATTCCCCGATAAAAAGAATATTCTCCGACAAAAAGAATATTCTCCGACCAAACGAATATTCCCCGACACAATGAATATTTTATGACCACTTACTTACTTTGTAAAATTTGCACATATCACCCATAACTTATCACATCTATCAAATCAACACCTTACTATTTAAAATAATATATAGAGGAAATTAAATCTTATTCATAAAAAGTTGGGGTCTTACAAGGAGCACCTGTTTTGTTTGTAAAGAAGAAGGATGGAACAATGAGGTTATATATGTGTCGATTATAGGGAACTTAGTAAACTAACCATAAAGAATAAATATCCTTTACCGAGAATTGATGATTTATTTGACCAGTTAAAAGGAGCTAAATACTTTTCAAAGATCGACTTACGGTCAAGTTATCATCAATTAAAAGTAAGAAAGGAAGATGTGCCGAAGACAACGTTTAGGACACGCTATGGACATTATGAGTTTCTTGTAATGTCTTTTGGATTAACAAATGCACCGGCAACATTTATGGACCTGATGAACCGAGTGTTTAAATCATGCTTTGACAAATTTTTCGTTGTGTTTATCGATGATATTTTGATATATTCGAAAACACGGGAGGAGCATTCTGAACATTTGAGAAGCGTATTGGAGATATTACTGTAGGGATTTTGGCATATAAACACAGTGGAAATTAAAATTTTTTGAAACCCTAAAACAGGATCCATGCGAAAACATATTAATTCAGAGGTTTAGATTTATTTTACAGATTATCCAAGCTTGAATGGAGACGAAGAAAATTCTAGAACAGCTTCGAATCTTCAACGCAATCCAAAAGAACTGCATCTCTACAGTATCCACACGAACGCCCCGCGAATCGTCACACGATCTGCAGTGAAGAGAACTGCGGTACTAGCCGCCAACGAAATGTACTTTCTCGCATTTTTCACTCTAGTCTCTCTTTAAGAGCGGCTAGGGTTTGGGTTTATAATGAATACCCTAAAACGGCTGATATTATATATATATATATATATATATATATATATATATATATATATATAGCAGTTAAAGGAATTAACCTAAAACCTAATCCAATTTGAAAAATAAAATCCGAATTTATATATATTATATCTTAATTAAGTCTTAATTAATATACATATATATACAAATTATCCTATTAATTTAAATTCGTAATTTAAATACTATCAATCATATTGACTTATTTAAATCCTTACAATTTAAATTAATTTCCTTTTAATTATGTTCTAAGTGTGTAACCCTATAGGTTATTATTATGTTGGCAATAATTTTAAAATCATATTATAAAATTATAAACAGTGAGCGGCATCTAGTAATGCATCACTGCTACCCAAATAATAATAAGATCGGTGATTCGATGCAACCTTTTCGTGATCAATGTTTCAATGTAATTTAATCCTTTTAACCTTGACATCCTAGATTAAACTCGAGTCATGGAATGTGTCATACTCTTCATAATTTAATCTGAGTTTTCTTGATCAATGAGTAGACTATATGAGACAAATCACTATTTGAGCATGACCATGCATTTCATAGTCCTACTCAATCAAGAGGCCTATGGATATCACCCCTAATATATAGGAGAGTTAAATTCCATCTAGATCACTCATATTCTTCACACGATTCATGATGTACCCAATAATCACCTTTATTGTCCACCCTATTAAAGGTGACCTTTGATGATATCAAAGTACATAAATTCCCATGTAGTAATATAATAATTTCAGATCGGAGGATCATTACATCATTGTCACTATGAGAATTGCTTATGACACTTTGCATAATGCTCCACGTAGAATTCTCATGGTGGGTCTGTCCAGTACATTGTTCTCTAACATATATGTATGCATTGACTCAATATTTCATATATTTATGACCAATGAGATTTGGCCATCAGTCAATCCACATACTAGTCTCAATGTATCATTGTTTTCCCATTAACAATGACACTCGACTAGGAACATTTAAGAATAATGATACTAATTGTAATTATATGATCTCATGTTCAAGTCACATACTTGAAGCCATATAATTTGTATCACAATTCTAAGGACTTTTATTATGCTAACATTTATATAATGCAGTAAATAAAACCATAATAAAATAATTTATTTATTCAATCAAATATAATATCAAAAATATTAAGCAATTACATCAAAGAATTGGCCTATAGGGCATAAACTCTAACAATTACGTAACGAACAACTTTACGTAAAGTTTTCCAAGTGTGAATTCTGGTTAGAAAGAGTTCAGTTCCTAGGTCATGTGATTGACAAAAGTGGAATTGCAGTAAAAATAGCAAAGATCGAAACGGTTGTAAATTGGGAACAACCAACAACTCCAACTGAAGTAAGAAGTTTTCTCGGTTTAGCGGGTTATTATCGACGTTTTATACAAGATTTTTCAAAAATTAGCAACCCCGCTAACTAATTTAACTCGAAAGATAGTAAAATATGTTTGCATAGATAAATGTGAAGAAAGCTTCCAAAAGTTAAAGAAAAGATTGAGCATGGCTCCAGTACTATCTTTACCAGATGATACAGGAGGCTTTGTGGTCTATAGTGATGCGTCACACAAGGGATTAGGTTGTGTGTTGATGCAACATGGGAAAGTGATAGCTTACGCGTCACGATAACTCAAGGATTATGAGAAGAGGTATCCTACTCATGACCTAGAATTAGCTGCAGTAGTATTTGCTCTAAAAATTTGGAGGCATTACTTGTACGAGGAGAAGTGCAAAATATATACGGATCAAAAAAGTCTCAAATATATTTTCACATAAAAGAAATTGAATATGAGGCAGAGGAGATGGTTAGAACTGATAAAGGATTTTGACTTTGAAATCTTATATCATCCCGGGAAAGCCAATGTAGTTACAGATGCGTTAAGTAGAAATAACCAAGAGAAATTAAACATAATAATAGACAACGAGGTACTAATAAAAGACTTTGATAAACTCAAAATAGAGGTGAGAGTTCCAACTACCTCAACCCAAAAATTATTTGTTTTAGAGGGTGTTCTGACCCTATTAGAGAGAATTAAAGAAATATAGAAGAAAGATGAGATGTATGAAAAATGTAAGTCCGATATAACTCATATAAAGAATGTCAAATTCCGAGTAGATAAGGATGGGGTACTAAGATATGAAAATAGAGTTTGGGTTCCGTTAGACCAATCAATAAAAGATGAAATCTTAAGTGAAGCTCATAATTCTAAATTTGCCGTTCACCCAGGTAATACGAAAATGTATAGATACTTGTGTCAACATTTCTAGTGGTCTAATATGAAGAGGGAAATAGCAGAATGGGTCAGTAAATGTCTCACGTGTCAAAGGGTTAAGGCTGAACGCCAAAAGCCGAGTGGATTATTACAACCCTTACCAATTCCTAAGTGGAAGTGGGAACATATAAACATGGTTTCGTGGTAGGCCTTCCTGCTACACAGAAAGGCCATAATGCCATTTGGGTAATAATAGATAGACTCACCAAATTAGCTCATTTCCTACCTATCAATGTTACTCATACCTTAGATCAACTTGCCAAGCTATACATAAATGAAATTATTTCTAGGCATGGAGTTCCTATTTCTATAGTGTCTGATAGAGATCCAAGATTTACTTCAAACTTTTGGGGAAGTCTTCAAAACATCTAGGAACTCAGTTGAGATTAAGTACAACATATCACCCATAAAATAGATGGGCAGAGTGAGAGGACCATTCAAAATTTAGAGGACATGTTAAGAACCTGTGTCATGGACTTCAAAGGGAGTTGAGAAGATCAATTACCTTTGGTAGAATTTGCCTACAACAACAGTTATTATGCTAGCATAGGTATGCCACCCTATAAAGCTCTATATGGTAAAAAGTGTAGAGCACCTTTGTGTTGGGACGAGGTCGGGGAAAGACAAATGCTAGGACCCGAGATAATTCAACAAACTATGAAAACGATTCAAATTATACGAGGAAGATTGCAAGCTTCTCAATATCGACAACGAAAGTATGCTGATCCACATCGACAGGAGTGGAACTTTAATGTTGGAAGCCATGTATTCTTGAAAGTGTCTCCTTGGAAAGGCAAGATACGTTTTGACAAGAAAGGAAAATTAAGTCCGAGATTCATTGGACCATTCAAAATTTTGAGAAGGATAGGAGAGGTGGCTTATGAAGTATCTCTACCTCTTGACTTAAACCATCTCCATAATGTGTTTTATGTGTCCGTATTACGACCATATAAACCCGACTACAAATATGTTATAAGTTACGAACCTATCCTGATCGAGAAAGATCTATCTTATATAGAAGAACCTGTTCAGATCATCGACCGGAAAGAGCAAATCCTAAGAAATAAAGTGATAGCATCGGTTAAGGTGATCTGAATAAATCAAAACGTTAAAGAGGCTAAATGGGAGCTCGAGAATAAAATGCGAGAGAATTATCCCCACTTATTTACTTAACTTGTATTGTAATTTCGAGGACGAAATTCTTATTAGAGGGGGTGAATGTGAGATCCCGAAACCCTAATAAGACTCGGTTATATAAAATTTTCAATTATCAATAAAATCTCTTCGTTCTGATAATGTATTGTGGTATTATATACGTTATTAAAGACGTCGGTCAAAAATATTTTTCTCCGAAAAACGTCGTGCTTGACACGTCGTGCTTAAAAATTTTATTTTATATTTAGACTTTTTGGTATATTTTTTATCAAGCTGCTTTGTCGTGCTTACATTGACGAAATGCTTTGTCGTGCTTATATTGGCAAAACGCTTTGTCATGCTTTGAATGGATTAGGTGTCAAACCCTAAATTAGGAAACTCTAATGCTAAATTTAGAAACCCTAACCCTAATTTCAAACCCTAAAACCCTAATTAAGAAGTATAAACCCTAATAAGGTTATCTTAAATCCTAATTATGTTAACTAAACTTAAATTAGGTGTTAATAACTTCATTAAGTTATCCTAAACACAAAGATTAAAATCCTAAATCATAATTAGTAAAGATTAGGGCAAAATTAGCTACTAATTAAACCCTAAAGTTACTCACAAGCTAGTGCCACCCCCTACTTCAAAAATTCATCATATCTGATCCTCAAGCACCTTGTCATAGCTGCACAAGTTCAGAGGGAAGATATTTTTGAAGGCAAAATGTGGAAAATGACCTAAAAACCCTAACCTAGAAATCCTATAAATAGCAGCCTCAAATCAGTGTACAATCATGAATTTCTTTCACTATTATACTTATACTATCTACCATAAGGAGCCCAAGCAATAGCAACATCAGAATCAAAGCCTAGATAGCAAAATTTGCTCAAGAAATGTATAAACCCTAATTTTATAATTGATCTTTGATGCTATGTTAATTTTGTTGTTATGTTATTTAGTTATGTGTAATAACATGTTAGTTAGTGTTCTGGGTTGTTAGATCACGTTTTTATATCTAGATGCATCAAACAGGTGTTTTAAGCAATTTGAAAAATTGTTAAAAATAGGCATGTGATATGTGGTTTTTATGACCGCTTATTCAGATATTATCTTACTTGTTTCGTGGCTTAAACTCAGGTATCTTTGTGCTTTTCACGTGTTTTTACTTTGTTATGCAGTTTGCATGTTTTGGAACTCCCTTGGTGCTTAATGAGCTAAAAAGGACAAAATGAGGCCAAAAGGAGCAAGAATGGAATGATGGCATGACAATGGGAAGGAAATACAATCCGGACATCATTTGGGGGTTTCATGTTCATTTTATGTTCTTGGATTGGAACTTGGTTCATATTGTAGAGCGTCTTCTAAGCTTTCCAGAATATCTTGAATCATCTCAATCGGAGTTCGGAGGCGAGAGTAATGCCCCGTATGCCAACGGAAGTTAAACTTCATGATTTTGGGTTTTCATTGTACAACTATCACTTGGAACTCAATTTCAGCCTTCATACATCCATTATTTCTCAATGCTCAAAGAATGAAAGTTGTAGAGCTCCTCGATAGCTTCGATTTGACAGGTGACAGGCCTCGTAACTCCTCCCGGATAAGAAGTTATGGATATTTTCCCAACAGACGCCGGAGCTAAAAATTCCAGAAAAGTGCCCGGCGCCGCGGTGCCCATTCCTAGTATAAATCTGGCGTCGCAGCGCCCACTTGGCAGAGAATTGCCCCTGCTTCAGCGCTGCAGCGCCCCATTTAAGCCAAATTGAGGCGCCGCAGCGCTCGATCGCGAATTTTGACAGATTTTAGCCTTTAAATGCACAACCTAATGACCCATTACAAGATATACTTCATTTTCTTTTTCATTTCATCTTCATCTTAGCTATCAAAAGGGAGGGAGGATAGGAGACTTTGGCCTTAAGCCTTTGCCCTAGTTTTCCATTTCCTTTTCCTTTCAATTCCTTGTCTAGTATAGATTAGGAGTAGATTAGCTTAGAGTTAGTTAGATTCTAGGGTTAGATTAGTTATTGAAGATTGAAGGAAGGGATTTCATTGAAGATTCATTGGAGCTTGAGGATTCAGATTTGCATTTCCTATCTTTTTACTTCTCTTGCTCTTTCTCTTTGTAATCTTATGATATGTATTGAACTTGTGAAGGATATATCTAATTCTAGAATGAGCTAGTTTATATTTTGAGGTTTCAATGGAACCTAATGAGTAGTTGTATCAAATTTCTCTCCTTTTTATTGTATTGACTCATGTGTGAATGGGTTGTTGCACTTTATGCTTATTGATTGATTGCTTAAGACAGTAATTGGTATGGTTTTAATGGATATTGGAAAATTGATATTATGACCTAACTTTAGTGCAACAACACTTGTATTGTTCATGACATGTGTTTATGAGCTATTCTTGAATGATAGAATAGGAATATCTCTATTTGCCTTGTGTAATCAGTGAGAACGGCTCTTAATGACCCTTAGTCTATTTATTTTCACCATAGGAATGTGATGATTTATATAGCTGAGGGATTGCATTTGATACTCAGAAGAGGTCCATGTACCCTGTTAGTTCTCGATTAACTATTCATGTAAGTCATTACTTATATTTGGAGAGTTAGGAGATAGATGAATCATTAGGGGAAATTGGAATCTCATGTCTTCTTTATCTGATCGTACTCTAGGTTTAATTAGTTTAAGTTCAATTCCTTGCCTAGTTTTAATTAAAACTCCTTTTCTCCCGTTTAAATAAGACCGAGATGATTATGTGCTAGTTGTTTGGCGACCTTTTATCATTTAATTCTCCATGGGAACAATCTTTACTTACTCTTTATTACTTGTTGACCGCGTATACTTGCGCGTTAATTGTCATACCTATTCGGGGACAACAAGTTTTTTGCACCGGTGCCGGGGAGTTAATTTGATAACTGTTTGCCAACATTAGTTTCAATCAAATTAGTCTTAATTTAAACATTTTTTATTTTGTTTAATTCTTTTCCTATATTCTCTTTTTAGGTATAATGGACTTAAATTTCTATCCATGGAACTACACAAATCAAGAGTAACCAAGAGAAATAAAAAATGATGGCCTCGACCCAATTGCCACACTTTCAGCCCAACAGAGTCGAGAGACGGTAGTGACTTATGACTATGGTGCTGGAAGGTATACGAGCCATCAGGATCCCATCAATTATGGACAAGAGCAATATGGGGGTGAGTACTTCCACAATGAATATCCCAATTATCAGCAAGATTGGGGGTATCACCCAGAGCCTTTAGGAAGCTATTATCAAAACCAATACTGTGAGCCAAGTCCAATGTATGCACCAGACCCCACATACCAATCTCCGTGTTTACAAGAAAACCAGTCACTAAGGGAAGTCTTATGTAGGAGTTTAGCGAACCAAGAGGAGATGATTAGGAGCCAAGAACTATCAAACCAAAATTTTTAATACCAAATGGCCCTAATCAACAATACTCATTCCAATGAGCTTCAGTACATGGATCCCGAGGCTGAAACAGAAAAGGCAAGATCAGAAATTTTGTGGGGAGATTCCATAGCATCAACAGAGGAGACCTTGATTGAGCAAGAGGAGTCGATTGAGGATCTTCAGAATTGGGTGGAGCAAATTAGCAAGGCTTTAACGAAGGAGGAAGTATTTGAACAAGAGACGACAATGCAAAATCTTCATAATCAAGTACCTCCAATGACTGAAGCCGTGATTAATGACCCTCTGAATACTTGGTGCTATGATATGGATGCAGAAACTGATGAAGAGCCAGAAGTGCATTTGCAACTGGACGAGCCAAAGGCAATGGATATCGAGGAGACGCTTGGGGACGTGGAAAAGTATGCACCAATAGTGATAATACCCCAAGAACCTTCTCAGCCTAAGTGGGAAAAACCAGTGAAGTTTGCACATCCTTGCCCTCTTGGAAGCCACATCACACAGACGGATCTCGATGACAAGAGAGAGTCCGCCATCTTGAAACCATGGTGGTCAGAAGAAGAGAGAATGGAAGAAGAACCCGTTGTGTTGGGTGAACTTAAATGCCCTAATCATTTCCTTTGAACAACGGAAGCAGTGCCTAGCTCCCCGACCTTCAGGACGGTGAATTCTTATACACATCCAATGCTAGGTAGTTTAAATCCGAGTCCTCTCATGATGGGAAGCCTCCAAGCTCACACGACAATTCTAATGGATGGAGGGTTTCTCCAATATCGTCAAGGGATCGGATAGTAGTCTCAGACAGAGTCTAGCTAACAGACTATAAACTCAGCGCTCGATGGGAGGCACCCCATCAAATCCCTCTCTCTATCCCCTTGTTTAATTCTCCATTACCTGCTTTCTATCACTTCCCTTCCCCCTGTTTAATTTTTAGTAATCTAATTATTAGTGTAGGTTTTTAAATATTTTTGAGATTAGGAGCTCGGTGCGTATATTTTTGGGACTATGAATGCTTATTGATCATATTTTGAAGTACGAGCATATTGCATATAGGCATAGTTGTAAATAGTTGATAGTAAGTTTTGGTGAGTTAGAGGGCTTAATAAATGTATGCCTTTCTCAGGTCAAGGGTGCTAGAATGATTCAAAAGTCAAAAGGCCTATCCTCAATGCATGTCAAAGGCTGCATATAAGAAATATGGGGAACCACGCGGCATACAGGTTGTCTCAAACTTAAGGTAAAATTCGGCAGAAACTGAGCGCTGCATCATTTCCTGTAGCAGACAAGGCCGACTAGGGGAGTTTTTCTTTTTACCTTTACCTTCAATGAGGACATTGAACATTTCAAGTTTGGGGGTATTGGTTTTATTTTGCATGTAGTTAGTTCATTTCATGTTGTGTTAGTTCATTTAGTGCATGTAGGTTGTAAATAGTTAAAATTTGTCAAAATTTTAAAATTTTTGCATTCTGTGTTAGAGCATATTGCATGAATCCAGTTTCAGTTGGTTAGTTCTTATCTATCAGATACTGTGTAACCAGTGAGTACAATAAAGTAACTATCATGACATGCTAAGTTTAAATTTTCACATACTTGTCTTCTGGTGGGAAATCTGTGTTTTAATGGAAGAGTTTTAGTTCTCATATGATAATAACTAGACTATAAAAAGCTTAAGTTTAGGGGAAACAGGTGGTATGCATGCTATTTGGGGAGATGGAGCCTAAGACGCACTCCCCCATGAAAAAGAAAAGAAAATGCTTTGAAAAAGAAAAAGAAAAAGATATAACAAACACTTCGGCTATGTCGAATCCTGTGGCCTTTGATATTCGAGCAAGTAAGCCCGAGGGGTGTCTCTACACCCAGCGCCCTAAGGCCTTTGGTCTGGGAGTCGTTGCTCGAAAGCTCGATACACGGATATCATTGAAAAGCCTAAGAGGACTAGGCATTGCACAGTCAAACGTGTACACAAAAAAGAGCAAAAAAGTCCTCGTGAGTAAATAAAAAGCATAATAAACCCCCTGTTAACTCTTAGCTTAAGTAATACATGGTCTTAGTTAGAAATTATCTGATTTACTACTTTTCATTAGTTGAAACTTGTTTTTCCCCTAAGAAGCGTAGTAAGTGATTTATTTGTTCCAAAGCATGTTTAATGGTTGCTAGGCACACAACGCACAATACATCAATGCTAACAGTTTTGGATTTGCAAGGATATAGCTTATGATCTTGTTTTTGGTATCTCTCTATTGATTATCTTGTGGTTTTCCGAGGCATTGCTTAGAAAGTTCAATACTGACTGAGACATGGATTCGCAGTCATAGTAGTATAGGTTGCATTCATTGTAGATATTGCATTGTATCTGTTGTTTGATTTTATTTTGGTTGCTTGAGGGCAAGCAACATTTAAGTTTGGGGGTATTTGATAAGTGGTTTTTATGACCACTTATTCAGATATTATCTTACTTGTTTCGTGGCTTAAACTCAGGTATCTTTGTGCTTTTCACGTGTTTTTACTTTGTTATGCAGTTTGTATATTTTGGAACTCCCTTGGTGCTTAATGAGCTAAAAAGGACAAAATGAGGCCAAAAGGAGCAAGAATGGAATGATGGCATGACAATGGGAAGGAAATGCAATCCAGACATCGTTTGGGGGTTTCATGTTCATTTTATGTTCTTGAATTGGAACTTGGTTCATATTGTAGAACGTCTTCTAAGATTTTTATAACATCTTGAATCATCTTAATCGGAGTTCGGAGGCGAGAGTTATGCCCCGTATGCCAACGGAAGTTAAACTTCATGATTTTGGGCTTTCATTGCACAGCTATCACTTGGAGGTCAATTTCAGCCTTCATCCATCCATTATTTCTCAATGCTCAAAGAATACAAGTTGTAGAGCTTCTCGATAGCTTCGATTTGACAGGTGGTAGGCCTCGTAACTCCTCCCGGATAAGAAGTTATGGCCATTTTTCCAACAGACGCCGGAGCTAAAAATTCCAGAAAAGTGCCCGGCGCCGCGGCGCCCATTCCTAGTATAAATCCGGCGTCGCAGCGCCTACTTGGCCGAGAATTGCCCCTGCTTCAGCGCCGCAGCTCCCCATTCAAGCAAAATTGAGGCGCCGCAGCGCCCGGTTGCGAATTTTGACAGATTTTAGCCTTTAAATGCACAACCTAATGACCCATTACAAGATATACTTCATTTTCTTTTTCATTTCATCTTCATCTTAGCTATCAAAAGGGAGGGAGGATAGGAGACTTTGGCCTTAAGCCTTTGCCCTAGTTTTTCCATTTCCTTTCCCTTTCAATTCCTTGTCTAGTATAGATTAGGAGTAGATTAGCTTAGAGTTAGTTAGTTAGATTCTAGGGTTAGATTAGTTGTTGAAGATTGAAGGAAGGATTTCATTGAAGATTCATTGGAGCTTGAGGATTCAAATTTGCATTTCCTATCTTTTTACTTCTCTTGCTCTTTCTCTTTGTAATCTTATGATATGTATTGAACTTGTGAAGGATATATCTAATTCTAGAATGAGCTAGTTTATATTTTGAGGTTTCAATGGAACCTAATGAGTAGTTGTATCAAATTTCTCTCCTTTTTATTGTATTGGCTCATGTGTGAATGGGTTGTTGCACTTTATGCTTATTGATTGATTGCTTGAGACAGTAATTGGTATGGTTTTAATGGATATTGGAAAATTGATATTATGACCTAACTTTATTGGAACAACACTTGTATTGTTCATGACATGTGTTTGAGCGATTCTTGCATGATAGAATAAGAATATCTCTATTTGCCTTGTGTAATCAGTGAAAACGGCTCTTAATGACCCTTAGTCTATTTATTTTCACCATAGGAATGTGATGATTTATATAGCTGAGGGATTGTATTTGATACTCGGAAGAGGCCCATGTACACTGTTAGTTCTCGATTAACTATTCATGTGAGTCATTACTTATATTTGGAGAGTTAGGAGATAGACGAATCATTAGGGGAAATTAGAATCTCATGTCTTCTTTATCTGATCGTACTCTAGGTTTAATTAGTTTAAGTTCAATTCCTTGCGTAGTTTTAATTAAAACTCCTTTTCTCCCATTTAAATAAGACCGAGATGATTATGTGCTAGTTGTTTGGCGACCTTTTATCATTTAATTCTCTTTGGGAACGATCTTTACTTACTCTTTATTACTTGTTGACCGCGTAAACTTGCGTGTTAAGGTTTAAATATTTGCACAAGATCCAAAGTTGTGTAAGTTAGGAGACTTGCTTACGAGGTTCATCGAATAAAGTAATGCAAGGGTTTAGGATACTTGTAATTAATAATACAAGAATGGGTTCAAGGAAACTTGCACCATATAAGAGTGGAAGTTAGAGAACTTGCCTTAAGCGTAGTCTATCCATGTAAGGTAAAACAACACTTTTGAATCCCTATCGTAATATAGTCACATATATGATACCCATTAGTCATATAGTTTAGCATCATACTTTATCCACATATAAGTTAAATCTTTAACCTTACTATATCATGCATAGTACTATATCACTTCACGACTTTAGATTAACATAACTTACATTATCTTTTAACCTTAAGGTTTCTCTTTTTGGGTTAATCAAGTTTACATATCGTCATTATCACACAAGATCACAACGAATAACAAATATACTCTTTTTAGTAAGTTATAGCTTTATTGTAAGTTAGTTGTCGAAATCGGATTCAAGCATCAACACATGATATCACATAGTATGTATACATATTAAAGAGTCTTGCATGCTTCCCAAGTCCATTCAAGTCCTCCCGTTCATGATATGGTTCTAAATTAACACTTCTGACAATTTACGGTCGTTTCAAGGTCATGAAAATCACAAAGTCTAACATGCTTGCTTTTTAAACACATAAGGTATTCATATAACTTGTATTAGGCATGTTCATGAGTATTCATATCGCATACATGCAACTAGCATCGTTTTGGTTTGAAAATATGCTTCATTTATTCTCACCTTGAATCACGACACCTAATCATGGTATATATACATGTATGATACATGAGTGAGTCTAAGAGTGCTATCACATATGTCCATAAACATCAGAACCCAAATCTTAATGTAACATGTCAATGCTCACGTGCAAAGCTTGTATTTTGATTAGTAATGTTCACTAATTAGTCTTAACATGTTCATGTTATCTATATACATAAGTTAACATGTTCGATATGCAATTCTAAGTCATCTAAACATGCTCGTAAAAATCAGAATGCGTATATGGTATTTACATGTCAATCTCCACCTTCAAAACTTACATTTTCGTTAAAAATGTTCACTAACGAGGTTTGACATGCTCATGTTATACTATAAAACATATATACGTAAGTTAACACGCTTTACTTGCATTCTTAAATCATATAATCATGCTTGAAAAATCAGAATGTCGACATAGTTCGTATAAGTTAATTTCGTTTACAAAACTTTACGTTTACTTTGGAAATTATAACCGTCCGTTAATCATGCATATAATCATAGTAGAACATGCTCATATTAGGTCTACATACTTATATATGTATGCTACTTATGCTCGCATGCTCGTCTTAGTTATATAATTACACTATCACTTAATAGAATTTATAGCAAAAATCAAAAACTGAACACAGAGGCCAGCGCAGCTGCGCTGCGCCCCAGTGTTATATCGGCGCAGCTGCGCCGCGTCTGGTTCGTGCCAGACTACAGTCTGCTTCAGCAGTTTCCAGCCCAAACTCAAAGTTTCTCAATGATTTCGATTATAAACCAACAGCATTGTATTACCAACATGTTTGTAAGCTAATATAATGATTAACAATCATTCTATAATCCAATTAACATGCCTTGCAACCAAAATCAAGAATTCAAGAAATCTCAGAAATTTCAGAAATAGAAAATGAAGACCAAGGAGAAGTCTTATACCTCTGCAATGCAATTGAGCTCGCTACTAAATCAGACTTCCTATACTGATATATATATATATATATATATATATAGATATATATATATTGCTCTCTCTCAACACTTATGCAACTCTCAGCAATTGAAATTTGTGAAGAGGAATGTTTCATTTATAGGAAAATCAAAACACAGTTCATGACTTTGTTCTCCAAATCAAACCAACGGGAATGTAGGATTGCATGAGGTTAATAGGAAGTTGGTAGATGGTTGTTGGATTCATCATGAATCACACTCCTTTGCTAATCATGAGCTATGGAATGCTGAGTTTGAGGAGAGGTGAGACTCTCAATATGTTGTATCTCAGCATTCTATCAACATTAATATACACCACTTAGGCTAATTTGCACATATTATATACCTAAGTTGTATTCGTATAATACATGCTTAGATTATAATTTTAATGTCACAATGTAATTCACATAATGTAGTAAGTGTAATTTGCACACATATAATCCATGTACATTTTATCATACCGGTATAATTTACTCGGATATTATTACATTATACTATCTCATTTATTATAGACTTCTACAAATCAACAATTGTTTATTATATATCAATAATGTATTATTTTAATGTATACTCATGTATACATTGTCACACAAGCATAAATCATATAGCTCATATAGTTTAATCAATCTTAATACATGGTTTCTATATATAGTATAGTCACATAGATGTTGCACTACACTATATAATATAGTTGTATCCCATATACTTTATATATTTAATTTGCATACTTGCACATAACAATTAATATAATCTCATTATATGAATAACTAACTTATTTGTTTTATTATTCATAATGGCAATTAATCAATTAATAAAATATTAATTAATTCATCCCTCATAAATTAATGAAGTTATTAATCTCCATAATAATTAACTAACACTTATATGATTAATTATCACGTTAAATAAATATAAATCTTATTATATTTATAAACAAGTTGCTTATTATTATTCTATTATTCGCAATAATAATAATCAACACATTATCAATTAATCATCATTAATATTCTATTTCTCATAATAGAAAGTAAATAACAATTAATGTCGATTAATTGTTCACGTAATAATTCCTTCATTACTTACCCTTATCAATTATTATTATATGATAAATAATCACATTCCTCAGCAATATAAGTCCTATTATATTTATTAACCATTTTCTTAGTATTATACCATTACTTGCAAAAATACTAAATCAACATATTATTATTATATTTCTCTAATAACAATTAACAATTAATATAGATTAATTGTTTGCTTAATAATTCCTTCGTTGATTAATATAATTATTAATATTTCTCATTACTGTGCCACCCAAGGCATTCAACGAGTTTATCACAAACTCCATATTTTCTCAATTATCATCATTATCCAATTTAATATAATTGAATTAACTCATCTCATAATCATTTATATATTTATATTCAAATAAATACTTTTTCCCATTAATATATTCATTTATTCTTTAACCGGTTATTATTCATAATAACACCTAATAACATTTTTGTACGATTTACTATTACATGTATTGCATTCAACAAATAATCAAATAAATATAACTCTTATTATATTCATCAATTACTTACTCGTAAATGTTTTGTTACTCACAATAAAATATTATTAATAATTACTCATTAATAGGCTATTACTAATAACAACAATTAATTAACAATGTAATATTAATTAATCTTTCACTTATTGATTCGTTCATCCCTTAATTAATTAAATCACCACAATTTCCATTCTCATACCACACAAGGCATTCTACGAGTTCGTTAAATTCCTCCATATTTCCTTCTAAATTCAATTTAATATAATCGAATTACTTTTCTCATATCTCATAAATATTTATGTTCCAATAAGTATTCATTTTCTTATTATATCAATAAATAAATAAAAATTATTCATAAAATTCATGGTTCTTACATCCTCTCTCCCCTTATATAAATTTCGTCCTCAGAATTGGTGCAAGGTTACATAAATAGATGGGGATAGTCCCTCGTCGTCTTATCTTCTAATTCTCACGTGGCCTCCTTGGCATCGTGGTTTCGCCAAAGCGTTATCATAGAAGATATAATTTTATTTCTTAATATCTATTCTTTCCTATCTAGTATTTGGATAGGAATTCTTTATTTGCCAGATTCTTCCCTACTTGAATAAGCTCATAGGGTATCACACGCTTATAATTAGGCTTATATGATCGTAAGACTGAAACATAAAACACACTGTATATATGTTCCAGTTCAATAGGTAAGGCTACCTCGTACGCCACTTTGCCTGCTCTCTGCAATACTTCAAAAGGTTTCACGAACCTCAGACTCAATTTCTTCTTTTTTACCTAATCTTATCTTCCCCTCACAAGGAATCATTTAAGAAATACAAACTACCATCTTCAAAATCTCGATTATGACGATGCCAATCTACGTGTTTCTCATGTTGATCTTGAGCTGCTACTAATTTAGCTCTTTTTATCTTTACAATGTCTGCCATTCGTCGTACTAAATTTGGTCCCAATTGAAGTTGTCGTTCTCTAACCTCATCCCAACATAGCGGTGTTCTGCACTTTCTTTCGTGGAAAGCTTCGTACGATGGCATACCGATATTCGTATAATAATTATTATTATAAGTGAATTCTATTAAGGGTAAGTGACATTCCAAGTTACCTTTGAAATCCATTATGCAAGCTCTTCCAAAACTTTGAAGTGGAGTGCGAGTTTCGATCAAAAATTATTAACACCGATATTTCGTATTGCAAAACGATTTCCTTAACTTATAATTTTGCTAACTGATTTAAATTGAATCGAATATCTATCGGTAAGGAGTGTGTCATCTTTTTCAATCTTTCGACATATTCTACAACTTCTCGTCTCATATTGACCACCAATAGTGTCTTCGAAGATCCTGGTACGTTTTTGTGCTTCCTGGGTGAACGAAATATGTCCAACTATATGCCTTATGAAAACTCTTATCTCGCAATTTTAGTTACGGTTGACTCTCACGCTCGATCTAGAAATCTCAAGATACCATTTCTGAACTTTTCCTCTTTATCTTCTCGCACTTTTGTTTTTATCTTGTTCTCCCTTTACTCTATCCGACAACGTTGGACAAACCTTCGTTATAAACTTCCCTTTGGACTTTCTAGGTCCTTCCACTTCTATTTCCAATCTCTTCATCTTCCTGATTAGTTCATCTCGAGTTATCAACTTGAATAATTTCTCCATTCCCTTTTCCTACTTAGGATATCGGCTCCTACGTTCGCCTTTTCCAGGTGATAGAGAATTTCGCAGTGGTAGTCTTCGACTACTCTCAATTACTTACCGCCTTCACCTCTGTCGGATCTGACGTGCCTTAAAACTAACCTTCTCATTGACACACAACACTGGTGCTTCCCAAGGGAAAATACACTCGGCTGAATATATCCTTTATCTGACATTTCTTGTAATTGTATTATTAATTCTTCATTTCTACCGGCACCATAAGATAGGTGCTTTCAAAATCAGTGCAGTCTCCGGTACTAAATCTATTACGACTTGTTTTCTCTGTTTGGCAAAATGCCGGGCAGATCGTCTGGGAATACGCCTTGGATTTCTATCTCTACCGATACTTTCTTTAGTGCTACTCTCGCTCTCTTAGTATCTACAATATAGGTGAAACAATCTATACAAACTTTTCTTAACAATATCTTGGCCTGCATCATCGTAAGGCAAAACAATTGCCTAAGCGACGAGCTACCATAAAATATTTCCCCAGATAGGTTTGAAGTCTGAAGGTTCACATTTTTCTTTCTAATAGTCAATTATCGAAGTATGATTATGTAATCAATCCATTTCTAGTATCCCATCAAACTCCCCAAATTCGACCGGAATAAAGTCTATGCTTAGTTTACATCCCCTAATTTATGCGCAACGATTACGGTAAACGAATTTCTACGGGAATTACTTCCTTATCCGCAACTTCTATTTTCAAAGGATCTCCTAATCATTCTTAGGGTAACTTAGTCGTCTCACAGTTCTTCAGATGCAAAGGGAAAGATAGCACTCGAATCAGATAATATATACACATTTTTATTATTGATTAAGACAGCACCTGACATCACAACTTGGAACGCCACTGCATCATGTATCATAACGTTAGTCGTACGTGGCATTGGTTCACTCGATTGAGCTGGTTTAATTATCGGCATCTCCCGCTATGGCTTCCTTTGTTGCCGTCATCTTCCTTCCTTTCTTTCTTTGGGCAGTTCTTAATCCGATAATCTGCTGATTTACAAGCGAAGCATCCTCTGATCTTTTTCGGGTTTGGGCAATTCGGGGAAATATGCCCTTCCTGGCTGCAGCTATAGCAAACGCCTCGTCCCTTCCAGCACTCTCCATGATGACTCTTTCCACATTTTGGGCAAACCTTGTTCTTTTTCTTGAGTCCTTCTTGGTGACTTCCCCTCGAATTGTTGTTGATGTTGTTGTTGTCCCGTCTTCTTTTGTTTTCGTCCCCTTCCTCGTTTGTTTCCTTCTGCCAATTGCGTATTTGATATTTTTCAGATCCATACGCGAAACACTCTTTGGTTTTCTCCTTCCTAGGACAGTTAGGAGAAATATAACCCTCCTCACCGCACTTATAACACACATGTTTTCCTTTCAAACACGCTCCCATGTGGTTCTTTCTACATTTCTTACATGCTTCTACCTTCTTCTTCCGTAGTTGTCCTTCTCCTCGTATATACTTATTCTCATTCTACTTCCTCTTGAAATTCTTACTGCTACCACTACTACTCTCTTCCATCCTACCTTCGTTCGCTTTCTTTGAATTATTAACCTCTCCTCCCTTAGTCAAATTAATATCTTTTCCTACCTCTGAAGTTTTCGTCTGTCTCTTTTTATAATCATTGATTCCTTCTTCAAAAGCATTTACTATAAGGTCTACCAATTGTTGTAAGGGTTCTTGATTCAATTCCCTATCTCCATTCTCCGTTGCTTGACGAGTCTCTCCTCCCTGGGGTATTAACATTTATGTATGGAAATAAAACGATATTATCATCTATTTGTTAAACATCTAATATTTCTTAAGACATATAAGTTTTATTGCTATTCTCCCTTGTCATTATTTAACAAAATCTGGTTACTACACGCACGTTTAATAAAAATATGCCACAAGAAAACATATCACATCGTATAATATTCTGCTAGTCTTAATACATAACCCTCTCGGGTACTACTAAAGTTTGGGGTTATAAAAGATACTTCTCACATTATCCTTAAAATTGGGATCCACAACACTGTTCCATACATATAAACATCTATTATATCTTTCGCGACGCTTATTACCTAACTACCTTCACTCTCACCATGTCTGTATCTATTAGTTACTAATTTAAAGGTTTAGAACTTCGCCTCCCACTATTGTATCTTATTTTTCATCTTAATGTAACTCACATATGCCTCCATCCCGAAAGAAAACTTTCACCGTGGATTTCTTTCTTGGATTCCAATTCCCTCTTCTCCTAGGTTAAGGCTACTACCGTAATTGGCTCAATTATAGGGGGTGTTGCAGACGCTACATGCATATCACGTGGTTTTTCCCTCATGGTCCTACTAGGTTCACCTATCTCGGACATCCATAATCACAACACCAATAAACTTTATTATTGTCTCCGAGTAAAACATAATTTCATTGTATGGAATAAAAATATATTTCATAACACTACTAGCTTTCTAAAAAACTCTACATGAGTTTTATCTCTTTTTATTCTATAAATTCTTCTAAGGTTATAGCCTAAGGACTCGCTCCTAAGGTTTATAACCTACAGCTTTGATACCAACCTGTGACGCCCCCAAATTCAGACCGTCACGGATCTCGAATTCGGTTCATCACGTACTAATTCTAATAACGACTAAAATCTCAAACAATGGAATAACAGAATAATTTACATTGATATAACATAAATATTCTCGTCCCAAGTCTCAAAACTATTACTAATACACTGCATAACTTAATCCAAACATATCTTAATACATAACATTAATTAAGTTTTAATACAACATAATGGAAACATCCTAATATAGAAAAAAAAAACACAGCTACTTCATAGCCTTGCCTTCACACTTGTCCTATCCTGGGGTTCCACCTTGCCCTGCCCTAACTGAAATGTTTATGGGAAGCAAGAGTGAGCAACAAATTTGCTCAGCAAGTAATATGCCAATAAATGTGAACAAGAATATATACGATTCTTAATCTCAAGGGTAAAACGGTAATTAATTGCTCAAGAATTCAAATAAGAATGTTGTGAACAAAATAAATAGCAATGACTTCCAAATCTATTCTGTGAAGTTAAATAGGGACCACTACTAGTCGAGAAGTTATTAAAGGATTCAAAAGTTTCAACAATTTCAAGTGAATGAATAGATATCACTGAGTGTCGCTGTGGACCAAAGATTTATAAAAGAATCCAACGAGTTTTAAAGTTTCAAGTTAATAAATACTGGATACTGAGTGGTCGCTAAGAACCACAAACTTCTACTAGAATCACCAAAAATATTTCTGGTAACCCAAACAAGTACAATTAGGGGATCAGCCTATCGTACCTGGTGTTATGCATAACCTATCACACTACTGTCGGCACCCCGACTATATAGTTTCCCTTTTTACGAGGGTTGTTCAACTCAGTCAATTTATAAGAGTCCGCACCAAGACAATTGGTGTGGATCGCTTTCCAATTCATGATATCGGTCTAGCCGAATCAAATGGCGTAGACAATTTCAACAATGTATATAAGAATAATTTATGAGTTCAATACTCGCAACAATAATTCAAAAAATATAATCATGATTTAATTCAAGCTATGAAATATAATTTTATAAGGCAAGAATTATTCTAGCACCTATTTACTCGTACGATCAATGATAGTACAAGCTCAGATATGTGTTCAATAAAGAGTATGAATCAAATACTTGCTCAATAAAAAGAGTAGTCAGATACTTGTATTCAATATATAAATCAAATGAAGTTAGGGACCTTGCTCGATAAAAGTAGTGTAAGAACTTGCATTAAGGAGATAAGGTTTAAATACTTGCACAAGATCCAAAGTTGTGTAAGTTAGGAGACTTGCTTACAAGGTTCATCGAATAAAGTAATGCAAGGGTTTAGGATACTTGCAATTAATAATATAAGAATGGGTTCAAGGAAACTTGCACCGTATAAGAGAGGAAGTTAGAGAACTTGCCTTAAGCGTAGTCTATCCACGTAAGGTAAATCAATACTTTCGAATCCCTATCGTAATATAGTCACGTATATTATACCCATTAGTCATATAGTTTAGCATCATACTTTATCCACATATAAGTTAAATCTTTAACCTTACTATATCATGCATAGTACTATATCACTTCACGACTTTAGATTAACATAACTTACATTTTCTTTTATCCTTAAGGTTCCTCTTTTTGGGTTAATCAAGTTTACATATTGTCATTATCACACAAGATCACAACGAATAGCAAACATACTCTTTTTAGTAAGTTGTAGCATTATTGTAACTTAGCTGTCGAAGTCGGATTCAAGCATCAACACATGATATCACATAGTATGTATGCATATTAAAGAGTCTTGCATGCTTCCCAAGTCCATCTAAGTCCTCTCTTTCATGATATGGTTCTAAATTAACATTTCTGACAATTTACGGTCGTTTCAAGGTCATGAAAATCACAAAGTCTAACATGTTTTCTTTTTAAACACATAAGGTATTCATATAACTTGTATTAGGCATGTTCATGAGTATTCATATCGCATACATGCAACTAGCATCGTTTTGGTTTGAAAATATGCTTCATTTATGCTCAACTTGAATCACGACACCTAATCATGGTATATATACATGTATGATACATGAGTGAGTCTAAGAGTGCTATCACATATGTCCATAAACATCAGAACCCAAATCTTAATGTAACATGTCAATGCTCACGTGCAAAGCTTGTATTTTGATTAGTAATGTTCACTAATTAGTCTTAACATGTTCATGCTATCTATATTCATATGTTAAAATGTCCGATATGCATTTCTAAGTCATCTAAACATGCTCGTAAAAATCAGAATGCGTATATGGTATTTACATGTCAATGTCCACCTTCAAAACTTACATTTTCGTTAGAAATGTTCACTAACGAGGTTTGACATGCTCATGTTATACTATAAAACATATATACGTAAGTTAACACACTTTTCTTGCATTCTTAAATCATATAATCATGCTTGAAAAATCAGAATGTCGACATGGTTCGTATAAGTCAATTTCGTTTACAAAACTTTACGTTTACTTTGGAAATTATAACCGTTTGTTAATCATGCATATAATCATAGTAGAATATGCTCATATTAGGTCTACATACTTATATATGTATGCTACTTATGCTCGCACGCTCGTCTTAGTTATATAATTACACTATCACTTAATAAAATTTATAGCAGAAATCAAAACTGAACATAGAGGCCGGCGCAGTGCGCTGCGCCCCAGTGTTATACCGGCACAACTGCGCCGTGTCTGGTTCGTGCCAGACTGCAGTCTGCTTCGGTAGTTTCCAGCCCAAACTCAAAGTTGCTCAACGATTTCGATTATAAACCAACAACATTGTATTACCAACATGTTTGTAAGCTAATATAATGATTAACAATCATTCTATAATCCAATTAACATGCCTTGCAGCCAAAATCAAGAATTCAAGAAATCTCAGAAATTTCAAAAACAGAAAATGAAGAACAAGGAGAAGTCTTATACCTCTGCAATGCAATTGGGCTTGCTACTAAATCAGATTTCCTCTACTGATATATATATATATATATATATATATATATATATTGCTCTCTCTCAACACTTATGTAACTCTCAGCAATTGAAATTTGTGAAGAGGAATGTTTCATTTATAGGAAAATCAAAACACAGTCCATGACTTTGTTCTCCAAAATCAAACCAACGGGAATGTAGGATTGCATGAAGGTTAATAGGAAGTTGGTAGATGGTTGTTGGATTCATCATGAATCCCACTCCCTTGCTAATCATGAGCTATGGAATGCTGAGTTTGAGGAGAGGAGTAGGCTTAGGATAGCTTGGAGTATAACACGTGAAGAGAATGAGACTCTCAATATGTTGTATCTCAGCATTCTAGCAACATTAATATACACCACTTAGGCTAATTTTCACATATTATATACCTAAGTTGTATTCGTATAATACATGCTTAGATTGTAATTTTAATGTCACAATGTAATTCACATAATGTAGTAAGTGTAATTTGCACACATATAATCTATGTACATTTTATCATACCGGTATAATTTACTCGGATATTATTACATTATACTATCTCATTTATTATAGACTTCTACAAATCAACAATTGTTTATTATATATCAATGATGTATTATTTTAATGTATACTCATATATACATTGTCACACAAGCATAAATCATATAGCTCATATAGTTTAATCAATCTTAATACATGGTTTCTATATATAGTATAGTCACATAGATGTTGCACTACACTATATAATATAGTTGTATCCCATATACTTTATATATTTAATTTGCATACTTGCACATAACAATTAATATAATCTCATTATATGAATAACTTACTTATTTGTTTTATTATTCATAATGGCAATTAATCAATTAATAAAATATTAATTAATTCATCCCTCATAAATTAATGAAGTTATTAATCTCCATAATAATTAACTAACACTTATATGATTAATTATCACGTTAAATAAATATAAATCTTATTATATTTATAAACAAGTTGCTTATTATTATTCTATTATTCGCAATAATAATAATCAACACATTATCAATTAATCATCATTAATATTCTATTTCTCATAATAGAAAGTAAATAACAATTAATATCGATTAATTGTTCACGTAATAATTCCTTCATTACTTACCCTTATCAATTATTATTATATGATAAATAATCACATTCCTCAGCAATATAAATCCTATTATATTTATAAATTATTTTCTTAGTATTATACTATTACTTGAAAAAATACTAAATCAACAGATTATTATTATATTTCTCTAATAACAATTAACAATTAATATAGATTAATTGTTTGTTTAATAATTCCTTCGTTGATTAATATAATTATTAATATTTCTCATTATTGTGCCACCCAAGGCATTCAACGAGTTTATCGCAAACTTCATATTTTCTCAATTATCATCATTATCCAATTTAATATAATTGAGTTAACTCGTCTCATAATCATTTATATATTTATATTCAAATAAATACTTATTCCCATTAATATATTCATTTATTCTTTAACCGGTTATTATTCATAATAACACCTACTAACATTTTTGTACGATTTACTATTACATGTATTGCATTCAACAAATAATCAAATAAATATAACTCTTATTATATTCATCAATTACTTACTCGTAAATGTTTTGTTACTCACAATAACATATTATTAATAATTACTCATTAATAGGCTATTACTAATAACAACAATTAATTAACAATGTAATATTAATTAATCTTTCACTTATTGATTCGTTCATCCCTTAATTAATTAAATCACCACCATTTCCATTCTCATGCCACACAAGGCATTCTATGAGTTCGTTGAATTCCTCCATATTTCCTTCTAAATTCAATTTAATATAATCAAATTACTTTTCTCATATCTCATAAACATTTATGTTCCAATAAGTATTCATTTTCTTATTATATCAATAAATTAAAAAAAAATTTATTCATGAAATTCACGGTTCTTACAGTTATCTCTGTCACTTTCTATATCCGACAATTATTTCATTATCAGGTCAACCAATGATTGCGCCGTCGTACGAATATTTTTCGAGAAAAAGAATATTCCTCGACACAATGAATATTTTCCGACACAACGAATATTTTATGGCCACTTGCTTACTTTGTAAAATTTGCACATATCACCCATAACTTATCACATTTATCAGATCAACACCTTACTATTTAAAATAATATATAGAGGAAATTAAATCTTATTCATAAAAAGTTGGGGTCTTACAAGGGGAAGATGTTAGGCACCCTCGACTTCCGTGAAACACGGTTACCGCGACTTTTTCATTCCCTATACATGTGTATGTGTGTGTGTGTGTAAAGTATTACAAAAGGTGTTTAAGTGCTCTATTTTGAAAGTAGTGATGTGCCTCTTTGAACTTATGTACAAAGAGTTTGATTTATAGAAAAGTTTATTTTTATCAGATAAACCATATGAAAGTGATATTTCGAAAGCTGGTTTTCAAACCCTTTCGCCAAATAGGAATCAAGACCCTTTGATAATTCTAATTTTATTCTAGAAGCGACTTGATTTGATTTTAATCGAGATGCGAAGCATCTTCGGAAGCTAAATCAAAACTATTTACAAGGGTCGGACTCCTTGTGGGCATGGAAGCCATCTAAGTAAGTCCGAGCACCCATAAACCACGATTTCACTATTTTGGGGCCTTAAATCCGGATACCATTTTAAGGCCCAAGATTTACATGTACAATGGATTGCAAGCTGTCAGTACAACTTAAACAAGTCCATCATGGGAATCGGATCTAGATCCATTGGTTGAATCTTCAACCCTGTGGTTCCTAGGCTCACATGATATCATTTAAAGCTTGTCGGATGTATATTTTGAAACAAAACATAAATAACTTACAAACTTCGCTCCAACAAGTAATTCATCGGTTAAATCCTTGTATGTGAGTATATAAGCTTTTCGCTTCATCTAGATACAGATCTAGGGTCACGTGGTTGCTAAATGTTTATAAAATTAAAAATAAACTAGATCTATCTAGATCATAGCCAATCTAACTTAAAAGGTTCAAGTTTTACAACTTTTAAACAGGTTAAAAGATAGATCTGGCCAGATCTAGGATAAATCTAGTCAATACACTTTAAATATTGACTATTTACATGAAATGAACCGTAAAAAGCTCGATCTATGCAATACTAACTAATATATATATATTAAAGTAGTAAACAAGCACAAATCTGAGAAAATCTTATAGTATATCGCTATATCTGCAACGAACGGCTGAAAAGCTTTCAAAACTCGATTTCGATCGGTTAAAAGTTGATATATTGAAGTTTATATGTATATAAATGTTTATAATAGAGATTTACAGAGTTTGAGATGAAGAATTGTGATATCCCGAATGATTAGAAGTATAGTTATTCATGATGTTTAACACATGATGTTTATGTCAGAAGATAATCATTAGAAAAAGGAAGTGAATGAGTCAAGGATAGAAAGAATTAGGTAATACCTAATTTAAATAGTATTTTGAGGTTATTCAACAAGAAAGAGAAGTATGAAGAAGTATAAGTAAGGAAGAGAGCAGTGATAATTTGACACTTGCTAAATTCCGATAGAAGTAAGATTATACATTTGATAAAGGTTGTAAGGATAATGTATGTATATATGGATGTAGTTATGTTATTAATTTCGAGAACGAAATTCTTATAAGGAGGGAAGAATGTGACAATCCGGAAAATCGGATTATCCTGAAAGATAGGTTTAAAGAATTATTAATTAATAAAATAGATTTTTATTAATTATATTATGTGTTATGTGTTTATTAGTCGTTCTATACACTAGGATGATTATAAAACGGGAGGATTCTGGTTATGTGCTAGAATAAATGAGTAAGAATTTTTAAGACATAAATAAAAATTTTTCTGAGGAAATAAATTTTTTGAGAAAAAAACGAAATAGATACTATTCATTCGACGAAATCTAAGAGTTTATGGTTTGAATAACCTAAGTCGTTTTGAGAGATCGATATGTCGGAATGACATTTTGTTCGAAGATTTGTCGGTAATATGTCGTGAAAATTCATATTAGCCAGTAAATGTTTTTCTCAAAAAACGTACAAAAATCGGACGAAATAAAAACTGACGAAAAATATTATTATGTACTTTTCAATCATTTAGCTATGTATCGGGAAAAGGACGCGGAAAACACTATTCATCAAAAGGTATTTTTTAGTTTTTCAAATTTTGAAGAATGCTTAAAAGTTAATCGGTAGAGGAAAGACATAGTATCTAAAAATATTTAGAAACGGAGAACCGCAGTTTTTCAACTATCGGACGAATTCCAAAAAAACGGAATAACGAAGCTTCCAAGAGAAGATAAGCAAAGCTTCCAAGAGAAGGTTGGTGAATAGTAAGGAGGTGGGGGTAAATTGGTAAAAAGTTGCCAACTGACCAAAATGGCCCTAGCCTTGAAAATCTATATATACTAAGCTCATTCTCTTGGATTTAAAATCCAAGAGAAAACTTATAGAGAGAGAGAGATAGAGCAATAAGGAAGAGAAAGAGCTTGATAGCTCAGATCGAAGAAGATCAAGAAATAGAAAACCTTACAAATCGCAAGCTTTGTCAAGAAGAAGAAGAATAATGAGGAAAGGTAATCCAAAACCTAGCTTCTAATCTAATTTTCTTTAAGTTTTTATATAAAATCATATAGCTTAATGAAATGGAAGTATAAGATGATAAGAAACGATATTCCTATGGTTGAATCATAGGAATATGTAAGTAATAAGAAATTGAAACTTATTTCATCTTTTTCTTTTTAAGAAATTTCATGAGAACTATGAATTTCTTGATGGTAATGGACGATTCGGATGAGTTACATGAACTATCCAAAGATATAAGGATGAATTAACGAACTTATAAAGTTAATATGCATGAAAAAGTGAAATTGTAATCAAAATATCGATTAAAAAACGATGAACGAACGAAGAACATGAAGAACGAACGAAGAACACGAAGAATGCTGTTGATGGACAAATTAAAAACCATCCTAATTAGAGCTTGTTGTTCATGAATAAGTTTAAAACCATCATATATATATATTTGTTCATATGTGATTGGTTAGAAATGGTAGAATTGAAAGAAATGTTCATGAGGAACGGATCGAAATTAGCCTATAACGAAGTTATGGTGAAATTTTGTAAAAGACGAACGAATATAGAAAGTAAGTTAATGAAACCGATTGGTTAGGGTTTTATAAGAATGTTAGAAAATATTGAAAATGTTAGTCGTAAACTCAAGAACGAACTCATTCCGGATTCGGATGAGTAAGTTGCGGACGAACGAATTAAGAACGTCAAGAACATTCGATGAGCGAGCGATGAAATGTGAGCCGATTGAATGGCATGTTAACGAATTCAGAATAAAACTCTGTCCAAGGGAAGTTGTAGTATGTAATGAAAGGAAGAAAATGGCTTTGGAACGACATCGTTCCGAGTTATAACGATTAAGTTATGAGACTGCAAAGTAGATGATTCGCACGTGTAAGAAAATTTTTCTAAGTTTTACTAGAGGTGCCGCAGCGCCGGCTCAGGGTTCCAAGTACTGCCAATTGGCACTGCAGCGCTAGCTTTAACAAAGAGAATGGTGCCGCAGTGCCCTTAATAAGAAAAAATTTTCGACGAGCTTTTTATTACTCAACTTTTTGGGTGCTAATTAAGGGCAAGTATGAATGTAATATTCATGAAAAGAAACATCTTAAATGACGAGTAAAACCTTGAGTTTAACGATTAAACGTTGAATAAAGGTTGTTAAATAATAAACGTAAAATGCGAAACTGATATCCGGGAACCGTATTCGCATTAAACAAACGTTTAGGATTACAATGATTGTAATTCCTTGAACAATGAATAAAGATGATAGCTTATGCTATTTCAAGTACGTAATTGTAATGCAGGGTCCTGTATTCAGAAAATATGGTAGACTGTATTCAAGAAAGGTGAACGTTTAAGGTTACTTGAAATGTAATCACTTGAACGTTGGATAATAATGGTAACTTATGACATTTCAATGTTGTAAGGCCGTAATGAAAGTAAATTATTAAACATTGTAAACACAAGAAGTTTGCAACGGACAATCGATCTTGTCATACAATAAACTGTATGACTTAGACATTAAGAAATGATAATGAACGTAATGTTCACGTAAGGAAACACTAGAATGAGTGATTAAAACCTTAAGTAAAGGTTGAATAGAATTTTAAAATACGAGCAAGGTAAACGCAAAGTGCGTAATCGAAGTACGGGACACTGTATTCAGATATACAGGAAACCGTATTCGCGTTGAACGAACGTTCTAAGCATACATTGATTTGTATAACTTAGACATTGATGAATGTTAGTAAAGTATGATATATAATTATCATTAAACTGTAACAAACGGTATGAGGATTAAAGAATGGTCTGAGTTGAATCGGATAAAGAATGCTAGAAAGAGAAATAAGCGTAAAACACTTAAATCGACGTGAAGGTGTTTAGTGTACATGTAAGTTAAACATGCTTAACCTACACACCGTGTATGGTTTGAACGTAAGGAAATGAAGAATAATAAATAACGTATTAACATTGAAAAGCCGAGTTAATGGTTTTAACTTGAATGGCGTTTTGAGTCACATGAACCGGACGTTGTAAGATATGAAGATGAGGTAATGTGAAATGTTTAAAAGCTATGAACACATAGTCTTAACATTAAATGATCGCTCTTGGTATACAAATGATTGTATGACTTGAACGATGAAGAATAATCATGAGGTATGACATTTATTTGTCAGAAAGCCATAAGGAATGATAATTGACTTAACGAACATTGCAGTTATAATGATTCGGACAAGTTGATCTAGAAGGAAGGAAAAAGGTAATGTAAATCTATTGTAAGAGATAATTTTATGAATTAAGACATCTCCAAATGTCGTAATGCCGTAAGACGGTAAAGAAAGTTGGTTGCGTGAGCTTAGGTTATAAGACACGAATCCGTAAGAGTAAAGTTAATGTAAACCAATGTGTAAGTCAAGTTTATGAGTAATTGGTATGTGCTATTCCTTATGTGATATATAGGGATTGCGATGAATAGTTCAGCGTAAACTATAAGTTATAGCTGTGTTTAAGGCATGTTTCCTAATTTCATTTATATTTGAAATGAATGCTAGTTTCTTAAACTTACTCAGATTTTGAACTTGAGAAAGTTTTACCTATGTGCAATATGTTATATTTGTGCAAGGTGTTAGTATGCATGAGGTCATGTGCCAAATTTGTAACACTTATGTGTTTCTATGAGATGAGCTATTCTGTGATTGAACTGTTCAATGTAAAAGAGTTCTGTTTATACATGAACTGTTAATGTTAAGTCTGTGCTAATGATTTTAGCTAGACGAAATGTAAAGTAAAGAGTATAAGAATTGAGGTTATGTCAAAGTGAATGTGATTAATGTTTTAAAATGATAGAAATCAGAATTTATTCCTATTATTCGAGCTGCTTCAGAACCCTTGTTCGGTTATTGAAGTTTTTAAAAGAATATGTGATTCTTGAGTTGTTATTATTCAACTGCTATGACTTGCTGAGCAATTTAATGCTCACACTTGCTTAAAATAAAAATATTTCCAGTGGTACGAGTAAGAAGAATTAGAAGAGCCAGTGACGATCAAGCTGAAGGGTGCCATTGTAAGGTGTTATGGTTGAAAGTACCATGAGCGTTATTCATTATATGGATAAGCGTGAAGATCAAACTAAGACTTGTAAATTAGTTTATTAAAACTGTTAAACATCTTTTGTGGCGGATTAAAGTCATACTTGTAAGATGTAAAGAATAATGTAATTACCATTATTTGAATGTATGAAGATTTTAAGGTAATAGAATCTGGGATTTGAATAAATATATCGTTATTCTTTATGATATAATGATGTATGTATGGAACGAGATGTACTAGAAATGCACCAAATTCGGGTGTGAAGATAGACCGGATTTGGGGGCGTTACAAGAATCGCTCACTTTCTCTCTCTAACTCTCGTATTTTTTCTCTTTAGAACTTGGAAACTGATTTTTTTTCTTTTCAAATGAGATGGGGGTCTGATATTTAAAGACCCAGCCAACCGCGAGTCTACCTACGGCAGTCGCAGGTAGACCTACGACTGGGCTTAACGGGTCCCGCTGCCTCGAAGTTTGTTTCTTCGGTTGTGGCGCATGTTGCTGAAACGTCCATATCTTGCAATTCGAGAATCCTATAGAGGTGTGCTATATCATTCCAGAAAGTTCTTTCCAAAAGCTACACAATGACACTGGGCTTTCCCATTTTTGACTCCGGGAAGATGGGTCCATGACCAGAATAACATCTTTAAGTGTCCGATGGTAGTCCGTGGATCTCTGTCTTGCGTAGTTTGCACTTGGGACTGTTGCAATGGCTCTGTAGACACTCCAAATTTTGCATTCCTGTTACTAACCCTACAGGTGGGTAAAACTGTCTTTTATCTTTCAGAGACGACCCTGGAAGTTCAAATCAAATCTCAGCCCCGACGACAACACTGGGATGTCAAGCCAAGTCCTGGAGACAACATCGGGAGATTAATCTCAGCACCGGCGATAACACCGAGATGTCAAGTCAAGCCCCCGCCACAACTTGGGAGATGCAATCACCCTAGAGACAACCTTGGGAAGGCAAATTAACTTCGAAGACAACCCCGAAGCATCAAATCATCTCCAGAGACAACCTGGGAAGCTAAGTTAACCTCAGAGACAACCCTGAGGAAGAACAGAGTCGGCTGGAATCAGACCTCGGAGACAACCCCTAGAAAATAGCTAAAAACCTGGCCAACACAGAAGACAACCCCTGATGGGTAAAATGGTAATTTTACCAAATTAAAGCCAATTCAGTCAAAATCATGCCGAATTGATGCAATGAAGGTTAGATAGAACCATAACATCGATCCCGAGTGAAAATAGCACAATACAGCTCAACGGACAAACTACGAAAAAACAAAGATTTGGTTATAAACCTATCTTCCTGGATTCGAAAAAGGTTAAGTCCCATGTCATTGTGTCACTCTCAGAGAGGGCTTTCCGAAAAGGTATAGCACGCCTCAAACGGATGCTCTGATAAAAAGTTATGAAGATTCGAACCTGACATCGCGTTGCTCGGAGTACACGTACTTCGAGATAATAGGACCCACGGTAGTGGGCCCCACTTGGGGAGCCGCAGGTAGAATCGCGACTGCCGCGAGTGCACCTGCAACCATCGGGTCCTTAAATATAACTCCCCCCTTGCCAAAAAAAGAAGAAAAAAAAAAGAAAACGCTCTGAAACTCCAAACATTTCGTCCCTTAGCCCTACTTCTAGTGCTCCAAACTTTAATTTTATTCTTCTAACACGTTTGTATACATATATTCTACAACATATAAAAAATTAACCGATGGAAACGTCCATTTGAAGCCTACCGAGTTGCAAAAAGGTCGTGTAGCAGTCCATTCTAAGTATTTTTACGATCAGAACTCATTTCCTACTTCATTACATATACGTGAACGTGCATATCAAGTTTCATTTTCTAGTTTTTCCCAGAACTCAATTTCATAGCTATTTTAGCTAACTTTTTAGTATATATATATATATATATATATATATATATATATATATATATATATATACTTTTTTCTTCGTTTGCACGGCCTGGATCGTCGATCCGTGGCTTTTACTCGCTTATATATATATATACGCACTAACTTGTTCTGCTTAGATCACTGATTTGTGGCCTTTTCAGCTTTATTATATGTATATTTGAGTATATATACTTACTTTTAATTTCGTTGGGCCTGGATTGCAAATTCATGGCCTTTTTACTGCTTTTATATATATAACTTTATATATATAATTTTTCTGACTTCATTTGACCTGAATTGCTAATTCGTGGCCTTTTTTGCTTATATATATATATTAATGGCATATATTAACATTTACATTTTAGTTTGGCCTGGATTAAAAATTCGTGGCCTTTTTATCGCTTTTATAAATATATATATATATATATATATATATATATATATATATATATATACACACATTCTGTTGAGCCTGGATTAATTTGTGGCTCCTTTACATTTTTTTTATATATATATTTACATTCAGTTAAGCCTGGAGAAATTCGTGGCTCTTTACCGCTTATATATATATATATATATATATATATATATATATATATATATATATATATATATATATTTACTTTTCTGTCAAGCCTGGATTACTCCGTGTCTCTTTTACAGCTTTTATAAATATATATAAATACTTATATTCAAGTCGGGCTTGGATTGCTAATTCGTGACCCTTTACAGCTTTCGTATATATATAATTGTATATATATATATATATATATATATTCTTTATTCATTATGATTAAATATCTATTTTAATTATTCATTTTATATGAATTTGTTTTGATATAAATTTAATGAATTAGATTTATTTAAATCTAGCCATTTCTACCTTTCAAACGGTTCAAAATAGGTCCAACCAAAATCAGGAAGCTAGAATGGCTAAGATTTATTTAAATCTAGCTTTCTTTCTAGTTTTGTTAAATATTAAAGCAACCTCGCGACCCTTAGATTCCTATCTAGTGGGAACGAAAGCTTTGGCTACGCGCATACAAGGATTTGACTGATGAATCTTTGGTTTTGCGATGTCTAGATGTAAATATACATCCTTTGTGAATATCTGTGTTGTGCAGGTTTTCTTGGCCTTTCTCTGTGAGCCTAGGAATCATGGGATTCATGATCAAACTGATCAGAATCTGATTTCCACGATGGACAACTCCATATTACAAATGTACCTTGCCAGTTTTTCTATAAAAAATGTACATCCGAAGGACCTTAAAACGGTTATCCGGGTTTAAGGTCTTAAACATAATGAAATATTGTTTGCGGTGCTAGAGTCACTCCGATGGCTATCATGCCCATGAGAATACCGGCACTTGTATATATATTTTTTGTGGTCGAGGATGCTTCGCATCCCGACAATCACCATCCAAATCAAGCCAAAGGCTGAAAAGAATAAAATGGAAAGTATCAACATGCTTCAATTCCTATACAAGAAAAAGGGTTTGAAAACCAACCTTTCAAAACATCGTTTTCATATGTTGTCTAAAAAATGGACTTTTGCAAATCAAATCAAATCAAACCCTTTGTTATATGGTTCAACGAAGCACGATAATACTTTTAAATCAAACAAACATAGGCTCAATTACTTCCAGTATACACACACACATTGTAATTTAAAAGGAAAATATTGAAAAGATGCGGTACCGTGTTTCACGGGAGTTGGGGGTGCCTAAAACCTTCCCCCAACTTAAACAAACCCCCGAACTTTAGAATCTCAGTTTCAAGACCAAGTTTTGACAGTGTCCAGTAATTGGGCTTACTTGCAAAATCAAACAAAACTCGGTTGAGTTGGTACAACCATTTCCAAATCTACTAACTGGAGACTTTCAAAAATCGTTGACATGATACATGTTGGCCTTTTCCTAAAAAACTTCACCCTTCATAAAACAGATAAGACAAATAAGGGTAGAAAACAACAAAACTTAGGAAGAGAGAAAGATCTGTCCAAAGGGACAAGATTTTTTCCCGACGTCGACAGGTGGCGACTCTGCTGGGGATAGTAGAGGGCTTAGGTCGCGCTCAAATCTTTTTAAAATTTCCCTTTTATATCTGCGTATGTGTGGATGGTGCATTTTACATTGAATGGATATGAATGAATGCTTTATTGCTTTATATTAGTGCTTTGCACAAATGTCATCATTTCATACAGTGGGACACGATGTATGTGAATGTATGTTGTGTGATTCCTCTCCCAGGAGGCGAACCGTTGGTGTTTGATTACTGGACTTAAAGGAGACAAATCCTGCGAGGCTCAGGAAAGGCACCACTCAGACCCGCTCCAATTGAAAGATCGAATTAATTTCCCCTCTAGTAGATTGCGAAGATCTTGGGACCTTCATGCCGAAAAACCACGAGAGTAGCCTAAGATAGGTTAGCCTCTGATTAACAAAATCCGAAGGGAAGCTTCTTCATACCTTCCTCTTTCAATTCAATATCAAATTTTCAATTCCAATATAAATATACATTCCATGTATTGAAAAAACTTGTCATACTATCCTGTCATCAAAACAACTGACCTTTGTTTTACAATATAAGATTAAAAAACTTTAAAAATAAACACATCATGACATGCATCCTGTTGATATATATACATCAAAATTAACACACCTACGTTTATTGTAGGTAAAAATTGGTCCCGTCACCATGTCAAAATCTAGGAAAGCACTAACCCCATCTTCAGACATGGCTTCAAGTGCTTAACCTGAATCTACCCCTGTCTCTAGGGAAGAGTTTGAAGGATTAAAGAACTAGATAGCCGAATTGGCTATTTTCTTGAAAGAACAAAGCAAAGGCCTTCAAGGGAAACAAGCACCCAGTCATACAGAAGCATCTACACCCGGTGGTAGTCAAGATACCGAAAAGAAAGACACTCGAATTCCTGAACCCCAGAACCAGGATATGACCAACAAAATCCCTGAAATCATCAACCTCAACAAAGAACATAAAGCTGGTGATATTCTGAAGAAGGTCCAACAGATGGAAGAAATAATCCGGTCTATTAAAGGAACTGGGGCATTTAGAAGCGTAAATTACTCAGACTTATGTATATTCCCTGGGGCTCATTATCTAGAAAAGTTTTAAGTCCCTGATTTTTAGAAATTCGATGGATTAAGAGATCCCTACACCCATTTGAAGGTATTCATCGGAGAACTCAGATCCTATGCAGAGGACGAGAAGCTCATAATGCAATTATTCTAGAAGAGTCTGACCGGAGAGGATAGAGCCTGGTATGCCCGACTGTATAATTCAAAGATTCACAGCTGGGAAAAGCTAGCACATGCCTTTCTTAATCAATTCAACTTCCAGTCTCAGATGGCTCCAGACAGCTATCAAATCGCCAAAATCAAGAAACAAAACACTGAGTCATTCAAGAAGTATGCCCAACGATAGAGGTGGGTGACAGCACAAGTCACCCCATCTATGACCGAGTCTAAGATAGTCATGACCTTCATCGACATTCAAGAAGCTCCGTATTACGAAAGGGTCCTAGCTATCATAAGAAAACTATTCTCAGAAATGATCAAACACGGAGAGATGGTCGAGATGGGGCTAAAGTCTGGGAAGATAAAAGATCTTAACGCCTTGGAAGCCGTTGCAGAGCATATCCAATCTGGGAGTTATGGGAGTAATCCCCGGAGAGCATACAAGAAGAAAGAAGAAGAAGTGTCCTTAGTATTACAGGGACTAGATCAAAGAGGCAACCTTAGCTTGCCAATTCAAAGGAGAAACTATTCCCCTTTTCAAGCTATAACACAACCTTCTAATCCTCCATTTTAGAAAACTGCGGAGGCCAGACGTCGAAGAACGTTCACCCCCTTAGGGGATTCATTAGAAAATGTGCTAAAACTGCTGACAACATAAAAGAAGATTGTTCAACTCCTTCCACCAACCAGTTCCGGCGGAAGGAATTTCGACCCAAGTAAAAAGTATGTGTACCATTCTGGATCCTCAGGCCACGATACACAAGACTGTTGGTCTCTCAAGCACAAAATCCAATACTTGATAGACAATGTAGAGATTGTGGTGACCAAACCAGAGCAACTGCATATGCAAGATAATCCCCTCCCTCAACACAAAGAGGAGAGTGTCAATATGATTAGCAAGAGGAATGGAGAATGATCCAAATACCTCCGGTATGTCGGAGAGTCAACTCAATCAAGCACTCATAGCCCAGACAGTTGAGAGTTCTCAGAGAGGTGGTTCTTGATAGAACAAGAAATCAAGTCTATCAAGGAACAGATTGGACAGTTGGCGGATCTGATCGTGTATCAACATCAGATAACCAGGCAGTTGATAAATCAGACCAACCAGCTTGAAGCAAGTCCTCCTACACCAAAAATTAGCCCCATTGCTATGAGGGGCCATTATCGATTTTATGAGCATGAACCCTGGGCCGACAAGATGGCCAAGGAAGAGAAGTTCCAAGCTGATAGGGAATTCGCCTTCTAGAGGAATTTTGCTAATTTGAATCAACCTATGAAAGAAATCCTCCAAATACTAATCAATGAGGGGATGGTTATAGATTTGTTACTTTTGATAAACCCTCGATCCAGGAAGTTCAAGCCTGACCAGATCTGTCAGTATCATTCTAACGTGCCCGGTCATAACACCGATGATTTTTGGGGACTTCGTCACCTAATTCAGAATTTGATTGAAAGTGGTGAGCTAATCAAGGGAAATCAAGACGTTAGTTATCTTAATGAAGAAGCACTCTTTATTCGCATGGTGTGGAATCTGGAAACAGTGGCTGTTATTTCTTGTGAGAGGGATCCAGCTATAACACCCCTAATACTGTAAGGGAAAGGTGTGACGAACGAGATTTTATAATTTATTGAATTAAAATAAATATTTTTTAATGATTTAATTATTGAGTCAAATAATTAATTCATGAAATTTTGGTAGATGAATTTAATTATATGTGTTACATTGATTAAATTAATGTGGAGAATTTTATTATTCAAAGTATGTATTTAATTGAGCGTATTTGATTAAATGAATTATTTAAATAAGCATAATGTATTCTAATTAATTTAATAATTAATTAGAGATTTAATGATGTGACATAATTAATAAATGAGAACTTTAATTATGTGACTATGTGATTTATTGTGGAATTATTCTATTTTAATTAATTGAATTAAATAAGATATTTGATTAATTGCTTAATTGGGTGTGATATTATTAAACTATATAATAAGTGTTAATTAAAAATAAATGAGTAGGGACTCTTTAAGCTAGCCAAACATGACCTTAGTGGGGGCTGGAGCCAGTTAATCCATTATGGGATTAACTGACAACTACTCACCCATTACGCTTATATATCTTATACGTATATTATAACTATACTACTTCATATATTATGATCAGACAATAAGTTTCAGAGAGAAAACTTAGAAAAGTTTGAGAGAAATTTAGAGAGAACTTTGAGAGAGAGTTGAAGAGATTAAGGGTTGTAGAAATCAAAAGAGAGTTTATCATCTTTACAAAATCTAGCAAGGGTAATCTCTTCCACCCAAACTTTTATTACGTTCTTATATTTTTATGAAAAACTATTTCAAAGTCCTCTGTGATTGAGGAGATTTATAATTGATGGGTATATGAGGATATATATATGTTAGTATATGTCTACAATATGTTTTATATCATATATTCAAGTGTTAGAGTAACCAATTTCATATAAACATGCCATAATCAGAGTTTTTCATTAACGACTATTTTTGAGTTCCTTGTAAAACAACTATTGTATGATCAATGCATGAATTGATGATTTATGTGTATATACATGATAATATATAGTCATAACATGTTTTCTACCATCTATGTATGTTTTCAAACCATCAATTTCATATAAATATGTTTCAATTGGGTTTTTTTGAAGTTACAGAGTATAAAAGTTGTATATATGGCCTTATGGCCCTTACGAACAATTTTATGCCATGAATTGTTTGTTTAACTTAAATTTGACAGTAGATTGTGATAATACATGTTAAAACAAAGAAAACAAACTTTGAACGGACGAATTCGGAGTTATAACGAATCCGTGACGTTAAATTTCATATTTTTCTTCAAAACTTTCAAGAACACCAAGAACAGTGAAATTACGTTATTTGATTCGAGTAATTGCGTGATTTAAGATGTTAAAAACATGTTAGTAACATTGTATGATGTTTCTATGAAGTTAATACTTCATAGAAATCACGGTACTAGTTTAATTTGCATTTAATTGGAATTAATTGGGCCAACGAACTGTCAAAATCGAGAACCAGAAAATGTACCAGTAGGGGGCCCCGCCCCAGCGGGTCCTCATAGGCATAAAGCCCTGCCCCAGCGGGGGTGGGTGCTGTCCGGGAAGTTGGCTTAGCTTTCGAGAAATTTTTAGGCAGCGCATGTTTAGCTAACTTGATGTAATGACTTGATAAGTGTATTAAACAATAAGATAGCATATTGTTGACATGTTTAAGATGAATTGAAGTCTCATATTAATATGTTATATGTGTACATAGATATGGTATCATAGAGTATGACTTTTATAGTTTAAAGTGTTATACACGTGTGATATGTATGTGGTGAGTTTAAATTCACATATGTGGTTAGTTAGCAAGTTAAGTTACAAACCACGTTGTTAAGTTGAACTTAAGGAAGAAGTTCAACGGTTAGAACGTAATGGTTATAAACTAATCAACATCGTATGCATAATGTAATGTGTAGGACGTTGAGGAATTGAATTGTATCTAGATTGTAGCTTGCGCACGAGGCAAGTTTCTAAACCTTACTTTTACTTTGAGCAAGTATTTTATCCCTAACTTATTAGTGTTAAGCAAGTTTCCTAAACTCAAACCTTTATTTGAACAAGTGTTCTATTCTTAATTTATTATTGTTGAACAAGTTCGATACTTATAATTCTATGTCAATCAAGTTCTTGTTCTTACTATTCAAGTTCAAGATTTCATATGAGATATTATAACCCTTTTGAAGTATTACTTCAGTTATACAATATTTATTAAATTGTATACTCTTGAGATTGGTTATTCAAATTGAATATCATTTATTATTGAACCTTGTAAGACTAGCGAACCCTTATTGATTCGACTAGTCCATAGTTGATGAGCGTTCTAAATTTTAGAACTATTATTGAGCTTATCCAAACCAAACTTCCTTTGGTGCAGACTCTGATGTCAAACTGAGATGAACAACCCTGTAAGGGGGATTTATAATGGTTTAGCATTAAGATATTGTGCACAGTATGGTATTAAGTGCTGATCTCCCTAAGTACGAGAAGTAGAGTCCATAGTCTTATGACTGTTAAAGGTTTCAAGTATAAACACTTGACAACCTAGGATATAGTTCAAGGTCTTATGACCCTCAGAAGTTCTTTTGATTCTTGTTATTTATTCTTGAGTCAAAAGTCGAGGTTTCTTATTCAGAAGTCTTTGATTCACTCGCATATTATTATATTATTGTTATATTTTTATACTTGTGGGCAATCGTGCTCACTCTTGCGCAATAATAACATTGTAGTTAAGAACGAAAGGTCCGACGAGCCTTCTACTAGCAAAGGCAAGGTCAACAAGTGATGAAGAGTTGTTATTTATTTAATATGTTTATGTTTAAGACTTATGTTAAAGTTGTGTAAGACTTATTATTTATTTATGTTTCCGCACAGATGTTTAAGGTTAGTATGACCTGGGATTGTATTTATTATTCAGATGTTGTAACCCCATAAGGGGAGGATTTATTTCTATCTATTGCATGGTTTGCATTTATTATGGATAGATAGATAGATGATATTTGTAAAGTGAACACCAAATCCAGTGGAATTGAAGTACTCGAATTTGGGGGTGTCACAAAAGGGGTCCAAGAAGCACAGAATCCTGTGAAAGTATCTATACCCGAGCCTTTAATATTGCCCTTCAGACAGCAATATCCGGTGGTCAGCCTAAAAAGAGTCCCGTGGAACTATGGGAAGGATGAAGGTTTAACATCAAACAACATTACCATTGTTTCCAAGGAAAATCCAGTGTACCTGCCTCAGCGGGTGATCAACTCAGTCATTAAAGGTAGGGGGAAAGTGGCTGAAGAGAAGATTGAAGAATTCCTTAGCAAAATTGGGCATAATGAAATCAAGGTGGTGCAAAGCTTGAAAGAGGGACCTAAACAGATATCCATCCTGGACCTAGTTTTATCCTCGGTGGATCATCGCAATATTCTGGTGAAAGTACTGGAGGAAGCACATCTGCCGAAGATGGTCGATACTGAGAAATTTCATCACGTGTTAGAACACATCTTCAACAATAATGTGATATCTTTCACTGCTGATGATATACCCGCTGAGGGGACGGGTTATTGCAAGTCACTCCACATAGCAGTGATGTCATCGGGATATGTAATCAGAGGTGTGCTGATAGATGGAGGGTCATCCCTAAACATTTGTCCCTACGATACCTCGAAAAGAATGAAGATCAACCCAAACCGGATTCGTACCGGTCATGTAGTTATCCGGGCTTTCTATGGATCTCACGGAGAGGCTGTAGGGGAGATTGAGCTTCCACAGGAGATTGGTCCCCATACTTTCTATGTATCCTTCCAGGTACTCAACATTATCACCGAATACAATTTGTTGTTTGGAAGGCCGTGGATCTACATGGCAGAGGCAATTCCATCCACCCTCCATCAGCAACTTAAGTGCATTATTAATGGCAATCTGATTACAGTAAATGCCCAGCCAGAATACCCTGTCTGCATACAGGGAGACATGCCAGTGATCAGTCTAGATGAAGGGATTGAACCTACTAGTTTTTAAGTGTTGGAGGTGAACAATACTCAGTACCTACCTGTTGGGCACCAGATTTGAAACCAAAAGTTTCCCCCAAAGTAATGACAATGGGTCAGAAGATGGTATCTTTAGGTTTTCGCCTTGGAGAAGAGTTAGGAAAAAATCAGCAAGGTATCAAGAGTCCGGTGCAAATCCCGAGCCAGTCAGGGAAAGCTGGATTGGGCTATTCATCCGGGTTAAACTATCGGAACCCACAGAAGCATCTAAAGGGTCCTGCGTCCATGATCCTACTGCCAAACCTCACTGATGTCGGGTTTGTGAAACCCATAAGGAAGATTCCTGCTGTTGTGTCAGCCATGTTGTTTCCTCCAGTCATACCGATAAGTGAGAGAAAAGCCCCAAAGCTTGAGAGGGGAAAGCCAAAAGGGAAAAGAAAAGTTCCTGCACGAAGGACGAGACCCATTTGCTAACATGTATTTTCTGATGCACTATGAGGGTATGAACGATGATATCCCAGACAGTGATGAAGAGGATCAGATTTGAATTCCTCGCATCAAGAAGGGGAAGGGTGGCAGTTCAAAGAAGAACCCCAACTCTGGTATGGAGGATGTCTTAGTCATTATCAGAGATGAGGCAGAAGACCACAAGTCCTTTATCCTCCCTATCCATGAGGACCTGACAGTAGAAAATTGGAGCAGCACCCCATGCTTCATTCAAAAAGGGTAAAAGGGCAGAAAGTCCATATGCCATGAAACATGGTTTCATTTACTATTTATTTTATTGCACAGCTATAGCAGTTACTTTTGTCATACTTTTGCTAAATTCTTTGTATGTTTAAACAGTTTCATATATTAAAGTGAAAGCATTTTGTTTATAGGACTCGAGAATTGGATTTGTTTGTCCCTGCTAATGAGATGCCAAATTTTCACAGTGACTACAACTTTGATGTAGAAATGAACTTCAAAATGATGGAGATTGATCAAGAAGAGATAGATGACTATGAGGTGCCCGAGGAGATCAAAGAATGGGTCAAAGACAAACCTAAACCAAACCTCGACCAAACCAGCACTGTCAATATCGGAACCTCAGAAAACCTCAAAGAAATCCAGATAGGCCTAGACTTCACCCAAGACCAAAAAGCCGATCTGATTAAACTCCTAACCCAGTTCCAAGATGTGTTTGCATGGCCACACGAAGACATGATTGGCCTGTCCACTGACATTATCATCCATCGACTCCCCATCAAAGATGGATTCAAGCCAGTTAAACAAAAGCTCAGGCAATTGAAGCCTAAATGGAGTTTGAAAGTCAAAGAAGAGGTTGTCAAGCAATTCCAAGCCGACATCATCATTATATCAACATACCCAGAGTGGCTTTCAAACATAGTCCCCGTGCCTAAGCCCGGAGGGAAGGTACGAGTATGTATGGATTACCGAAATTTGAACAAAGCTTGTCTCAAAGATAACTTCCCAGTACCGTTCATCCACATCCTGATAGACAATACGGCATAGTATGACATATATTCATTTATGGATTGCTTCGTCGGATACCATCAAATCATGGTCGCTAAAGAGGATAAGGAGAAAACAGCCTTCATCACTCCCTGGGGAACCTTCTGCTACAGACGATTATCCTTCGGCCTTATCAATGCTGGTGCCACATATCAGCGAGCCATGATGGCCTTGTTTCAAGACATGATGCACAAGAAGATAGAGGTTTATGTGGATGACATCATCGTCAAATCCTGGAAGGAGGACGATCACATCAGCTATCTCAAAAGCTGTTCAACAGGCTGCGTAAGTACAACCTCAAGCTGAATCCGGCCAAATGTGCTTTTGGTGTTAAATCAGGCAAGTTGCTGAGATTTCTGGTGAGCAATAGAGGCATTGAGCTGGATCCCACCAAGATTAAAGCCATCACGGAGATGCCGGTGCCCCGAACAAAGAAGGAGATACGCGGTTTCCTGGGAAGAATCTGTTAGTTCCCAAAAGCACGTTAGTTATCTAGAAGGGGGGGTTGAATAGACATTTCAAAATTTCTCTGTTTAAAATACTTAGTCAGTATTGGTGATACTGACTGCAGCAGAATATATGTTTTTTTCTCCTTCAAGATAATGCAGTTAAGGCGAGATAAACAGTTATAGCAGTTCATGAGAGACAATGAGACACAGGGTCTTAAGTGGTTCAGAGCCAACGTGACTCCTAATCCACTCTTTTACTCCACGAGTAGGAAATCCCCTAAGGATGTCTTCTTACAACTAGATCACTTAGATCCCTTCAAGGCCAGCAGCCCTGGAACTTCACTTAGTTCACTTTTGAACTCTTCAAGTCCTTTGACTTGGATCTGCTCTTAGTTCACTTCTGAACTCTTCAAGTCCTTTAACTTGGATTTTCACTTAGTTCACTTCTGAACTTCTTCAAGTCCTCTGACTTGGTACCTCACTTGGATAGGCAGTTGTTAGTTTAAGGTGTGCTACTCAGTTGCAGTTCAGCTTCTGTCTTTCAAAGGACTGAGTAGTGAAGCAAGCTTTCTTCAGTATCGTAGTGTTGCTCGTTGAGTGTTCTTGAGCTTTTTCAATGTATTCTTTCTTTATGCGTCTTGCTTACCTAGTCTGAATCCTTGTCTGATTTCCTTATAAAAGAGCCATTCAAAAATAGCCGTTTTGAATGCTCCCGTTGCTTCATTTAATGCTCCAGACATTTTCTGTGCAGTGATGTTGACGTCCTACTTTTCTGCTACTCTGCCGCCTGGCTCACTGACACAGCAGACTGTATCTTTCACCTAACACCTGAAAAGGTGTTTTATGCAGGCTACTTTTGTCCTTTCCTTAGTTTCTACAATACGGTTCTTTGATTTGGACTAAGAATGAATATGGAAGTATTGGAACTATCACTTTGTCAACGGCTATAGGCCTTTCTTCATTTGTTGCTCTTCCTCCCTTTATCAGATCTTTAATCTTAGATGTTGATTGGAGGAACACTACGATTATGGTCATTGTGACATAATCGTTGTGTGTTGGCTTTGCACAGCGTGATTCAAACTTCTTTGTAGAGCACACTACGATTTCTCTTAAGCTCTCGGTAGACTACGATTCCTTGCTTGCTTGTCTTGTAGACTTCACACTTTTGATAGCACTCTGCGATTCCCAACTTGGCTCGGCAGATGCTTTTTAACTTTATGACTCTCAGTGTGGCTTCTAAGGCAAACTACGATTCTTTGATGTTTTCACTTGAGCTCGATGATTCTTGCCTCGGCCTCTGCAGACTTGATTCTTCGGCAGACTTCTAGTTTGTATATCTTCACTTAAGCTCCACGTTTTCTGCCTTAACTTTTGTAGGCTTGAATCTCTTGGCAGACTACGATTCTTATATGGTCATTCAAGCTCCATGAGTCCTGCCTTGTCTTTTGCAGACTTGAATCCCTTCGGCAGACTACGATTCTGAATCTCATCGTTTAAGCTCCACGATCCTGCCTTGTCTTTCGAATGCTGTCTTTGACATACTACGATTATGTCAAGACTTTAACTTTTACAGCTCAAATAGATCAATCTAACAAGTTTGATCTTTTCTTCTATACATTCATTTACATAAATGATAAACGTTAAGGCTCAGATCAACCTAACATGTTTAATATATCATCTAAGTCCTTGTACAATGATTCTCTTAAGGACTGTACACTTAAGCATTTATATTTACTTTCATTATCAAATCTGAATATGCAATTCCCAACAATCTCCCCCTATTTAATGTTGATATAATCAAGAAGATTTAGATCATAGCATCATTTTCTAAATGCATAATGTTAGAAAGTAAATATGGCTTAGTGTTTCAGTGAGCAACTGAAACTTCTAGAGAATAAGCATGAATTTATTGATGTTTGAAGAGATATTACATTCAAGCATAAAAACATCAATACAAGATTAAGTTTAGGCTTATCTCTAATTTCTTTGTCTCTTGCTCCTCGAAGACTCAGCAGCTCTTATCCTTCTGGTTTGCTCATCTCTCCATTCAATGTCTTCTAGCTCATATCTGGACTGTGCAGAAGTCATGCCTTGTGAGCCAGAAGCTTGACCTTAATGTCTTTGAAGAGGTATTCCCACTAGAGGCTGCTGTAGATACTAATCAGATCGTGGAGTTTGAACATTTGGACTCCTGGAGTTGCCACCCGACGATTGACCAGTACGAGTTTGCCTTTCCCTTTCCTGCTGCAAAGGTGGTGGTTGAATGTGCGTCTACCTCGGTCTTCCACCTCTGCCTTTATCTCCTTGCCCAATCTTTTCCCCCTTTATGTCATCATCAAGGGTTCGAATATCGTCTGAGAGCCGCCTGATTCCGTCTACCAGGGCATGCATTTAAGTTCTTTGTTTAGAAATGTCACTGGTTTGTTCAGAAACTAAAGCCTCAGTGACCCTTCTTTGTTGCTGAAGTATTTTCACGGCATCTTTGTTTTGGGAGATTTAAGCCGCACTGCATTCTTGGAATTGGTTCAAAGTGATACGCAGTGCTGAAATCTGTTCTACCATCAGTTCATTTTGAGTTTGTTGATTTTTTTGCATTAGAAGCAAGGCTTCTTTCTGCTTCTCGGCCTCGGAAAAATGAATAACATCTCTTGCCTTGATGCTTTCAGCCATTTCTCTGAAGATCACCCTTAATGTTTTAGTCAATCTGTTCCCAAATGTCCTGGCAGAGTCTTGACCGAGTCAAGAATGTTGTCTAATCTATGGTGAAGAGCAAGAGAATGTTCTTCAAGGACCTTTTCAGATTCTGACCCTATTTGACTCAGTATGGCAGTCAGCTCCTCCTTTGTTGGCATAAGAGCCAATTGATCTAGAATTTATTGTGTTTCTAGAGGAGGAGGAGTAGCTATAGTGTGTTCATCTCTCCTTGAAAAACTTGCGAGAGCAAGAGTCATGTCAAAGTATTCATTATTGGAGGATGATGGAATGTCTGCTTGGGTTAGAGGGTTAGGAGTTTGCTGGATAGGAGTAGTGTTGGCTTAGATGTGTGTGTTAGTGTCTCTTTGAGCTGTTCTGGACACTCTACAATTTCTTCTTCGGATTGATCAGCATGCCCGAATTCTAGTGTGTCATCTAAGCTTGGTGTTTCACTAATTGAGTTTGCAAGCATTTCCTTGACAACTCGTGTGATGTGCTCAATCATTATTGGATGGTTAACGGGTCGCTCGACGAAGATGAGTTGGTTATGTGGTTCATCAGTCACAGAGTTTTGGGAGTTTTGGGACTCTGTGAATGGAAACTGATTTAGCATTACTTCATTCAGATTCTCTGGTAGCACCCCCTCAATTTTTGCATTCTCTGGCTCCCCCTCAGCTATAGCATTTTCTTGATTCTGAGCTTCCAGAGTTTTTTCTTCCTGCGGCTTAGTAATCTGTTTATCCTTCTCATCAGCTTTTTTTCTGTCCTCTTCCCTTAATACTTCCGCATTGATAAAAATGTATTTCTTGACCAATGTCCTCTTCCTCTTGAGCTTGATTGCTTCTTCAGAACCTTCTTCAGCTTCAGCCCTGTTTGTCTGTTCAGGATGAGAGGCTGTTGCAGCATCTTCTTCCACACTAGCGGCCTGCCTGGACTCTACGATTGGTGAAGACTCCTTAATCGTAGTAAGTGTAGGTTTCCTTGGTCTGTGACTGCGTTTCTTCTTCTTTTGAGCCTCAACACTTCTTTCAGCCATGTCCTCACTTGTTTCCCTCTTCTTCTTCTTCTCCTTCTCTTTCAGAGTCTCCTCTGATGCTTGAGCTGCCTCAGGAGTAATAGCTCTTTCAGTCATTAAGCCACTAAACTCCATTTTAGCATCAAGGCATGCTTGAAGTGCATCAATGGTTGGGTGTTGGGGTTCCTCAGCCATTGATACATCTTTATTCATTTTCTTCTTTCCTTTCCTCCTTCTGATCAAGGCTTCAGCATTTTCTTCAGTTACTCCTTCTTCTTCTACCTCCCAGGCTTCCTCCCTTATAGCAGATAGAATTTCAGATTTTAACTTTACATTTTCTGTCGGGTTTTTCTTCCAGTTTTGAAATAATTGCTGGGTTATCTTCTGGTTGGGGACAATGGAGACGCCTTCTTCATCTTTAATCTTGTTGCCCAGTGTAGCTTCTAGTATCATGCTGATAAATCTCCCATAAGGCATTTTTGCAGTACTCTTGGTCTTCTTGGAGCTTTCCATCCATTTTCCAAACCATTCCATTAGTAGAGCTCCATAGTTGAGTTGAACTATGTACCTGATAGCTGTTATGAGCTTTAGTTGTTTTTCATTAACAGTATCGTGGCCAGAGCCCTTGCAGCATATGCATTTTCCAACAATTTCAGCAAGAAACTCATATTCTTGGGGAAACTCTTTCTTCCTGTAGCCACTCTTTCCTTCAATTTTGTTGTGTTTCATCTTCTTTAGGCCTTCATGAAAATTGATTCGGTCCAGTGATGGAAGACCTTTATTGATGAAACCTAGGGCAAGGTTTATGCTTTCTGAATTGAGTCGAATCTGCTCGCCCCTGACTTTGGTGAGGATGGAGTTTCCTTCAACAATTCCATTTGTGTAGAACTCTTTCACCAGCTTTGTGAAGACAAGTGTGTCGGGACTTAGGGCATCCTTGAGTCCAGCTTTATTTAGTAGGGAAAGTACTTTGTGCATTTCTGGACCAGCATCTTCAAATTCGTCAAAGCATAGTTGAAAACCCGAGACAATTCTGGAAGCAACCATTATTTAGATTGATTTTCCTGAAATGAATGAACTTGGCTTAGCTTTCTGAAACTTAGGGTTTCGTTTGAGAGAGAGAGAGAAAGATAGTCTTTTGAAATTCAAAGATGAACTGACATATGACAGTTTAAAATAGTTTTCAACACTTCCCTCCATATGTTCAGCGTCGTGGGACACGTGTCGGATTCTGCAGAACTCCACGATTTTAATCCATATGAAAATCTCTGTTCTGCCCTTAGCTCCCTCTGAGCTGGTGTGCCCTTGTGAGAAGACTACGAATGTCTAGATCCACTCCACGATTGTTAAGTTCAATCCTTTGCTCGCTTCTTGATCATTGACTCTACGGCTTTCTGTGATGCCTTTTGAAATGGCAAGCCTTCTAGGTTAAGGTTTCTCAGGAAGGGCCAACCTCTTAGCTTGACACTAAGGATCAGGTTTGTACCTGAGACGCTTATCAAAAGGGTTGCTTGGCTTGTTGTTGCTATCACAGTGAGCCTTTATGTCTTAACTGGATCACTCCACGATCGTGGTTCCTCTTAGTCATCTCTACGATTTTGACTTAGCCTTTACATCTGCAAGGTTAGCACCATCTAGAGAATAAAATTTATGGTTGCAAATTTAACATACCTAACTCACTTATTAGTTTATTAAATCTGGATTCATCTAAGGGTTTTGTAAACACATCAGCAAGTTGATTTTCAGTAGGAATGTATTGCAAGGATATTGTCCTATTTTGAACATGATCCCTAATAAAATGATATCTTATTTCTATATGCTTGGTCCTAGAATGCATGACAGGATTATTTGTTATTGCTATAGCACTTGTGTTATCACAGTGTATGGGTATAGATTTGAAATCAAACCCATAATCTGCTAGCTGATTCTTCATCCATAGGACTTGAGCACAACAGCTACCAGCAGCAATATATTCAACTTCTGCTGTTGAAGTTGATACTGAGTTTTTCTTCTTGCAGAACCAGGACACTAGTCTATTTCCTAGTAGTTGACAAGTGCCACTGGTACTTTTTCTATCTATTTTGCATCCTGCAAAGTCAGCATCTGAATATCCTGTCAGTTCAAATGAGGACTCTTTGTGATACCATAGACCCAAATAGGGTGTACCTTTAAGATACCTAAAAATTCTTTTTACAGCAGTTAAGTGTGATTCCTTAGATTAGCTTGAAATCTAGCACATATATATGTTGCAAACATTATATCTGGTCTACTGGCAGTTAAGTAGAGAAGGGAGCCTATCATACCTCTGTATTGAGTAATATCAATACCTTTACCTTTCTCATCTTTGTCAAGCTTAGTTGCTGGAGCAATTGGTGTTTTCATGGGAGTCGCTGATTCCATGCTATATTTCTTGAGTAAGTCTTTAATGTACTTGGCTTGGCTTATGAAAATTCCTTCATCAGTTTGTTTTACTTATAGTCCAAGGAAGAAGTTCAGCTCACCCATCATGCTCATTTCAAACTTGCTCTGCATAAGCTTGGCAAATCTCTTGCACAGATTTTCATCAGTAGAACCAAAGATAATATCATCTACATATATTTGAACTAGTAAGACTTTATCTTTGTGTTTTCTAAGGAATAGTGTAGTGTCTACTCTACCTCTAATGAATCTTTTTTTAATAAGAAAGTTTGTTAGTGTTTTATACCATGCTCTAGGTGCTTGTTTAAGTCCATATAAGGCTTTATCTAACCTATAGACATAATCAGAGAGGGTTGGATCGACAAAACCTGGGGGTTGCTCCACGTAGACTTCTTCTTGAAGTTCATCATTTAGGAATGCACTCTTGACATCCATCTGGAATACTTTGAACTTCAGGTGAGCAGCAAATGCAAGGAACATTATGATAGCTTCAAGTCTGGTCACTAGTGCAAAGGTCTCATCGTAGTCTATGCCTTCTTCTTGAGAATAACCTTTGGCCACCAATCTTGTTTTGTTTCTAGTGATCACCCCATTTTCATCCATTTTGTTTTTGAAGACCCATTTGGTGCCGATGACTGGGTGACTCTTTGGTCTTTGAACTAATCTCCAGACTTTGCTTCTTTCAAATTGATTAAGTTCCTCTTGCATGGCTTTAATCCAGCTTGCATCTAGCATGACATCTTCAATCTTCTTGGGTTCTATTTGAGATAGAAAACTCAAATAGAAGCATTCATTCTGAGTTACAGATCTTGTTCTTATTCTGGAAGTTGTATCACTAATAATTAAATCTTGAGTGTGATCTCTTGCCCACCTGTTCCCTATTGGAACATCAGTTCTGGTGCCTTCTTGTCTGAACTCCTCAAGATTGACTTCTGGTTCTTGTTGTTTAGAATCGTCGTTTGGTTCAGCTCTCTCTACGATTTCTTCTTCGGACACTACGATTCTTTCTTCAGGAACTACTGTCGTAGTGTTGGGATCGACCACTTCATTTGTAGTGTCAATATCGTCAATCGTAGTGTCTGGTGGTGCAGACTTATCCGAGTCTGTTTCATCAAAGATGATGTGGATTGAGACTTCAACACTTAGTGTCTTCTTGTTGAACACTCTATAGGCTTTGCTGTCTGTGGCATAATGAAGGAAGATTCCTTCATCTGACTTAGGTTAGAACTTAGTCAGATATTGCTTTCCATTATTGGGAATGTAGCATGAACAGCCGAACATATGGAAGTAACTGACATTTGGCTTTCTTCCTTTCCACAGTTTATAGGGAGTCTTCTTTAGCGTAGAGTGTACAAGAGATCTGTTCTGTGTGTAGCACGCAGTGTTGATGGCTTCTGCCCAAAAGTATTCAGGTAGATGAGCTGCTGCAAGTAGAGTTATTTCGGCTTCTATAAGTGTTCTGTTCTTCCTTTCAGCTACTCCATTTTGCTGAGGAGTTCGTGGTGCTGAGAAGTTGTGACTGATGCCATTGTCTGCACAGAACTGGTCCATTTCTGAGAAGTCAAACTCTCTGCCATGATCACTCCTTATTGCCTTGATAGTCTCTCCTTTTTCATTCATCACCAGCTTGAACATCTTTATCAGTTGGGAGCTTGTCTCATCTTTTGAGTTAAGAAAGAACACCCATGTGTATCTGGTGTAGTCATCCACCACGACCAGTGAGTATCTCTTCCCTCCTAAGCTCACAGTCAAAATTGGCCCAAAGAGATCTATGTGAAGTAACTGTAGGGGCCTGTCAATTGAGTTGACTGCTTTGCCTTTGAATGAGCTCCTTGTTTGCTTTCCAAGCTGACATGCATTGCATGGTCTTTCTTTGATGAAGTTGAACTTGGGTAATCCTGCTACCCGATCTTTGGAGGCCAGTTTAGACATACTCTTGAAGTTGAGATGAGATAATCTTCTATGCTAAAGCCAACTTATTTCTTCAGTGGCTTTAGCAAGGAAGCATACTGTCTCATCAGTACTAAGCTGAGCAAGATTGACAATGTATACATTTCCTTCTCTTGTTCCTTTCAGCTTGATAGAGGATGTCTCCAGATCTCTGACTTGACATTGATTGTTGAGGAAGGTAACTAGATGGCCTTTATCGCAGAGTTGGCTGATGCAAAGAAGATTGTGCTTTAGACCATCAACATAAGCCACTTTGCTGAAGGACACTGCGCCATTTCCAACTAAACCATAGCCTCTTGTCTTGCCAGAGCTGTTATCTCTAAAGATAACTGTTGGTCCCTCCTTTTATGTGTAATTTGACAGGAGGGCTTTATTTTCGGTTATATGCCTTGAGCAACCACTATCCAGATACCATGTGGTAGTCGTGGTGCTCATTTCCTGCAAACATATTCAGCTTTCATTTTGGTACCCAGACTAGCATTGGTCTTGCAATGTTAGTACCCTAAGGAACCCAAATCTGCTTGTCTTTGGGTCTTCCATGCACAGTATTATGAAAGCATGATGCAATTTTATGACAAAATCTCCCACATGCAAAACATCCAACATAATTTATATTTGTGTGTGTGTGTGGATGCTTTCTCCAATTGGATTTGTGTGGATATTTGTTGACTTTACCCTTAAATTGCATCTTCCTTTTTTATGCAGCTCTGGAGTTTATATTCTGTGCTGAGTGAGTCTCAACACCACGATTCCTTCCAAGTTGATCGGTGGAGTCAGTTTTACTCGACTCTACGATTCGTCGAGGTCAGACAGTGGTGACTAAATTACTCTTCACTTTTCTGAACCCTAAGCCAGCATAAGATCCGTAGTGTTTAGGAACACGTCTTGGTTCAGAAGAGCAAGGTTGCACTGGTTCATTCTTTTGTGTGGACTTAACGAATATAATACTTTTATTTAAGTTAGAAGCATTACTTACATTAATCTCTTTAGTCTTTCCCACACAGGGTTCTGAGGTTGATTCCCCAAACCCTAAGCATGTTCTATCAGAGACACTTCTCTGATTGGATATCAAGGAGTCCATGGATGAAGAAGATCTATTCCATGTAGAGATAGTCTTTTCTAGCTCCTCAATCTTAGAGGTTAGATCTGACTCTCTCTGTATGGTCAGTTCCTTTGTCTCTCTTAAGATTTTATTCTCATCTTCAAGTTTAGAGAGAGAGTTAGAATTTAGTAGAGCTACTTCCAGCTCTTTCTGAGCCTTTTCTTTCTCCTTTTGAAGATCAATATAATCTTTAGATAGAACTTTTAGCCACTTCATATGTTGATATAGATCAGTTGACATATCGCGAATGCTAGTTCTTAAATCATCAATGTCTATATCAGGCGAGTTAAAGTTAAATACCTTGTCTATGACTGCTTCAGCATCTTTCCTGCTTAGTGCATTTTTGGCCATCAGACATAGGTTGGCTTTCTGCGGTGCTTCATCATCTTCAGACTCAGTTTTAGTGTCATTGTCTGAATCACTCCATGAACTTCCAGTTATAAGCCCTTTGTCTTTCTTCTTATTCTTTCTGTAGCCTTTGAGCTCCTTCTTTTGATTTGACTTTCTCTTCAGCTCTTCCCTGATAGGCTTGTTGCAGTTGGCAATGAAATGCCCAGGCTTTTTGCAGTTATAGCATAGGTCATTAATCTGCTCTTGATTGCTGCTGTTGTTGAACTTCTTTGGTTTGCTGCTTCTGCCTTTGAGCATAAGTCTTTTGAATTTTCTGGCCAGCATTGCAGCTTCATTATCATCAATGTCATCCTCTTTATCAGAGTCAGACTCATCTTTCATCTGTGCCCTGGAGATCTTTTCCTTTGATTTGAGAGCAACTCCTTTGTCCTTCCTTCTTCCTTCTGATAGAGTTTCTGCTCGTTGAGTCAGTTCAAGTTCGTATGTAAGAAGGTTTTCGTAGAGCTGTTGAACTGTCATTTCATGCAGATTCTTTGACTCTCTAATTGTAGTGGTCTTAGCATCCCATCTGCTTGGCAAAGACCTCATGAACTTGATGACTAGATCTTTGTTTGGATAGGTCTTTCCATAGGCTCTGAGAGAGTTGAGCAGTGTAGTGAATCTTTCATAAGTGGAAGTGACATTCTCTCCTGAGACATGAGCAAACATCTCATACTGTTAAGTCAGTAGAGATTGCTTATTTTCTCTGACTTCTTCAGTTCCTTCATGCATGATGAGTAATGCTTCCCAGACTTCCTTTGCAGTTTTGTAGTTAACCACGTTTTCGAACAGACTGTCTTCTAAGGATTGGAACAAGATGTTCTTAGCCTTCCTGTCAAGCTGAACATCTTTCTTCTCATTTTCAGTCCATTCAGATTTGACTTTGACCACCATGTTGTCTGGATTTTCTGGAGTTGGTGCAAGCCTTCTTGGAATATAGGGCCCGTTCAGAACAGTTTCAAATAGATCATCATCTATTGAATCCATGTACGCCTGCATCCTAACTTTCCAGTTTGCAAATTTATCTTTGTTGCACATGGGTGGTTTGCTTCCTCCACCTGTCTTGGTTTCGCTTATCAGTTGTGCCATAGGATCTTCTCAAGCTTGTATGCTTAGATATGAGAACCTGCTCTGATACCAATTGTTAGTTCCCAAAAGCACGTTAGTTATCTAGAAGGGGGGGGGGGGGGTTGAATAGATATTTTAAAATTTCTCTCTTTAAAATACTTAGTCAGTATTGGTGATACTGACTGCAGTGGAATATATAGTTTGTTCCCCTTCAAGATAATGTAGTTAAGGCGAGATAAACAGTTATAGCAGTTCATGAGAGACAATGAGACACAGGTTTAAGTGGTTCAGAGCCAACGTGATTCCTAATCCACTCTTCTACTCCACGAGTAGGAAATCCACTAAGGATGTCTTCTTACAACTGGATCACTTAGATTCCTTCAAGGCCAGCAGCCCTGGAACTTCACTTAGTTCTTTTTTGAACTCTTCAAGTCCTTTGACTTGGATCTGCTCTTAGTTCACTTCTGAACTCTTCAAGTCCTTTAACTTGGATCTTCACGTAGTTCACTTCTGAACTTCTTCAAGTCCTCTGACTTGGTACCTCACTTGGATAGGCAGTAGTTAGTTTGAGGTGTACTACTCAGTTGCAGTTCAGCTTCTGTCTTTCAAAGGACTGAGTAGCGAAGCAAGCTTTCTTCAGTATCGTAGTGTTTCTCGTTGAGTGTTCTTGAGCTTTTTCAATGTATTCTTTCTTTATGCGTCTTGCTTACTTAGTCTGAATCCTTGTCTGATTTCCTTATAAAAGAGCCATTCAAAATAGTCGTTTTGAATGCTCCCGTTGCTTCATTTAATGCTCCAGACGTTTTTTGTGCAGTGATGTTGACGTCCTGCTTTTTTGCTGCTCTGCCACTTGGCTCACTGACACAGCAGACTGTATCTTTCACCTAACACCTGAAAAGGTGTTTTCTACAGGCTGCTTTAGTCCTTTCCTTAGCTTCTACAATAAGCTTCTTCGATTTGGACTAAGGATGAATATGGAAGTATTGGAACTATCACTTTGTCAACGGCTATAAGCCTTTCTTCGTTTGTTGCTCTTCCTCCCTTCATCAGATCTTTAATCTTTGATGTTGACTGGAGGAACACTACGATTATGGTCATTGTGACATAATCGTTGTGTGTTGGCTTTGCACAGCGTGATTCAAACTTCTTCGTAGAGCACACTACGATTTCTCTTAAGCTCTTGGTAGACTACGATTCCTTGCTTGCTTTTCTTGCAGACTTCACACTTCTGATATCACTCTGCGATTCCCAACTTGGCTCGGCAGATATTTTTCAACTTTATGACTCTCAGTGCGGCTTCTGAGGCAAACTACGATTCTTTGATGTTTTCACTTGAGCTCGACGATTCTTGCCTTGGCCTCTGCAAACTTGATTCTTCGGCAAACTTCTAGTTTGTATATCTTCATTTAAGCTCCACGTTTTCTGCCTTAACTTCTGTAGGCTTGAATCTCTTGGCAGACTACGATTCTTATATGGTCATTCAAGCTCCATGAGTCCTTCCTTGTCTTCTGCAGACTTGAATCCCTTCGGCAGACTACGATTCCGAATCTCTTCGTTTAAGCTCCACGATCCTGCCTTGTCTTTTGAATATTGTCTTTGACAGACAACGATTCTGTCAAGACTTTAACTTTTACAGCTCAAATAGATCAACCTAACAAGTTTGATCTTTTCTTCTATACATTCATTTACATAAATGATAAACGTTAAGGCTCAGATCAACCTAACATGTTTGATCTATCATCTAAGTCGTTGTACAATGATTCTCTTAAGGACTGTACACTTAAGCATTTATATTTACTTTTAATATCAAATCTGAATATGCAATTCCCAACAGAATCAATTTCATAAGCAGGTTCATTTCCCAGCTCACGGAAACTTGTGAACCCATCTTCAAGCTATTAAGGAAGAAAGCCTCCACGAAATGGAATGAAGATTGCCAAAAAGCCTTCCTTGCCATCAAGAAGCAGTTGGTTGAAGCACTTGTCTTGGTACCCCCGAGGGATGAAGTTCCCCTGTTTATGTACTTATCAGTCAATGCCAACACAATGGGCTATATGCTGGGACAGAAAGATGACAGTAGCAAGGAGAGAGCTATCTACTACATCAGCAAAAGATTCAGCAGCGGCGAACAGAAGTACACTCTGATTGAGAAGACATGTTGTGCGTTAGCATGGGCCGCCATGAGGCTACAACACTATCTGCATAGGCACATGACCTATCTTATATCCCACATGGATCCACTGAAGTATATATTTAGTAAACCAATATTGAATTGTCGATTGTCCAAATGGCAGTTGATCCTCTAACAGTTCGACATTGTCTACGTGACTCAGAAGTCTATCAAAGGTCAGGGGATTGCAGATTCAATTGGTCGAAGCACCGTCACGAAATTTTGAACCCTTGGAGACTTATTTCCCGGATGATGGGATTATGACAATTCAACAAATCCATCAAGAGAATACAGTCCAACCCTAGAAAATGTATTTCAATGGAGCGGTGAACTTGGAAGGTTTCGGAGCTGGGGCAGTCCTTGTCTCTAGTACAGGAGAACATTATCCTATAGCTACCAAGCTGCAGTTTGTCAACACCAATAACACGGCTGAGTATGAAGGTTGCATAATGGGGTTAAAACTAGCCCAATCCATGGGTATCAAGCGTTTACTAGCATTTGGGGACTCTGAGTTGGTCATTAGACAAACCACCGGGGCGTATCACACCAAAGAATTGCATTTGCTACCCTATCACCGACAGGTTATCAACATATCCACGAATTTTGAAGAGAAAGCGTTCATCGATATCCCTCGAGCTGGAACGACTTTGCTGATGCATTGGCAACGTTAGCTTCCCTGATCCACATATCTGGTAGAAGGGGAATTCTCGACATCAAATTCACAAGCCAAAAGGCCCCAACATATGGAAATTACATTGGAGAAATATCATATGAGATACCTCCTATCAAACAGCCTTAGTATCAAGACATAAATGAATATCTACGAGATGGATCTACACCCGCTGGGGCAAGTTAAGCCGAATGAAAGCGGATTCACAAGATTGCTATGAAGTTTTATCAAAGCAGAGACACACTCTATAAGAGGGATACTGAAATAGGCCTATTAAGATGCCTCGATAAAGATCAAGCCCAGAGATTAATGGATGAAGTACACGGTGGAATCTGTGGTCTACACATGAGCGGTCATTTGATGGCCAAGAATATATTGAGAATAGGGCATTATTGGATCTCTCTCAAAGATGACTGTGATGATCACGTCAGGAGATGCTACCAATGCCAAGTCCATGGAAATGCCATCCATGCTCCTCCAAATGAGTTGCACAATATAAGTTCGCCATGGCCTTTCTCTATTTGGGGAATGGATGTGATAGGGCCAATAGAACCCAAAGCCAGCAATGGGCATCAATTCATCTTCACCATGATCGATTACTTCACCAAATGGATTGAAGCTGCCTCTTTTCCCAAAGTCACCAAAAGAGGTGATCATTGGTTTCATCAGAAACAACATCGTCTGTCGATATGGACAACCGGAGGTGATCATCTTAGAAAATGCCAAGAACCAAAACAATCAGATGATGAGAGATTTTTGCAGCAAGTTCTATATCAAGCATATTAATTCCGTCATCTATCGGCCTAAGATAAATGGTGTTGTCGAAACGGCCAATAAGAATATCAAGAAGATCATGTAGAAAATGTCCGCCAATCACAAAGGATGGCCCGACCTATTGCCTCTGACTCTGTTAGCATACAGGACATCAATGCGTACTTTTACTGGGGCTACCCCAGTACTTCCCATAGAAGTAAAAATGGAATCCTTGAGAGTGTTAATAGAGTCTCAGATGGAAGAAGATCAGTGGTTGCAAGAGCGGTACCACCAGTTGTCCTTGATAGATGAAAAGAGGGTTACAACCATTTTCCATGTGCAGTTATATCAGCAAAGGATTGCTCGGTCATATACTAAGAAAGTTCTACCCTGACAATTCAAAGAAAATGACCTGTTATTGAAGAAAGTTCTGGCCAATCAAGACGAAGCTAAAGGAAAGTTCTCCCCAAATTGGGAAGGCCCTTTCATTGTCAAAGAAGTGGAGCTATCAGATTACAAGAAATGGGCGGGAACGAATTTCCCTAGCTTATCAATTCAGACATCGTGAAAAGGTATTATGTCTAAAACATCTGCTAGCCATCATCCAGGTCCTGCAAATCAAATTCAATCAGTTTGGGTTTTCATAAAAACCTGAACTATGAATGACCTGATCTCCCTCAACTCGGGAGTATATAGGAAGCCATTCTTGGTGTGGTCAAACCAAACAAAAAGTCCAAAAACCCATCAAACCAAACTCAAACCCAAAAGAAACATTTCTCAAACCTTTCACACAAAACTCGAACTACGAATGACCTGATCTCCCTCAACTTGGGAGTACGTAGGCAGCCATTCATGGTGCGGTTTGACCGTCAAAGAAAAATAAAAAACCAGTCCCAAGACACCGAAACCTTATAAAACTCAAATACTATCAAGTCTCCCTGGTCAACGGGCCCTACTGAGGTACTCTCCGACATCTCACTGTCAATCCATCTAGGAAAAGCTCATGATACATCAATAACAGCAAGTCATGAAAGAAGTGGTAATCACTCATCAATGACAATACATATCCAACAGCAAAGTGAATCAAAATATATTTCTCTGATATATAATAATGTTTGATATATACATTGTGTCCTATAAATGACAAAAATGGATGATCTAGTATGCGCAGGAAAAACAAAGCTAGTCTATGAACCCGTGGATAAATGGGATAGCAGTGCTAACATGGCATCCCTCTCAGAAGATGGAGGAACAGCTGCAAGCTCATGACCCTCGGTCTCCATACAAGCAAGAACATCCACAGCCATCTACATAGTGCTGATGTGGCCATCTATGAAAGCACTCATATCTGCAACCAGGCTATATATATATGATCTGAGGGCAGTTCTGTCAGCAACATAAACATCTCGGGTAGCTATGGCCTCGTCCCTCTCAACATAAGCGATATCCCATAAGGCCTCCTCAACCACCTCAAAAGCTGCATCTCGGGTAGATCGAGCCTAGTCTCTCTCCATAAGTGTTGCATCCATAGTAGCTCGAGCCTCGTCTCTATCAATAAAAGATGTGTCTCTGCTAGAAAGGGTTGTCAACATCAACGCCCTAGCCTGATCTCTCTCGAAAGTCATCAGAGCTAATGAATTAACAAGAGCTGGATCTGTCCTGGTAAGGATGCTCGGAGGGTCACTTACTAAAGCCGCTGTCAAACCGATAAACAACTCATCCTCCGTGGGAGAATTAAGATGCTCCATAGGCTCCTCCTCATCTAAATCAACAATCAGAGCTGACTGGATAGCCGCAACCAATGCAATATCGGACTCCAACCATGCCGAATACTCTGGAGAACGATTTGGATGGCTAGTAGAGAAATCAACCCTCTCCTTGTGAGTCCAACACTCATAAGTCCTGATCAAGTCAGCTAACGACAAAGATGAAGATGATATCTGCTGATCAATGGCTCCCTCAAAATGGTGAAGGCTCTGAAACTGATCAAACTGGCCCATGAATGCCAGCGGATGGTAGGTGGTCACCCCTCTCAAACCCTTTAGGGGTAAATAATCTATGCCAACTACATGAGTGATAAATCTGTAAGGGGAGCTAAGCCTTGAGCATGGCAAGATCAAAAAGGGATGCTCGATCCCTGACAAAAAGGCCGACCATGTCGCTACATCTGAACATTCCGCTGGCCAGAAGGAGTAAAACATGGCTATCTCATGGGTAAAGTAGTACCCATGGTGTCTGAAGGTGCCGATCAGACTCAAATGAGTCATAAACTATACATACAGCAGAACGGTGCTGCCTCTAAAAAATCCCCCTAGATGGGTACTGCAGAAAGTAGCCGACTGCAGAGTCTCAACTAATATCATCGGTAGAATCGTACAACCCTGTCTGAGGGCATGAACCACTACCATTATGCCGGTATCTAAGTGGTATATATATAGTAGTATGTATAAATAAGTAGTGACACACATCAGTAGAACATCCACACGTGCAAACTGCCACTCATCTGCAAGAATGATGAAATCTTCGAAATATCGCTTGTAGCTGTCCAACCTACCAAAGCGATCAATCAAAAAGTCCATGGACACCACATGTCCTGCAGTAACCTCCTCAATGACGACTCTGAGCCTCGGACCTGCATGCCCATGAATGGTCACCTCAAGTTACTAATGGTTGTCCTAGCACAAGGAAAATCTAGTGCCAAACCTGTGAAGCGCTCATACTCCTCTAATGTAGGAGTCAACTCGTGAAGCCCAAACCAGAAAACCTGGCGCTCAGGTATCCAGCAGGATAACATGCCATCCACAAATCCCTGCGGAACCTGGAAGGCTAAAAGAGCTAGATAATGCCCTAGCATCTAGTCCACTGCCCCTCTAGCTGTGAGAGGTAGACTATCATACCACGATCTCAATGAAGATGTTACCAAAGACGGTGGCGAATGCTCGATGCGGCTGACTATGGATGACGACATCTGTATAATCGTATCATAATACCATCCAGGGGTCAAATCTAAACTCACCTGTCTAAGTGCATATCCATGACATAATACATGCATAATGACAATGATAAATGATAATAGGTTGCAATAGATAGGAAATATCATGCATATCTAGAATAAACTATCTACTGCAAGCATCATCTCTGTCTGCTCATAAAATACAAAATAAAAAGTACAGGGAAATGGGGCACAGCCGCTCAACTACTAACAGAGGCCTATCAAAAGATATAGCAAGAAAAGCTATCTAAAGAGACCTAGAATATCTATCTCCAGGCTATCGACCGCTGCAGCTCCTCCTAAGTAATAGAATCTCGGTCAGTGGGAATGTTTGGTCGATACAAGGAAGGATCAGCACCTGCATAGCTGCTAGAAAATGGACCTGCTGCTGGGCCAGCTCCAGAGCTAGAAATATCAAAAGAATCTATCTCGGATGGATCCCGGTCAAGGTGCCTGATGAAGAAATGAGCCCACTCCAACCGCTGGGTCAGTCCTACTATCTGGTCCATATGAGTAGGCTCTTGGAGGAAAACTATCTAGTATGTCATCATCACAGACCCTGACACCATGTCTACCATAAACTGGGTAGCACGAGTCTGAGCCCCAATAGTGCGGGGACTCCACCAGCTGTGAAATGCCTCCTGGCTGTAAGGACCCTCTGACAGGTTGAAGCCATCTACGCCCACTAGGGGAATGTCTGTGAGTGGCTGAGCTATTGGCCATTAATGCCAAGCGGGATGAATAAAGGGAATGTGAATATCTCCTGTGACGTTCTGAATAGCGTGCTCTCCTAGATAGAGCTCCCAACCTCCCTCGATCAAAAATAGAACCCGACGAGTGGACAATGCAAACTCCCGACCAGTCAAAAAGCCATCCTCAAACACGAATGTCAAAAAGTCCAGAGTGTAAGGGACCCACGAGATCGAATCAGCCGTCAACAGCTCTAGCTGCCAGCGGGAGTGGGTGAATCCCTCAGCTATAGGGACCTCCATCAACGTGGAGTGATGCCAGCGCCGTCCCCTCTGATAGGTCTCCAGGCCCAAAGTAGTGGATGGGCGTAGGCACGAAAGCCTCTCATTTGCCCAAAACTGGTAATAGAACGATCAAAAGTCCTCAGTGATAAAGACTGACAAACATAAATGAGGAAAGTGAAAGGTGAAAGATGAAGTACTCACCAGTAGCAATGGGTAAAAACCTAGCCAAGCTTCTGTCACGCCATTTGAACGAAGGCGCATCCCGCGGTGAAAATAGGCAAAGGTGTAGGTACCCCAATCAAAATCACTGAGGCGCTCCACGTATCGAGTAGCGCTTACCAGGGTGAAAGAGACCGTCGAGGAGTTGTCCACTAGGAAACAACCCCTGATGATGATCAAGAACAGTTATCGAAGGATGCGATCTCTAACCGCAGAGGCTCAGTCAAAGCCCCACTCTGGGCATCTACGCTCAAGGGACCAGAACAGACCATCCGACCCTTGATGGCCGTCGTAGGAACTCCCAAGAGGGAGCGAACAGCAGCCGATGAAATATCAACCACCAATGGTACTGGCTCGCCTGCAAACTCTATCCCGGTGATGAACCTCCAGTCCATAGGCGTCATCATCACCTCGTAGTCCAACAAATGAAGAGACTGGGTATGGTGGAACCAATGCTTTGACAAAGCCCTCAGATAACCCCAGGGGCAACCGCGGGGAGGAATAGAAAAGAAGGCCTCAAACCCCCAGGTGTTAACGATGGCCCGATACTCCGGATGCAGAGTATGATATAAGGAGTTGACGCTGAACCAGTTCCCCCTGGGTTGCGTAAAGCCGGGAACCTGCATCAAATAGCCATTCCAGATTAAACCTGCGCCCAAAAATAACAAAAGAAAGAAGGATAGAAAATCCATAAGGAAAACTTCAGTCACCTCGTTGGCACGAAGGTATATCGATGGATGGTGTCTCAAGTCGCCTAGAAGCTCCTGAATCGGCACCACAATGGCTGGAAGCTCCCTACGTGGAGCATGAGCTGGGGAAGGATCAACAAATGGGACATCCACATTGTCCACATCAACAGGCGGCTCAGCCCAGATCAGAAGAATCACAGACTCGGTCAAACGGCAAGGTGGCCGGGGCTGGACGTGGCTGAGGAACATTAGAGGATCTCCTTCGCCTCACTCCTGAAGTAACCCTGCTGGCACTACCGGGTCTATTTGGCTCCATCACCTGAACAAAGTCTCCAAATCATCTCAGAAAGGGTGAGGTAAGCCTTAAACATGCAACTTATTAAATTAAATCTTTACTTCATGCATTTTTAAGTCCTAAATCATGCATTAGTCAGCCAAAATCCCCAGTAAAGTTAAAATTATATGTTTATTAAATGCTCAGGCTTTTGAAATTTGTTTGCCAGAGTCTCCTTCGTAAAATGGACTGTCCGCATACACACATGTATAACTAAATGGCCATTCAGTAGCACACCTACCCAAAAAATAGAAAAAGTTTATATTTATGAAAAAAAAATCAAAATTAAACTCCCCATGACAGCTAAATTACCATGTTCATTTTTAGTTGAAAATCCAGGCTCATTTGGCCTAAAAAAGGATGAGTAAACTGATCAAAAAGGGCGTCAATTGACTGTCTCTGAAATTAAAATTTTTTACATCAGAACTTTCAGCACATTAAAATATGCATATTTACTAAGTCTGAATTTTTTCATAAAGTCATATAGGCACGCCTATTCGCTATATTGTGTTTAGAAGCATACTATGTGAGATCTAACATTCTAACGGTTAAAACTGAAAAAGAAAGGATGTAAACGTTACTAGAGATGTGTAAAACATTTGTACGGTAACGGAATCTGAAAAAAGCTGCCCGAACTTCGTAGATCTGAAGAAGAAAATTGAATTTTCTTTAGATTTCAAGTTTAAAAATGAACTTTGAAAGCCACGGGAGCCAAGTTATAAATCATAGGGAGGAGTAGCCCCATCTGTGGCTGCCGCACCTCTACCTGTGGCACCCTAGGGTGGGCCCCACCCCCTCCGATTCGATCCAGTTCGAGTGGAAACAAAGTTTACAGAAACTAAAAAGTCAAATCCAAAAAAAAATTACTACGCGATTGAGCGGATTGGCCTGAAATCTTGCGTATAAGCGGCAAGTTCCTGACGAAGGGAGGAACTTCATGTAAGCCATTGGTTAAGACCCTGAAGTGATAGTCAGAAGCCAATGATGAAAGCTGTTGAAAAACTGCTGAAACCTGCTTATATCAGAGCATCGAGAAAGTTCGGAATTATGAACAGTGGATTTTGAATGAGTTAGAGTGTCCAGGCTGGTACGAGGGTATGATTGCTCAAAAATATCATGTCCACATCGAGATTGATCAGGTTTGACATTATCAGCCGTTGGCGACAACCCCCAATGAAGCATCGAGAACGATCCGGTGATGAAGCCGTTGAGAACTACTTCAGTGAAGGTCAGATCGAATGACATTTCAGTCGTTGGCGAAAACCCCCAACGAAGCATCAGGAATGATCCGGTGGTGAAGCTATTAAAGGCTACTTCAATGAGGGTCAGATTGAATGACACTATCAGCCGTTGGAGATAACTCCAGCGAAGCATCGGGAACGATTCAATGGTGAAATCGTTGAGAACTACTTCAACGAAGGTCAGATCGAATGATATTTCAGCCGCATCGGGAACGATCCGTGGTGAAGCCGTTGAAGGCTACTTCAACGAGGGTCAGATTGAATAACACTATCAACCGTTGGCGACAACTCTAGCGAAGCATCGGGAACGATCTGGTAGTGAAGCCGTTGAAGGCTACTTCAATGAGGATCAGATTGAATGACCCTATCAGCCGTTGGCAACAACTCCAGCGAAGCATCGGGAATGAGCTGGTGATGAAAACTAGGTAGAAATTTATCCCCACAGATGACAGATGATGGAATTTGTTATACAAATCCTCAATGGGAGCACCGAGAAGGATCGATGATTCAACCGACCATTGCAAACTACGGTTTGAGTAGGCACTGAGAAGGTTCAGTGACGGTCAATTTTGTAAACTACCGTTCGAGTAGGAATCAAGTCAAGATCAATAGACCGGTGTAAACTACCAGTTGGGTAGGCATCCACAGGAACATTGGCATCAACAGAACAACAATCCAAACCGTTGGCGATAACTCCGACATAGCGTCGGGAAAGATCCAATGATGTAAAACGATTTAAGCTATCATCAAGATAGGCATCAGGAATACACAATGAGGTCACTCATGATAAAAAGAGGATCCCCAACAAAGGAAAAAGGTAAAGAGCTCATATGAAGACATAGAATATTGATGACAACTCCCACATCGAGTCCAGAAATGTCCAATGACATCAGCCAAAAGAAAACCTTCCCCACAGGGAGTATCAACAGACGTGGTAAACCATTAGATTCAACCCAATTGGCATTAAGAAAAATTTGATGATGGTCTAGACATTGCAATATATCGTTCGAATAAGCATCAAGAGAATTTTCCAAGGGCTATCGCGGATGACGTTATCCACAACAAAAAATGGCGTAAACAGCCAGTGATAGCCCCAACACCATGAAGGTATCTAACATTCATAACATATCATACCATGCATTGCATTAATTTGCATATGTCATATTTCCAGTGTCTAGCAATCTTTATCCTGTTAACTCCATTGCATTGCATAAACATGATAAAGAGGGGCATTTGTAGACACTCAAAACTTTGCATTCCTGTTACTAACCATGCATGAGGGCAAAATTGTCTTTTACCTTTCAGAGACGACCCTGGAAGTTTAAATCAAATGTCAGCCCCAATGACAACACTGGGATGTCAAGTCAAGCCCCGGCGATAACCCGGGAGGTATAGCAGCCCCGACGACAACACCGGGAGATCAATCTTAGCCCCGGCGATAACACAGGAATGTCAAGTCAAGCCCAGGTGATGACACCTGGAGATCAATCTCAGCCCCGATGACAACACCGAGAGATCAATCTCATCCCCAGCAACAACACCAGGAGATCAATCTCATCCCCGACGATAACACCGGGATGTCAAGTCAAGCCCATGCCATAACCCGGGAGATGCAATCACCCCAGAGACAACCCTAGGAAGCTAAATCAACTTTGGAGACAACCCCGAAGCATCAAATCATCTCCAGAGACAACCCTGGGAAGCCAAGTCAACCTCAGAGACAACCCTGAGGAAGAACAGAGTCGGCTGGAATCAGACCTCGAAGACAACCCCGAGAAAACAGTCGAAAACCTGGCCAACACAGAAGACAACCCCTGGAAGGGCAAAATGGTCATTTTACCAACTTGAAGCCAATTCAATCAAAATCATGTCGAATTGATGCAATGAAGGTTAGAAAGAGCCATAACATCGATCCCGAGTGAAAATAGCACAATATAGCTCAACGGACAAATTGCGAAAAAATGAAGATTCAATTATAAACCCATCTTTCTAGATTTCAGAAAAGGTTAAGTCCCATGTCATTGTGTCACTCTCAGAGAAGACTTTTCGGAAAGGTATAGCACGCCTCAAACGGACGCTCTGATCAAAAGTTATGAAGGTTTGAACCTAACATCGCGTTGCTCGGAGTGCATGTACTTCGAGACAACGAGACCCATAGGAGTGGGCCCCACTTGGGGAGCCACAGGTAGACTCACGGCTACCGCGAGTGCACCTGCAACCATCGGGTCTTTAAATATAACCTCCCTCCTTGCCAAAAAAAGAAGAAAAAAACAAGAAAACTCTTTGAAACTTCGCCCATTTCGTCCCTTAGCCCTACTTCTAGTGCTCCAAACTTTGATTTTATTCTTCTACCACGTTTGTATACGTATATTCTACAACATATCAAAAATTAACCAATAGAAATGTCCATTTGAAGCCTACTGTGTGGCAAAAAGCCCGTGTAGCAGTCCATTGTAAGTATTTTTACGATCAGAACTCATTTCCTACTTCATTACATATATGTGAACGTGCATATCAAGTTTCGTCTTCTGGTTTTGCCTGGAACTCAGCTCCGTAGCTGTTTTAGCTAACTTTTTAGTATATATTAGTATATTTATACGTTTTTCTTTGTTTGCATAGCCTGGATCGTCGATCCGTGGCTTTTACTCGCTTTTATATATATATATATATATATATATATATATATATATATATATACATACTAACTTGTTCGGCTTGGATCACTGATTCGTGGCCTTTTTAGCTTTATTATATGTATATTTGACTATATACACTAACTTATAATTTCGTTGGGCCTAGATTGCAAATTCGTGGCCCTTTTACTGCTTTTATATATATAACTATATATATATAATTTTTCTGACTTCATTTGGCCTGGATTTCTAATTTGTGGCCTTTTTTGCTTTAATATATATATATATATATATATATATATATATATATATATATATATATATATATACTAACTGTACATATTAATATTTACAGTTCATTTTGGTCTGGATTGAAAATTCGTGGCTTTTTTATCACTTTTATATATATATATATATATATATATATATATATATATATATATTTATATTTACATTCTGTTGAGCCTGGATTAATTTGTGGCACCTTTACAATTTTATATATATATATATATATATTTACATTCTGTTGAGCCTGAAAAAATTCGTGGCTCTTTACCGCTTTTATATATATATATATATATATATATATACACTTTTCTGTCTAGCTTGGATTACTCCGTGGCTCTTTTACAGCTTTTATAAATATATATATACTTACATTCTAGTCGGGCCTGAATTGCTAATTCGTGGCCTTTTACAGCTTTTGTATATATATAATTATATATATATATATATATATATATATATATATATATATTATTCATTGTGATTAAATATCTGTTTTAATTATTCATTTGATATGAATTTGTTTTAATATAAATTTAGTGAATTAGATTTATTTAAATCTAGCTCTTTCTACCTTCAAACGGTTCAAAATAGGTCCAACCGAAACCGGGAAGCTAAAATGGCTAAGATTTATTTAAATCTAGCTTTCTTTCTAGTTTTGTTAAAAATTAAAGCAACCTCGCGACCCTTAGATCCCTATCTAGTGGGAACGAAAAGCTTTGGCTACGCACATGCAAGGATTTGACTGATGAATCCTTGGTTTTGCGATGTCTAGATGTAAATATACATTCTTTGTGAATATCTGTGATGTGCAGGTTTTCTTGGCCTTTCTCTGTGAGCCTAGGAATCGTGGGATTCATGATCAAACTGATCAGGGACAACTCCATATTACAAATGTACCCTGGCAGTTTTTTATAAAAAATGTACATCCGAAGAACCTTAAAACCGTTATCCAGGTTTAAGGTCTTAAACATGATGAAATATTATTTGCGGTGCTAGAGTCACTCCGATGGCTGTCATGCCCATAAGAAGACCGACACTTGTATATATATTTTTTATGGTCGAGGATGCTTCGCATCCCGACAATCACCATCCAAATCAAGCCAAAGGCTGAAAAGAATAAAATGAAAAGTATCAACATGCTTCAATTCCTATGCAAGCAAAAGTGTTTGAAAACCAACCTTTCAAAACATCATTTTCATATCTTGTCTAAAAAATGGACTTTTGCAACTCAAATCAAACCCTTTGTATATAGGTTCAACGAAGCACGACAATACTTTCAAATCAAACAAACGTAGGCTCAATTACTTCCAGCATACACACACACATTGCAATTTAAAATGGAAATATTGAAAAGATGCGGTACCGTGTTTCACGGGAGCTAGGGATGCCTAACACTTTCCCCTCACTTAACCAAGCCCCCGAACTTTAGAATCTCGATTTCAAGACCAAGTTTTGACAGTGTCCAGTAATTGGGTCAACTTGCAAAATCAAACAAAACTCGGTTGAGTTGGTACAACCATTTCCAAATCTACTAACTGGAGACTCTGTAAACCTTTCAAAATCGTCGACTTGATACATGTTGGCCTTTTCCTAAAAAACTTCACCCTACATAAAACAGATAAGATAAATAAGGGTAGAAAACAACAAAATTGAGGAAGAGAGAAAGATTTGTCCAAAGAGATAAGATTTTTTCCTGACATCGATAGGCTCTTTGTGACCTTATATACAGCTGGACAATTATGGTTGATGTTGAGTTGGCATAATTACTTTTTTTCCATTCCAGGGTTGTCTCCGGTTTTAAAGTGACTATCCTTTCTCAGAGTTGTCTTTGGGTCTATAATTGAAATGTTGTTTTCCCTTGGGGCTGTTTCCAAGGTTGAACCGTTATTTGGGGCTGTCTTCGGGGTTTGATTTGATGTCCCACGGGGCTGTCTCGTGGGCTTGATTGTTGTTATAATCCTTTGGGGTTGTCTCCAAGGTGTAGAAAGATGCTTTTGCCCTCCTATATGGTTAGTAACAGGAAAACAAAATTTCGAGTGTCTACAGATGCCCTCTTTGTCATGTTTATGCAATGCAATGAAATGAACATAACAAAGACTACTAGACACTTGAAATATGACTAAATGCATCTAATGATGCAATGCAATGAAATGAAATGACAGAATGTAATGAATGCTAAATGCCTTCGCTGGGGTCGAATCCAACGACCTGATTCTCATTCGATCTATCGATGCCGATAGGACGAATGACAAACTTTGTAAGTCGTTGAGCCTGGCACGTAACCCGCGGGGATAGAGCGATCGAATCCACCCGATGAGGACCAAAACCGAAAGAAGCCCAACAGGACGTGGAACTACTTGGCATATCTGAATCCATGACTGAGTAAAGACACAACAACACAAGATGAGGTATGATTCTATGTTATCCTACGTATTTTAAATAACATTTGCACCGACTTAAAGACATTAGATTGTAGTTCTTAGGGCAAAAATACAAATTATTACATCATGCACGGTCTACATATGCATCAAGACGAGTTTACATCACTTTTTAGATATACCTAGGTGTGATATAAAATATACACATATGTTCAGTTACTCGACCGACGAAATTTTTTGCCAGAGTCTCCCCTATAATATGGACTATCCCCATGCGCGAGCATATGCATATATAGCCATTTTTAGGCACTTAAGGCACAACCCAAGAGAACTACACAGTTCCCAATATGATAGGACCAAAACGATAACGAATACATGCAAGAGTAATAAAAAAATATCAGAAAATTTAAAACATGCATATAAGATGAATTCCATCAATAAAGTAAATAATTTTCCTACAAAAAATGCGTTAAAAAATGGTCTCTGATGTTGAAAATTCTTACATCCATACATTTAGTATAATGAAATACATGCATGCATCGAGTCAGAATATTTTTATCAAGTCATTTGAGCATACATTTTAAGTACATTATGTTTAAGCGAAATAACAATTGTAATATAACAAAAGATAACAAAAACGCAAAAACGAGGTATGTATACGTTACCTGCAATACAATGAATGCATGTACGGTGATGGGAAAAACGAAATCAAACCCTATGAGATGGAATGAGCTAGAATATGAACTGGAGTGTGAGAGAATATGAAATAGAGATATAAAAGAAGACTAAAGCAATGAGAAAAGAGAAGGGCCCGATGGGGTATAACCCACCACGGCCAGCCGTAGATGTATCTATAAACCAACCGCAGGTGCACTTGCGGCCAACCCAGATGGGTCCCACCCCACCCATTTTGGTGCACTTGAGGTCAAAACGTGTCCTTTTCAGTCCGAATAGATGCACACAAGAAGAAAAATGCACTTTTAAACCATAAATTATCATTTATTGACAGTTGAGTCTGTGAGAATTTGAAATCTGATAATGAAATGTCTGGAAGCCTGAAAGTAAGAAAAACGATAAAAACAGATTAAAAACAATGAATAGCGAGAAAGAAATCAAAGGAAAGGAAAGGTGTTCCCCCTTTTTATAATCAATGATTTGAATCTGTTGGAGACGATACCCAGCGAAGGCATCAGAGACGATACCTGGTGGTGATGAATTCGTTGGAGACAATATTAAGCAAAGGCATCGGAGATGATACCCCGTGGTGATGAATCCATTGGAGATGATACTCAACAAAGGCATCGGAGATGATACCCGGTGGTAATGAAACCGTTGGAGACGATAACCGGCGAAAGCATCGGAGACGATACCCGATGGTGATGAATCCGTTGGAAATAAAACCGAGTGAAGGTCTCAGAGATGATACCCAGTAGTAAAGAATCCGTTAGAAATGATACCCAGCGAAGGCATCGGAGATGATACCCTGTGGTGGCAACATGATAACAATCTCCCCCAGCGAACTTGTATGATATTAAAATTTGACACTTATATCATCGAACCAATTCATATATGAACATACATTAATTTATCTTTTCTTTATTATCACTATATCATCGACATTCCTTGTCATATATTGGGTGTCTATATCTTTATCATGTTCATTTCATTGCATTGCATAAACATGACAAAGAGGGACATTTGTAGACACCCAAAATTTTGCCTTTCTTTCACTAACTCTGGTAGGAGGGAAAAATTGTCATTTCACCCCAACATCAAGATATTCGAGCAGGGATCAAGGAGCTGAGAATGAGTTTATAAAAGCTACCACAACGATTCTCGAACAACAGACTATTCAAGGCAAGACGGTTGATTGTCCCCATATTCAAGAAGATGCTTTTTTTTATTTTTGCTCTATCTTCCTGAATCCAGAATTGTTCAAAATTTATGTCATTGTGTAGCTCTCAAAAAAAGCTTTCTGAAATGGTATGGCACGCCTCCCAACTCTTCTCAGATTGAAAGTTATAAATATTTCAGTGCACTGGATGAAAAATCGACTACACGACACGAAAACCAAGGCACGTGGGCCCCACCTGGGCCAGCCGTAGGTACATTTGTGGCCAGGTCTAAAGCCTATATAAGGCGAGTTCTACTCATTTTTTCAAAAGAAAATAGCAAAAAAGAAGAATTTTAGAGAGAGAATAAGCAATTCTAGAGAGAGAAGGAGGCGATTTTGGGAGAAATATACATTCCATAGATTCTATAAATCTAGCTATTTGTATATTGAGTTATCATCCATTGAGTGAGATATCATAGATCTAAGTCTAGGTAGCTTGTTCCTCCATTTTCAAAGGTGAAAGATTCTATCTTTCTTGTAAATTCAATGTAGATCTATTAGATCTCTTGTGTTTTATCTATTATAGTATTTAGAGCTTGTTTATTTTTTGATTAATTTGTTTATTCATTGATTTTCCATAGATTTGAATCATTTTACCGTTTATTTTGCTTGAAGGTCGTCAAAGGTTACATCTTTTCACTAGATCCACTCTAGATCTAGCATAGATCTAGTTTGTTATCGGTTCCAAAGCTTAAAGCTTTAACCTTTATGCTAGATTGGCTTAGATCTAGTATGGATCTAGTTATTTTTAATGTTTTAAGTTGTCAAGGGATTCTAATAATTGAATCACCTGATAGTCAGTTTGAGATATATTTCTTTATTCAAAACCTGATTATGTCATTGTATAGATCAAGGGGATCTTGGATCTATGGATCTATTCATTCGATTCTAAGTCCCTTTAATAAATCTCATCGATACATATAGTCTTTCGCAATGTTGGCTTCGGTTGTGCAATCTACAAGATAAGGTTTACGGGATCCCTTTCCTGGATCTCCTTTTACTTTGAGATTTCGATGTATTATCTATTGTGATATGAGCCTATGAATATTGGAGTCGAGATCCTTGAATTGAATCGTAACATAATTCCCATGATGGACGTTGTTTCGATTGTAAAAGTTATTATCTTAATCAGTGTACATGTAAAATTGGGCCTTAAAACGATATCGAGGGTTCCATCCCGCGAAAATAGGATTTAAGGCCCCACATTAGAAAAGATTGTGGTTGTGGGTGTTCGGGACTATTGAGATGGCTTTCATGCCCACGGGTGGTCCGGATCCCTTTTCAATGCTTCATTTTGTATATTCATCACCAAAAAATAATTTTCAAATAAAATAATAAAGATCTTTTAAAAATTATATTGATTCGGGTTGTTAAACAAACTTAAGGCTAAAAATTAAAAGGAACAAAGAATCTCGATTCCTATTTGGTGAAGAGTTTGAAAATCATGTTTTCCAAAATGCCACCTCAAAATACTTTATCAAAATTAAATCTAAAATGAATTTTTCTTCAAATCAAACTCGTCGTGCATAGGCTCGAAGAGGCTTATAATTGCTTTCAAAATAACGCACTTGACATAATTTTAATTCAAAGCTAGATATCTTAAGGTTTTATCAAAATTACACACACACACACATTTTAAATTAGGAAAACAATAAGATGTGGTAATCGTGTTTTCACGAAAGTAGGGCGGTGCTTAACACATTTCCCTTGTTTAAGCAAGCCCCGAACTCTATGAATCTCGGCTTCGAGACCAATTTTACGTAGTCACATATTGTGCCATATTGCGAAAACCTAAAAAATTCGGATGAGTTGGTACATCCATTTAACCTTTACCAACTTGCGACTCTATCTAATTGGCCCGTCACTAAAATCAACCTTTCAAAACCTCGTCGGCATTTATGTCAGTCTTTTCCTAAAATATCACCCTTTGAAATAAATTAATCAAAATAGCAAAATAAAATGGGTAGAAACAACACGTAGGAAAAATTTCCCCATCGTCGACAACTTACTTAAGCAACAAAGATTTAAATATTGTATCTATATACGTGCTTCTAAATATGCCTGAAGTATTATCATATATCAAGTATGTATTATTATTTCTTGCATCTTTAATATTTAGAAGTGTAATCAACTATTAAACCCTTTTATTAGTATTTTAGTTCATTTGAAGAGGAAGCGTATGCTTCTAACCTGGGGTTAAATGCAACACAGTTAGAAGCATTTACTACTGCTAATTTCCAACAGTGGTTTAAGAGAAGGGTTGAAGAGGAGAATGTTTCTGAGCGTTTTAGAGATGTAATTCGAGGTCTTTACAAACTTGTTAGTTCATTCCTCGACTACTTCGTGAATGGGTAAAGATTCAAGATCGATGAGTTGAATGAACTCACATCAGCTAATTTTGCTTTGTACTATTGGGAAGATGTTATTGTGACGCCCCCAAATCTATACACCCGTGGTATCCGATGTGTTGTTCATGACTATTCAATTAAGGTGACACCTCTAAATCTATACTCCAATGGTATCCGATTTGGAGTTCACTTCTAACTGATTTCACTATAAATATTCAACAAGATATAATTTCTATCTATCCAAGGTTCACAGTATCCCATAATAGATAATAATTCTCGTCAGAACAATTGCTGTGTTTGGATACCCTCACTTGGATATATAGACTGTATCTTATGAATATCCCTTTCGTATAAGTAGTTCATATCCATCCGAAATTCAGAGTATCAGCAATAACATGATCAGTCCATATTGCCAACACCCTCACTCAGATGTATAATCCCTAAAGATACTGTATTACTTCAACCATACAACTAAATCATCTAAGAATGTACAAGTCAACGAATGCAGAAACAAAAGATGATAATATATATTTCATATAATAATTCTGGTTACATGGTTCTCAACATTGAGTTCTTATTACAACAAAAATCTTATAAAACTTACATTTAATAAAAATAGTAATATAAAACTAATCTAAGCATGGCCTTTTTCCACTACGTGTTCCAGAAGTGCTGGGATTACCATCTAAAACTTCAAAGGAAATGATTTGCAAGAATGAGCTATGACATGCTCAACAAGTTTATATTTATAAACACAATGTTTGATTTGAATAAACGATAGTTCTACAATTTTACTTCACTGAGTGTTAATGACCATTTCTGGAATTTTTGATATCAACTATTTCTGTCAGTCACAAAGACTTAGAAATCTGCGTATTCGGATCTGAGATAGGAGATCAGCCTATTAAGTATCCTATAAGTATGCATATCATCCTACCTCAAGTGCCAATTTGTAGACACAATTTTAAGACACAATTTAGGGTAAATTCAACTCAGTATAGGATGTCTTACCAAAATAATTTGGTTTAACTTAACAGTTTATGCTTGATAAATAATAATTCAATATCATATTAATAAGTGATTCATTTATTAAGTTATGTTGAAACAATAGCAATAACTTTCACAATAAATGGGTAACAACTTGGTTCAATATATCGAAAAGCATTTAAGTAAGGTTCAAGAACTTGCATAATAGGTTAATATCTCGGTTAAACTTTACTTATAAGCTTTATTATAATTTTAGATAATTTATTTATTATTTATAATAATTTTTGGAAGCTTATAATACTTTTTAAGTATTTAATTATCTAATAGAATGATTTTTAAATTATTTATTTTATACTTAAATAATTATCAATTACTTAGTATAATTGTTAAAACCGTAGTATTATTTTTAAGTAATTTATAATCATTTAATATAATTTTTAGAACATTTAAATTATTTTTAAATAATTACTTATTATTTATAAATGATTTATTTATTTAATTTATTAATTATTAAAATATTTATGAAATTTATGTCAAAATATTAAAAGTTAATTATTATAACTTAAAAATGATTTTTAAAACTTAATTTATAATATTTCTATTTATTTTAATTTATTTTAACTCTGCCCGTCGCTATAGGTCTTAAGCGACAGGAAGCGTCGCTATAGGTGTTCTTCGGCCTGAAGAACAACCTTGGTCAAGGTCGAGTAGTCACTTTGACCAAGTTTGTTCTTTAAGCTTGTTATGATTCTGGGTTTCTAAGTGTTTCAATGGTGTAATGTTTATATAATACTACAACATGATATTACGTTTGGACTCTAACCATAATCTATCAGAAAGTTATTAAGGCTCAAAGTAGCTGTCAGAGCTGTTCTTGGGTTTCTGGGTAACCCAGAACAATGGTCAATGTCGGTCAACGACCTTGTGGTTCTAATATCTTCAACTCTGTGTATTAGATGTGTGTTTTGATTGTTGCAATGTGTAGTCTATGTGTCAGTAGTATAACGATATAGCACTGGCTTGGACCGAGTAACATCCTAAAGTAAGGATCTAAGCCAGTCAAAGTACTGTCAGAAGCTGTTCTTCGTGTTCTTCGTGTTCTGGGTTTTCCAGAAAATGAAACTGTCAACGGTCAACAAATTTTGACCATTAATTCTAGTCATCCTATGTATTTATCATGTGTTAAAGTGTATCATACTTGTAGTATACATGTAAGGGTATAATAACATAACACTTAGCTAGCTTAACAACTTATAGAGAGAAAGATACAAGCTGGTCAAACTGCCTTGCTCAACTGTTGAGATTTCTGGGTAACCTAGAAATCAAAACTTCGTGATCGATCAACGACATTTAACCACTTATATCTTTCATTCTGTTAATCCAATGAACTTGATTCTTGTTCTAGCTTACTAAGCTCATGTAATACTACAACTAGCATACAATTAACAGACTTAAACATTAACATATAAAGATCTACGGGCTCTGACATTAGGCTACCAGGCCTGTTTTGACAAAATTTTCAGATTGCTTATAACATCTTTTTGATGCATCTAGATGTTATGGAAACATGATCTATCAACCCAGAACACTTACTAACATGTTATTACACATAATTAAACAACAAATCTAACAAAGCATCAAAGACCTAAAGTACAATTAGGGTTTATACCTTTCTTGAGCAAAATTTGATATCTAAGCTTTGATTCTGATCTTGCTATTGCTAGGGCTTCTTATGGCAGGTAGTTGTTGCTCCGTTTCGGTGTTAACAAAACAGACACACACGTGCAAGTATACACGGTCAACAAGTAATATATGATAAGTCAAGTATCGTTCCTACGTAGAAAAGTAATTATCTCTAATCTATCATGCAACAACTTTATAGCTATTTCTGGCTGCTTAAATGAGCAAATAAGATGTGAATTACTAACTAGAATGATTATCAACTAAAAATAAGTAATTAACAAGCGACTGATTCAAATTGGGAAGATATGGGGTCCTAACTTCACTTAATGCATCATCCAGATTATACACCTCTTGTTAAGCCTAATTAATTTCTTCGGATTGCTAGTCGAGAGCACGAAGGTGAAACATGGCTATCTTTTGATATACCATGTCCATATAATATAAAATCCACAAAAGAGATAGAATTCATATGAACATCAACATTACCTAATTCACTATATTTCTATGTGACTTGCAAGTAATATCAATTTAAGTGCAAGCTTTCTCAATTGACTACACATGGTAATACGGTATATGTCTATCCGGACTACGAATCACAAAATCTATCACATGCAAATTTCATGAATATATACTAACATGGCCATATCTAAATTTGTACTTCCTCTTCCAATTCCATACAAATTACTCCCTCCGTTCCTTAAAGACTGCAGTTTTAGAAAAAAAAAATTGTTCCTTAAAGAATGCAGTTTTAGGAACCCAATATAGTTTTTGTATGTTTTTTCCAAATATGCCCTTGTTTTAATTTATTGCAGCAAAGAGTTATTACGCTCACTAATAATTTCTCTCTTCACATAATTAATGAACACATAAGGCTAGCTTTGTCATTTTATCCCACTTGTTGGTTTGTGTGTTTTTTGCTAAAACTGCAGTCTTTAAGGAACGGAGGGAGTATTAAGGTAGATGGTGATCAAGCATCTAAACAATTAACATAACCATGCTAGGCAATCCATACATAATCAATCACACATAACAAAGAGGCATAAAGAACTGAACTAAGCAATAAGCTCCATTAGAATCCTATAATGGTGATTAGTTCATCTCTGAAGCAATAACCATTATGGGATTTTGTCCAAGCATTGAAAGTGTAATATGAAAGTAAAGGGAATAAAGAGATTAAGAGATTGTAAATTTGATATTCCTCCTTTCAAAATAAGCCTTCAAGCTGAGTTCAAAATCCATAATCAACCTAATTCAAAACCCTAATAATCAAAATCTACTAAGAACCAAGAGAGAATACAAAATAGTAGAATAGTAGCTAAGAACTCTCTCTAGATCTTCAAAACCCTAGAATGGAAATAAAAACGATTAAAACTTAGTCTTCTAACTTGCAAATACACGCTCTTAAGGAAAACTCACTTCAGCAGTTTTTTAAGTGAAAAGTCAATATTTTTTAGTATTTGACTGGCGCGGCCGTGCCACCCCGTAAGCCTTTTGGGGCGTGGGTGCGCTGATCTGCAGACTGATTTCCTTCTGGCGCGGGCGCGCCACTTTTGTTCTTCATAGCGGCGCAGCCGTGCTGATGGGCTTTCCTGCATTCTGCTTGCTGGTGCTTTGCTGTTACTTTAGTCCTTCACTTGCCTTCACTTCCTACTGATTAGAGGCCATTTCCACATGCTATGCTCCATCATCACATGCCAGCTCTACCTTTAATCCACCAAAAACTCCCCATCTTGCCTTCCAGCCATTTCCATGCTAATTCCATGCCATTTGCTCACAAGAGAGTTTCCTTCATGCAACCTACAAAATAAAGATAAAAAGCATCAAAAGACACTAAAACACTTGAGATTAATCCAAAATTCTAGCAAGTAGATAGCCAATTAGTAGGTATAAAACCTACTTATCAAATCCCCCCAAACTTGAATTATTACTTTCCCTCAAGCAACAAACTCAAATATAAACTACATGCTATGCAAACTACACTACTATAAAGATGAATCCCAAAATTTTAGCCATGTTATGAATTCCAATAAGATATGCCTTAGAGAAATAACAAGATATATGAACAGAGCATCAAACTAAGCTAAAGTCATAAGGACATACAATTCGAAAATTACAACTTGTTGACAATGATGTAATGTGTGTGTGCTATATCCACAAATAAGCTTGATAAAGGTGAAGATTCCACATGCTATGCTTCTAAGGAAGAAAACTTAGGTTTTAAGTTAAGAACTTTGCATATATATAAAATAACAACCAATCCAACACATCAATATAAGCTAAGGTTCATATAAAGGGTTTATTCTGCTTTTATTCACTCACGAGGGCGATATTCGCATTTTCCCGTGGTTACACCCGACTGTGCAATGCCAAGCCCTCTTAGGCTTTTCAATGATACCCATTTAACGAGCTTTCGACTAACGACTCCCAAACCATAAGGCTTTAGGGCGCTGGGTGTAGAGACAATCCCCTAGGGCGTACTTGCTCGAGTATCAAAGGCCACAAGACTTAGCTAGCCTAGGTGTTTATTCTATTTTTTTTCTTTTTCTCAATTTTTTTTCTTTTCTTTTTGTTTTTCTTTTTCTTTTTAGCATGCATACCCAATGTATTCCCCCAAACTTGAATCTCTGTGTCATTATAGCCATTATTCATTTTCCACACAATTCTATCATTAAAAATAAAATTTTCTCCTCAGAAGATAAACATGTGCTAATCTAACCAACAAGCAGATAATAACAATGCCGCGCTATCCAGTAACATCAAAGCAACATGCAGAGATTACATCATATATGAACTTATAACAAAGCTTAAGTTATCAACTGAGTTCAAAAATCTATAACAATTCAATATCATCATCGGCCAGACTGGAATTCAACAGACCAAAAACATGGGATTATGCTATGCAATGCAACTAAACACATACTAAATAAACAAAACAAAAGAAAATTGAAAAAAAAATTCATGCAAATTACTATGCATCCTAAACATGCAATTAATACTATATGCACTAATTACTAACTACACCCCAATACCCCCAAAATTAAAATATGCATTGTCCTCAATGGAGATAAAGGGTAAGGAAACTCCCCTAAGAATCGGCATGGCCACCCGACTCGGGTGGTGAATCTAGCGGCGGATAGGGAATGGCGGAACCGAAGATATGCCACTCCACGACTGTCCCCTACTGAGCAAAAGCCTCAGACAGGGCTTGAGATAATCCATTGGCATAAGCTGTGAAGTTGTCATGCAGCGCGTCCATCCTCGCCTCCAGTCGGCTCATTCGGCGATCCTAACTCGCTGTACTGGCTGGAGGAGGTCCGGTTGCCTCTAATGGCTGTGGTGGAGGCACTGGTGGAGGAGTGGGCAGTATAGTTTGCAGATAGAGTGTGCATATACTAACCAAAGAGTACCTGAAACACAATAAAAATAAAAATAGAAATGAGATAAGATGTGAATTGTTCAAGTCAGACAAATTTAACTTAAATTGATGTTGATAGTAATAAAAATAACAACTTATCCCCGACAACGGCGCCAAAAACTTGTTGCTCTGTTTCGGTGTTAACAAAACAGACACACACGTGCAAGTATACACGGTCAACAAGTAATATATGATAAGTCAAGTATCGTTCCCACAGAGAAAAGTAATTATCTCTAATCTATAATGCAACAACTTTATAGCTATTTCTGGCTGCTTAAACGAGCAAATAAGATGTGAATTACTAACTAGAATGATTATCAACTAAAAATAACTAATTAACAAGCGACTGATTCAAATTGGGAAGCTATGTGATCCTAACTTCACTTAATGCATCATCCAGATTATACACCTCTTGTTAAGCCTAATTAATTATTTCGAATTGCTAGTCGAGAGCACGAAGGTGAAACATGGCTATCTTTCGATATACCATGCCCATATCATATAAAATCCACAAAAGAGATAGAATTCATATGAACATCAATATTACCTAATTCACTATATTTCTATGGGACTTGCAAGTAATATCAATTTAAGTGCAAGCTCTCTCAATTGACTACACATGGTAATACGGTATATATCTATCCAGATTACGAATCACAAAATCTATCACATGCATATTTTAGGAACATATGCTAACATGGCCAAATCTGAATTTGTACTTCCTTTTTCAATTCCATACAAATTATTAAGGTAGATGGTGATCAAGCATCTAAATAATTAACACAACCATGCTAGGCAATCCATACATAATCAATCACACATAACAAAGAGGCATAGAGAACTGAACTAAGCAATAAGCTCCATTAGAATCCCAAAATGGTGATTAGTTCATCTCTGAAGCAATAACCATTATGGGATTTTTTCCAAGCATTGAAAGTGTAATACGAAAGTAAAGGGAATGAAGAGACTAAGAGATTGTAAATCTGATATTCCTCCTTCTAAAATAAGCCTTCAAGCTGAGTTCAAAATCCACAATCAATTTAATTCAAAACCCTAATAATCAAAATCTACTAAGAACCAAGAGAGAAGCCAAAATAGTAGAATAGTAGCTAAGAATTCTCTCTAGCTCTTCAAAACCCTAGAATAAAAAAAACTATTAAAACTTAGTCTCGTAACTTGCAAATACACCCTCTTAAGGAAAACTCGCTTCAGCAATTTTGAAGTGAAAAGTTAACATTTTTCAGTATTTGACTGGAGGCCGCGCCACCCCGTAAGCCTTTTGGGGCGCAGGTGCGCTGATCTGCAGACTGATTTCATCCTAGTGCGAGCGCGCCACTTTTATTCTAAATGCCGGTGCGGCCGCGCTGCTGGGCTTTCCTGCATTCTGCTTGCTGGTGCTTTGCTGTTACCTTAGTCCTTCACTTGCCTTCACTTCCTCCTGATCAGAGGCCATTTCCACATGCCATGCTCCATCATCACATGCCAGCTCCACCTTTAATCCACCAAAAACTCTCCATCTTGCCTTCCAGCCATTTCCATGCCAATTCCATATCATTTTCTCACAAAAGAGTTTCCTTCATGCAACCTACAAAATAAAGATAAAAAGCATCAAAAGACACTAAAACACTTGAGATTAAGCCATAATTCTAGCAAGTAGATAGCCAATAAATAGGTATAAAACCTACTTATCAGTAGTATAAGTGTTTAGGTTAAGAGAATTCGTGAGTTTGGCCAGCAATGAGGCTACTATTTATAGAATTGGTAAGTTAGGGTTTTTAGGACATTTTTCCATTTTTGCCTCCAAAAATATCCTTACTTATGAACTTGTGCTACTATGACAAGCTGTTTAGTGGCCAGATGAGATATGATTTCATGTTGTGGTGGTGGCACATGCTTGTGAGCAACTTCAATTTGATTAGTAAGCTAATCTTGCCCTAATCCTCACTAATTGTGATTTAGTGTTTTGATTTTTATGTTTAGGATAACTTAATGAAGTTATTAACACCTAATTTAAGTTTAGTTAACATAATTAGGGTTTAGGATAACCTAATTAGGGTTAATACTTCTTAATTAGGGTTAGGGTTTGAATTTAGGGTTAGGGTTTTGAAATTAGGGTTAGGACTTCCTAATTTAGGGTTTGTCACATAATTTAAACGAAGCACGACAAAGCATTTTGTCAGTGTAAGGACGACAAAGCAGCTTGATAAAATAATATACCAAAAAGTTTAAATACGGAATAAAATTTTTAGCACGACATTTTTTGTAGAAAAGTAATTTTGACCGATGTCTTCAATAGAGTATATAATAACACAATACATATTCAGAACGGAGAGATTTTATTGATAAACGAAGAATTTACATAACCGAGTCTTATTAGGGTTTTGGGATTTAACATTCACCCCCTCTAATAAGAATGTTGTCCTCAAAATTTCAGTACACGTTTAAGTAAATAAGTGGGGATAGTTCTCTCGCATTTCATTCTCGAGCTCCCATTTAGCCTCTTCAACATTCTAATTTCTCCATATCACCTTAACCGATGCTATCACTTTGTTTCTTAGGACTTGCTCTTTTCGATCGATGATTTGAACAGGTTCTTTTAAATAAGATAGATCTTTCTCGATTAAGATAGGTTCGTAACTTATAACGTGTTTGTAGTCGAGTTTATATGGTCATAATATGGACACATGAAACACATTATGGATATGGTTTAACTCAGGAGGTAGAGCTACTTCATAAGCTACTTCTCCTATCCTTCTCAAAATTTTAAATGGTCCAATGAATCTTGGACTCAACTTTCCTTTCTTGCCAAAACGTATCTTGCCCTTCTAAGGGGACACTTTCAAGAATACGTGGCTTCCAACATTAAAGTTCCATTCTTGTCGGTGTAGATCAGCATACTTCCGCTGTCAATCTTGAGACGCTTGCAATCTCTTGCGTATAATTCGAATTATCTCGGTAGTTTGTTGAATTATCTCGGGTCCTAGCATTTGTCTTTCCCTGACCTCGTCCCAACACAAAGGTGTCTACACTTTCTACCATATAAAGCTTCATAGGGTGGCATACCTATGCTAGCATGATAACTGTTGTTGTAGGCAAATTCCACTAAAGGTAACTAATCTTCCCAACTTCCTTTGAAGTCTATGACATAAGTTCTTAATATATCCTCTAAAGTTTGAATGGTCCTCTCACTCTACCCATCTGTTTGTGGGTGATATGTTATACTTAATCTCAACTGAGTTCCTAAGTATTTTTGAAGACTTCCCCGAAAGTTTAAAATGAATCTTGGATCTCTATCTGACACTATAAAAACAGGAACCCCATGTCTAGAGATTATTTCATTTATGTATATCTTGGCTAGTTGATCTAAGGTATAGGTAACTTTGGTAGGTAGGAAATGAGCTGATTTAGTAAGTCTGTTCACTATTACCCAAATGGCATTGTGGCCTTTTTGTGTAGCAGGAAGGCCTACCACGAAATCCATGGTTATATGTTCCCACTTCCACTCAGGAATTGGTAAGGGTTGAAGTAATCCACTCGGGTTTTGATGTTCAGCCTTAACCCTTTAACACGTGAGACATTTGCTTACCCACTCTGCTATTTTGCTTTTCATATTTGACCACCAGAAATGTCGACTTAAGTCTTTATACATTTTCGTACTACCTGGGTGAATGACAAACTTAGAATTATGGGCTTCACTTAAGATTTCATCTTTTATTGATTAATCAGATGGAACCCAAACTCTTTCTTCATATCTTAGTACCCCGTCCTTATCTACTCTGAATTTGACATTCTTTATATGAGTTATATCGGATTTACATTTTTGACACATCTCGTCTTTTACTTGCATCCCTTTAATTCTTTCCAACAGAGTCAGAACACCCTCTAGAACAAATAATTTTTGGGTAGAGGTAGTTGGAACTCTCACCTCTATTTTGAGTTTATCAAACTCTTTTATCAGTACCTTGTTGTTTATTATTATGTTTAATTTCTCTTAGTTCTTTCTACTTAACGCATCTGCAACTACGTTAGCTTTCCCGGGATGATATAAGATTTCACAGTCAAAATCCTTTATCAGTTCTAGCCATCTCCTTTGTCTCATATTTAATTCTTTTTGTGTAAAAATATATTTCAGACTTTTATGATCTGTGTATATTTCACACTTTTTCCCATACAAGTAATGCCTCCAAATTTTCAAGGCAAATATTACAGCGGCTAACTCAAGGTTATGAGTAGGATACCTCTTCTAATAATCTTTGAGTTGTTGTGACACATACGCAATCACTTTCCCATGTTGCATCAACACACATCCTAATCCTTTGTATGATGCATCACTATAGACTACAAGGCCTCCTATATCAACTGGTAAAGATAGCACTAAAGCCATGCTCAGTCGTTTCTCTAATTTTTGGAAGCTTTCTTCACATATATCTGTCCAGACGTATTTCATCGTCTTTTGAGTTAAATTGGTTAGCGGGGTTGCTATTTTTGAAAAGTCTTGTATAAAATGTCGATAATAACCCGTTAAACTGAGAAAACTTCTTACTTCTGTTAGAGTTGTTGGTTGCTCCCAATTCACAACCGTTTCGATCTTTGCTAGATCTAATGCAATCCCATTTTTTGTCAATTACATGTCCTAAAAACTGAACTCTTTTCAACCAGAATTCGCACTTGGAAAACTTTGTGTAAAGTTGTTCCTTGCGTAATATCTCCAATACACTTCTCAAATGCTCAGCATACTCTTCTCGTGTTTTTGAATATATCAATATATCATTGATAAACACAATGATAAATTTGTCTAAGCATGACTTAAACACTCGATTCATCAGGTCCATAAATACTACTGGTGCATTTTTTAATCTAAAAGACATTACAAGAAACTCATAATGTCCGTAGTATGTCCTAAACACTGTCTTTGGCACATCTTCTTTTCTTACTTTTAATTGATGATAACCTGATCGTAAGTCGATCTTCTCAAAGTGTTCGGCTCCTTTCAACTAGTCAAGTAGATCATCAATTCTAGGTAAAAGATACTTGTTCTTTATGGTTAGTTTATTTAGCTCCCTATAATTGATACATAATCGCATCGTTCCATCCTTCTTCTTTACAAACAACACTGGTGCTCCCCAAGGTGAAACACTAGGTTGTATGTATTTCTTGTCTAAGAGTTCCTGTAACTGTACCAACAACTCTTTTAGTTCTACTGGTGCCATCCTATAAGGTGCTTTAGAAACTGGCTCCGTACTAGGTGCAAGGTCGATAACAAACTCGATCTCCTTATCAGGAGGATGACCTGGTAAGTCATCTGGGAACACATCTAGAAATTCCCTAACTATAGATATTTGATCTAGTTTTACTCCTTCCTTTCGAGTATCTACTATATATGCCAAATAACATGTACAACCATTTCTAAGTAGTCTTTCTGCTTAAGTTATAGTCAGACATTGAGACTGCCTAGGTGAACAACCACCGTTGAACACTACCTTTGACTTCGACGCAGTCAATAGGCTTATCCGCTTCTGATGGCAATCAATCATTGCATTATAATTAACCAACCAATTCATCCCTAGGATTACATCAAATTCCCCTAACTCTATAGGGATAAGGTTCACAAGAAAGTTGTGTCCCTTAATGTCCACACTACAATTTCTATAAATGGTTTCAACAAGGATTTTCTCATTATTTGCAATTTCTACCCAGAATGGTTTGTCTAAGTCTTCACATGGCATATTCAAATTTTAGAAAAACTTTTAGACACAAAAGAACAAGTAGCTCCAGAGTCGAATAAAACATATGCATTTAAATTGTTGATAGGGATAATACCTGTCACCACGTCCAGTGAAGCAACAACATCCGTTACAGACATATTAAATGTTCTTGCGATTAGACAACTATGACCTCCAGCTACTGCTATAGTTGGTTTATTATTTGATGCATGGTTTCCCCCTCCTCTTTGGTTCTTATTTTTTGAATAATTTCTACTCATATGACCCAATGAACCACAGTTGAAGCATTTATTTCTATTAGGGTTAGGACACTGAGAAGAATAGCGTCCCTCATGACCACAGTTGAAACACTTACTCTTCAGACACACACCCTTATGACTTTTGCCACAATTGGCACAAGGGTGAATTTTATTATTGTTCCTGTTGTTATTGAAATTGTTATTGTTGTTGAAATTATTCATCTTCCTCCCAGAGTTGTTTGGAAAAGTTGTATCCCACTTCCTCTTATTGTTAAACCCTCCTGAACCGGGTTCTCCCTTAAATTCCCCCCCCCCCCTTATTTTGACTTTTTTTATCTTTATGAATTTTAATGAGATTCTCATTCTCATTCTCGGCTATAATAGCCTTCTCGAGAATTTCAGAGAAAGTCCTTAATTGGAACACAGACAGCTTACTACGAATCTGGGGTTTTAAACCCTCCTCGTATCTTCGGGTTTTCCTAGCCTCCGTATCAACTTGATGTGAAATAAATCTTTCTAATTCATTAAACTTAGCTGTATACTGGGCTACAGTAAGTTCTCCTTGCTTCAGTTCCAGAAATCGCACCTCCATATGATCTTTTAACGACTGGGGAAAATAATTTTCAAAGAACAGTTCTTTGAATTTATCCCATGAGACTATTTCAGTTCCTGCACGATTTTTAGTAAACTCCCACCAATAGTTTGCTTCCCCTTTCAAGAAAAAGGTTGCAAAAACTATTTTCTGGTCTTCCCTAACATTGGTTACTAGGAAAAAAAATTCTATTTTGGTTATCCAAACTTGGGCCTCGACAGGTTCTTCGGTATCCTTAAACTCAAGCAGTCCTACTAAATTAAAGTCTTTAAACAGTGTATTCTGATTAGTCGATCTACTTTTTACAACTCCTAATAATAAGTCTACTAAACTTTGGGTAGAGTTATTATCAATCTCTGATTGTGGTCTTCTTCTGATCGGTGGCATTATTCTATAATAAAAAATAAAGCCAGGTATAAATACAAATATAATCATACATATAGTAAGAATCTGATATTTAAAACAGAACTTGTATATCACATAAACGGTAGGTTACATATTCGACTAGTGGTTTATATACTACCACTAGTTAGCACATCAAAATTTGCTCTCTAGTAATAACTAGGCACTTAGATTCCTATACTATAATTTAGAAATTCCCAGTTTCCTCATAAAAGTTCTGGATCATGTGGCATACCACTGATCGATCTATAAGATAGGGAATCTTTCTATCTTCAACTGGATATTTGATCACTCGATGATGAATCCTGTTGAACGAACCTAGAGTTCCATGAACAAATCTAGTTAATCTCGAATATGCCTCATGTCTTCCCCTCTGAGCATTATGCAATAACAACCTCAGTCTGGTGGAGTTTTCCTTCTCATGCTCCAGCATGCCCTCAGCCATATGTGCCCTGAATTTAGCATTTATAATGTTTTCCTCAGACTGCTGAGCTACTGTAGTGAGTGCCTCCTCATGTTCTTCTATTCTCATTAACTGCCCTGCTATAGGATCTTTGCCCTCTTCAGCATCTAATATTTCTTGGTCATGCAGTAGCTCATCTTCCTCAGGATCACTATCTTGCTCTGCCACTATCTGAGGTAGATTGATGACTACTGGCATATCCTCTGCATCGGAGTTGGCCATTTTCTACAAAAGAAATTTATTTCATTACTTTGATTATATTTTAAGAAACTTTACACAAAACATAAAGTTTTTAATGTTATTTTATATGTGATTAAAATTTTTTTACGAACTCAAAGACTATATCCTAAGATACATCTTCCTTAGAGCTATAACCTAAAGCTCTAATACTAACTTGTGACACCCCCAAATCTATACAACTGTGGTATCCGATCTAGTGTTCACGACTATTCAATTTAGGTGACATCTCCGAATCTATACTCCCATGGTATCCGATTTGGAGTTCACTTCTAACTGCTTTTACTATAAATATTCAACAAGATATAATTCCTATCTATCCAAGGTTCACATTATCCCATAACAGATAATAATTCTCGTCAGAACTATTGCTATGTTTGGATACCCTCACTTGGATGTATAGACTGTATCTTATGAATATCCCTTTCATATCAGTAGTTCATATCCATCCGAAATTCAGAGTATCAGTAATAACATGATCAGTCCATTTTGCCAATACCCTCACTCAGATGTATAATCCCTAAAGATACGGTATTACTTCAACCATACAACTAAATCATCTAAGAATGTACAAGTACACGAATGCGAAAACAAAAGATGATAATATATGTTTCATATAATAAGTTTGGTTACATGGTTCTCAACATTGAGTTCTTATTGCAATAAAAGCCTTATAAAACTTACATTTAATAAAGATAGTAATATAAAACTAATCTAAGCATGGCCTTTTTTCACTACGTGTTCCAGAAGTGCTAGGATTACCATCTAAAATTGCAAAGGAAATGATTTGCAAGAATAAGCTATGACATGCTCAACAAGTTTATATTTATAAACACATTATTTGATTTGAATAAACGATAGTTCAACAATTTTACTTCACTAAGTGTTGATGACCATTTCTGGAATTTTTTGATATCAACTATTTCTGTCAGTCACAAAGACTTAGAAATCTGCGTTTTCAGATCTGATATAGGGGATCAGCCTATTCAGTATCCTAGGAGTATGCATATCATCCTACCTCTAGTGTCAATTCGTAGACACAATTTAAGACCCAATTTAGGGTAAATTCAACTCAGTATAGGATGTCTTACCAAAACAATTTGGTTTGATTTAACAGTTTATGCTTGATAAACAATAATTCAATATCATATGAATAAGTGATTCGTTTCTTAAGTTATACTGAAACAATAGCAATAACTTTCACAATAAATGGGTAACAACTTGGTTCGGTAAAATATATCGAAAAGCATTTAAGTAAGGTTAAAGAATTTGAATAAATGAAAAGGTAAAGTTCGGATACTTGCGTAAGGTATTAAGTTTAAGGATAAAATACTTGCATGTGCGAAGAATGTGACGCCCCCAAAATAGGTCCACACAACCCATTCTGAGTCGCCAAATACATGGTACAGAATTCAAATACAAATTTTTTATATCAAACTGTCATGCAAAATATGACCACACAAACTGTGAGCTTCAATACAGATATTATGTTGTATATAATACAAAAATATCAACGCTCAAATTAAGTCCTCATTACAATTATTATCACACTATTTTACAAAATAGTGAGGACTAATATAGCACTATCTCGGACCATCACTCCATTCCCCGGCTAGTCCCAGCTATATTCTCATTTCCTGAAGAGAACAATAAAAAACAATAGTGAGCTCAACTAGCCCAGTAAAGAATATTATGACCAAGATAATGAAGAATAAATTATCTTTAGCCTTTAAAAATAACAAATCTGATAAAATTTAATGGACAACAAGTTTTAGATCAACAACTGCAGCAGAAATAGCAATCCATTAGAAGAGTTAAGTAAAAAATGATTTCTACTATCTTCTATGATTTAAAAGTCCAACATCAATATTTTATCCCTGTAACATCAATAAATAAATATTTCAACTCAATAATTTATCTATTGCACTGCGGGCCAAAGATATTCATTTGTATCACCATTGGTCATGATTATGCCAAGCACCTGTCCATCTTTGCACTACAGGCCAAAGATATTTATCAATTAACAGTTTATCTTTGCACTACGGGCCAAAGATATTCATCAATCAACAGTTCATCTTTGCACTACGGGCCAAAGATAACTTTCACCACAATTTAAGACTGAGAATGATGAAAAATGATATAAAGAACGAATCAAGTGAGATCAAGGACAAATATTAGAGATTTATAATTTAATTTATCCAAGCTCAAGAATATTCAAATTGTCAACATAACAATCAATTGTGGAGCAAAATTCAAGAATAATATTCATATATCAAAAATAATTTGGACAGAAAAGAAATCAATTTTTATCGTGAATAGTACCCCATTAATAGTACACCGTATGAATAGTATCGTATGAATAGTGTCGTATGAATAGTACCCCGACATGAAAATATTAAAATTTGATAAGAAAATTCAGACCACTAATCTATTGAAATGATATTAGATGAAGCGCAAACATTAAGGAATTTCTAATCATTTCAGAAATTATAGAAGCAATACTTACCATAGTAAGTTTAAATTTAAGAATATGAAATGGAATAATATCACTTTCATAATATGGAGCATGTAATACCCGAGAATTTTTGAATATTATTAATGAAAATGAATATTTATTTGAATATAAATGATTTTGTGTTATGAGATCAGTTAACTCAATTATATTAGATCGAATTAATAATAATTGAGAAGAAAATGTGGAGTTTATTATAAGCTCGAAGAATGCCTTGTGTGGCTCAGTGATGACAAGTATGTAATTTAATTCATTAAAGGAAGAATTAATAAGTGGATGATTAATTAATAATATATTATTAATTAAGGGTGATAGCATATTAATGGGTAATTAATGTTTGAGGTTAATATTTATTCTATTAATTGTTTAGTGCAAAGTTATGTAATCGTATATTGTATAGTAACTGCAACTATATAATATAATGTATAATGTGACATTTTGGCATAAATATGTAATATATATAAACTATATTATAAAAGAAGGTGAGCCACATGGGTGAACTTATAAGAATATATGTTGTATGTACATTATACCATATGGGACCAAACTATGTTATATGAAGTGTAGTGACACTCTAGTGAGAATATGCAATATGGAAACTATATCATGTGTGTTACATAAGTAATGCCTATGTGACCATGTGGTAGGTATAATATATTAATGTCTACTATATTGAATGTTAAAGTATGTGAACCATTATTTCAATAAGTACATAATTGAAATAATAATAATAATAATAATAATAATAATAATAATAATAATAATGAGATTTGTGATAATGTAGTATGTCACCATTCTATTAACTCATAATGTAATGTACATGGATTATATGATGTGTATAAATATATATCCCCATGTGCTACCATGTATTGTTGTTATGATATTTAAGTCCATATATGCCCTAAATGAAATTAAGCCACTGTAAGCATATATGTGTATTGAGTGTATAGTATATTACATTTCATTTCTTACAAGCTGAGTTTCATTGTCCCATTTTGAATGTCCAATTGCTTTTCATTTCCCATTGACGTAAAATATAAAAAGGCTAGCCTATCCCTTCATCTCTCAATTTCCTCAAACTAGCCAATGATGCTCATGATGAAGAAGGGTGTGGGTGATGGGAGTGGTTTGGAACTATTGCACCAACTCTTGAATATCCCATGGACTCTTCTTCTTCCTCTTGGTTTGATTTCATGGACAATGGCTTGGCATGGTTATTCATTTCCCTATAAATTGAGTGCTCCCCTTCTCATTTCATTTTGCTAGACTAATTGCTAAGTATTATAGAAAGAGTGAAGTGAGAGTAATCTGATTTTGGGAAGCAAGCTTAGCTAATTCAAGGTTTCAAGAGGTATAATCTCTAAACCCATTTGAAATTCAATTTATAGAATTAGCATGTTTAGTTAGAATTGGTGATATGAAATGATGATTAACATGCTAGGACAGTATATAGATGTGTTATATGTACAATGTGATAACTAGCAAGCATGTTTCATGAAGTGTATTGGGTTTGGCCTGAAGCTTTGCTTTAGCAGAAGACTTTCTGGTCTGGAAACAAAGTCGCGCGGCCACGCGTCTCCCTAGTACAAATGGGGCGCGGCCGCGCCCCTCTGCAGATTCTGTTGACAGTTTTGTTATGTTTTCTAACGTATTGAGCATGTTGTGATTAGTTAAAATATGCATATAACTCACCCTAACATGTGGAATAAGGTTACTATGTTTATAGTAAGCCATGCTAGTTGTTTTAGTTGAGTATTTCAAAGAAAACTTAAAGCTTTCAAAGAAACAAGTTTGTTAAATTAGAACATTTTGAGTTCCGAGATTTCAAGCATGATATATGATCCATTTATATGTATATGAAAGCATGATATGAGGTGTATAGACTTACCTTACATACTTGAATAATTTTGACAACCTTCTAAGAGGAAACGTAGAGTTTTAAATACGAACATGATGAATTATATGCCCTTTTTAAATTCTGAACTTATGAGCATGCTTAGGTGGTATGATTATGTATGTACAAACATGAAGTATGATATGTGTAGTAGCTTTGCATGCTTAGTAGGTTAATATAAGATTTTCAAGAAAAACCTTAAAAGTTTGAAATCTAGTTATTGATAACTCTATTATTGGCATCCTGAAATTTATAAACATCATGATAGATTATTGTATGCCTCTAGACATGATCGATGTGAATGCCTAGCTAATCTTGTGTATCGTAAACTAGTTGAGCATGGTTAGGACATGTCTAAATGAGATAGACTATATAGCTTGAAGTGCATGACCAAAAATCACTGAGCATGTGTATATGAAGCTTATTGCCCTAATTGCATGTGTATATTGAGTAGACATGAGGAACCTTGTAATAAAGCACGTTAATCCTCGTTAATTACAAAGTGTTAAGATTACATTGAAAGTATAAGAATCAAACTCATTATAACATATACGTTTATGTGTGTTTCTGTACGTGTTACCATTGGAGTGTGAGGATGGGCAAGCTTGGCCAAGCAAGCTAATTGCTCAGCCCTAGTTTGAACTGGGAGCCGCGCGGCCGCGCCACTCCTTAGTTCAAATCAGGCACGGCCGCGCCCTTCTGCAGACTTTGGTAATAACTTTTGTGATTTCTGAAATATGTAGCGTGCTAGTATGACTTCATTATGCTTATTTCTGTCCATAACACGCTGACAGAGGTAACCTTGCATGTTAACACCTACCTTAGCTTGGTTGACGACATTACAAGGGAACCTTAACTTGATAAACAAAAGAAAACAAACTTAATAGCCTTGACTTATAACCTTGAGCATTCTCATATGGTCTACTTACGTGTACATTCAACTTACATATTGAAATTGGTGATTTGAATATACATGGCTAATGAAGGTTCTATATACGTCACTATGTGATAATAGGAATTCAAAAAGTGTTGATTAATTTACGTGGATAGACTACGCTTAAGGCAAGTATCCTAGACCCTTGCATTACTTTATTCAACGGATATTGTAAGCAAGTATCTAAATCTTATCTCTTGATTGCAAATTCTCTAACTTGAACTCTTATTTTATTAAGTCTTATGAAAGCTATTATTCATGTTGAACTTGGTACTGTTCTTGAATATTGTGAAAGTGTATATACCATTTGATTCGGCTAAACTATATACATGTTTATAAAACTGTCCAAACCAATTGACTGGTGCGAAAATCTTAAAAACTGAGTTGAACAACCCTTATGGTAAGGGGAGTGTATATTGTTGGAAGCCCCAACACACGCGTGAATATTACTGTGGTGTTATGCATAACATAGAGTCTTGTAGACTGATCATCTATCGTACTTATTTCTTTTGGGTTATCAGTTTAATATTGATGATTCTAGTAGATGTTCAATAGTACTTAGTGACTGCTCAATATAAATTATTTTATCGAGTTGGATACGTTGATAACCTTTGAATTCATATATATCTGTTGATCTATATTGAACTATCATTTCATATTCCAAAGATTTGATTCGAGAATTATTGATACTAATTGTTCATGATATTATTCTGAAACTCTGAATATCTTAGAGATTAGACTTTGATATTTCAAACTCGTGATATAATACTCATCACCCTTGTTGTATATTACTTGCTGGGCAATTTGTGCTCATTCTTGTTTATTTAAAACCTTTCAGTTAAGGCAGAACAGGGAAGTGTCTCTGGGAAGGATAAGGGCAAGGGCAAGGCTACCGACTAGCTTGTTCCCTTATGTTTTAAATTTTTGATGTTGTATTAGGACTGGCTTCGAACTATGATTAAGCTTAAGTAGGATTATGTAATAAGTCTTTATTCGATATTATTATGTAATCTATTAAGTACTGTAGGTTGCGAGACTTGGGGGAATAATTATAATAAATCGTTGTATATTATTCTAGATTAGATCTTCCGTTGTAAATGTGTGGTTTTAGTTATTACTGTATTGCCATGAGCACGTGACGAACAGAATTCGAGTGACCATGTGGCGGTTCGAATTTGGGGGCGTCGCAGGTTGGTATCAAAGCTGTAGTTATAAACCTTAGGAGCGAGTGTCCTTAGACTATAACTTAGGAGAACTTAGAAGTTAGAAAGGAGATAAAAATTATGTAGAGTTTTCCTTGAGAGACTTAGTGTGTTATGAAATGTAACTTCATTCTATACAATGAACTTATGTTTTATTTAACATTCTAATGGAGTTGCTGTTTGATTGTCTTGTGTTTGTGATTGTAGGATGGCAGACACAGGAGTACCTAGTAGAGTTGCCGAGGAGGAGCCCAGAGATATACACGTAGTATACGAGGCACCTTTAGAGGCTGTGCCAGTGCAGGCTGTTGCACCATCCAAGTTTGGCGACGAGGATGGGATGGAGGTGGAGTCTGACCCCGAGGAGGAGACTATGGAGGATGAGCCAGTGATGGACTATGACGAGGCTACTGTAGAGGAGCAGATATTAGGCGAATATGAGGAGTGGATCCTAGAGTTGGACTACAGAGTCTAGGAGTTGGAGGCTGCGGCCCAAGAGAAAGAGTCGGAGTTCCAGAAACTGAGGGACGAAGACAATCAGGGTAAGCTGGCCATGCAGGTGTTAGAGGTAGAGATTGCCTACCGCAAGGAGGCAGGGATCCAGATGGGGACTTTATTTCACAAGTCAGTGGCAAGAAACGTGGATCTGGCAGGAAAGCTGGAAGAAATAGAATAAAGGGAACTAAGTGAGAAGACTGAGAAGGAAGCACTTCGTACTCAGCTAGAGTTAGAGGTGATGGATAGGATACACTTCAAGGAGAAGTAGGAGGTGGCCAATGAGAGAATTGAAGACTTGGAGAATGAGGTCAGATGCAAGAAGAGGAAGATGAACAAGATGGGGTACGTGTTCCGTTCGACCTTCGAGAGGGTGATAGATGGTGTATACTACTACCCGGCGTAGTAGGGACAGACCCTACATAATTTGAGCTGAGAGTTGGTTGCGTATATAGCACAGATGGAGTACAAGAGCGCTGTAGAGCGTGGGATGATGGGATGAGACCCCTAGTCAGTCTAGTAGTAGTTTAGTAGTGTTTACTTTATGTGATGTATATACTATGTGTAAATCCCAACTTTTTGTGTAAAGTGTGGGATAGTGTTGTAAACCCCGAGTAAGCTTGTGTTCGAGGGGTGGTATGGTAGTATGATAGTGTTCCCCGTCTTTTGTGATATTAGGGGATATGTGGTAGACATTTATAAAAATATGCTAGGAAAAATCATGTAATGTAAAGATTGGCATATGAATATAAATGAAACTTATTTCAGAAACATGTTGTAAATTATTCTTTTTGTAATAAAAGGAAATACTTAAGTAATATAACTGAATAATAATAAAATGAAAATTTGTGATGCAGATCATGGCACTAAGACGTAGATTAACTACACCAGAAGAATTCGTTAATAACGAGAGGGAGCAAGTAGATCCTATTCAGAAGCTAGTTGATCTGTTAGGAGAAGCTCTTAGGGGGAGGAACAATGAACCTGTTCGCCCAAACCCTCAGGCTGTGCTAGTAACAACCTTCAAAGACTTTAGAAGTGTTGGACCCCCAGAGTTCGAGGGTACTACTGACCCGATAGTTGCGCAAACCTGGATCAAGGAAATCGAGAAGGCCTTCACTATAGCCCGCGTGGGTGAAGACCAGAAGACAGTATTTGCCACATACATGATGAGAGGCGAAGCAAACTATTGGTGGGAGGCTAATCAGCAGAGAGCGGGAGAAGGAACAATAACATGGGATAGATTTAAGATGTTATTCTTCGAGAACTATTTCCCGAAGAGCATGAAGAACCAAATGGAGGTGAAATTCTTAGAGTTAAAACAAGGTGAGATGACGGTGGCTCAATACACAGCTAAGTTCAATGAACTAGCGCTGTTTACAGAACACCAAGTTGGAGATGAGGAAAGGAAGGCGAGATGCTTTGAGCAAGGGCTAAAGTTGTGGCTGTACAATAAGGTATCAGTTCTCCAAATTGATTCCTTTGCGATATTGTTGGAGAAGGCAATCATTGCAGAAGGTGGCAGTGAGGCCTTAAGTCTATATCATAAGGAGAAGAAAAATAAGAATACTGGTAGTGAGTTTCATGGAGGAAGCAACAGCGGAGGGAGTAACTCCGAAAAGAGAAAATGGGAAAAAAAAAACAACAACAACCGGAACAACAATCAAGGTGGGAGTCACCAAGGGAGCTTTAAGAAGAGGAATGAGATTTGTGATAAGTGCGAGAGAAGTCATCAGGGGGAGTGGTGGAAAGAAAAAAGCAGGTGTTATAATTGCGGCCAAGAGGGGCACATATCGCCAAATTGCCCAAAACCAAAGAAAGTCAGGGGATGTTTTGCTTGTGGGTCAACGGAGCACCAGATAAAGGATTGCCCAAAGAAAGGAAGTGGTGGAACTAGCGGAGGTCAGGGAGGAGGTAGCAAGTTAATGATTGGTGGACCCGCCCAACCCAACCGATCAACCGCCAGAACCTTTAACATGACCGTCCAAGACGCCGTATCTGCGAAGGATGTGGTGTCAGGTATAATCCCAATCAATGATATAAATGCTTATGTATTATTTTATTAGGGTGCCACCTGTTCTTTTGTATCTGAAGAATTTGCTAGTAAACTTAAGACACCCCGAGAACGTTTAGAAGATCCCTTGAACATAGAAGTTGCGAATAAGGAAATAATCCCTGTAGAATACGTTTATCAAAATTATCGGGCAAACATTAGAGAACATGAACTGAACGTAGACTTGATTCCTATTAGATTGGGAGAATTTGACGTAATACTGGGAATGGATTGGTTGTATAACCATGCTGCGATAATTGACAGTCAGAATAAATGTGTGAACCTTCAGACTCCGAGTAAGTCTAAGGTAGTGTTTTATGGTAGCTCATCGCTTAAGCAATCATGTTACGTTACGATGATGCAGGCCAAGAAATTGTTAAGGAAAGGATGTGTAGGTTATTTAGCTTATATCGTAGATACTAGAAAAAAGGGAGTAAAAATTAAAGATATATCCGTAGTGAATAAATTTTGAGATGTATTTTCGAACGATCTGTCTGGTCTTCCGCCAGACAGAGAAATCGAATTTGTAATAGACTTAGCACCGGGAACGGCACCGATTTCGAAAGCTCCATATCGTATGGCGCTAGTAGAAATGAAGGAAGTTATGATTCAATTGCAATAGTTATTGGATAAGGGTTACACACGACCGAGTGTGTCTCCTTGGGGAGTACTAGTGTTATTCGTTAAGAAAAAGGACGGATCGGTGAGGCTCTTTTTTTATTATCGAGAATTAAACAGGGTAACGATCAAGAATAGATATCCGCTACCGAGGATAGACGACTTATTTGATCAACTGAAGGGAGCAAAGTGTTTCTCGAAGATCGACCTACGGACAAGATATCACCAACTGAAAGTACGGGATAAGGACATACCAAAGACTGCATTTCGAACCCGCTATGGACATTACGAGTTTTTGGTAATGTCATTCGGATTGACTAATGCTCCGGCAGCATTTATGGACTTGATGAACCGAGTTTTCAAGCCATACTTGAATAAATTTGTGGTAGTTTTTATCGACGACATTTTAATCTACTCAAAGACGGAGGAAGAACACGCCGAACACCTGAAGATTGTTTTGGAGGCACTAAGAAAGGAGAAGATGTATGCGAAAATTTTAAAGTGTGAATTTTGGATGGAGAAGGTTCAATTCTTAGGCCACGTGGTGGATAAGAATGGAATCTCAGTAGACCCCGCAAAGGTCGAAGCAGTAAGTAATTGGGAACAACCGAGAACACCAACGGAGGTGAGAAGTTTCTTAGGGTTAGCTGGGTACTATCGAAGATTCATCCAGGATTTTCTAAGATAGCAACCCCATTGACCAATTTGATGAGGAAGACGGTGAAGTTTGTGTGGACAGACAAATGTGAAGAGAGTTTTCAAGAGTTGAAGAAGAGATTGAGCGAAGCGCCTGTGTTATCACTACCAGATGATACGGGAAATTTTGTGGTGTATAGTGACGCATAGCACAAGGGACTTGGTTGTGTGCTCATGCAACACGGCAAGGTCATTGCGTATGTGTCACGACAATGGAAGGATTATGAAAAATGATACCCTACTCACGACTTGGAGTTAGCGGCAGTAGTTTTTGCGTTAAAGATATGGAGGCATTATTTATACGGGGAGAAATATGAGATATACACGGACCACAAAAGTCTGAAATATATCTTCACATAGAAGGAGTTGAATATGCGTCAGAGGAGGTGGTTAGAATTGATCAAGGATTATGACTACGATATTCTTTATCACCCGGGTAAGGCAAACGTAGTTGCCGACGCTCTGAGCAGAAAAGGAAGGGAGAAACTATTTTGTTTGACGACTCAGGAAGAATTGGTAAGAGAAATGGAAAGATTAGAGATAGAGGTAAGAGGACCGGAAAGGTCGGAAGAGAAATTGTTCATAATGGAAGCTCGTCCAACCTTGTTGGATAGAGTAAAGGAATCACAAGAGAAAGATGAAGAGTGCGAGAAAATCAGAAAGTGGATCGCAGAAAATGAAGCAGAGAGATTTCGAATGGATAAAGACGGTATTTTGAGATTCAAAGGAAGAGTGTGGGGACCAGCGGTAACCAAGTTAAGGGAAGAGATTTTGCACTAGGCACATAATACGACATATTCCGTTCATCCGGGAGGCACAAAGATGTATCGAGATTCAAAGGAAGAGTGCGTTAGTAGATGTTTGACTTGCCAACGCGTCAAAGAAGAGCATCAGCGGCTGAGTGGTTTACTACAACCATTAGAAATACCGAAGTGGAAATGGGATCATATTACGATAGACTTCGTGGTAGGACTTCCAGTCACACAGAAAGGTTATGACGTTATTTGGGTTATCGTGGATCGACTAACGAAGACCGCACATTTTTTACCAATCAAGATCCGCTATAGTTTGAATCAGTTAGCAAGTCTGTACGTAAAGGAGATTGTTTCACGACATGGAGTGCCGGTGTCAATTGTCTCAGATCGAGATCCGCGCTACACATCAAATTTTAAGTTTGCAAGAAAGAATGGGAACGCAGTTGAGGTTGAGTACCGCTTATCATCCTCAGACAGACGGGTAGAGTGAGAGAACAATACAAACGCTGGAGGACATGCTTAGGACTTGCGTGATGGACTTCAAGGGAAATTGGGACGACCACCTACCCTTAGTAGAATTCGCATATAACAATAGTTACCATACGAGTATTGACATGCCACCGTATGAAGCTCTTTATGGGAGAAAGTGTAGAACGCCGTTATATTGGGACGAAGTCAGAGAGCGACGAATACTCAGACCAAAGTTAGTTCAACAAACCGCAGACGTGGTGATAGTGATAAGAGCCAGACTAGTAGCAGCTCAAGATCGCCAGAAAAAGTACGCAGATTTGCATCGGCAGGACTGAGACTTTAAAGTTGGCAGCTTCGTATTCTTGAAGGTATCTCCATGGAAGGGAAAGATCCGTTTCGACAAAAAAGGAAAATTGAGTCCAAGATTCATAGGACCATTCGAGATACTGAAGCGAGTGGGCGAAGTGGCATACAAAGTTGTATTACCACCCAAATTGGAGCACATCCACAACGTGTTCCACATTTCTGTGTTGCGATCATACAAGGCCGACTACAAGCACGTGATTTCATATGAGCCCATTCAAGTGGAGAAGAACTTAGCATATGAAGAAATTCCTATCCAGATATTAGATAGGAAAGAGCAGACATTAAGGAATAAAGTTATTTCCTCTATAAAGTACTTTGGCGTAACCACGATGTCGAGGAGGCTACGTGGGAATTAGAAGATAGGATGATGAAGGACTATCCCCATCTATTTGTGTAACCTTGTAGCAATTCCAGGACGAAATTTTTCTAAGGGGGGAGGATGTAATACTAGAGAATTTCTGAATATTATTAATGAATATATTAATAAAAATGAATATTTATTTGAATATAAATGATTTTGTGTTATGAGATGAGTTAACTCAATTATATTAGATCGAATTAATAATAATTGAGAAGAAAATGTGGAGTTTATTATAAGCTCGAAGAATGCCTTGTGTGGCTCAGTGATGAGAAGTATGTAATTTAATTCATTAAAGGAAGAATTAATAAGTGGATGATTAATTAATAATATATTATTAATTAAGAGTGATAGCATATTAATGGGTAATTAATGTTTGAGGTTAATATTTATTCTATTAATTATTTAGTGCAAAGTTATGTAATCGTATATTGTATAGTAACTACAACTATATAATATAATGTATAATGTGATATTTTGGTATAACTATGTAATATATATAAACTATATTATAAAAGAAGGTGAACCACATGGGTGAACTTATAAGAATATATGTTGTATGTACATTATACCATATGGGACCAAACTATGTTATATGAAGTGTAGTGTGACACTCTAGTGAGAATATGCAATATGGAAACTATATTATGTGTGTTACATAAGTAATGCCTATGTGACCATGTGGTAGGTATAATATATTAATGTCTACTATATAAAATATTAAATTATGTGAACCACTATTTCAATAAGTACATAATTGAAATAATAATAATAATAATGAGATTTGTGATAATGTAGTATGTCACCATTCTATTGTAGGGTTTTCGGCACATAAACGCAACGGAAATTAAAATTTTTCGAAACCCTAAAACAGGATCCATGCGAAAAACATATTAATTCAGAGGTTAATATTTGTTTTACCGATTATTCAAGCCTGAACGGAGACAATAGAGATTCTGGAACTGCTTCGAATCCTCAATGCAATCCAACGGAACTGCGCCTCTACGGTATCCACACGAACGTCCCGCGAATCGTCACACGATCTGCAGCAAGGAAACCTGCGGTACTAGCCGCCAAGGATCTGGACTTTCAAAAAAATTTCTCTCTAGTCTCTCTCTAAGAGCGGCTAGGGTTTTTATATCGATAATTCCCTAAACGGCTGATATATCATATATATAGCAGTTAAAGGAATTAACCAAAACCTAATCCAATTAGAAAAATAAAATCCAAATATATATATATATATATATATATTATATCTTAATTAAGTCTTACTTAATTAATATATATATATATATATACAAATTATCCTACTAATTTAAATTAGTAATTTAAATACTTTCAATCATATTGATATATTTAAATCCATATAATTTAAATTAATTTTCTTTTAATTACGTTCTAAGTGTGTAACCTTATAGGTTATTACTATGTTGGCAATAATTTTAAAATCATATTATAAAATTATAAACAGTGAGCGGCATCTAGTAATGCATCACTGCTACCCAAATAATAATAAGATCGATGATTCGATACAACCTTTTCGTGACCAATGTTTCAATGTAATTTAATCCTTTTAAAATTGACATCTTAGATTAAACTCGAGGCATAGAATGTGTCATCCTCTTCATAATTTAATCTGAGTTTTCTTGATCGATGAGTAGACTATATGAAACAAATCACTATTTGAGCATGGCCATGCATTTCATAGTCCTACTCAATCAAAAGGCCTATGGATATCACCCCTAATATATAGGAGGGTTAAATTCCATCTAGATCACTCATATTCCTCACACGATTCATGATATACCCAATAATCACCTTTATCGTCCACCCTATTAAAGGTGGCCTTTGATGATATCAAAGTACATAAATTCTCGTGTAGTAATATAGTGATTTCAGGTCGGAGGATCATTACATCATTGTCACTATGAGAATTGCTTATGACACTTTGCATAATGCTCCACATAGAATTCTCATGGTGGGTCTGTCCAGTACATTGTTCTCTAATATGTACCTATGCATTGACTCAATATCTCATATATTTATGACCAATGAGATTTGGCCATCAGTCAATCCACATACTAGTCTCAATGTATCATTGTTGTCCCATTAACAATGACACTCGACTAGGGGCATTTAAGAGTAATGATACTAATGGTAATTATATGATCTCATATTCAAGTCACATACTTGAAGCCATATAATTTGTATCACTATTCTAAGGACTTTTATTATGTTAACATTTATATAACGCAGTAAATAAAATCATAATAAAATAATTCATTTATTCAATCAAATATAATATCAAAAATATTTAAGCAATTACATCAAAGAATTAGCCTCTAGGGCATAAACTCTAACATCTATTAACTCATAATGTAATGTACATGGATTATATAATGTGTATAGATATATATCTCCATGTGCTACCATGTAATGTTGTTATGATATTTAAGTCCATGTATGCCCTAAATGAAATTAAGCCAATGTAAACATATATGTGTATTGAGTGTATAGTATATTACATTTCATTTCTTACAAGCTGAGTTTCATTGTCCCATTTTGAATGTCCAATTGCTCTTCATTTCCCATTGACGTAAAATACAAAAAGGCTAGCCCATCCCTTCATCTCTCAATTTCCTCAAACTAGCCAATGATGCTCATGATGAAGAAGGGTGTAGGGTGATAGGAGTGGTTGGGAGCTATTGCACCAACTCTTGAATATCCCATGGACTCTTCTTCTTCCTCTTGGTTTGATTTCATGGACAATGGCTTGGCATGGTTATTCATTTCCCTATAAATTGAGTGCTCCCCTTCTCATTTCATTTTGCTAGACTAATTGCTAAGTATTATAGAAAGAGTGAAGTGAGAGTAATCTGATTTTGGGAAGCAAGCTTAGCTAATTCAAGGTTTCAAGAGGTATAATCTCTAAACCCATTTGAAATTCAATTTATAGAATTAGCATGTTTAGTTAGAATTGGTGATATAAAATGATGATTAACATGCTAGGACAGTATATCGATGTGTTATATGTACAATGTGATAACTAGCAAGCATGTTTCATGAAGTGTATTGGGTTTGGCCTGAAGCTCTGCTTTAGCAGAAGACTTTCTGGTCTGGAAATAGAGTCGCGCGGCCGTGCGTCTCTCTAGTACAAATGGGGCGCGGCTGCGCCCCTCTGCAGATTCTATTGACAGTTTTGTTATGTCTTCTAACGTATTGAGCATGTTGTGATTAGTTAAAATATGCATATAACTCACCCCTAACATGTGGAATAAGGTTACTATGTTTATAGTAAGCCATGCTAGTTGTTTTAGTTGAGTATCTCAAAGAAAACTTAAAGCTTTCAAAGAAACAAGTTTGTTAAATTAGAACATTTCGAGTTTCAAGATTTCAAGCATGATATATAATCCATTTATATGTATATGAAAGCATGATATGAGGTGTATAGACTTACCTTACATACTTGAATAATTTTGACAACCTTTTAAGAGAAAAAGTAGAGTTTTAAATACGAACTTGATGAATTATATGCCCTTTTTAAATTCTGAACTTATGAGCATGCTTAGGTGGTATGATTATGTATGTACAAACATGAAGTATGATATGTGTAGTAGCTTTGTATGCTTAGTAGGTTAATATAAGATTTTCAAGAAAAACCTTAAGAGTTTGAAATCTAGTTATTGATAACTATATTATGAGCATCCTGAAATTTATAAACATCATGATAGAATATTGTAAGCCTCTAGACATGATCGATGTGAATGCCTAGCTAATCTTGTGTATCGTAAACTAGTTGAGCATGGTTAGGACATGTCTAAATGAGATAGACTATATAGCTTGAGGTACATGACCAAAATCACTGAGCATGTGTATATGAAGCTTATTGCCCTAATTGCATGTGTATATTGAGTAGACGTGAGGAACCTTGTAATAAAGCACGTTAATCCTCGTTAATTACAAAGTGTTAAGATTACATTGAAAGTATAAGAATTAAACTCATTATAAAATATACGTTTATGTGTGTTTCTGTACGAGTTACCATTGGAGTGTGAGGATGGGCAAGCTAGGCCAAGCAAGCTGATTGCTCAGCCCTAGTTTAAACTAGGAGTCGCGCGGCCGCGCCACTCCCTAGTTCAAATCAGGCGCTGCCGCGCCCTTCTGCAGACTTGGATAATAACTTTTGTGATTTCTGAAATATGTAGCATGCTAGTATGACTTCATTATGCTTATTTCTGTCCATAACACGCTAACAGAGGTAACCTTGCATGTTAACACCTACCTTAGCTTGGTTGACGACATTACAAGGGAACCTTAACTTGATAAACAAAAGCAAACGAACTAATAGCCTTGACTTATGACCTTGAGCATTCTCATATGGTCTATTTACGTGTACATTCAACTTACTTAATGAAATTGGTGATTTGAATATACATGGCTAATGAAGGTCCTATATACGTAAGTATGTGATAATAGGAATTTGAAAAGTGTTGATTAATTTACGTGGATAGACTACGCTTAAGGCAAGTATCCTAGACCCTTGCATTACTTTATTCAACGGATATTGTAAGCAAGTATCTAAACCTTATCTCTTGAATGCAAATTCTCTAACTTGAACTCTTATTTCATTAAGTCTTATGAAAGCTATTATTCATGTTGAACTTGGTACTATTCTTGAATATTGTGAAAGTGTATATGCCATTTGATTCGGCTAGACTATATACATGTTTATAAAACTATCCAAACCAATTGACTGGTGCGAAAATCTTGAAAACTGAGTTGAACAACCCTTATGGTAAGGGGAGTGTATATTGTTGGAAGCCCCAACACACGCGTGAATATTACTGTGGTGTTATGTATGACATAGAGTATTGTAGATTGATCATCTATCGTACTTATTTCTTTTGGGTTAGCAGTTTAATATTGATGATTCTAGTAGATGTTCAATAGTCCTTAGTGACTGCTCAGTATAAATTATTTTATCCAGTTGGATACGTTGATAACCTTTGAATTTATATATATTTGTTGATCTATATTGAACTATCATTTCATATTCCAAAGATTTGATTCGAGAATTGTTGATACTCATTGTTCATGATATTACTCTGAAACTCTGAACTATCTTAGAGATTAGACTTTGATATTTCAAACTCGTGATATAATACTCATCACCCTTGTTGTATATTACTTGCTGAGCAATTTGTGCTCATTCTTGTTTATTTAAAACCTTTCAGTTAAGGCAGAACAGGGAGGTGTCTCTGGGAAGGATAAGGGCAAGGGCAAGGCTACCGACTAGCTTATTCCGATATATTTTAAATTTCTGATGTTGTATTAAGACTGGCTTCGAACTATGTTTAAGCTTAAGTAGGATTATGTAATATGTTTTTATTCGATATTATTATGTAATCTATTAAGTACTGTAGGTTGCGAGACTTGGAGGAATAATTATAATAAATCATTATATATTATTCTAGATTAGATCTTCCGTTGTAAATGTGTGATTTTAGTTATTACTGTATTGCCATGAGCACATGACGAACCGAATTCGAGTGACCATGTGGCGGTCCGAATTTTGGGGCGTCACAGAACATGAATGAAAATAATATCCTTTATAAATATGGAAAGAAAATAACATACTTTACGAGAAAAATAATATCATTTACCTTAATAGGAAAGTAGTTCTGACTGGAATAATGGAGATTATGTTGAGGAAATCTTGCACTATAAGCTACATTCAAAGTATTCTTATACTCAAAAGAAATACTCATAATATTGCAGTAGGAACACTTATGTTATCGGTGTTCTTAGAAGGAAGGGGTAACCCCCCTTTTATAGTGCAACACGGAGGAAAATTTAAGCAGACCTGCCTAATTCTGCCTAACTTTCCTCTTTTTTTTCTTTGCCTAACTTTCATTCTTCCTTTTAATTGGTTGAGGGCCCACAATTTCGAAAACAAAAGGATTGCAGGAGATGGTTTTGTGGAGTGCACGAAAGTTTTTTGAAAAAAATAAACTCAAACTTAATATGCTAACTTCTTCCCTATTTACTCACATGCCAGAAAACTATACATATTAATATAATAATATTACTATTAAAAAAATTATAAATTATAAAAGTATACTTTTATATTATCACATTATACTAATATAATGTAATATTATAATAATATATTTGAATGAATATTTTCTCGAAGAAGATAATTATGGTTCCATAGAAAAATATGCCAAACTTTCAACTAATATCTCATGCTAAAATTCCTCCATCTATATCAAAATTAAAAAAATATTTACTTATCATATTTATCAATAATTTTTATTCATCAATTATTTACAACTCTTCAATCTTTCAATAATTTTTCCTAATTAATATTATAGAATCACAATATTAACAACTAGATCATTCTCAGGAAAGAGGGGGTTTTTCGATAAGAATTTCTCCTCATTGGCGCGCAATTATATAACCTAACCCCTTTCCTCGACATAACTTTCTAGAAATTGTTAATAATGCTATCTAATAATATCATTTCAATAATATGTGTGACAATTAATGATTTAATAATGAGAAATACTATTCAGTTGTTACTGTGACAATTATTGAGTCAATAATATGAAATGCTATACAATTATCACTGTAGCAATATTTGAATCAATAATATAAAAGACTATGCAATTTCTATTGTAGCAATTATTAAATCAAACACTGAGTGACTTCTTACGTAAGCATCAATAATCAGAGATACTGTGTAATACCGTGTGCTACTGTGCAACAACGCGTATTACTGTACTTTTATCACCGGGTATTTCAACAGTTTAACGGTAAAAGTTTTGCCATTATTTTTATAAAAAGGTTACTTCTGTCGCTTTCTATATCCGACAGTTATTCCATTATGGGGTCAACTAATGATTGCGTCATCGTACGAATATTCCCCGACAAAAAAAATATTCCCCGACCAAACGAATATTTTATGACAACTTGCTTACTTTGTAGAATTTGCACATATCACCCATAACTATCACATTTATCAAATCAACACCTTACTATTAAAAATAATATATAGAGAAAATTAAATCTTATTCATAAAAAGTTGGGGTCTTCCAGCTTCTCCTCATGAAATTTCGTCCTCGAAATTGATGTACGTACCTAGTATTTCGAAGAGGTGAGGATACCTTTCTTTCATTTCAGATTCTAACTCTCAGGCCATTTCCTCAATATCATGGTTTCTCCATAAAACTTTGACTTGAGGTATAACCTTTGAGCATAAAATATGTTCCTTCTTATCCAAGATCTTGACAAGTACCTCCTCATAAGTTAAATCTTCGGCTATCTCGTCTGGTTTTAATTCAATAATGTGGTTTGGGTCTTTCACATATTTACATAGCTTGGATATGTGAAAAATATTATGAACACAATACATGCTTGGCGGTAAGGCGAGTCTATAGGCCATAGTTCCTACTCGATCGAGGATTTTAAATGGACCAATAAATCACGGGTTGAGCTTTCTTCTCTTTTCAAACCTCGTAACTCCTTTCCATGGAGCAATACGTAACATTACATGGCCTCCGACATTAAATTCCACGTCCCTTCGATGAAGATCAGTATAACTCGTTTGTCGATCTTGTGCTGTTTGTATACGTTGTCGGATCATTTGAATCTTTTTCGTAGTCATACTTACTAACTCCGGTCCCAACAATGTTGTTTCACCCACCTCGTCCCAGCATACTGGAGAACGACACTTCCATCCATACAACGCCTCGAATGGAGTCATGCCTATGCTTGCCTGATAACTGTTGTTGTAGGAGAATTCCACCAATGGTAAGTACTTATCCCAACTTCCTTCAAAGTCTAGAACACAGAGCCTCAATAGATCTTCAAGAGTTTGAATAGCCATTTCTAATTTTCCATCCGTTTGAGGATGATATGCAGAACTGAATCATAAATCAGCGCCCATAGCTTTCTGCAAGCTGACCCAAAATCGTGAAGTGAATCTTGGGTCTTGATCTGAAACTATAGATACTGGCATACCTTGCAGTCTTACAATCTCATTTATGTACATACGAGCAAGACGTTCAAGTGAATAAGTTTCTCGTATAGGCAAGAAACGAGTAGACTTGGTTAATCTATCGATAATGACCCAAATTGCATCTATGCCTTGAGAAACCTTGGGAAGACCGGTAACGAAATCCATGTTGATGTGCTCCCACTTCCATTCTGGAATTGCAAGTGGTTGCAATGGACCTTTTGGCATTTGATGCTCTTCCTTGACACGTTGACACGTTAAACACCTCGAGATAAACTCCGCAATCTGTCTCTTTGTATTGCTCCACCAAAATGTATGTCGAAGATCACGATACATTTTGGTACTCCCAGGATGGATTGCAAACGGTGTGTTGTGTGCCTCCATCATGATTTTATACTTCAAATTAGAGTTATTAGGAACACAAAGTATGGAGTTGACTCAAAGTATTCCCTCTTCGTCGATTCTTGCTTTTGGAATAGCACCTTCTTGCACCTTCTTCTTCATATTCATCAGTTCCGGATCTGTAGCTTTAGCAGCTTTAACTTTATCAATTAAAGCTAGTTCTACACGTATATTTGTCATCTTCTCGTGGGTCCCTGGAGTCTTTAACTCTATCTCCATCCTTTGTAAGTCATACAAAATGTGTATTTGTGTTGACAGCATCGCACTCGTTCCCGCATATGATCTTCTACTCAACACGTCCGCTACCACGTTTGCTTTTCCAGGATGGTATTGGATGGTATGGTCGTAATCTTTCAACAGCTCAAGCCAACGTCGTTACCGCATGTTGAGTTCCTTTTGAGTGAAGAAATATTTAACGCTCTTATGATCTGTATAGATCTCCACTTTCTCCCCATACAGGTAGTGTCTCCAAATTTTCAACGTAAAAACGATAGCTGTCAACTCTAGATCATGAGTAGGATAATTCCTCCCATATTCTTTGAGTTTTCGTGAGGCATAGGCTATGACTTTCCCATGTTGCATGAGAACACATCCTAACCCTTTGTCTGACGCATCGTTGTAGATGACAAATCCCTCCGAACCTGATGATATTGTCAAAACAGGTGCTAAAATGAGTCTCCTCTTGAGCTCTTGGAAGCTCTTCTCACATTCCTCGTTCCATCCGAATTTTGTATCTTTTTGAGGCAACTGAGTTAATGGAGTAGCGATTCGGGAAAATCCTTCCACGAATCTCTGATAATAACCAGCTAAGCCCAGAAAGCTACGTATTTCAGTTACTGACTTAGGTTGCTCCCAACTTTGTATTGCTTCAATCTTCGTCGGGTCAACTGATATTCCATGTTTCGATACCACGTGCCCAAGGAATGCTACTTCCTCAAGCCAGAACTCGCATTTCTTCAACTTGGCATATAGTTTGTTTTCACGAAGCTTGTGGAGTATCAGCCTCAAGTGTTGCTCATGATCTTCACGTCTTTTGGAGTAAATGAGGATGTCATCAATAAAGACAACCATAAAATGATCCAAATATTCCTTGAATATTCGGTTCATCATATCCATGAAGGCAGAAGGAGCATTAGTCAATCCAAAAGGCATGACTACAAATTTATAATGCCCGTATCGAGTTCTGAAAGTAGTCTTTGGAATGTCATCAGTTTTAATCTTTAACTGATGATATCTGTAACGAAGATCGATCTTTGTGAAGAATTTAGCACCTTGCAACTGGTAAAACAAGTCATCAATGCGAGGTAACGGATACCTATTTTTAATGGTGATATGGTTCAACTCCCGATAGTCAATACAAAGTCACATACTCCCGTCTTTCTTCTTTACGAATAAAACAGGAGCACCCCAAGGCGATGTACTAGGACGTATAAAGCCGATGTCTAACAACTCATGTAGTTGTTCCTTTAACTCCTGAAGTTCAATAGAAGTCATTCGATATGGGGTTTTAGAAATGGGTTTTGTACCGGGTTCAAGGTCAATAAATAATTCAACTTCACGTTCTGGGGGTAGGCCAGGAAGTTCTTCGGGAAATACATCAAGGAATTTATTAACAACAGAAATATCATTCAAATCTGACGTATTCTTGTTTAAATCAGTGACATGGGATAAGAAAGCTTGACATCTGTTTTTCAATAAACGAATAACTTTATGACTTAAAATGACAGTGATTGATTTTAGTAGTTTTCTTGCTTGAATTCGCATAACAGGTTGGTTAGGAATATGAAAGCTAACAACCTTACGAAAATAATCAATTTTAGCATGATGAGTGGTTAACCATTCGATTCCTAAAATCACATCAAATACAAGTATTTTCAAAGAAATGAGATCAACAGGTAATGTGAGGGTGCCAATTTGAATCAAACAAAATTTGTAAACTGTGGATGTAACAAAGGTTTCTCCCAACGGAGTTTCAACAGATAAATCAAAGTCTAATTTCTCAGGGGTCAAGTTTGAGCACAAGCAGATGAAATAAAAGAATGGATAGAACCAGTATCTAATAAGGTATAGATTTCGCAAGAGTTTATGATTAGCTTACTTGTAATAACTTCATTCGGGTTCCTCGCTTTTTGGGAAGTCACGATAAACGCTCTTCTTTTAACCGTCGACTTTGATTTGTCTGGGACAACCTTTGGTGTCACCATCCCAGCTGGACTTGACTTCGCTATAGAGCACATTCCACCCTCAAATACTTCGCCGTACTCCTGATCCATGATCTGAATCATTAATCTTCGATCCATATCAAATTGGGGTTGACCGCTCTGCACAGGGTAATTCCAAACTTGATGTTGGATTATCCCTATTGCTGTCCAAAAAGAGAAATCCATATCATCTATTTTGGCCTTCTTGGATCGGACGTCTCTTTCTACAATATCAACGCGTCTTGCGGCTTTTACCCATGCATCCTCCATTCTCACTCGTTCAGTTGTTTCTTCTTTCAGCTGATCTTTGACATTTTCATTCTCATATTCCAGCTCTATCATCATATGTTCTGCCAGAGAGAGCTTCTGTTCAAGCTTCGCATATCGGGTAGTAAAATCTTGAATTGTTGCATCCCTTTGTTCCACGATCGCCTGTCGTTCTTCACCCTGCTCTTCTAACTCACGAATACGATCTTCAAGTTCTACATTTCGATCATAAAATTCTCCTAATAAATCCTCCCCAGGTTCCTCTTCTTCCTCACTCTCAGCTGCTACCTCTGCGACTAGCTCGGGTGCAACTATTAATTCTTCACTCACCACATGGATATCTCTAATTTCTTCTTCGCCTAACATCCTACAATCAAGTTCAATAACTTAATTAGTACTCCCTTATAAACATCTTTGTTATAAAAAGATATTATACTCCAATATTTATTCTTTAAATACATCTCCTCAATTCATCACTTAAAACTCTCTATGAGTTCATCTCTTGATTTTCATATATCATTCTTAAATACTGCCACAAAAACAAGGGTTAATTAAAGAAATTGACATGTCACACATTATCCCTATATTCCGACCGACTAATTAAATAAAAAATAAGCTTAGGTAGGACATACTAGCGAAGGTTTTACTCGTCTCTCCCTTCCTAGTTCTATTCCCAGATCTCCGCCAGAGATCATATCCCTAAGTTCTGATACCAACTGTGATGCCCCCAAAATAGGTCCACACAACCCATTCTGAGTCGCCAAATACATGGTACAGAATCCAAATACAAATCTTTCTATTCCAACTATTAAACTGTCGTACAAAATACGACCATGCAAACTGTGAGCGTCAATACAAATACTATGTAGAAAATATAAACGCTCAAATTAAGTCCTAATTACAATTATTCTCACACTAGTTTACAAAAATAGTGAGGACTACTATAGCACTATCTCGGACCATCATTCCATTCCCCGGCTAGTCCCAGCTATATTCTCATTTCCTGAAGAGAACAATAAAAGAAAAGGTACTACACACTACAACAATTAAAACATCTATCTAATACTCAGAATCAAAGCTATTAGCCTCACAAAGTCATTAACCGACGTTGACCAACGTTCTGGGTTACCCAGAAATCCAAGAACAGCTCTGACAGGTACTTTGAGCTTTAATAACTTTCTGATAGGTGATGTTTAGAGTCCAAAATTGATATCTAGTTATAGTATTACACAAACACTATAACACTAAAGTACTTACAAACACCGAATCAAAACAAGCTGCAAAAACGAGCTTGGACAAAGTAACTACTCGGCCTTGACCAAGGTTGTTCTTCAAAGCTGAAGAACACCTTCAGCGACTCTTCTTGTCGTTGTAGGCCTTTAGCGACGGACAGAAATGAAAATAAATAAAATAAATTAAAATAAATAGAAATAATTAATGAATAATTATAAATTCAGTTTTAAAAATTATTTTAAGTTATACTAATTAACTTTTAATATTTTGGCATAAATTTCATAATTATTTTTATATATTAATAATTAAATTAATTTATAAAGTAATTAATTAAATCATTTATAAATAATAAGTAATTATTTAAAAATGATTTAAATATTCTAAAAATCATAATCAATGATTATAAATTATTTAAAAATAAAACTAATGTTTTAATAAATATACTAAGTAATTGATAATTATTTAGGTATAAAATTAATGATTTAAAAATCAATCTTATTGATAAATAAATACTTAAAAATTATTATAAGCTTTCGAAAATTATTATAATGATAAATAAATTATCTAAAATTATAATAAAGCTTATGGATAAAGTTTTACCAAGTTTTTAACTTATTAAATATCCGGTGAAGTTTTAGGACACCGAAATCATACCGAACATAGACCGAACGTATGTAGTTTGAGTATTTAGGTATTGTTATCAATAATAATGATATCTATAAATATGTTTAACATATTTTAGGTATCTTAAACACTTCGAGTAACATTAGATAAACGTTCTTCGCACAGGCAAATATTCGAACTTTACCTTTTCATTGTGCAAATATTATATCCGTAAATGTATTACATTACGCAAGTTTTATACTTAAATCTTATGACGTTACTTGAATACCTTTCGATATCTTCTACCAAACCAGATTATTACTTATTTATTGAAAGCGTTACTGCTATTGTTTCAGCATAACTTAAGAAATGAATCACTTATTCATATGATATTGAATTGTTGTTTATCAAGCATAAACTGTTAGTCAAACCAAATTATTTTGGTAAAGTATCCTATACTAAGTTGAATTAACCCTAAATTGGGATTTCTATATGTGTGTCTATGAATAGACAATAGAAGTAGGATGATATGCATACTCCTAGGATACTGAATAGGCTGATCCCCTATCTCATATCCGAATACGCAGATTTCTAAGTCTGTGTGACTGACAGAAATGGTTGAGTGAAATAAAAATTCCAGAAATGGTCGTCAACCCTCAGTAAAGTGAAATTGTTGAACTATCGTTTATTCAAAATCAAACATTTTGTTATATAAACTTGCTGAGAATGTCATAGCTCATTCTTGCAAATTATTTCCTTTGCAGTTTTAGATGTTAATCCCGGCACTTCCGGCAACTATAATGGGAAAAGTCCTTGTGTAGATTAGCTTTATTTACTGTCTCTTATTATTATAAGTCTGATAAGACTTTTTGGTTTAATAAGAACTCAATGTTGAGAATCATGAAATCGAACTTATTATAAAAAATATACATATTATCATCTTTTGTTTCCGCAATCGTGTATTGATACATACTTAGATGATTAGTAATACGAGTTAAACGTTACAGTATCCTTAGAGATTATATATCTGAGTGAGGTTATTGGTAATATGGACTGTTCATGTTATTGCTGATACTCTGGATTTTGGATGGATATGAACTACTGATATAAAAGGATATTCGTATGATACAGTCTATTTATCCCACTGAGGGTATCCAAACACAACAATGGTTCTAAACAAGAATTGTTATCTGTTATGGGATACTATAAACCTTGGATAGATAGAAATTATATCTTAATGAATATCTATAGTATTTGGATAATCGTGAACTCTAGATTGGATACCACAGGTGTATAGATTTGGGGGCGTCACAGATTGGTATCAAAGCTTTAGGCTATAGCTCTAAGAAAGAAGTAAAAGTATCTTAGGATAAAGTCATTGAGTCCGTAAAAATATTTAACTACACATAAAATAACATTAAAAGATTTATCTTAAGATGTAGAGTTTCTTAGTATATAATCAAATAATGAAAGAAATTTCTTTTGTAGAAAATGACTGATGCAGAGGATATGCCAATAGTCATAAATCAACCTCAGATAATGACAGAACAAGACAGTGATCCTGAGGAAGAGGAACTACTGCATGATCAAAAGTTATTAGAGGCTGAAGAAGGTGAAAATCCTGTAGCCGGTCAGTTAATGAGGATTGAGGAACATGAGGAGGCACTCGCTGCTGTGATTCAGCAGGCGATCATTCAATATTGTGAATGCAGAGTTCAGGGCACATATGGCTGAAGGTGTGCTGGAGCATGAGAGGGCAGATTCCACCCGACTGAGGATGCTTCTGCATAATGCTCAGAGGGGTAGACATGAGGCACATGATAGGCTAACTAAGTTTGTCCGTGGAACTCGTGGGACATTCGATAGTTTGCAGAATCGAGTGATCAAATACCCATTTGAAGATAGAAAGATTCCTTATCTCATAGATCGATCAGTGGTATGCCACATGATCCAGGATGCATATGAGGAAACCAGGAATTTCTAGATTTTAGTATAAGAATCTAGATGCTCTGTTTTATTATAGAGCAGATTTTGTTGTGTTAAGCTAGTGGTAGTAATGAACCACTAGTCGAATATGTAATATACCTTTTTATATGATATATATAAGTTCTGTTTAAAAATATCGGATTCTTACTATGTGAATAATTGTACCTGTATTTATACTTGGCTTTATTTTATAGAATCATGCCACAGAACAGAAGGAGAGCACAATCAGAGAATGATGATTACTCTACCCAAAGTTTAGTAAACTTGTTATTAGGAGCTATACAAAATAGACCTACCAACCAAAATACATTGTTTAAAGACTTTAAGTTAGTAGGACCACCTGAGTTTAAGGGTACCGGAGAGCCTATTGAAGCCCAAGTCTGGATCACTGAAATAGAAAAGTTTTTCCTAGTAACCAATGTTAGGGAAGACCAGAAAATAGTTTTTGCAACCTTTTTCTTGAAGGGTTAAACAAATTATTGATGGGAATTTACCCAAAATCGTGCAGGGATAGAAGTTATCTCATGGGAAAAATTTAAGGAACTATTCTTTAAAAATTATTTTCCCCAATCGTTAAAAGATCGTTTGGAGGTGAAGTTTTTTGAATTAAAGCAGGGAGAACTTACTGTAGCCCAGTATATAGCTAAGTTTAATGAATTAGCGCAATTCTCTTAGCATCAAGTATATACTGAAGCTAGGAAAACCCGAAGTACGAGGAGGGTTTAAAACCCCAGATTCATAGTAAGCTGTCTGTGTTTCAGCTTAGGACTTTCCCAGAGATTCTCGAAAAGGCTATTATTATTGAAAGTGAGAATGAAAACCTCATTAAATATCATAAAGATAAAAAGAGTCATGGTGAAGGAGTAAAATCTAAGGGAGAACCCAGTTCTGAAGGGTTTAACAATAAAAGAAGTAGGAGACCACTGTTCCAAACAACTATGGGAAAAAGGTATCTAAATTCAATAACAATAACAACTCTAACACCAACATGAATAATAATAAAGCAAACTCTTGTGTCAAATGTGGGAAAATTCATAAAGGTATGTGTTTAAAGAATAAGTGTTTTAATTGTGGTCAGGAGGGACACTATTCTCCTCAGTGTCCTACTCCTAATCAAAACAAATGCTTCATCTGTGGAACATTTGGACATATAAGTAGAAATTGTCTGAAAAACAAGAATCAAAGAGGAGGAGGGGGAAATCAAGTATCAAATAATAAACCACCTGTAACAATAGCTGGAGGTCTGGGTCGTCCAACTGCTAGAACATTTAATATGATGGTGAGGGATGTTGTTGCTTTACAAGACGTGGTGACAGGTATCATCCCTATCAACACTTTAAATGTATATGTGTTATTCGACTTTGGAGCTACTTGTTCTTTTATATCTAAAAGATTTTCTAAAAAGTTAAATGTGCCATGTGAAAATTTAGACAAACCATTCTGCGTAGAAATTGCTAATAATGAGAAAATACCTGTCGAAGCTATTTATAGAAATTGTAGTGTAAACATTAAGGGACACAACTTCTTGGTAAATCTTATTCCTATAGAGTTAGGTGAATTTGATGTAATCCTAGGGATGGATTGGCTGGTTAATCATAATGTAATGATTGATTGCCATAAAAAATGGATAAACCTTGTGACTACGTTAAAGTCAAAAGTAGTGTTCAACGAGAGTTGTTCGCCTAAGCAGTTTCAATGTTTGACTATAACTTAGGCAGAAAGACTACTTAGGAATGGTTGTACATGTTATTTGGCCTTTACAGTAGATACTAGAAAGGAATGAGTTAAACTAGATCAAATACCTATAGTTAGGAAATTTTTAGATGTGTTTCCAGATGTCTTACCAGGTCTTCCTCCTGATAGGGAGATTGAGTTTGTTATCGACCTTGCACCTGGTACAGCGTCGGTTTCAAAAGCACTATACATAATGGCACCGATAGAACTGAAAGAGCTGCTAGTACAATTACAGGAACTCTTAGACAAGAAATACATACAACCTAGTGTTTCACCATGGGGAGTGTTACGCCCCCAAAATAGGTCCACACAACTATTCTGAGTCGCCAAACACATGGTACAGAATCCAAATACAAATCTTCCTATTCCAACTATTAAATTGTTGTACAAAATACGACCATACAAACTGTGAGCGTCAATACAAATACTATGTAGAAAATATAAACGCTCAAATTAAGTCCTCATTATAATTATTGTCACACTATTTTACAAAAATAATGAGGACTTCTATAGCACTATCTCGGACCATCATTCCATTCCCCAACTAGTCTCATCTATATTCTCATTTCCTGAAGAGAACAATGAAAGAAAAGGGTGAACTCAACTAGCCTAGTAAAGAATATTATAACTAAGATAATGAAGAATAAATTATCGTTAGCCTTCAATAAATCAGATAAAATATTATGGACAACAAGTTTTAGATCAACAATTGCAGCAAAAATAACAATTCATTAGAAGAGTTTAGTAGGGAATGATGTCTATTATTTTCTATGATTTAAAAGCCCATCATCAATATTTTATCCTTGTAACGTCAATCAATAAATATTTCAAATCAATAATTCATCTTTACACTACGGGCCAAAGATCATGTTAAACACTTGTCCATCTTTGCACTACAGGCCAAAGATATTCATAAATCAACAGCTCATCTTTGCACTACGGACCAAAGATATTCATCAATTAACAGTTTATCTTTGCACTACGGGCCGAAGATAACTTTCACCACAATTTAAGTTTGAGGATTATGACAATGATATTAAGAACGAATCAAGTGAGATCAAGGATAAATATAAGAGATTTATAATTCAATTTATCCAGAGTTCAAGAATATTCAAATTGTCAATATGAAGATCAAAACATGGATCCAATTTCAAGAATAAGATCCATAAAAGATAACTTGGACAAAGAAAAGAAAATTTAATTTTGTTGTGAATAGTACTCATGAATAGTACCGTATATATGAATAGTAACATAAATATGAATAGTATCGTATGAATAGTACCCCGACATAAAAAGGTAAAAATTCATAAGAAAGTTCAAACCAATATTCTGGTGAAATGATATTAGATGAAGCGCAAAACTCAAGGAATTTCTAATCATTTCAGGAATTATAGAAGCAATACTTACCGTAGTAAGTTTAAATTTAGGAATATGAAATAAAATATTATCAATTTCATAATATGGAATATGAAAGAAAATAATATCATTTACGAATATTGAAAGAAAATAACATCATTTACGAGAAAAATAATATCCTTTACCTTAGAAGAATACTAGATCTGACTGGAATATCAGAGTTTATGTTGAGAAAATCTTGCTCTGTTATCCACACTCAAAATATCCTTATGTTCACAAGAAATACGCTCAATATTATAGAGAAAGAATTTTCTGATTCTGGTGTGATTTTTATTTCTTAACTAAGCAACCTATTTATAAAAAAAATGCCAGCACACCAGAACTGACCAATCTTCACACGGTTTTGAAAATGAGACTGCAGTATGCTTATTTTGAAAAAAGGGAATACAAAGGCAGACCTTCCACCTCCATCATTCCGACACATGTTTTTAATTTTATTAAAAACATTTATAATTATTAAAAGAATTCAAATTCAATTTGCTCTCTTCCATCTCATTTTATTTTTATACCATGAATTTATTATAATAATGTTACCATTTCAATTATAAAATTATACTTTTATATTATCACATTATACTATTATAATATAATATTATAATAATATATTTGAATAAATATTTTATCGGAGAAGATAAAATGCCAACTTTCAACAAATGTCTCATACTAAAAATTCATCCATTTATAACAAAATTAAACAAATATTTACTTATCATATTTATCAATAATTTTTATTTTATTCATCAATTATTATTCACAATTAATATTATAGAATCACAATATTAACAATCAGGTCGTTCCTATGAAAGAGGGGGCTTTCCAATAAGAATTTCTCCTCATTAGCGCGCAATTATATAACCTAACCCCTTTCCTCGACAGAATTTTCTAGACATTGTCAAGAATGCTATCTAATAAAATCATTTCAATAATAGGTGTGACAATTATTGATTTAATAATGTGAAATACTGTGCAATGGTTACTGTGACAATTATTGAATCAATAATATGCAATTATCAATGTAGCAAATATTGAATCAATAATGTAAAATACTGAACAGTAATTACTGTAACAATTATTGAATGAATGACTTCTTACGTAAGAATCAATAACTAGAAATTACTGTGCAATACCGTGTGCTACTGTGCAATAATGCGTATTACTGTACTTTTATCATCGGGTATTTTAATATTTTAACGGTAAAAGTTTTGTCGTTATTTTTATAAAAAGTTTACTTCTGTCGCTTTCTATATCCGACAGTTATTCCGTTATGGGGTCAGCCAATGATTGCACCGTCGTACGAATATTCCCCGATAAAAAGAATATTCCCCGACCAAATGAATATTTCCCGACACAACGAATATTTTATGACCACTTGCTTACTTTGTAAAATTTGCACATATCACCCATAACTTATCATATTTATCAAATCAACACCTTACTATTTAAAATAATATATGGAGGAAATTAAATCTTATTCATAAAAAGTTGGAGTCTTACAACCTCTCCTCCTTATGAAATTTCGTCCTCAAAATTGACTTACGTACCTGGAATTTCTAAGAGGTGAGGATACCTTGCTTTTATTTCAAATTCTAACTCCCAGATCATTTTCTCAATATCATGGTTTCTCCATAAAATTTTGACTTGAGGTATAACCTTTGAACGTAGAACATGTTTCTTCTTATCCAAGATCTTGACAGGTACCTCCTCATACGTTAAATCTTCGGCTATCTCATCTGGTTCTAATTCAATAATGTGGCTTGGGTCTTTCACATATTTACGTAGTATAGATATGTGAAAAACGTTATGAACACAAGATATACTTGGCGGTAAGGCTAGTCTATAGGCCACAGTTCCTACTCGATCGACGATTTTAAATGGACCAATAAATCGTGGGTTAAGCTTTCCTCTCTTTTCGAATCTCGTAACTCCTTTCCATGGAGCAACACGTAACAATACATGGTCTCCGACATTAAATTCCATGTCCCTTCGATAAAGATCAGCATAACTCTTTTGTCGATCTTGTGCTGTTTGTATACGTTGCCGAATCATTTGAATCTTTTTCGTAGTCATGCGTAAACTCCAGTCCCAATAATGTTGCTTCACCCACCTCATCCCAGCATAATGGAGAACGACATTTTCGTCCATACAATGCCTTGAATGGAGCCATGAGTCGGTTCTACTCGTATATTTGACATCATCACGTGGGTCGTTGGAGTCTTTAACTCTATCTTCATCCTTTGTAAGTCATACAAAATGAGCCTTTGTGTTGACAACATCGCACTCGTTCCCTCATATGATCTTCTACTCAACGCGTCAGCTATCACGTTCACTTTTCTAGGATGGTATTGAATGGTATGGTCGTAATCTTTCAACAACTCGAGCCAACGTCGTTGTCGCAGGTTGAGTTCGTTATGGGTGAAGACATATTTGATGCTTTTGGAGTATATTAGGATGTCATCAATAAAGATAACCATGAAATGATCCAAATAGTTCTTGAATATTCGGTTCATCATATCCATGAACGCAGCATAAACATGGGTCGATCCGAAAGACATAACTAGAAATTCGTAATGCCCATATCGAGTTCTAATGGCAGTCTTTGTAATGTCATCAATTTTAATCTTTAAATGATGATATCCAAAACAGAGATCGATCTTTGAAAAGAATTGCTCACCTTGCAACTAGTCGAACAAGTCATCAAATGCGAGGTAACGGATACCTCTTTTTGATGGTGACTATAGTTTAACTCCCGATAGTCAATACAAAGTCGCATACTCCCGTCTTTCTTCTTTACGAATAAAACAGAAGCACCCCAAGGCGATGTACTAGGACGTATAAAGATGATGTCTAACAACTCCTGTAGTTGGACCTTTAACTCCTGAAGTTCAATAGGATTAATTCGATATGGGGTTTTGGAAATGGGTTTTGTACCGGGTTCAAGGTCAATAAAAAATCAACTTCACGTTCCGGGGGTAGGCCAGGAAGTTCTTCGAGAAATACATTAGGGAATTTATTAACAACAAAAATATCATTCAAATCTGACGTATTCTTGTTTAAATCGATGACATGAGCTAAGAAAGCTCGACATCCGTTTTTCAATAAACGAATAGCTTTATGACTTGAAATGATAGTGATTGATTTTAGTTGTTTGGTTGTTTGAATTCGCATAACAGGTTAGTTAGGAATATGAAAGCTAACAACCTTACAAAAATAATCAATTTTATCATGATGAGTGGTTAACCAGTCGATTCTTAAAATCACATCAAATGCAAGTATTTTCAAAGAAATGAGATCAACAGGTAATGTGAGGGTGCCAATTTGAATTAAACAAGATTTGTAAACTGTGGATGTAATGAAGGTTTCTCCCAACGGAGTTTCAACAGATAAGTCAAAGTCTAATTTCTCAGGTGTAAGGTTCAAACGTTGAGCACAAGTAGGTGAAATAAAAGAATGGGTAGAACCGGTATTTAATAAGGTATAGACTTCGCAAGAGTTTATGATTAGCTTACTCGTGATAACTTTGTCCAGGTTCCTCACTATTTGGGTAGTCACGGCAAAAAGCTCTCCCCTGAATCACCGACTTTGACTTGTCTGGGACAGCCTTTGGTGTCACCATCCCAGCTGAACTTGACTTCGCTATAGGGCACACTCGAGCTATGTGACCTTCCTTTCTGCAATTATAGCACACCTTGGATTGCTGTGTGCAGTTTAGACTGATGTGTCCCTCTTGTTCGCATTTGTAACATACGACCGGTGGTCGTTCCCCTCCCCTAGAAACGGTTTTTGGTGTTGGTGCTGCTGTCGATGTCTTTCTGTCGTCATTGTTGAATATTCGCTTTTTGAAATTTCCACCTGACTCGCTTCTTCTATTATCTTAGCAATGATTACCACCGAAGTGGTTACCATTTCTGGATGATAATTTCCTCCACACTGGTTATCATTGTTTCGATGACTGTTGACACCGGTACGACTATGGTTGTTGTCCTTTAGTTGAACAGTCTCATTATCTCGCTCCAATAATTAAGCCCTATTCATAACATCTGAATACAAACAGAGTTTATGAGAAACGAGTTATTAACGAATTTTAGGTTTCAAACCTCTCAAAAACATTCGTGTCATTCGTTCCTCATTATCCACTAAATGGGATGCAAACCGAGATAATTTCATAAACTTGGCCTCGTATTGTGATACAGTCATATTTTTTTGTTCCAGTTTGATGAATTACACCTCCTTCATATGACGAATACTTTCTGGAAAGTACTTGTCGTTGAACAATTCCTGGAACTTCTCCCAAGACATCTTAAGTGCGGAAAGTTGAGTACGTTTCACAGATTCCCACCTGTAATCTGCCTCTCCACGCAATATAAAGTTGGTGAAGGGAACCTTTTGCTCTTCTATACATCCTAGAACATCAAATATTTTGGTGATCTACTTAATCCAAGTTTCTGCCTTTAGTGGCTCTAGCTTTCCCAAAAACTCCGGCGGTCCCAACTCCTTGAATTGCTTAGCAGTGACCAGCCGTGAGTTACCATTGTTTTCACTTGCATTTTGAACAGAAGTCTCTCTCGTCTGGTATTGCATGAATTGTAGAAAGCTCCTAAACACCCCATCATTCATCATTTGGTCAGTGGTGTTGTTTACAGAAGGATTATTGCCTTCTTGAGGCACATTATCCTGGTTATTGATTGGCGGTATCTCAATGGTCTCATATGCTCCATTTCTTATCTCCCAATTTTTAGATGACATTCTCAAATACTGCCATAAAACAAGGGTTAATTAAAGAAGTTGGCATGTCACATATTATCCTTATATTATGTGTAACGACCGAGAAATTTCACTTAGTTTAAAATTTAAGTTTTGAATATTATTTGTATTGTGTGTTTAAATGTCGTTTTATGACCTAGGATGGTGATAATATTGTAGTATTTTTGTTACGTGCAAGAATAAATAATTAAGAATTTTGAAAACAAAAATAAAAATTTACGAGAAAGTTTGCGTAAAAACACTATTCACGTGAAGAACGATACGAGTTAGGTTTTGACCTTAGGAGTTAGGTTTTGACCCTAGGTTCTTTTGAAAGATCCGTACGTCGTATTGACTTTCCGTTTCAAGATCCATCGGTAATACGTCGTGAAAAGTTTTATTGTCCAATAAAAATTTTCTCCAAAAAATGTCGTACTTGACACCTCGTGCTTTAAAATTTTCTTCTGTTTTTGGACTTTTCGGTATTTTCATTTTGACAAGTTGCTTTGTCGTGTTTACACTAAAAAAATGCTTTGTCGTGCTTACACTGACAAAATTCAATGTCGAGCTTAGTAGATATTTTTGGTTGCAAGCTGCTGTGTCGAGCTTGGTAGATATTTTTGGTGGCAAGCTGCTGTGTCGAGCTTGGTTGCAAGATGCTGTGTCGAGCTTGGTAGATATTTTTGGAGGCAAGCTGTTGTGTCGAGCTTGATTGCAAGTTGCTGTGTCGAGCTTAGTAGATATTTTTGGAGGCAAGCTGATGTGTCGAGCTTGGTTGCAAGCTGCTGTGTCGAGCTTGGTAGCTATTTTTAGTGGCAAGCTACTGTGTCGAGCTTGGTGGCAAGCTGCTGTGTCTAGCTTGGATGCAAGCTACTGTGTCGAGCTTGGTAGATATTTTTGCTAGCAAGCTGCTGTGTCGATCTTTGTTGCAAGCTGCTGCGTCAAGCTTGGTAGATATTTTTGTGGCTTAAAGACCAAAATACCCTAACTTAGGAAATCCTATAAATAGGCCATTCCTCCTTCACTTAAATTCACCAATTCACAAAATTATAATCTCAAGTTGCAAAGAAATAGTTAAAGCTTGCAACTATAAGAGGTAACATCTCTAGTCGTTGTTATGTTCGATTTTATTTCATTTTATAGTCTATAAAGCTCAAGAACATAAGTCGTGGCCATGTTCGAATTTTCCAACTTCGTGCTCTTCATAAGTTCTTGAGCAAGACGTTATTATATTCAATTTTATGTAATTGTATAGTAGAAATGTCAAGAACACAAGTCGTTACCATGTTCGGATTTTCCAACTCCATGTTTCTTCATGTGTTCTTGAGCAAATCTAGTATTATTTAAGTTTATGTTATTTCATTTATAAAATGTTATAATCACATATGCAAGTAGATATAATGCCCAAATTATTTTAATTATGAAAACCAAAAGCTCAAGAACATAAGTCGTTACAATGTTCGATTTTTCGTTCTTCGCGTTCTTCACGTTCTTTGCGTTCTTCGCGTTCTTCGCGTTCTTCGTGTGTTCTTGAGTAAAAGTCATAAATTTTACATAAGTAGGTTTATGATTTTATTTTTTTATGTTATGATGTTTTATTAATTGTTAGAACATGTTATCCTAGCAAATTAATGATTGCGGTATCATGTTTTACCAAATGAAATGAAGAATTGTGAACAAAATCACAGTTCTGACATTTCTGTCCATTTTCCAAAATTTTAAAATGGGATTTTGTTTTTGAAATGAATAAGAACATTGTAGAGACGGAAGTTAAGAGCGCGTAGGCGCAAGAATCACCCAAAAATGTTTTAAAACGAAGAAGTTATGGCAGTTTCCGTAAAGGACGTCAAAGCTAAAAATTTGTTCGATGCTCTCGGATTTAAGGGCTTAAAAGAGCTAGGTTAAGTTAAGTTATTATATGACATATAAAGTTATATAAAACGATGAATCTAACCGCTTATGCACTATATGATTGCGTAGGGTTATTTAACAAGGTTACGCTTATTGTTTATTATACTAAACACCAAGGCAAGTTTTTTTTTCGCACTATCTGCAAACTTTTTATTTTCATTGCAAGTTTTTCCTCACTCTGTGCAAACTTTCTATTTTCATTGCAAGTTTTCTAACTTACATAACTTTATATATTGCGCAAGTTTTCTATCTTTAAACTCACTACCTTACGCAAGTCTTCTATACTTAATCTTATGACGTTACTTAAATACCTTTCGATATCTTATACCGAACCAGGTTATTACCCATTTATTGAAAAAGTTACTGCTATTGTTTCAGCATAACTTAAGAAATGAATCTCTTATTCATATGATATTGAATTGTTGTTTATCAAGCATAAACTGTTAGTCAAACTAAATTATTTTGGTAAGACATCCTATACTGAGTTGAATTTACCCTTAGTGTGTGGGTATTACCCTAAATTGGGTTTTCTAAATGTGTGTCTATGAATAGACAATAGAAGTAGGATGATATGCATACTCCTAGGCTACTGAATAGGCTAATCCCCTATCTCAGATCCAAATACGTAAATTTTTAAGTCTGTGTGACTGAAAGAAATGGTTGAGTGAAATAAAAATTCCAAAAATGGTCGTCAACCCTCAATGAAGTGAAATTGTTGAACTATCGTTTTCTTCAAATTAAACATTTTGTTTATAAATATAAACTTGCTGAGCATATCATAGCTCATTCTTGCAAATTATTCCCTTTGTAATTTTAGATGATAAATCCGGAACGTCTGGGATGCATAATGGAAAGAAGCTATGCTTAGATTAGTTTTAGATTACTGTCTTTATTAATGTTAGTCTTATAAGGCTTTTTGTTGTAATAAGAACACAATGTGGAGAACCATGTAACCAAACATATTATATGAAATATATTATCATCTTTTGTTTTCGCAAGCGTGTTACTATTACATTATTAGTTGTTTTAGCAATATTATTAAACTACTACAGTATCCATATGAAACTATACATCTGAATGAGGGTATTGAATGACTTTGGGAGTTCTGTAAGCACTGAGGTCGCTCCTCGGTTCCAAGAACAATCTTATCGTTAATACTATGAATGTCAAATAGATAGGAACTATTGATATGAAAGAAATATACATAAGATATAAACCTATTCATCCAAGTGAGGGTATCCAAACATAGAGACTGTTCTGACGGGAACTATTATTTGTTATGGGATACTGTGAATATTGGAGAGATATGAATTATATATTATGGAATATTTCTTGACGTAAGCACCAAATCAGCTACGGGAAGTGTAGAGAATTTGGGGGCGTCGCATTCTGACCGACCAATTAAATAACAAATAAGCTTAGGTAGGACACACTAGCAAAGGTTTTACTCGTCTCTCCCCTTCTAGTTCTAATCCCAGATCTCCGCAAGGGATCATATCCCTAAGCTCTGATACCAATTGTGACGCCCCCAAAATAGGTCCACACAACCATTTTGAGTCGCCAAATATATGGTACAGAATCCAAATACAAAACTTTTATAGCAAACTGTCATGCAAAATATGACCACACAAACTGTGAGCTTCAATACAGATATTATGTCGTATATAATACGAAAATATCAATGCTCAAATTAAGTCCTCATTACAATTATTATCACACTATTTTACAAAATAGTGAGGACTACTATAGCACAATCTCGGACCATCACTCCATTCCCCGGCTAGTCCTAGCTATATTCTTATTTCCTGAAGAGAACAATAAAAAAAAGGGTGAGTTCAACTAGCCCAGTAAAGAATATTATGACCAAGATAATGAAGAATAAATTATCTTTAGCCTTTAAAAATAACAAATTAGATAAAATATAATGGACAACAAATTTTAGATCAACAACTACAGCGGAAATAACATTCCATTAGAAGAGTTAAGTAGAAAATGATGTCTACTATCTTCTATGATTTAAAAGTCCATCATCAATATTTTATCCCTGTAACATCAATTAATAAATATTTTAACTCAATAATTTATCTATGCACTATGAGCCAAAGATATTCATTTGTATTACCAGTGGTCATGATCATGCCAAACACCTATCCATCTTTGCACTACGGGCCAAAGATATTCATCAATCCACAGTTCATCTTTGCACTACGGGCCAAAGATAACTTTCACCATAATTTAAGACTAAGGATGATGAAAAATAATATAAAGAACGAATCAAGTGAGATCAAGGACAAATATTAGAAAATTGTAATTTAATTTATCCAAGTTCAAGAATGTTCAAATTGTCAACATAATAATCAATTGTGGAGCAAAATTCAAGAATGATATTCATATATCAAAAATAATTTGGACAGAAAAGAAATTAATTTTTATCGTGAATAGTATCCCGTGAATAGTATCTTATATAAATAGTACCCCGACATAAAAATATTAAAATTTGATAAGAAAGTTTAGACCAATAATCTAGTGAAATGATATTAGATGAAGCGCAAACTTTAAGAATTTTCTAATCATTTCAGAAATTATAGAAACAATACTTACCATAGTAAGTTTAAATTTAAGAATATGAAATGAAATAATATCACTTTCATAATATGGAGTATGAAAGAAAATAATATCCTTTACGGATATTGAAAAAAAAATGACATCCTTTACGCGAAAAATAATATCCTTTACCTTAATAGTAAAGTAGTCCTGATTGGAATAACGGAGATTATGTTGAGGAAATCTTGCACTATAAGCTACACTCAAAATATTCTTATACTCAAAAGAAATACTCACAATATTGCAGTAGGAATGTAAAAACTCAAAATTTTGCATTCTTGTTACTAACCCTGCAGAGGGCAAAACTGTCATTTACCTTCCGGAGACAACCCTGGAAGTTCAAACCAAAGACAGAAACCCTGACGACAACACCAAAAAATCCAATTCAACCCCGACGAAAATACCGGGATGTCAAGTCAAGCCCCGGTCACAACCCGGGAGGTACATCAACCCCGACGACAACCCTGGGAGATCACACTCAACCCCGAAGCATCAAATCATCCCCAAAGACAATCCTGAGAAGCCAAGTCAACCTCAGAGACAACCCTAAGGATGAACAGAATCGATTGGGTTAAAGCCTCAGAGACATCCCCGAGAAAACAGTTAAAGGCAATGACAACACAGGAGACAACCCCTGGTGGGGCAAAACGATCATTTTACCAACTTGAAGCCAATCTGGTCAAAATCAAGTCGAATTGATGCAATGAAGGTCGGAAAGAGCCATAACATCGATCCCGAGTGAAAACAACACAATACAGCTCAACGGACAAACTGCAAAAAATAAAGATCCGGTTATAAACCCATCTTCTTGTATTCAAAAAAGGTTAAGTCTTATGTCATTGTGATGCTCTCGGAAAGGGCTTTCTGGCAAGGTATAGCACGCCTCAAACGGACGCTCTGATCAAAAGTTATGAAGATTCAAACCTGACATCGTGTTGCTTAGAGTGCACGCACTTCAAGACGACGGGATCCACGGGAGTGGGCCCCACTTGGGGAGCCACAGGTAGACCCGCGGCTGCCACGGTTACACCTGCAACCATCGGGTCTTTAAATATAAGACCCCCCATTGCCAAAAAAAGAAAAAAAAAAGAAAAAGCTCTGAAACTCCTCCCGTTTCGTCCCTTAGCCCTACTTCTTGTACTCCAAACTTCAATTTTATTCTTCTAACACGTTTTTATATGTGTATTCTACGACATATCAAAAATTAACCGGTGAAAACGTCTATTTGAAGCCTACCAAGTGGCAAAAAGCCCGTGTAGTAGTCCATTATAAGTATTTTTACGACCTTAACTCGTTTTCTACTCTATTACGTATCTTTGTGCGTGCACGTAAAGTTTCATCTTCTGGTTTTGCCTGAAACTCAGTTCCGTGGCCGTGTTTGTTTACTTTTTAGTACATTTTAGTACATATATACGTTTTTTTGCATTTACACAGCCTAGATCGTCGATCCATGACTTTTACTCACTTTTATGTACATATATATATATATATATATATATACGTACTAACTTATTCGGCATGGATCACTGATTCGTGGCCTTTTTAGCTTTATTATATATATATATTTAACTATATATATACTAACTTTTATTTTCGTCGGGCCTGGATTGCAAATTCGTGGCCCTTTTACTGCTTTTATATATATAACTATATATATATATATATAATTTTTCTGACTTTGTTTGGCCTGAATTGCTAATTCGTGGTCTTTATTAATTTAATATATATATATATATATATATATATATAAACTGTATATATTAATATATATATTTCAGTTTGGCCTGGATTAGAAATTCGTGGCCTTTTTACTATTTTTATAAATATATATATATATATATATATATATATATATATATATATACATTCTGTCAAGCCTGGATCATTTCATGGCTGCTTATAGCTTTACTATATATATATTTACGTTCAGTTGAGCCTGGAGACATTCGTGGCTCTTTACCGCTTTTATATATTTATATTTACTTTTCTGTCAAGCCTGGATTACTCAGTGGCTCTTTTATAGCTTTTATATATATATATGTATATATATTTACTTTTCTGTAAAGCCTGGATTACTCCGTATCTCTTTTACAGCTTATATATATATATATATATATATATATATATATATATATATATATATTTCTGTACGTGCCTGGGATTGAAAATTCGTCGCCCTTTACAGCCTTCGTATATATATAATTATATATATATATATATATATATATTCTTTATTCATTGTGATTAAATATCTGTTTTAAATATTCATTTGATATGAATTTGTTTTAATATAAAATTGGCGCATTAGATTTATTTAAATCTCACCCTTTCTACCTTTCAAACAGTTCAAAATAGGTCCAACCGGAACCGAGAGGCTAGAATGGCTAAGATTTATTTAAATCTAGTTTTCTTTCTAGTTTCGTTAAATATTAAAGCAACCTCGCGACCCTTAGATCGATATCTAGTGGGAACGAGAAGCTTTGGCTACGCGCATGCAAGGATTTGACTGATGAATTCTTTGTTTTGCGACGTCTAGATGTAAATATACATTCTTTGTGAATATCTGTGTTGTGCAGGTTTTCTTGGCCTATCTCTGTGAGCCTAGGAATCGTGAGATTTATGATCAAACTGATCAGAATCTGATTTCCACGATGGACAACTCCATATTACAAATGTACCCTGCTAGTTTTTCTGTAAAAAATGTACATCCGAAAGACCTTAAAATAGTTATCCGGGTTTAAGGTCTCAAACATAATGAAATATGATTTGTCGTGCTAGAGTCACTCCAATAGCTGTCTTGCCCATGAGAAGACCGGCATTTGTATATATTTTGTGGTCGAGGATGCTTCGCAGCCCGACAATCATCATCCAAATCGAGCCAAAGGCTTAAAAGAATAAAAAATAGAAGTATCAACATACTTCAATTCCTATGCAAGCAAAAGGGTTTGAAAACTTTCAAAATATCATTTTCATATCTTGCCTAAAAAAGACATTTGCAAATCAAATCAAACCCTTCGTATATAGGTTCAACGAAGCACGACAATACTTTCAAAATCAAACGTAGGCTCAATTACTTCCATCATACACACACACACATTGCAATATAAAAGGGAAATATTGAAAAGATGCTGTACCGTGTTTTTACGGGAGTTAGGGGGTGCCTAACACCTTGCCCCCACTTAACCAACCTCTCAAACTTTAGAATCTCGGTTTCAAGATCAAGTTTCGACATTGTCCAGTAATTGGACCTACTTGCAAAAATCAAACAAAACTCGATTGAGTTGGTACAACCACTTCAAATCTACCAACTGGCGACTCTGTAAAACGTTCAAATCGTCGACATGATACATGTTGGCCTTTTCCTAAAAAACTTCACCGTTCATAAAACAGATAAGACGAATAAGGGTAGAAAACAACAAAATTTAGGAAGAGAGAAAGATCAGGTCCAAAAGTTGACCGAATTTTTTCCCGACGTCGACAGGTGGCGACTCTGCTGGGGACAGTAGAGGGCTTAGGCCGCGTTCAAATCTTTTCAAAATTCCTTTTATATCTGTATGTTTTTGAATACTACATTTACATTGAATGGATGTGAATGAATGCTTTATTGCTTTATATTAGTGCTTCGCACAATGCCATTATTGTTGGGTTTGTACGAAATCGTGATGCAATCAAGTTGTAAAAATTAGTGGAAGCATGGTATATCAGAGTTTAAAAAATTTCTATAAAATCATTACCCGGATCATCCTTTATGCAAATTATTAATTTAAAACGATAAATAAGAAGTTATAGAATCATACCCTTGTAAAACGAAGCTTCCACATGCACGAGTTCAACTCCTTGTTCTTCGTGATCTCCTTGAATTTCCGGGTTAGATTCCTTCCTTTGATCAACGTTAGCCACCCAAGTATTTGGCCTCTAGAGGTGATCCACCAAGGAAGATGAATTATCAAGAAGGAGGGTGGTTGGCTTAGTTTTCTATCCTCTATAGAAAAGGAGTACTCTCCAACAATTGGAATTGCCTCAACTGATATCTATTATAAGACTCCTCTTATATAGATATTGGTCAACCCTTCTAATCCTATTAGACATGGGATTTTTTTTAATTAATTAAACTCCTTTAATTAATTTAGGCTTCCCACCACATGGAAAATAATTAATTAAATTCATTTAATTAATTTGTCTCCTAATCTTATTAGGAATAAATGAGAGTACTAATATTAAATTAATTACTAAATTCCTTTAGAAATTAAAATAATAATAATTGTAATAATATTAATAAGACTCCTCATATTAATTTATATTTAATATTTCCAAAATATTAAATAATAAACATTAAGCTATTTAATTTATTCTATCACTATAGATTAAATTAATTACACTTAATGTATTATTACGATTATGCCATTACCTTCTTAAATAATTATTCTTCCTTTTATGGTGTGACCCTTTAGGTTCTCTATATTAAACCGCTTGTGAATAAATCAATTAGAACAATTCTAATCTTATTTAAATAAATAAATTAAACTAATAATCTATTTAAATAAATAATATTTATTCTACAATAGGGATAAGCCACCCTAGCGATCAACGACTTTCTAGATAATATAGATTTCAACATTAATCATAAAAGAACCTGTGAGTAAATAGTTACCATACAATTCAATCCTTCCACCATATAATGTCCCAATTAAATATAAGACATGAATTTACTGTCAAGTCGTATTTTATTTAATTATATGTATTTCGATTAGAAAATGCACAACTCCAAATAATGCAAATTAGAAACTCCTTTCTAATTTCATTTTACCTTGGCCAAGGATTCCTGGGTTGTCATTTAACAAATCACATAGGGCATATCTCCTCTTTTACTAGAGGTGCTAGATTCTTTATTGATCATTCATTATCTCCATATGTAACTCATTATACCCAAGCATACCCTTTTATATACCCTAAAGGACTTTAAGGAATAAGTCAAAATATAATTCATTACATACAAGATACTATGATAATCTCAAGTACAAGGATCACTTGTACTACTATCACATTAGGAATTCCTATTGACAGGCGAGTAAAACTCCATTAGGTATTCCATAGCGAGTCACGTTCAGTGAACTTATTCTCCAATAAGCACCTACATACTTGCTTTAGTGTCTCCACACAAATGATCATGAGATCAATCATCCTCATCCAATGAGCAAGCAACATATGTACCAATCTATCCGAATTTACTAATCCCCTTTTTAGTAATCCCACGATTGGGAACTATTTTAGTTTTAGAGCTTTCTAAGAATTTAGATCTCATTAGCATGATCATCATCATGATTCTAAAAGCATTGCTTAAAACTATGGGTTATTTACATATTATAAAAATAGCACCATGTAGATAATTAAATGCCTTTAATAAATGAATATTTTATTATTAAATAAATAAGATTGTTTACAAAGTACGTGCTTTATCATCATACATGATTGGCTTGTATGCACACTACTATCAATCTTCCACTTGCACTAAAGCCAATCGCCATGGTATCTCATACCCATCTTCTCTAAGTGACGATCAAACTGCTGTTGTGTTAAAACTTTAGTAAATGAATCTGCAATGTTGTCTTGAGAGTCTACACGCTCCAAGGTGACGTCTCCTCTTTCAATGATCTCCCTGATCAAGTAAAATCGCCGCAACACGTGTTTAGATTTCTGATGAGACCTGGGTTCCTTAGCCTGTGCAACTGCTCCTATGTTGTCACAGTAAACGGGAACTGCTTTTCCAATGCTAGGAACCCACACCAAGTTTAGTTATGAATTTCTTCATCCAAACAGCTTCCTTTGCAGCTTCACTTGCAACTATATACTCTGCCTCTGTCACTGAATCAGCAACTGTTTGCTGCTTGGAACTCTTCCAACTCACTGCGCCTTCGTTCAAGGTAAACACATACCCTAAAACAGATTTACTGTCATCTTGGTCTGTTTGAAAACTTGAGTCCGTGAATCTCCGAGTTTTAATTCAGACCCACCGTAGACAAAAAAAATATCTTTAGTCCTTCTCAAGTACTTTAGGATATTCTTCACTGCCTTCCAGTGCTCTTCTCCAGGATTCGACTGGTATCTGCTCGTTACACTAAGTGCATGAGCAACATCCGGTCTAGTACATATCATACCGTACATGATAGATCCTATTGCAGAAGCATAAGGGATCTTACTCATACGGTCTCTCTCCTCAGGTGTCTTTGGGGCCTGTTTCTTGGAGAGATGTATTCCATGGCTCATCGGCATGAGACCTCTTTTGAATCTTCCATGCTAAACCTCTTTAGCATCGCATCAATGTACGTTCCTTGGGATAAACCAAGCATCCTTTTAGATCTATCTCTATAGATCTTTATCCCCAAAATATAGGATGCTTCTCCCAAGTCCTTCATGGAGAAGTGTTTAGATAACCAGGTTTTAATCGATTGTAGCATAGAAATGTCATTCCCTATCAGTGATATATTATCAACATATAATACAAGAAATGAAACTACGCTCCCACTAACCTTCTTATACACACATGGTTCATCGTCGTTCTTGATAAAATCAAACTCTTTGATTGTCTCATCAAAACGAATGTTCCATCTACGAGAAGCTTGCTTCAATCCATAAATGGATCGTTGCAACTTACAGACTTGATTTGTTCCAACCTTTGAAATAAATCCCTCTGGCTGTGTCATATACACATCCTCCTCAAGTTTCCCATTGAGGAAGGCCGTTTTCACGTCCATCTGCCAGATCTCATAGTCGTTATAAGCTGCAATCGCAAGCAAAATCCTAATGGACTTGAGCATAGCTACTAGTGAAAAGGTTTCATCATAGTCAACTCCATGTCTTTGTTTGAAACCTTTTGCAACCAGTCGGGCCTTATAGGTCTCTACCTTGCCGTCCGCTCCAGTCTTTCTTTTAAAGACCCATTTACACCCAATAGGCTTAATGCCTTCAGGTGGTGAAACCAAAGTCCATACTTTATTTTCATACATGGAGTCCATTTCAGATTTCATAGCTTCAAACCAGTTTCCTGAGTCTTTATTACTCATAGCCTGTTCGTAATTCATTGGATCATCATCATTCATGATGTGTACCTCATCGTCATCCTCTATAACGAATCCATACCTCTCAGGTATCTTCGGTACTCTTCCAGATTTACGAACAGGGTGTGGTATAGTAGGTTCTTCTACTTAGTCAGGTACCTGACTTTGATCCGTGGTAATTTGTGGTTCTTGAACTTCTTCAAGATATATCTTACTCCCACTGACCCCTTCATGGATAAACTCTTTTTCCAAGAAGGCAGCATGTTTCGTAACAAACACCTTTTGATTAGTTGGATGATAGAAATAATACCCTAAAGTTTCTTTAGGATATCCCACAAATCTACACTTATCGGATTTAATCTGTAGCTTATCATTTTCAAACTTTTTGACATAAGCTGGGCAACCCCAAGTCTTAACATGCTTAAGATTTGGTTTCCTCCCCTTCCACATCTCATATGGAGTCTTTGGGGCGGATTTGGTAGGTACCTTGTTAAGTAGGTATGCAGCCGTTTCTAGGGCATATCCCCAGAAAGAAATTGGACGGTCGGTAAAACTCATCATGGATCGAACCATGTCCAACAGTGTTCGATTTCTCCTTTCAGATACTCCATTTAACTGTGGTGTACCTGGAGGAGTCCATTATGAGATTATACCATTTTCTTTGAGACAATTGAGAAACTCACCGCTTAAGTATTCTCCACCTCGATCTGATCGAAGTATCTTTATACTCTTGCCCGTTTGTTTCTCTACTTCACTTCTGAATTCTTTGAACTTTTCAAATGATTCAGACTTGTATTTCATTAAATACACATATCCAAATCTTGAGTGATCATCAGTGAAAGTAATAAAATAAGAATACCCACCCCGTGCACTTGTTGTCATAGGTCCACAAACTTCTGTGTGAATCAATGCCAACAACTCTGTAACTCTTTCTCTTTTTCCACTAAAAGGAGATTTAGTCATTTTACCCATGAGACAAGAATCACAAGTTGGATATGATTCATAAGCAGATAACTCAAGGAGCCCATCTTTATGCAACTTGGATAATCTTGCTTCATTGATATGACTGAGTCTACAGTGCCACATGTAGGTATAATTAATATCATCTCTTTTCCTTTTCTTAGTTTGTTCAATTTGAAAAATATTTTCTTGTAAGTCAAGTGTATAAAGTCCATTTCGTAAATTTCCAACACCATATACAACATCGTCTTTATAAATAGAACAACTATTGTTCTTTATAACAACGTTAAATCCTTCCATATCCAATACAGAAATTGAAATAATGTTTTTAATAATATTCGGAACATAATAACAATTATTAAGATAAATGGACTTGCCCGAAGGCATTGTTAAATAATAAGTTTCTACAGCTAATGCAGCAACCTTTGCTCCATTCCCCACTCGTAGGATCACCTCATCATTGTTCAGCTTTCTACTTCTGACCAGTCCCTTCACATTATTACATATGTGAGAACCACAGCCGGTATCCAATACCCAAGTAGAATTTTGACTTTCTGAAAAATTAATTTCAATCATGAACAAACCTTGACTGGAAGTCGAAGCTTCTCCAAGCTTCTTCTTTGCCAGAAACTTCTTGCAGTTCCTCTTCCAATGACCCGGTTCGTTGCAATGGAAGCACATTCCTTTGCTAGCTGGATCAGATTTTTTTTGTTCCTTTATGTTCACTTTACCCTTGGTCATCCGAGATCGGAAGAGCTCCTTAGATATCTCATATCTAGCAGTCCTACTTTGTTCACCATACAACTTCTTGAGTTGAATCAACATAGTAGGAGCATCCATGTTTTCGTGCTGACGCTGAAGCTCGTTATTCATGGATGCGAGCATGATGCATTAAGCCACAGATGCATCATCTTGCCACTTTACAATGGTGGCAATCTCTTCCTCAGAGGCTGTTTCTAGAACAGTTCCAGGGACAGGTGAGTTTAGGACATAAGAAATCTTTTCAGCAGTGAGAACTGTTCTCAGATTTCTTAGCCAGTCCGTATAATACGACCCGGTAAGCTTATTAGCATCAAGTATGCTTCGCAGTGAAATTAGTGATTTTGACATTTTTAAAATTCTGCATGTGAAAAACAACATTTTAGCAAACATTCATTTTATTAATTTTGCATACCAAAATAAATTTAGGTCTTTATTTTAAATTGGTATCTCCCACTATTTTTATCAAACTATATTACCCTCACTTATATAGTTCGGTAACATCTAATTAAAGATTTGCTAGTGAGAATAAGAATCCCATTTCAAATGTATATAACCTTGTGGATAGCACAACAAGCGATATACAAATAAATAGGTAGACAACTCTTGTCAATTACATCACTATATAACTCCTTTTATTTTGCCTCTTAAATCATAATGGTCAAGTGTGTGCACATCCGAACTAAAATGATTTAAGTTAAGTCCAGCCTAGCACTTCCATAAATTCAAAAAAGAAAAATGTTCGTCCTTGTGGATAGCACAACAAGACTAGATCGTTCAATTTTCTTGATAAGCATCAAATGTGATTAATTAACATCTTAAATATGCAATACTCGCCTTGTGGATATCACAACAAGCTCAAATTAAATATTTAATACTCTATTAATTTATCATGCTAGAAGGCGACGTTCGATATTCCAAATATCATTTGAACGCTTCGGACTTAATATTATTTCTTTGAGGGATTTGTTATTATTTGTCTCATCTTGTTTAGCGCGCATGCACACACACACACACACACACACACACACACACATATATATATATATATATATATATATAAAATACGCGTCATTTTATTAAACATGCGAAGCATGTTTGCATAAAATATAATATATATATATATAATATTTAGCATGCAATATAGAATACTATATTCTACCCGGATTGATTATGGACTTTTATTCTAGTTTGGTTCACTAGAGCCACCAAGTGAACCAAAAGGTCAAACCTAAGAGTGCAAGAATTTAAATTTAACTATAACTATTACATTTAAACCCGGACTCCATACAAACGGGTCTTCATGCGCTCCTTGCTCCTTGGTCTCTAATTTTTTCAAGATAATTCTAACTATTTCTATTACATTAAACTATTTAATTTAAATAGAAACCTTGATCAGCAGTCAAGGGGAAGTACATAGGAGGGAGATAGAATTTTATATCAAGAAAAAAAAATAGAGAAGACGAGGTACACAGACCCTATTTAATAAAACCCATTCATTCAAGCATTCAACTAAAATAAAATCTAATCACATTGGTCAAATAGTCCATAATCAATCCCCATTTATTATCATACATATCACCATATATATCAATAAATAAATATTCATCTCATGAATTAAAACATTCCATATATATATGAGTATCATTTAATGGGCAATTTTAAATTGCATGAAATCCAATTTCAAGATTAAAATAAACTCTTTATTTTAATTATAAAATTATTTAGAATATAATATATAAATATATCATATATATATATATATATATATATATTTGATATTACCGTATATATTATATATTTATATAACGAATCAGGTTATATATATATATATATATATATATATATATATATATAAAATATAAATTCACATTTATTTTTTTAAAAAGAAGTCACCTTCTTTTATTAAAAGAGTCCTGCAGGTTTATTAAAAGAGTCCTTTCCTGATGGGTCACCTTCTTTTTGGAGTAAGAAAGAGACAACACCTTTTCCTTGCAGAATTCAAGATTAGCACCCCAAAAAAAAATTGTGATTCGTCCCCAAAAAAAAACGTCATTTTTTTTTCTTAAAAAAAATAATTTTATACAATAAAATTATGCCCAATAAATTTTTTTTAAATACATACCCATATGTATATGAAATCAAAAATAAATTAATAATTGCATAAAGGTTTGGCTCTGATGCCACTTTTGGGTTTGTACGAAATCGTGATGCAATCAAATTGCAAAAATTAGCGGAAGCATGGTATATCAGAGTTTAAAAAATTTCTACAAAACCATTACCCGGATCATCCTTTATGCAAATTATTAATTTAAAACGATAAATAAGAAGTTATGGAATCATATCCTTGTAAAACGAAGCTTCCACAGGTACGAGTTCAACTCCTTGTTCTTCGTGATCTCCTTGAATTTCCGGGTTAGATTCCTTCCTTTGATCAACGTTAGCCACCCAAGTGTTTGGCCTCTAGAGGTGATCCACCAAGGAAGATGAATTATCAAGAAGGAGGGTGGTTAGCTTAGTTTTCTATCCTCTATAGAAAAGGAGTACTCTCCAACAATTGAAATTGCCTCAACTGATATCTATTATAAGACTCCTCTTATATAGATATTGGTCAACCCTTCTAATCCTATTAGACATGGGATTTCTTTTAATTAATTAAACTCCTTTAATTAATTTAGGCTTCCCACCACATGGAAAATAATTAATTAAATTCATTTAATTAATTTGTCTCCTAATCTTATTAGGAATAAATGAGAGTACTAATATTAAATTAATTACTAAACTCCTTTAGAAATTAAAATAATAATAATTGTAATAATATTAATAAGACTCCTCTTATTAATTTATATTTAATATTTCCAAAATATTAAATAATAAACATTAAGCTATTTAATTTATTCTATCACTATAGATTAAATTAATTACACTTAATGCATTATTACGATTATGCCATTACCTTCTTAAATAATTATTCTTCCTTTTATGGTGTGACCCTTTAGGTTCTCTATATTAAACCGGTTGTGAATAAATCAATTAGAACAATTCTAATCTTATTTAAATAAATAAATTAAACTAATAATCTATTTAAATAAATAATATTTATTCTACAATAGGGATAAGCCTCCCTAGCAATCAACGACTTTCTAGATAATATAGATTTCAACATTAATCATAAAAGAACCTGTGAGTAAATAGTTGCCATACAATTCAATCCTTCCACCATACAATGTCCCAATTAAATATAAGACATGAATTTACTATCAAGTCTTATTTTATTTAATTATATGTATTTCGATTAGAAAATGCACAACTCCAAATAATGCAAATTAGAAACTCCTTTCTAATTTCATTTTACCTTGGCCAAGGATTCCTGGGTTGTCATTTAACGAATCATATAGGACATATCTCCTCTTTTACTAGAGGTGCTAGATTCTTTATTGATCATTTATTATCTCCATATGTAACTTATTATACCCAAGCATACCCTTTTATATAACCTAAAGGACTTTAAGGAATAAGTCAAAATATAATTCATTACATACAAGATACTATGATAATCTCAAGTCCAAGGATCACTTGTACTACTATCACATTAGGAATTCCTATTGACAAGCGAGTAAAACTCCATTAGGTATTCCATAGCGAGTCACGTTCAGTGAACTTATTATCCAATAAGCACCTACATACTTGCTTTAGTGTCTCCACACAAATGATCATGAGATCAATCATCCTCATCCAATGAGCAAGCAACATATGTACCAATCTATCCGGATTTACTAATCCCCTTTTTAGTAATCCCACGATTGGGAACTATTTTAGTTTTAGAGCTTTCTAAGAATTTAGATCTCATTAGCATGATCATCATCATGATTCTAAAAGCATTGCTTAAAACTATGGGTTATTTACATATTATAAAAACAGCACCATGTAGATAATTAAATGCCTTTAATAAATGAATATTTTATTAATAAATAAATAAGATTATTTACAAAGTACGTGCTTTATCATCATACATGATTGGCTTGTATGCACACTACTATCAATTATTTCATACGGCGAGACGCGATGTATATAAATGTATGTTGTGTGATTCCTCCACCAGGAGGCAAACCCGTCGGTGTTTGATTACTGGACTCAAAGGAGAATAATCCTGCGAGACTCAGGAAAGTCACCACTCAGATCTACTCCAATTGAAATATTGAATTAATTTCCCCTCTAGTAAATTGCGATTATATGGGGACCTTCACGCCAAAAAACCGCGAGAGTAGCTTGAGATAGGTCAGCCTCTGATTAACCAAATCCAAAGGAAAGCTTCTTCATGCCTTCCTCTTTCAATTCAATGTCAATTTTCCAAACTCCAATGTAAATTTCAAAATTCAATATACATGTCTTGTAAATCTTGTCATGCTATCCTGTCATCAAAAGCAACTAATCTTTATTTTACAGGATAAGATTAAAAAATCCTCAAAAATAAACACATTACATAGCATGCATCCTGTTGATATATATTCATCAAAATTAACACACATACGTTTATTGTAGGTAAAAAATGGTCCCTTCACCAGGTCGAAATCTAAGAAAGCACTAAGTCCATCTCCCGACATGTCTTCAAGTGCTCAAACTGAATCCACTCCTATTTTTAGGGAAGAGTTTGAAGGACTGAAAAACCAAATAGCCGAATTGGCTATTTTCTTGAAAGAACAAAGCAAAGGCCTTCAAGGGAAACAAACACCTGGTCATACAAAAGCATCTACACCCAGTGGCAGTCAAGATACCATAAAGAAGGGCACTCAGATTCCTGAATCCCATAACCATGATATGACCAAGAAAACCCCTGAAATCATCAGCCTCAACAAAGAGCAGGAAGCTGGTGATATTTTAAAGAAGGTCCAACAAATGGAATAAACTATCCTGTCCATCAAAGGGACTGGGCCATTTGGAAGTGTCAATTACTTAGACTTATGTATATTTCCAGGGGCTCGTTATCCAGAAAAATTTTAAGTCCCTAATTTTGAGAAATATGATGGATTAGGAGATCCCTACACACATGTGAAGGTATTCATCAAAGAACTCGGATCCTATGCAGACGACGAGAAGCTAAGAATGCAATTATTCAAGAAGAGTCTGACCGGAGAGGCCAGAGTCTGGTATGCCCGACTGGACAATTCAAAGATTCACATCTAGGAAGAGTTAGCACATTCCTTCCTTAATCAATATAGCTTTCAATCTCAGATGGCTCTAGACAGATATCAAATCACCAAAATCAAAAAGCAAAACACCGAGTCATTCAGAGAGTATGCCCAACGATGGAGGCGGGTGGCAGCACAAGTCACCCCACCTATGACTGAGTCTGAGATAGTCATGACCTTCATCGACATCCAATAAGCTCTGTATTACGAAAGGGTCCTAGAGGGCATAAGAAAACCATTATCAGAAATGATCAAAAACGGAGAGATGGCCGAGATGGGGCTAAAGTCTGGGAAGATAAAAGATCTTACCGCCTTGGAAGCTGTTGCCGAGCATATCCAATCTGGGAGTTATGGGAGTAATCCTCGGAGAATACACAAGAAAAAAGAGGAGAAAGTGCCCTTAGTACTGCAAGGATAGAATCAGAGGGGCGATTCGAGCAGCATGCCCATTCAAAGGAGGAACTATTCCCCTTTTCAAGCTCCAACCCAACCTTCTAATCCTCCATGTCAGAAAATTGCTAAGGCCAGACGCCAAAGAGTGTTCACCCCCTTAGGGGACTCATTAGAAAATGTGCTAAAATTATTGACGGCACAAAAGAAGATTGTTCAACTCCTTCCACCAACCAGTACCGGTGGATGGAATTTCGACCCAAGCAAAAAGTGTGCATACCATTCCGGATCCCCGGGCCATGATACATAAGACTGTTGGTCTCTCAAGCACAAAATCTAAGACTTGATAGAAAATAGAGAGATTGTGGTGACCAAACCGGAGCAACCTCATGTGCAAGATAATCCCCTCCCTCAACACAAAGAGGAGAGTGTCAATATGATTAGCACAAGGAATGGAGAAGGATCCAAATACCTTCGTTATGTTGGAGAGTCAACTCAATCAAGTACCAATAGCCCAGACAGTTGGGAATTCTCGGAGAGGTGGTTCCTGATAGAACATGAAATAAAGTCTATCAAGGAGCAGATTGGACAATTGGCGGATCTAGTCGTGTATTAACATCAGATAACCAAACAGCTGATAAATTAAGCCAGCCAGCATGAGGCGAGTCCTCCCACACCTGAAATTAGCCCCATTGCTATGAGGGATCATTTTCAGTTTTATGAGCATGAACCCTAGGCCGACAAGGTAGCCAAGGAAGAGAAGTTTCAAGCAGATAGGGAATTCACCTTCCAGAGGAATTTCACTAATTTGAACTAGCCGATGAAGGAAATCCACCAAATGCTGATCAATGAGGGGATGGTTACAGATCTGTTACCCCCGGTGAACCCTCGATCCAGAAAATTCAAGCCTGATAGAATCTGCCAGTATCATTCTAATGCACCCGATTATGACACCGAGGATTGCTGGGGACTTCGTCACCTAATTCAGAATCTGATTGAAAGTAGTGAGTTGATAAAAGGAAATCAAGATTGTGGTTATCCCGATGATGGGGCACTCTTTATTCCCATGGCATAGAATCTGGAAACAGTGGCTGCTATTTCCTGTGAGACAGATATAGCCATCACACCCCTGATATTGCAAGGGAAAGGGGTCCAAGAAGTATAGAATCCTGTGAGAGTGTCAGCGCCTGAGCCTTTAATACTGCCCTTCAGACTGCAATATTCGGTGGTCAGCCTGAAAAGAGTCCCATGGAACTATGGGAAGGATGAAGGTTCAACCTCAAACAACATTGCCATTGTATCAAAGGAGAATCCATTGTACCTGACTTAGTGGGTGATCAATTCAGTCATCAAAGCTAAAGGGAAAGTGGCTGAAGAGAAAATTGAAGAATTTCTCAGCAAAATGGGGCATAATGCGATCATGGTGGTGCAAAGCTTGAAAGATGCACCCAAAAAGATGTCCATCTTGGATCTGGTCTTATCCTCGGTGGATCATCGTAACATTTTGGTGAAAGTACTGGCAGAAGCCCATCTTCCAAAGATGGTAGATATTGAAAATTTTTATCACGTGATATAACACATCTTCAACATTAATGTGATATCTTTCGCTGATGATGATATACCCACTGAGGGGACGGGTCATTGTAAGGTAATGCACATAGCAGTGATGTCATCAGAGTATGTGATCGGAGGTGTGCTGATAGATGGAGGATCATCCCTAAAAATTTGTCCCTACGATACCTTGGAGAGAATGAAGATCAACCCAAACCGGATCCGTACCAGTAATGTAGTTATCCGGGCTTTCGATGGGTCTCGCCGAGAGGCTGTGGGAGAGATTTAGCTTCCACTGGAGATTGGTCCCCACACTTTCTATGTATCTTTCCAAGTACTCAAAATTACCATCGGATACAATTTATTGCTGGGAAGGCTGTGGATCTACATGACAGAAGCAGTTCCATCCACCCTCCATCAGCAGCTTAAGTACATTAATAATGGCAACCTAATCACGGTAAATGCCGAGCTAGAATACCTTGTCTGCATACAGGGAGACATGCCGGTGATCAGTCTGGATGAAGGGATTGAACCTGCAAGTTTTTAAGCTTTGGAGGTGAGCAATATTCAGTACCTACCTATTGGGGCACCAGCTTTGAAACCAAAAGTTTCTCCCGGAGTAATGACCGTTGGGCAGGAGATGGTATCTTTGGTTTTCCACCCTGGAGAAGGGTTAGGAAAAAATCAGCAAGGAATCATGAGTCTGGTGCAAATCCCGAGCCAATCAGGGAAGGCCGGATTGGTCTATTCATTCGAATCAAACCATCGAAACCCACACAAGCATCCAAAGGTTTTTGCTTCCACTATACTACTGCCAAACCTCACAGATGCTAGATTTATGAAGCCAATGAGGAAGATTCTTGCTGTTGTGTCAACCATATTGTTTCCTCCAACCATACCGATAAGTGAGAGAAAAGCCCCAAAGCCTGATGGGGAGAGCAAAAAGGGAAAGGAAAAGTTTTTGCACGAAGGACGAGACCCATTTGCTAATATATATTTTTTGATGCACTATGAGGGTATGAACGATGATATCCTATACAGTGACGAAGAAGATCAGATCCGAATTCCTCGTATCAAGAAGGGGAAGGGTGGCAGTTCAAAGAAAAACCATGGTTACAATGTAAAGGATGTCTCAGTCGTCATCAAAGAGGAGACAGACGAGCACAAAGCCTTTATCCTCCCTATCCCTAAGGATCTGACATTGGATAATTGGAGCAGCACCCCATGCTTCATTCAAAAAGGGTAAAAGGGCAAAAAATCCATCTGCCTTGACACATGGTTTCATTTACTGCTTATTTTGTTGCACAGCTATAGTAGTAACTTTTTTCATGCTTTTGCTAAATACTTTGTATGTTTAAACAGTCTCATATATTAAAGTGAAAGAATTTTGTTTTTAGGATTACATAATTGGATTTGTTTGTCATTGCTGATGAGATGCCAATCTGTCACAGTGACTACAACTTTGATGTAGAACTGAACTTCGACTTGATGAAAATTGATCAAGAGAAGATAAATGACTATGAGGTGCCCAAGTAAATCAAAGAATGGGTCGAAGATAAACCCAAACCAAACCTCAATCAAACCTCCACTGTCAATATCGGAACCTCAGAAAATCTCAAAAAAATCCAGATAGGCCTAGACCTCACCCAAGACCAAAAAGCCGACCTGATTCAACTCTTAACACAGTTCCAAGATGTGTTTACATGGTCACATGAAGACATGATTGGCTTGTCTGCTGACATTGTTATCCATTGACTCCCCATCAAAGATGGATTCAAGCCAGTCAAGCAGAAGCTCAGGCGATTGAAACCTGAATGGAGTCCGAAAGTCAAAGAAGAGGTTATTAAACAATTCAAAGCCGGCATCATCATGGTATCAACATACCCGGAATGGTTGTTGAACATAGTTCCATGCCTAAGCCCGGAGGGAAGGTACGAGTATGCGTGGATTACAGGGATTTGAACAAAGTTTATCTCAAAGGCAATTTCCCGGTACCTTTCATCCATATCCTGATAGACAATACAGCACAGTATGATATATATTCTTTCGTGGATTGCTTTGCTGGTTACCATCAAATCATGGTCGCTGAAGAGGACAGGGAGAAGACAGCCTTCATCACGCCCCGTGGAACCTTCTGTTATAAACGGTTATCATTCGGCCTCATCAATGCCGGTGCCACGTATCAGCGAGCCATGATGGGCCTGTTTCATAACATGATGCATAAGGAGATGGAGGTTTATGTGGATGACATCATCGTCAAATTTTGAAAGGAGGACGATCACATCAGCCATCTCAGAAAGTTGTTCAACAGGTTGTGTAAGTACAACCTCAAGCAGAACCCAGCCAAATGCGCTTTTGGTGTCAAATCAGGCAAGTTGTGGGGATTTCTAGTGAGTAATAGAGGCATTGAACTGGATCTCGCCAAGATTAAAGCCATCACGGAGATGTCGGTGCCCCGAACAGAGAAGGAGTTACGCGGGTTCCTGGGGAGGATCAATTTCATAAGCCAGTTTATTTCCCAGCTCACAACAACTTGTGTAACAATTATGATTTTATATAATAATTTTAAATATTTATTGAGTTAAATAAATATTTTATGTGAATTATTTATTGAGTTAAATAAATAAATTATGTGATTTATGGAGTGATTTAATTAAGTGTTATATATTAATTAAATGAATGTTTAATATTTATTTAATTAATGTATATTAATTTTATATTATAGTTCTAATTTAATTGAGATAATTGAATTAGATGAATTATGTGATGAAGTGTTACATGAATTATAATTAGCGAGTAATTATTATTATGTGACAAATTTTATGTGATTTATTGATGTTAGATTTTAATTGATTAAATTAGTTGTTTAATATTTAATTGATTAAAATATGACATTAAGATGTGTGTTAAAATGAATTATTAAAATAAAGAAAAGGATTTTAAATTATTTTGCCAAACAAGGCCCTTGTAATTGTTTTAAACTTATTTCTATCAAACGGTGCCTTAGTTATAAAAATCTGGTTTTTTTTTAAAATAAACGGTTTTACCCAAACATGACCTTATGGCTATTTAAATTCAACTTTTGTAACTTACGTAATTAGTAGTAGTTAGTGTATGTAATTATTATATGGGAGTTACATATTCTATTATATGTATATTGTATATACACTTAGTACGTTAGTTTTATAATCCTAAGTTAGTCTAAAGCTAAGAAAAGAGAGCAGAGAGGAAGAAGAGCAGAGAAGAATTTGAGAAGAAGAGAAGGAAAGAAAGGAAGAACGTAAGGAAATTACCATATTCTTCTTCAAACATCTAAGCAATAAGGGTATGTTTCATTTCCCTTAAATATTTTATGTATTTTCCTTATGATATCCATGGGTATGAACTCTCTGTGTATATGATTTAGCATGAAAGTTATACATGTATGATCTACATATATAAATTTTGTTTATAATGGTTTATATATGAGTTGTATGCCATAAACAAGAATTTTCAGAAATCAAAGTTGTCAGAAACATGTTTTAAATGAATAGTATGAGTTCATATGGAATTTCATGTATTTGGTTGATTTTAGAGTAAAATTGATGAATTTGTATATGCTAACATGCTTATTAGGAATTTGTTTGATGTTATCTTCAATTTTGTATATAATGCATGTATATAAAGTTGAATTGCTTGAGAAATTTTATTACAGTAGATTATTTTATGAAAAATATGAGTTTTGTGAAAATAGCCAAATTTGATTTCTAAAGCTCTTAATTCTTGTGGTTTAGATGACTTTTGTGTTTTAGAAACATGTTATATAGATGTATTATTGCATAGGTATGATTTACAATGTTTAAGTTACTGTGAATTGCCGTTTGTTGGCTTGTTTGGGTTAATCGGTGAAGTAGAGTATCGTGGCTGTCTGCTTCTGTCTGTGCTCCTGCGCAGCTGCGCCGGTAGTACAGCCAAAAGCAGCGCAGCTGCGCCGCTTGCCTTTCCCAGATTCGACCCCTGCGTAGTTGCGCCGGTACCAAGGCTGCTGGCGGCGAGCTGTGTCGCTGGCTGTGTAGAGACAGTGAGTTGGCTTGATTAGATTGTGCAGTTTTTATTCTAGCTTAAGCTAAATGGTTATGATGTGAGCATGTATTCAGTGACTATAACATGTGATTAACATGAAGTTGACAATTTCATAATTTGAGAAAAAGAAGTTTTGAAAACCTTAATATAGTATTTAAATTAAGCTATAATTGTTTAATTGTAAAATAAGTTACTTAATTATAATTTGATTAATTATAATTAAGAGTGAATATTTAATTTAAATTATAATTATGTGCAAATTATAATGTATAGAAGTTGATTTATTTTAATCAATTAGATGTTAATTTAAATTATAATTTATGTAATTATAATTTAATAAATGCATGATTATTATAGATTATAATTGATAAATATATGATTAATTATAATTTGTGTAATTATAATGCATGATATAGTTTAATTAATTATTAATTATGAATTGGTGATAATTTAAGAGGTAATTATAATTGAGTAATTATAATTAGATTAAGTGTTTAAATTATAATTGTTTAATTATAATTTAGCTAAATACATAATTAATTTAATTATGTGAGTATGTGTGTGATGTAATTAACTATGTGATAGTTGATTATTATTATTTATTTAATTAGAGTGAGTTAACCATGAGGGTTAACCACTTATGTGAATTAGTTATGTGTTAACTGATTTAGATTATTATAATTGAATGTGTATAGGAAGTGTTTAAGTACGTGGTTGAGTTAAGTAGCTTGCGCGTAAGGCAAGTCTTCTAACCCTAAACTTGTTAATTCTATACAATTTCTTGAGTTCATATATTCATTGTTGAGAATGTCCTTTCTATTTCTGTATTGGATAATTATTTATTTAATTGAAATGATCTTGACTTATTGTTCAAGTAAGATCCAGTTATTATTTTAAATGCTTTAAGTTTACTTCTAAAGCATATGTTAATTCATAATTCTTTTATTTATGAATTATTGAAAGTCGATTCAACTAATCCTTAGTTGATGAACGTGAATTCTAAATTACCCTTGTAAGCTTATCCAAACCAAACTTTCTTTGGTGCGGACTTGAATTCAAATTACTGAGTTGAACAACCCTAATTATTAGGGGAGGTTACTACGCATAGCGTTAAGATGATTGTGCACAATACATGGTACGAAGGGCTGATCCCCCTAAGTACGAGTTAAGGTCCATAGTCTTATTGACTGTTAAAGGTTTAAATAGAAATATTTATAACCTAGGACAAGAGTTCAAAGGTCTTATGACCCTCAGATAAATTCTATATTTGAATTTTAATGTTGATAGAGAATTATTATTCAATTCTTTATTGTTGAAGTAAGCTAAGTTATTCAGATCTTTTTAAAGATATCCTTTCATATATTTATTATTGTTAAACTCCAGTGAGCTGTTGTTTGCTCACTCTTACATTAAATAACAATTGCAGTTATGGTCGATTACGTTGATGCCCCGTCTACGAGTAAAGGCAAGGGAAAGATGAACAAGTGAAGACTTGTTTAATTATTTTGAAATGATTGTAATAATTCTTTTATGTCATATTTTTATTTCGCACTTTATTGTTTATGTCAAGATTAGAGTAACCCTGGGATTATTTTTTAAGGTTGTAACCCTTGTTTTAAGGGAGATTTTATATAAAGTTGTAATTTATTTTGAGATATATTGGGTAGATGTTTGTTATAGTTAGAAAGTGAGCACCAAATCATGTGAAAACGAATTACCAGGATTTGGGATTGTCACAGGTTGGTATCAAAGCCGTAGGTTATGAAACCTTAGGTGGGGAAAAACCTTAGGTAGTAGCCTTATGGTAAGATAAAAAAATAGTGATGCTAGGTAAATATAATAAACTACCTTATGTGCCTATGTGTGTACGTTTTAGTATTCGAAGAGTGTCGATTCGATGTCACGTAATAATGAACTTTGAAATTCTTTTGTCAGGGTGTCGAATGTTGAAGAACCTAGTCAGGCTAGAGAGGATGTACCTCATGTGTCTAGAGAGGAGGAGCCGCGTGACATACATATTGTCTGGGAGCAGCTGGTTAGGAGAGAGCCATCTCCAGTGATCACCGTAGCTGGTCGGGAGCGTGAGCTGACACCTATTCTAGAGGAAGAGGGCGAGGACGAGTCTGAAGAGGAGGAGGAGGAGGAAGAGGATCCCGAAGAGGAATTCCCACCTCACTTTACTAGTGTTGAGATGTACGAGGCAGTCTACGACAGCAACGTGGAGCTTCATGGTCGAGTCAGAGAGCTCGAAGAAACCATTCAGCAGCGAGACGAGACGATCGAGGAAATGGCAAGTGACCTAGGAGATGCACAGTGGAACCTAATACATATGGAGGTTGATAGAGATGCTGCTAGATTTGAACTGGCAAAGCTGAAGCAAGACATCCAGGAGGAGTCGAGGAAGCGTGCCAGAGCTGAAGAGTCAAGCTTGAGAGCTAATCAACAAGCCGATCGAGCTGAAGGTGAAGCTGAAGCCAAGAGGGCCAAGCTGAGGGAAACAGAATATGCTTTTCATATAGCTATAGAAAAAGCTCAAGACCGTGTTTTCTACTACCCAGCTCAGTTCCAAGGTTTACCGTGGTATGTGGTGGACTGAAGAACGACGTTCCGGGTAATGGAAGAGGAATGCAGAGAGGCTGTGCGACGTATTAATATGCCTAGGCAGTAGTAGTAGCAGTAGTAGTAGCAGCAGCAGTAGCAGTAGTAGTAGAGCTTTTGTTTATGTGTTACGTTTTGTAGTAAATAAAGTAAATCCCATAATTAGAGATAAGAAGGGGATAAGTTAATAATGTAATCCTGCAAATTTTCCAGTTCAGGAAGGATGATGTAAATGGCAGAAATGCTATCTGATTGATGTTTTTTTTAAACTACGACTAATGAATAAAAGAAGTTTATTGACGTGCTATGTGAACTGAATTGTTTAAAACGTTTGAGTATGAACTGGGATACTTAATAGTTGAATAAAGGATCTAATAATAATATTTTCTTAACAGAAAATGCCTCATAGAAGAAGAACAACACGTCAAAACCCCGAGGGTTCGACTAACAACAACAATAATGATGGGACGAATCCCAACTCGGTTCAGCAGTTGGTGAACCTGTTGACAGGAGCTCTTGCGAATCAGCCGCAAGTGCAGGGTACTACGTTCAAGGAATTCAAGGCAGTAGGACCCCCTAAATTCAAAGGATCGACCAATCCTATTGAGGCTCAGACGTAGGTTATGAAAATGGAGAAGGTATTTGACGTAGCACGAGTAGGTGAAGACCAGAAGACAGCATTCTCGACTTTTATGTTGAAGTCGGATGCTAGCTTCTGGTGGCAGGCTAATAAGACCTGGGAGGGAGAAGGAGTCATAACGTGGGAACTTTTCAAGGAAATGTTCTACGAAATGTACTTCCCAGTGAGTTCCCAAGACCAGATAGAAGTCCAGTTCCTAGAGCTTAAGCAGGGAGGGATGACGGTGTCCGAGTATGCCGCTAAGTTCAATGAACTGGCCAGGTTCGCTACTTACCAGGTCAGCATTGACGCTAGGAAGGCGAGAAGGTTTGAGCGGGGACTGAAGCCCTGGCTCTACAGCAAGGTTTCCATGTTCCAGCTGAACACATTTGCAGCTGTGCTGGAGAAAGCCATACTCGCTGAAGGAGGAAGCGACGCAGTGACGAAGTTCAACCAAGATAAGAAGAAGAAGAATAAGGTAGAAACCCTAGACTTACCTGTAGAAGAGTTAGTTTACCCCTTGAACATAGAGATTGCGAATAGGGAGGTTATTCCTATTAGGAGCGTTTATAAGAATTGTAGATTGGACATTAAGGGTCAGGAGCTTAGAGTAGATTTGAGTCCGATAAAACGTGGGGAATTCGATGTCATACTGGGTATGGACTGGTTGTTCAACCATGGAGCGAGAATCGACTATCAAAAAAAGTCGGTAAATCTTACGACTGCATCGAAATTAGTGTTCTATGGTAGCAAATCGCCTAAACAAACGAGTTGTCTGACGGTTATGCAAGCCAAGAAACTTCTGACGCAAGGCTGTGTGGGATATCTAGCCTACATAGTAGATACGCGTAAGGAAAGCCCGAAGGTGGAGGAGATATCGGTAGTTAAGGAGTTTGTGGACGTTTTTTCGAGCCATTTGCCAGGACTTCCGCCAGATAGGGAGATAGAGTTCGTGATCGATCTAGCGCCGGGAACTGCTCCGATTTCGAAGGCTCCGTACAAAATGGCTCCAGTTGAGATGAAGGAACTGATGGTTCAACTACAAGAATTACTGGACAAGAAGTATATTCAACCAAGCATTTCACCGTGGGGAGCACCAGTTTTGTTTGTGAAGAAGAAGGATGGATCGATGCGTCTTTGCATTGATTATAGAGAGTTGAATAAAGTTACGATCAAGAATAGGTATCCTTTACCTAGGATCGATGACTTGTTTGATCAGCTGAAGGGTGCGAAGTACTTCTCAAAAATTGATTTGAGAAGCAGGTATTATCAATTGAAGGTGAGGAAGGAAGATATACCTAAAACGGCTTTTAGGACTCGATATGGTCATTACGAGTTCTTGGTGATGTCATTTGGTCTCACGAATGCCCCAGCTGCATTTATGGACTTAATGAACAGGGTGTTTAAGCCATTTCTGGACAAGTTCATGGTAGTGTTCATAGATGACATCCTGGTTTATTCCAAGACCGAGGAGGAACATGCTGAACATTTACGACTAACCTTAGAAGCCCTGAGACGAGAGAAGCTTTACGCTAAATTCTCGAAATATAAATTCTGGTTGGAACGTGTGCAATTTTTTGGTCACGTGATCGACAAGGATGGTATTTCAGTGGATCCGTCGAAGGTTGAAGCTATTATGAATTGGGATCAGTCGAAGACCCCGTCTGAAGTGAGGAGTTTCTTGGGATTGGCAGGTTATTACTGTAGATTTATCCAAGACTTTTCTAGAATTGCAACTCCGTTGACGAATTTGACTCGTAAAATAGTTAAGTTTGTTTGGACGGAGAAGTGTGAGGAGAGTTTTCAGGAGTTAAAGAAGAGGCTGAGTACTGCGCCTGTATTGTCTTTACCAGATAGTTCGGGGAATTTCGTAGTATATAACGATGCCTCACATAAAGGATTAGGCTGTGTGTTGATGCAGAGCGGCAAAGTCATTGCCTATGCGTCACGTCAGCTAAAGGATTATGAGAAGGGGTATCTGACCCATGATCTAGAATTGGCGGCAGTAGTGTTTGCCCTAAAGATTTGGAGGCACTACTTATATGGAGAAAAGTGTGAAATATACACAGATCACAAGAGTCTGAAGTATATATTTACCCAGAAGGATTTGAACATGCCCCAAAGAAGATGGTTGGAACTGATTAAAGACTACGATTGCAAGATACTTTTTCATCAGGGTAAAGCTAACGTTGTCGCCGACGCTTTGAGCAGGAAAGGTCGGGAGAAGCTGAACGTGTTAACTGATCAGGATCAGTTAATAGAACAGATGGCTAGATTGGAGTTAGAGGTGAAGCTTCTGAAGGAATCGAATGAGATGTTATTTCAAGTAACCACTGGTTCTACTCTAGTAGACAAAGTGAAAGAAGCACAACTTCACGATGAAGAATGTAAGAAGATTTGGAGGAGGATAACCGATGGTGAAGAGTTCAATTTCAAGATCGATAATGAAGGTTTGTTACGGTTTGAAGGTAGAATCTGGGTACCGTCAGTACCTGAGGTCAAAGAGGAGATTCTGAGCGAAGCGCATAGTTCTAGATATTCTATTCACCCCGGGAGTACGAAGATGTAGCAGGATCTCAGGCATCATTTCTGGTGGCCGAATATGAAGAGGGATGTTGCTGAATGCATTGCGAAATGCTTTATGTGTCAGAAAGTTAAGGCAAAACACCAGTGACCGGGTGGTTTGCTACAACCGTTAGAGATTCCAGAGTGGAAGTGGGAGCACATCACGATGGATTTTGTGGTAGGTCTTCCAACGACTCAGAACGAATTTGATGCGATATGGGTTATAGTGGATCGACTGACGAAGTCAGTCCACTTTCTGCCGATCAGGGTTAAGTACAACCTGGATAAGCTAGCGAAGCTATACGTGAAGAAAATTATTTCTATACATGGTGTTCCGGTGTCAATTGTGTCCGACAGAGATCCACGTTTTACGTTTAATTTCTGGAAGCGATGGCAAGAATGTCTAGGAACGCAATTGCGAATGAGTACAGCGTATCATCCTCAGACTGATGGACAGAGCGAGAGAATGATTCAGACGCTTGAGGATATGCTAAGTGCTTGTGTGATGGACTTCAAAGGAAGCTGGGAGGATCATCTACAGTTGGTGGAGTTCTCCTACAACAATAGTCATCATGCGAGTATTGGCATGCCGCCTTACGAAGCATTATACGGCAGAAAATGCAGAACTCCTTTGTGCTGAGATGAAGTCGGTGAACGTCAATTGTTGGGACCAGAATTGGTACAACAAACCGCCGAAATTGTGAACCTGATCAGAACGAGATTAGTTGCTGCTCAAGACAGACAGAAAAAGTATGTCGGTCTTCATCGACAAAACTGAGAATTCTTACCAGGAAGTTTCGTGTTCCTGAAAGTATCTCCCTGGAAGGGGAAGATTCGAATTGGTAAGAAGGGAAAGCTGAGTCCCAGATTTATTGGACCTTTTGAGGTGTTGCGAAAAGTTGGCGAGGTAGCTTACGAGATTACATTACCTCCGGAGCTCGAGAATATACATAATGTCTTCCATATTTCTGTGTTAAGTCCTTACAAGCATGATTATAAACATGTAATAGAATATGAAAAAGACTTAACATATGAAGAAGTGCCTGTTCAAATAGTTGATAGAAAGGAACAAGTACTTAGGAATAAAGTGATACCTTCTGTTAAGGCAATCTGGAGGAACCACAGTGCTGAAGAAGCTACGTGAGAACTCGAAGATGTTATGATGAAATCTTATCCGCAGTTATTTGCTTAACTTTTGTGTGTATGTACCAATTCTGGGGACAGAATCCTTTTAAGGGGGGAAGAATGTAATAGACGAGAATTTTTTTTGTGTGTGATTCTGGGGACAGAATCCTTTTAAGGAGGGAAGATTGTAACAATTGGATTTTATATAATAATTTTAAATATTTATTGAGTTAATTAAATATTTTATGTGAATTATTTATTGAGTTAAATAAATAAATTATGTGATTTATGGAGTGATTTAATTAAGTGTTATATATTAATTAAATGAATGTTTAATATTTATTTAATTAATGTATATTAATTTTATATTATAGTTCTAATTTAATTGAGATAATTAAATTAGATGAATTATGTGATGAAATGTTACATGAATTATAATTAGCGAGTAATTATAATTATGTGGCAAATTTTATGTGATTTATTGATGTTAGATTTTAATTGATTAAATTAGTTGTTTAATATTTAATTGATTAAAATATGACATTAAGATGTGTGTTAAAATGAATTATTAAAATAAAGAAAAAAAATTTAAATTATTTTGCCAAACAAGGCCCTTGTAATTGTTTTAAACTTATTTCTATCAAACGGTGCCTTAGTTATAAAAATTTGGTTTTTTTTAAATAAACGGTTTTACCCAAACATGACCTTATGGCTATTTAAATTCAACTTTTGTAACTTACGTAATTAGTAGTAGTTAGTGTATATAATTATTATATGGGAGTTACATATTCTATTATATGTATATTGTATATACACTTAGTACGTTAGTTTTATAATCCTAAGTTAGTCTAAAGCTAAGAAAAGAGAGCAGAGAGGAAGAAGAGCAGAGAAGAATTTGAGAAGAAGATAAGGAAAGAAAGGAAGAACGTAAGGAAATTACCATATTCTTCTTCAAACATCTAAGCAATAAGGGTATGTTTCATTTCCCTTAAATATTTTATGTATTTTCCTTATGATATTCATGGGTATGAACTCTCTGTGTATATGATTTAGCATGAAAGTTATACATGTATGATGTACATATATAAATTTTGTTTATAATGATTTATATATGAGTTGTATGCCATAAACAAGGATTTTCATAAATCAAGATTGTCAGAAACATGTTTTAAATGAATAGTATGAGTTCATATTGAATTTCATGTATTTGGTTGATTTTAGAGTAAAATTGATGAATTAGTATATGCTAACATGCTTATTAGGAATTTGTTTGATGTTATCTTCAATTTTGTATATAATGCATGTATATAAAGTTGAATTGCTTGAGAAATTTTATTACAGTAGATTATTTTATGAAAAATTATGAGTTTTGTGAAAATAGCCAAATTTGATTTCTAAAGCTCTTGTTTCTTGTGGTTTAGATGACTTTTGTGTTTTAGAAACATGTTATATATATATATATATATATATGTATTATTGCATAGGTATGATTTACAATGTTTAAGTTACTGTGAATTGCCGTTTGTTGGCTTGTTTGGGTTAATCGGTGAAGCAGAGTATCGTGGCTGTCTGCTTCTGTCTGTGCTCCTGCGCAGCTACGCCGGTAGTACAGCCAAAAGCAGCGCAGCTGCGCCGCTTGCCTTTCCCAGATTCGACCCCTGCGTAGTTGCGCCGGTACCAAGGCTGCTGGCTGCGCAGTTGCGCCGCTGGCTGTGTAGAGACAGTGAGTTGGCTTGATTAGATTGTGCAGTTTTTATTCTAGCTTAAGCTAAATGGTTATGATGATGAGCATGTATTCAGTGACTATAACATGTGATTAATATGAAGTTGACAATTTCATAATTTGAGAAAAAGAAGTTTTGAAAACCTTAATATAGTATTTAAATTAAGCTATAATTGTTTAATTGTAAAATAAGTTACTTAATTATAATTTGATTAATTATAATTAAGATTAAATATTTAATTTAAATTATAATTATGTGCAAATTATAATGTATAGAAGTTGATTTATTTTAATCAATTAGATGTTAATTTAAATTATAATTTATGTAATTATAATTTAATAAATGCATGATTATTATAGATTATAATTGATAAATATATGATTAATTATAATTTATGTAATTATAATGCATGATATAGTTTAATTAATTATTAATTATGAATTGGTGATAATTTAAGAGGTAATTATAATTGAGTAATTATAATTAGATTAAGTGTTTAAATTATAATTGTTTAATTATAATTTAGCTAAATACATAATTAATTTAATTATGTGAGTATGTGTGTGATGTAATTAACTATGTGATAGTTGATTATTATTATTTATTTAATTAGAGTGAGTTAACCATGAGGGTTAACCACTTATGTGAATTGGTTATGTGTTAACTGATTTAGATTATTATAATTGAATGTGTATAGGAAGTGTTTAAGTACGTGGTTGAGTTAAGTAGCTTGCGCGTAAGGCAAGTCTTCTAACCCTAAACTTGTTAATTCTATACAATTTCTTGAGTTCATATATTCATTGTTGAGAATGTCCTTTCCATTTTTGTTTTGGATAATTGTTTATTTAATTGAAATGATCTTGACTTATTGTTCAAGTAAGATCCAGTTATTATTTTAAATGCTTTAAGTTTATTTCTAAAGCATATGTTAATTCATAATTCTTTTGTTTATGAATTATTGAAAGTCGATTCAACTAATCCTTAGTTGATAAACGTGAATTCTAAATTACCCTTGTAAGCTTATCCAAACCAAACTTTCTATGGTGCGGACTTGAATTCAAATTACTGAGTTGAACAACCCTAATTATTAGGGGAGGTTACTACGCATAGCGTTAAGATGATTGTGCACAATACATGGTACGAAGGGCTGATCCCCCTAAGTACGAGTTAAGGTCCATAGTCTTATTGACTGTTAAAGGTTTAAATAGAAATATTTATAACCTAGGACAAGAGTTCAAAGGTCTTATGACCCTCAGATAAATTCTATATTTGAATTTTAATGTTGATAGAGAATTATTATTCAATTCTTTATTGTTGAAGTAAGCTAAGTTATTCAGATCTTTTTAAAGATATCCTTTCATATATTTATTATTGTTAAACTCCAGTGAGCTGTTGTTTGCTCACTCTTGCATTAAATAACAATTGCAGTTAAGGTCGATTACGTTGATGCCCCGTCTACGAATAAAAGCAAGGGAAAGATGAACAAGTGAAGACTTGTTTAATTATTTTGAAATGATTGTAATAAGACTTTTATGTCATGTTTTTATTCCGCACTTTATTGTTTATGTCAAGGTTAGAGTAACCCTAGGATTGTTTTTTTTAAGGTTGTAACCCTTGTTTTAAGGGAGATTTTATATAAAGATTGTAATTTATTTTGAGATATATTGGGTAGATATTTGTTATAGTTAGAAAGTGAACACCAAATCATGTGGAAACGAAGTACCCGAATTTGGGGGTGTCACAACTTGTGAACCCATGTTCATGCTACTAACGAAGAATTCCTTCATGAAATGGAAAGAGGATTGCCAAAAAGCTTTCCTTTCCATCAAAAAGCAACTGATCGAAGCGCCTGTCTTGGTACCCCCGAGGGATAAAGTTCCCCTATTTATGTACCTGTCCGTCAATGCCAACGTAATGGGCTGTATGCTGGGATAGAAAGATGATAGTAGTAAGGAGAGAGCTATCTACTACATTAGCAAAAGATTCAGTAGCGACGAACAGAAGTACACTCTAATAGGGAAGACATGTTGTGTATTAGCATAGGCCGCCATGAGGCTACAACACTATCTGCATGGGCACACGACCTATCTCATATCCTGAATTGATCCACTGAAGTACGTATTCAAAAAGCCAATGTTGAATTGTTGATTATCCAAATGGAAGTTGATACTCCAACAATTCGACATTGTCTATATGACTCAGAAGTCCATCAAAGGTTAGGGCATCGCAGATCAACTAGCCGAAGCACAGTCCAGAGGTTTTGAGCCTTTGGAAACTTATTTCTCGGACAACAAAATCATGGCAATTCAACAAATACCTCAGGAAAATATAGTCCAACCTTGAAAAATGTATTTCGATGGAGCAGTAAACATGGAAGGTGCTGGAGCTGGGGCAGTCCTTGTCTCTGGTACAAGAGAATAGTACCATGTGGCTACCAAGTTATAGTTTGTCAACACCAACAACACGGCTGAGTATGAAGGCTGCATAATGGGGTTGAAGCTAGCCCAGTCCATGGGTATCCAGCGTCTACTAGTCGTTGGGGATTCCGAGTTGGTCATTAGACAAACCATTGGGGCGTATCACACCAAAGAACTGCATTTGTTGCTGTATCACCGACAGGTTATCAACATATCCATGGATTTTGAAGAGATAACCTTCATCCACATCCCTCGAGGTAGGAATGACTTTGCAGATGCATTGGCAACATTGGCTTCACTAATCAACGTATCGGGTAGGAGGGGAATTCCCGACATCAAATTCACAAACTAAAAGGCCCCGACATATAGGAATTACATTGGAGAAGTATCAGATGAAATACCTCTTATAAAACAGCCTTGGCATCAAGACATCAAGGAATATCTCTGAGATGGATCTACACCAGCTAGGGCCAGCCAAGCCGGAAAGAAGCGAATTCACAAAGTGGCTATGAAGTTCTATCTGAGCAGAGATTCACTCTATAAGAGGGATGCTAGAATAGAACTTTTAAGATGCCTCGATAAAGAGCAAGCCCAAAGATTAATGGATGAAGTCTACGGTGGAGTCTGTGGTCCACACATGAGCGGTCATTTGTTGGCCAAGAAGATATTAAGAACAGGGCATTACTGGGTCTCTCTCAAAGCTAACTGTGATGATCACGTCAGGAGATGCTACCAATGCCAAGTCCACGGAAATGCTATTCACGCTCCTCCAAATAAGCTGCACAATATGAGTTCGCCATGGCCTTTCTCCATGTGGGGAATGGATGTGATTGGGCCGATAGAACCCAAAGCCAGCAACGAACATCGATTCATCTTCACCATGATCGATTATTTCACCAAGTGGGTTGAAGCTGCCTCTTTTCCAAAAGTCACCAAGGAGGTAATCATTGGTTTCATCAGAAACAATGTCGTCTGTCGATACGGACAATCGGAGGTGATAGTCTTAGACAATGCTAAGAACCTAAACAATCAGATGATGAGAGATTTATGCAGCAAGTTTCATATCAAGCATCTCAATTTCGTCATCTACCGACCCAAGATGAATGGCGCTGTCGAAGCGGCCAATAAGAACATCAAGAAGATCATGCAGAAAATGTTCGCCAATCACAAAGGATGGCCTAACCTATTGCCTCTGACTCTGTTAGCATACTGGGCGTCAATGCGTATCTCTACTGGGGCTACCCCCTATTCATTGGTCTATGGCTTGGAAGCAGTACTTCCCATAGAAGTAGAAATGGAGTCCTTGCGAGTGTTAATAGACGCTCAGCTGGAAGAAGATCAGTGGTTGCAAGAGCGGTACTACCAGCTGTCCCTGATAGATGAAAAGAGGGCTACAATCATTTTCCACGGGTAGTTATATCAACAAAGGATTGCTCGATCATACAACAAGAAAGTCTGAATCCGGCAATTCAAAGTAAAAGACTTGGTATTGAAGAAAGTTCTTGTAATAATCCAAAACTTAAGCAGGATTATTAATATAAAAAAATTTATAATAATGATAATAATAAATAAATATTATTATGTTCATGATTTGTACAATGTGTATTTAGCCTTATTAAAGTATATATACAAATATGTATCAACATATAAGATATAATTATGAAAAGTTTTTATAAGTAAACCCTAATTTAAGATTTTATCTAAATAAGAAACCCTAACCCTAGTTGTTATAATAAATAGAAATTATAACATAATACATTGATAATGTTATATAGGATTATGAATATATGTATATTAATATAAGATGAATTTAGGAATGAATTAAAAGAAATTGTAAGAAAATCCTAATTAAGGATTAGGAAACTCTAACCCTAAATAGAAAACCCTAATTTTAAATTTACAAACCCTAATAGTTCAATTTTTGATTTTTAATTTTTTAAGAGAACATGAAATGACTAAATTACATTTGGATTTAAGTAGAAAATTACTAAAATACCCTTAGTATATGTAAAATGACAAAAATGCCATTAAAACTCTCTCTTTAAATGTGATAAGAGCAAATCTTTTGCTTGACAAGCAAAAGATTTGCCCTATGCTACTAAATCATCTTGGTATGACAACACAACCTAGCTTCATTAATAGATTAGGTTTAGTTGTCAAAACAAGAGAGAGAACTTAAGTTTTTAACCCACTTGAGGTTTTGATATAAGGCTAGGTAGTGAGAACTTAAGGCCACGAAATTGTCACTTAATATACATCACTAACTAACTCAGAAACACTCCTCAGCAAGCTCGTAGCAGAATTAGAAAGGAGAAAACAAAAATTTGCTCAAAAGGGTAAAAACCTAACCCTAGCTCTAGATCTTAATTTTTGAAATAGAAATGTTGTTTTTATTGTTTTAATATGTTAATTAGTATGTTGTTTAGTGTTCTGGGTTGCTAAAACATGGATCTATAACACTTAAAAGCATCAAAATGGTGATTTAAACAAAACTGCCAAAACTCAAAAAATAAGGTCTGACAGTGAATGTCAGGGCTCATAGATTGTTCTCTGTTTATCGTTTAGATGTTTTAAAGGTTTGTAGTTATAGTTTGTAATATTTTTAGTAGCCTAGAAGTGGTAGAATAGCAATCAGAATAACAGATTTGAAATTATAAGGGGTCAAAATCCGTTGACCGAGCTTGACTTCACGTTTTCTGGGTAACCCAGAAAGCTGAAGAACACGCCTGACAGGTAGTTTGACACCTTAATCTCTCTCCTGTTAGTCGGTCTGGATGTTAGGTGTTAGTTAGATGGTACATTTACATGAGGTCTACACTACTAGAGCACTCTGAAGCATTAGGAAGTCACTGATCGAAAGATGTAGATGGTCAAAAGTCGTTGACCATTCAGATCTCGTTTCTAGGTAACCCAGAATGTGATAGGCAGCGGTCTGACAAGATATTGAGGGGCTTAGATCTTGCTTTTTAGTGATATCTAGACTCTTTGAGTGCTACAACCATGTACCCTGGTAGTTAGTCTACAATATCCGACCACTAGAACATATAAACTACAAACAGGCTGCACGATATAAGGCTAGCAAGTGAGTTGACCGACATTGACTTTTTCATTTCTGGGCAACCCAGAAATGAAGAACAGCCCGGATGGGTGGTTTGACCGGCCATGGAATCCCGTAGAGATGTTGTTAGGCAGTGCAATGACCATAGATGAGTACTCCTACATTAACACTACAACCTGATCAAACTTGACTGCCTAGAAACCAAACAGCTTGAAAGATTAATCGAGTCAAACGAGGGGCCCGGGCGTTGACTGGGCTGTTCTTGAGCCAACCAAGAACAGCTAAGGCGACAGAATCCGTCGCTATAGACTTTTAGCGATGGGTTGAAATTGAAAAATAATTAAAATAAATAGAAATAAATACTAAATAATAAATAAATAAATCTAAAAATCCATTTTAAGTTATAATAAATAATTTTTAATATTTTGACATAAAATTTTATTAATATTTAATTTATTTAAATATTAATAATAATAAAAGTATTTAATAATGGTATTAAATAAATTATTTAAAAATAATGTTAATAGTTTAAAAATCATTTTAAATAATAATAAATTATTTAAAAATAATATTAATAATTTAAAAATCATTATGAATAAAATTAAATTATTTAAAAATATTATTGATGATTTAAAAATTATTTTAAGTGGTTATTAATTATTTAAAAATGATATTAATGATTTAAAAATCATTATTAATAAAAATAAATTATTTGAAAATAATATTGATGATTTAAAAATTATTATAAATTGTTATTAAATATTTAAGAATAATAGTAATGATTTAAAAATTATTATAAGTGATATAAAATCATTTAAAAATTATTTTGAACCTTTCGAAATTATTATAAATAATAACTAAAATATCTAATAAGGTATTGAAACTTTGAAATAAAGTTTATTGAAAAACTAACTCGATAACTATGTAATAAAGCAATAAAATACCGAACGGACACCGAAATCAACCCAGACACTAATAGTTTGACTAGTTATTAGCTGTTATTATTTCTAATGATTGTTATAAACATATATAGGTTGCGTAAACACTTTCAAATAGTTTAAGTAGTTGATCTTTGCAAAGGCAAGTTTTTCTAACTTTATTTAATTTCTATATTAAATGTAAGTCTTGTATATTGATATACGAACTTGTTATAATCATTATTCATGATATCTGTGTTTTGAAGAGGGTTATAACTTATTGTTCAAGCATAACCAAACCATATGAACTGTTATTTACGTAAAATATATTTAATTTGATATCAAAACATAGACGGTGGAAAAACCAATGTTGTTTGGTACGGATATATACTGATACTGTTCTAACCGGCAGTTATAACACTGACCGGAAGTTATATTTTTATCGACAATTATAGCACTGACCGTGGTTTACATTTACAGGCAGTTTTAGTACTAACCTTGTTGGATTGGTAGGATGATATGCATACTCCTAGGATATGATTAGGCTGATCCCCTACGAGATATCCGAATAGAGCTTCTATAAGTCTTTATGACTGTTAGAAGTGTGGTGTGGTTAACCGAATCAGCCCGGGTTGCTAAGTCTTTATGACTGACAGAAACTCGTAATGGATAGACTCAGTATATATGTGGAAAAACTCTGAATTATAAGTTCATAAAATTAAGATTCAGTGTGAGTATAATATATAACTTTTTTAAAACTTGCTGAGCTTTATGTAGCTCATCCTTGCAAATATTCTTTTTCTTTGCAGCTTTAGCTGACATATACGAAGTTCTAGAGTTCAATCATGTGAATGGAAAAACTCATTTAATTTAAATTTTGGTTATATCTTTGGAGACTCTGATGTAATAGTAAGTTGGGATTTATTGTAAGCCAATTTAAGAATATGTAATATATTATTATCTTTTATCAATTGCTTAGTTTTTACCTTTCTAGAACATAGGAAGAAGTATAGTATCTATATGAACTATACATCTGAATAGGAGTATTGACAGATATTGGAGTTCTCTGATGCACTGAGGTCGTCGCGCCCCTCAGTTCCCAATAACAACTCTAACATTAATAGTGCGAATGTCAGATAGATAGGAATTACTGATATAAAAGAAATATCTGTAAGATCATAAATCTATACATCCAAGTGAGGGTATCCATATATAGTAATTGTTCTAACGAGAACTATTACCTGATTGGGATACTGTGAATTTTGGATTTATAGAAGTTATTGTCTTATAGAATATTTACGTGAGCACCAAATCTGCTACAGGGAATGTAGGGATTTTGGGGGCGACACAGTTCTGGCCAATCAAGATGAAGCCAAAAGAAAGTTTGCCCCGAATTGGGAAGGTCTTTTCGTTGTCAAAGAAGTGTTGACAGGAGGAGCTCTCAAATTGCAAGAGATAGATGGGAGCGAATTTCCCCAACTCATCAACTCAGACACCGTGAAAAGGTACTGTGCCTAAAACACATGCCTACCATAATCTTGGTCCTGCGAATCGATCAAATCAGTTCTATTTTTCACTAGAAAATTGAACTACGAACGACCTGATCTCCCTCCGCCCGGGAGTACGTAGGCAGCCATTCCTGGTGCGGTCAAACTAAACAAAAATTTCAAAAAAACCCTCCAAACCAAAAAAAAAGGTTCAAAAAACCCATAAAACCAAACTCAAAAGAGACATTTCTCAAACCTCTCACACAAAACTTGAACTACGAATGACCTGATCTCCGTCAACCCGAGAGTATGTAGGCAGCCATTTATGGTGTGGTGTGACCATCAGAAATAAAAAACCAATAATAACCAGTCCCAAGACACTGAAGTCCTATAAAACCCAAATACTATCAAGTCTCCCTTGTTAACAGGCCTTGCTTAGATATTCTCCGACATCTCACTATCCATCTATCAAGGAGAAGGTCGTGATACATCAACAACAGCCAGTCATAAAAGAAGTGGTAATCACTCAGCAATGACAATACATATCAAATAGAGAAGTGAATCAAAATATATTTCTCTGATATATAATAATATTTAATATATACATGGTGTCCTGTACATCACAAAAATGGCTTATCTAGTATGTGCAGGAAAAATAAAGCTAGTCTATGAACCCGTGGACAAGAGGGATAGCAGTGCCAACATGACATCCCTCTCTGAAGATGGAGGAGCAGCTGCAAGCTCAATACCCTCAGTCTCTATACAAGCAAGAACATCCACAGCCATCTGCATAGTGCTGCTGTGACCATCTATGAAAGTGCTCATATCTGCAACCAGACTGTGGGTATACGATCTGAGTGTCATACTATCCGTAATATATATATATATATATCTCGGGTAGCTATGGCCTCATCCCTCTCTACATAAGCGGCATCCCGTGTAACTAAGGCTTCCTCAATCTCCTCAAAAGCTGCATCTCGGGTAGATCGAGCCTCGTCTCTCTCAACCAATGTTGCATCCCTAGTAGCTTGAGCCTCGTCTCTATCAGCAAAAGTTGTGTCTCTGCTAGAAAGGGCTGTCAACATCAACGCCCTAGCCAAATCTCTCTCGAAAGTAATCTGTGCTAGTGAATCAACCATAGCTGGATCTGTCCCGGCGGGAATGCTTGGAGGATCACTAACTAAAGTCGTTCTCCAGCCGGTAAACAAATCATCCTCAGTGGGAGAATCAGGATCGTCCATAGGCTCCTCCTCATCTGAATCAATACTCAGAGCTGACTGGACAACCGCAGCTAATGCAATGTCAGAATCCAACCATGTCGAATACTCTGGAGAACGATCTGGATGGCTAGTAGAGAACTCAGCACTCTACTTATGAGTCCAACACTCGTAAATACTGATCAGGTCAGCTAACGACAAAGATGATATCCTCAGATCCATAGCTCCCTCAAAATAGTGGAGGCTCTGAAACTGATCAAACTGGCCCATAACTGCCAGTGGATGGTAGGTGGTCACCCCTCTCAAACTCGCTAGGGGCAAATAATCCATGTCGACTGCATGAGTGATGAAGCTGTAAGGGGAGACAAGCCCTGAGCATGGTAAGATTGAAAAGGGATGCTCAATATCTAATAAAAAGGCCTACTATGTCGCTGCATCTGAACACTCCACTGGCTGGAAGGAGTATGACATGGCTATCTCATGGGTAAAAAAGTGCCCATGGTGTCTGAAGTTGCTGATCAGACTTAAATGCGTCATGAACTATACATACAGCAGAACAGAGCTACCTCTAAAAAACCCCTCTGGATGGGTACTGCAAAATGTAGCCGACCTCAAGGTCTCGGCCAATACCATAGGCAAAATCGTAGCACCCTGTCTAAGGGCACAAACCACTACCATCAAGACAATATCCAAGTGGTCCAAATATAGTGGCATGTATACATAAGCCGTGACGCACATCAACAAAACGTCTACACGGGAAAACTACCACTCATCTGCTGGAATGGTGAAATCTTCAGAGTATCGCTCGTAGCTGTCTAGCCGGCCGAAGCGATCGATCAGAAATTCTATGGATATCACATACCCTGCAATAATCTCCTCAGTGACTACTCTACGTCTCAGACCCGACATAGTCATAAATGGTCTCCTCATATCACTGATGGCTGTTCGGGCGCAAGGCAGATCTAGTGCCAAACCTGTAAGGCGCTCATACTCCTCTAAGGTAAGAGTCAACTCATGAAGGCCAAAATGAAAAAACCTGCCGCTCAGGTATCCAGCATGACAAGATGCCATCCATAAATCCATGAGGAACCTGGATAGCTAGATGGGCTAGAGAATGCCCTAACATCTGGTCTACTGTCCCTCTGGCTGTGAGGGGCCAACTGTCATACCACGACCGCAACGAAGATGCTACCGAAGACGGTAGCAAATGCTCAATACGGATGACTATGGATGATGGCATCTATATCACTGTATCATAAGACCATCCAGGGGTCAAATCTAAACTCACCTGTGTAAATGCATATCCATGACATAATATATGCATAATGATAATGATAAAAATGATGCAATAGATAAGAAATATCATGCATATCTAGAATAAACTATCTACTGTCAGCATCATCTCTGTTTACTCAAAAAGTGCAAAAATAAAAAGTACAGGGAAATGGGGCACAACTGCCAAATAACTAACAGAGGCCTATCAAAAGATATAGCGAGAAATGGGGCACAGCCGCCCAATAGCTAAACAGAGGCCTATCAAAAGATATAGCAAGAAAAGCAATTCGAAGAGTCTAGAATATCTGTCTCCGGGCTATTAACCTGCTCCAGCTCCTTCTGAGTCACAAAATCTCGGCCAGTGGGAATGTACGGTCGATATAAAGGAGGATCAACACCTGCAAAGCTGCTAGAAAATGGACCAGTGGAAGGGCCAACTCCAGAGCTAGAAGGATCAAAAGAATTTTCCTCGAATGGATCCCGACCAAGGTGCCTGATGAAGAAATGAGCCCTCTCCAACTGCTGGGTCAGTCCTGTAATCTGGTCCAGATGAGTAGACTCTCGAAGGCAAGCTATCCAGTCTGTCATCATCACAGACCCTGGCACCATGTCTGCCATAAACTGGGTAGCACGAGTTTGAGCTCCAATGGTACGAGGACTCCACCAGCTGTGAAATGCCTCCTGGCTGTAAGGACCCTCTGATATGGTGAAGCCATCTATGCCCACCAGTGGAATATCTGTGAGTGGCTGAGCTAGTGGCCAACGATGCTAAGCAAGAGGAACAAAGGGAATGCGGATATCTCCCGTGGTGCTCTGAATAGCACGCTCTCCTAAATAGAGCTCCTAACCTCCCTCTGTCAAAAATGGAACTCGGCGAGTGGATAATGCAAACTCCCGGCCAGTGAGAAAGCCGTCCTCAAACCCGATTGTCAAAAAGTCTTAGGTATAGGGGACCCACGAGGTCGACTCAGCCGTCAATGGATCTAGCTGTAAGCGGGAGTTGGTGAATCCCTCGGCTACAGGGACCTCAGTCAAAGTGGAATGTTGCCAATGCCGTCCCCTCGGGTAGGTCTCCAGGCCCAAAGTAGTGGCTGAGCGTAGGCAAGGGAGTCTCTCATATGCCCAAAATTGGTTATGCAAATATCAAAAGTCTTCAGTGATCAAGACTGGAAAATATAAATGAGGAAATTGAAAAGGTGCAAGAGAAATGTACCCACCAGCAGGAATGGGTAAAAACCTAGCCAAGCCTCTGTCACGCCCTTTAAGCGCATGCGCATCCCTCGGAGAAAATAGGCAAAGGTGTAGGTACCCCAATTGAAATCACTGAGGTGCTCCACATATTGAGTAGCGCTGACCAGGGCAAAGGACACCATCGAGGAGTTGTCTGTAAGGAAACAACCCCTGATGATCACTAAAAATAGTCGCCGCAGGATGCGAGTTCTAACCCTCTGATCATTAGGCAGAGGCTCAGTCAAATCCCGACTCTGGGTATCTACTCTCAAGGGAATAGAACAAACCGTCCGACCCTTGATGGGCGTCGCAGGAACCCCCAAGAGGGACCAAACGACAGTGGGTAAAATGTCAGCCACAACCGGCACTGGCTCACCTGCAAACTCTATCCCGGTGATGAACCTCTAGTCTATAGGTGTCATCATCACCTCGTAATCCAATAAATAAAGAGACTGGGTCTGGTGGAACCAACGCTCAGATAAATCCCTAAGATAAACCTGGGGGCAACGGCGGGGAGGGATAGAAAAGAACGCCTAAAACCCCCAGGTGTCGACAATGGCCCGATACTCCGGATGCAGAGTATGGTACAAGGAATGGACATTGAACCAGTTCCCCCTGGGCTGTGTAAAGCCGAGAACCTGCATCAAATAGCAAGTCCAGATCAAACCTGTGCCCTGAAAATGGAAAAAGAAAGAAAGAAAATCCATAAGAAAAACTTCAGTCACCTCGTTGGCATGAAGGTATCTCGATGGATGGTGCCTCAAATCTCCAAGAAGCTCCTGAAGCGGCACCACAATAGTTGGAAGCTCCCCACGTGGAGCCTGAGCTGGGGCAGGATCAACAAATGGGACATCCTCATCATCCACATCAACCGACAGCTCAGCCCGGATTCACAGACTTAGCTAACCGGTGAGGCAGCCGAGCTGGACGTGGCTGAGGAACATCAGAGACTCTCCTCTGACTAACTTTTGAAGTGACCCTGCTAACACTACCGGTTCTATCTGGCTCTATAACCTAGACAAAGTTTCCAAATCACCTCAGAAAGGGTGAGGTAAGCCTTAAACCTGTGGCTTATTTAATTAAATCATTACATTATGTATTTTCAAGCTCTAAAACATGCATGAGTTAACCAAAATCCCCAGTAGAGTCAAAATTGCATGTTTTTAAAATGCTTAGGTTTTTTAAAAAATTTGACAGTCTCCTTTATAAAATGGACTGTCCGCATTCACACAGGCATGACTAGGTGACCATTCAGTAGCACACCTACCCAAAAATAGAAATAGTTCATATTTATGAAAAAAAATCAAAAGTAAACTCCCCATGGTAGCTAAATTACCATAGACATTTTTAGTTGAAAATTCAGGCTCATTTGGCCTCAAAAAAGATGAGTAGAATGCGTCAATTAACTGTCTCAGAATTCAAATTTTTTTACATCAGAATGTTCAGCACAATAAAATATGGATATTTACTAAGTTTGAAAATTTTTATTAAGTCATATAGGCACGCCTATTCCATACATTGTCTTTAAAACCATACTATGTTGTTTATAACATTCTAACGGTCAAAACTGGAAAAGAAAGGATGTAAATGTTACCAAAGATGTGCAGAATGTTTGTACGGTGATGGAATCTGAAAACAGCTGCCCGAACTCCGTAGATCTGAAGAAGAAAATTGGATTTTCTTTAGAACTCAAGTTTGAAAATGAATTTTGAAAGCCACGGGAGCCAAGTTATAAATCGCAGGAAAGAGCGGCCCCACCTGCGGCAGCTGCACCTCTACCTGCGACAGCAGCACCTCTACCTACGGCTCCCTAAGGTGAGCCCCACCCCCTCCGATTCGGTCTAGTTCAAGTGGAAACAGAGTTTACAGAAATTGAAAAGTCAAATCTGGAAAAAAAATTGCTACGCGATTGAGCGGATTGGCCTGAAATCCTGCGTATAAGCGGCGAGTTCCTGACTGTAGCAATTATTGAATCAAACACTAAGTGACTTCTTAAACATCAATAATCAGAGATACTGTGCAATACCGTGTGCTATTGTGCAACAACGCGTATTACTGTACTTTTATCACCGTGTATTTTAACAGTTTAACGGTAAAAGTTTTGCCGTTATTTTTATAAAAAGTTACTTTTGTCGCTTTCTATATCCGACAGTTACTCCGTTATGGGGTCAACCAATGATTGCGCCATCATACGAATATACCCTGACAAAAAGAATATTCCCTGACCAAACGAATATTTTATGACAACTTGCTTACTTTGTAAAATTTGCATATATCTGAAAGTAATATGCATACAAGTCAATCATGTATGATGATAAAGCATATACTTTTGAGATAATTTTATTTATTTATTAATAAAAGTATTCACTTATTAAAGGTATTTAATTATCTACATGATGCTATTTTTATAATATGTAAATAACTCATAGTTTTAAGCAATGCTTTTAAAATCATGATGTTGATCATGCTAATGAGATCTAAATTCTTAGAAAGCTTAAAACTAAAATAGTTCCCAATCGTTGGATTACTAAAAAAGGGATTAATAAATCCGGATAGATTAGTACATATGTTGCTTACTCATTGGATGAGGATGATTGATCTCATAATCATTTGTGTGGAGACACTAAATCAAGTATGTAGGTGCTTATTGGAGAATAAGTTCACTGAACGTGACTCGCTATGGAATACCTAATGGAGTTTTACTTGCCTGTCAATAGGAATTCCTAATGTGATAGTAGTACAAGTGATCCTTGGACTTGAAAACATCCTAGTATCTTGTATGTAATGAATTATACTTTAACTTATTCCTTAAAAACCTTTAGGGTATATCAAAGGGTATGCTTGGGTATAATGAGTTACATATGGAGATAATGAATGATCAATAAAGAATCTACCACTTCTAGTAAAAAAAGAGATATGTCCTATGTGATTCGTTAAATGACAACCCAGTAGTCATTGGCCAAGGCAGAATGAAATTAGAAAAAAGTTTCTAATTTGCATTATTTGGAGTTGTGCATTTTCTAATCGAAATACATATAATTAAATAAAATAAGACTTGACAATAATTCTATGTCTTATATTTAATTGGGACATTGTATGGTGGAAGGATTGAATTGTACGGTAACTATTTACTCACAGGTTCTTTTATGATTAATGTTGAAATTTATATTATCTGGAAAGTCGTTGATCGCTAGGGAGACTTATCCCTATTGTAGAATAAATATTATTTATTTAAATAGATTATTAGTTTAATTTATTTATTTTAATAAGATTAGAATTGTTCTAATTGATTTATTCACAACCGATTTAATATGGAGAACCTAAAGGGTTACACCATAAAAGGAAGAATAATTATTTAAGAAGGTAATAGCATAATCGTAATAATGCATTAAGTGTAATTAATTTAATCTATGGTGATAGAATAAATTAAATAGCTTAATGTTTATTATTTAATATTTTAAAAATATTAAATATAAATTAATAAGAAGAGTCTTATTAATATTATTAGAATTATTATTATTTTAATTTCTAAAGGAGTTTAGGAATTAACTTAATATTAGTACTCTCATTTATTCCTAATAAGATTAGGAGGCAAATTAATTAAATCCCAATATGTTGGGAAGCCTAATTAATTAAAGGAGTTTAATTAATCAAATGAAAACCTATGTCTAATAGGATTAGAAGGGTTGACCAATATCTATATAAGAGGAGTCTTATAATAGATATCAGTTGATGAAATTTCAATTATTGGAGAGTACTCTTTTTTTATAAAGGATAGAAAGCTAGGGTTTAGCCAACCACCCTCTTCTTAAATAATTCCTTTTTCTTGGTGGAACACCTCTAGAGGCCAAACACTTGGGTGGCTAACGTTGATCAAAGGTAGGAATCTACCCCAGATATTCAAGGAGATCGCGACGAACAAGGAGTTGAACTTGTACCTGTGGAAGCTTCGTTCTACAACGGTATAATTTCATAACTTCTTATTGTAGGGATTTCGGCACATAAACGCAGCGAAAATTAAAATTTTCCAAAGCCCTAAAACAGGATCCATGCGAAAATATATTAATTCAGAGGTTTAGATATATTTTACCGATTATCCAAGCTTGAATGGAGACGATGGAAATTTTGAAACAGATTCGAATCTTCAACATAATCTAAAGGAACTGCGTCTCTACGGTATCCACACGAACGCCCCACGAATCGTCACACGATCTGCAGTGAAGAGAACTGCGGTACTAGCCGCCAAGGATATGGACTTTCTCTTATTTTTCTCTCTAGTCTCTCTCTAAGAGCGGCTAGGGTTTGGGTTTATACTGAATACCCTAAAATGGCTGATATATCAAATATATAGCAGTTAAAGGAATTAATCAAAATCTAATCCAATTAGAAAAATAAAATCCGAATTTATATATATATTATATCTTAATTAAGTCTTACTTAATCAATATACATATATATACAAATTATCCTATTAATTTAAATTCCTAACTTAAATACTATCAATCATATTGACATATTTAAATTCTTAGAATTTAAATTAATTCCCTTTTAATTACGTTCTAAGTGTGTGACCCTATAGGTTATTATTATGTTGGCAATAATTTTAAAATTATATTATAAAATTATAAACAGTGAGCGGCATCTAGTAATGCATCACTGCTACCCAAATAATAATAAGATCGATAATTCGATGCAACCTTTTCATGACCAATGTTTCAATGTAATTTAATCCTTTTAACCTTGACATCCTAGATTAAACTCGAGTCATGGAATATGTCATACTCTTCATAATTTAATCTGAGTTTTCTTGATCAATGAGTAGACTATATGAAACAAATCACTATTTGAGCATGGCCATGCATTTCATAGTCCTACTCAATCAAGAGGCCTATGGATATCACCCCTAATATATAGGAGGGTTAAATTCCATCTAGATCACTCATATTCCTCACACGATTCATGATGTACCCAATAATCACCTTTATTGTCCACCCTATTAAAGGTAACCTTTGATGATATCAAAGTACATAAATTTCTGTGTAGTAATATAGTGATTTCAGGTTGGAGAATCATTACATCATTGTCACTATGAGAATTGCTTATGACACTTTGCATAATGCTCCACGTAGAATTCTCATGGTTAGTCTGTCCAATACATTGTTCTCTAACATGTACCTATGCATTGACTCAATATCTCATATATTTATGACCAATGAGATTTGGCTATCAGTCAATCCACATACTAGTCTCAATGTATCATTGTTGTCCCATTAACAATGACACTCGACTAGGGACATTTAAGAATAATGATACTAATTGTAATTATATGATCTCATGTTCAAGTCACATACTTGAAGCCATATAATTTGTATCACTATTCTAAGGACTTTTATTATGCTAACATTTATATAACGCAGTAAATAAAACCATAATAAAATAATTCATTTATTCAATCAAATATAATATCAAAAATGTTAACCAATTACATCAAAGAATTGGCCTCTAGGGCATAAACTCTAACACTTATTTATCGTTTAAAATTAATAATATGCATAAAGGATGATCCGGGTAATGGTTTTGTAAAAAAATTTAAACTCTGATATACCATGCTTCCGCTATTTTTTGTAATTTGATTGCGTCACGATTTCGTACAAACCCAACAGTGGCATCAGAGCCAAACCTTTATGCAATTATTAATTGTTTTGATTCCATATATATGTATGTGTATATATTTAGAATAATTTATTGGGCATAATTAATTGTATAAAATTAATTTTAATGAAAAAAATACGGATCCGAATTCTTTTTTTTCTTGTAGTTCGCTGTTTGATCCTTATTAGAAAAAGAATTCGTGTTAGTAGAGTAAAAGTGACCCACGGTTTTAAAAGTGGTTACCCGAAAAAGGTGACCCAGGATTGAGATTACGTGTATTCATGAATATATATATATATATAGTGTATTACTGAATTGAAAATAAGTGACTAATATTATCTGCGACCGCCCTATTCGGTTGCTAATATCAGACTTAGCGACCGCTATTAGCGACGACTATCCAAAGTAGTCACTATTTGTAACTAGCGACCACCGTGTGGTCGCTAACAGGTCGCCGAGTTGAGTTTGTCGCCTTAAATTTTGGCGCCTAAGTTAGCGGGAGAAAGTAATTCAAGTCTGCGACCGTATCCGTTCGCAGATAGTGGTCGCAAAACGGTTTGACTTCCTCAGCAGCTCGACCGTCAGTCAATTAAAACTCAGTGACCGCGTGCGGTCGCTGATCCTTTTTAAATACGATCAGCTCGATCTTCTGCAGAAGACGCGAACAGAAGAGAAAGAGGGAGGGAGGAGAGGAAGAAGAAGAAGGCGCCGCCCGACCGCCCGCCTCTGCCGCCTGCCGTACGCCGGCCGCAGTCTGCCGTCACCGTCCGTCGCCTCCGGCAACCCCATCTAGGTATCATTCAATCTCTCTCTTTCTTTACTTTAATTAGTTTATCTATTGATTTAAATTTATATATATATATATATATATATATATATATATATATTGCATATTATGTGTTTATATGTGTTTGATTTGGCTATTTAGTTTGAATATGGGTTAGATTTATATATATGTGATATTTAGTTTTAATTTGGCTTTAATTTTGTGCAATTTGAGTGCATGCATGTTCATAATATGATATTGAGACTTATGTTAGTTTATTATTATATAATATTAATTACTAAAATATATAAATTAAATATTAATCTACATTAAATTAAATATAATAACATAAAAATATAATAAAATAATATAAAATAATACAAACTAATGTAAAGAAAATAAAAAAAATAAATTTTACTACTAAAATCAACTAAGTAGCATTTACTTAGTTTTCACTCCTAAATTTATAACTATTTAGTTTGAATTAGTATTAATATTACTTAGTTAATATTACTTATTAGTTTTCCAATATTAATTTGCTTAGTTAATATTACTTATTAGTTTCTCAATATTAATTTACTTAGTTAATACTACCTCCATTCCATAATAAGTGATGTTTTAGAGTTGGGCGCAACCATTAAGAAAATGATTGTATAGCATTAAATATAGTATCATTTGTCTATAATACCCTTTGTGTTAATAAGGAGAGAGAGAGTTAAAAGCATCTGGGTATTGAAGTAAGAGTAATGAGGGATAATTTTAGAAATATTGTAATTAATGCTCCTAAATTTTCTAAAACATCAAATAATTTGGGACAAATAAAATCATCTAAAACATCACTTATTATGGGACGGAGGTAGTATTACTTATTATATACCCAATACAAATTAAAATAAATTAAGTAGTATTAATTTACTTAGTTAATATTACTTATTATATTCCCAATACTAATTAAAATAAATTAATTAGTAGTAATTTATTTAGTTAATATTACTTATTAGTTTCCTAATACTAATTAAAATAAATTAATTAGTATTAATATTACTTAATTAGTTAATATTACTTATTATATTCCCAATACTAATTAAAATAAATTAATTAGTATTAATATTACTTAATTAGTTAATATTACTTAATTAGTTAATATTACTTATTAGTTTCCCAATACTAATTAAAATAAATTAATTAGTATTAATATTACTTAATTAGTTAATATTACTTAATTAGCTAATATTACTTATTAGTTTCTCAATACTAATTAAAATAAATTAATTAGTATTAATTTACTTAGTTAATATTACTTAATTGTTAGTTTCCCAATACTAAGTATAAAATAAATTACGTAGTATTAATTTTACTTATAAAATAATGCTACTATCACATAATTTGGGTCACATAAAGCTCACATACACATAGTATGCATGTGTGTGTATGTGAGCATTATGTGACCCAAAATTATGTGAAAGTAGCATTATTTTATAATATATTACTAAAAAAATAACTCAAATGACAACGATGTAATTAAAAAAAAGAAGAAAGAATGACAATGATTTAATTAAAATAAATAAAAGAGAGAACATACTCTATCAATAACTCAACTGCATCATCATTAAGACTTACTTAATATTTCGAATGTTTTGTAACTAAATATCAGCATTTTCTTGGAAAATACTTTCTCTCACAATCTCTATCATCATGAAAGTATATATCATATGAATCTGCGATCAATTAACATAAGTAGTCTTGAATCTGTCTAGACAAAGCAGTATCTCCGAAATATATACAACAATAAGAGAGAAAGATGAAACTGTGCACTTGCTGAAATATTACTTGTCACAATTAGATGGAAACTTCAAATTATATATAATGTAACACAAATACGTACCTTCATCATCGTCCATGAGTAATGATTACTAGGATAACAGTCAAGAACTTTCTTGTATGCAGGATTCGACATAGCAGTTGCAGCTAATACTCCAACAGGTTTCTCGGTAGCCAAAAAAATAGGGTTATGTAGTTCTTGTTTGTGTCTCATACTCGAATAATAAGTTAATTGAATTACTACAGACATTCCTCACTGTTACATCATAACAGATGACAACATCCCTAAGTAGTGCCATTAAGTTGTTGAACATAGCAGTATCACCTTTTTTTTTTGTGCGAACTACCCATCTGAGTAATTCGGAGTGGTTAGAAGCTGTTTATGTCATGGACTGGACCCATATCAGGTGATGATTCATATCGATGAAATAAATCATTGCTTGATATGGGTCCAGTCCATGGAATAAACAGCTTCTAACCACTTCGAATTCCTCAGATGGGTAGTTCTCACAGAAAAATAGGTGAGACACATTCTGTTCAACAGCTTAATGGCCCTCTTTCGGGTTGTTGTCATCTGTTATGATGGAACAATGAGGAATGTCCGCAGTAATTCATTTCTCTTATTATTCGAGTATGGGACACAAACAAGAACTACACAACCTTATTTTTTTGGCTGTCGAGGAACTTGTTGGAGTATTAGCTGCAACTGCTATGTCGAATCCTGCATACAAGAAAGTTCTTGACTCTTATCCTAGTAATCATTACTCATGGACGATGATGAAGGTACGTATTTGTGTTACATTATATATAATTTGAAGTTTTCATATAATTGTGACAAGTTATATTTCAGCAAGTGTACACTTTCATCTTTCTCCCTTATTGTTGTATATATTTCGGAGATACTGCTTTGTGGAGTCAGATTTAAAACTAATTACGTTAATTGATCGCAGATTCATATGATATATACTTTCATGATGATAGAGATTGTGAGAGAAAGTATTTTCCAAGAAAATGTTGATATTTGGTTACAAAACATTCAAAATATCAAGTAAGTCTTACTGATGCTGCAGTTGAGTTATTGATAGAGTATGTTCTCTCTTTTATTTATTTTAATTAAATCATTGTCATTATTTTTTTTAATTACATTGTTGTCATTTGAGTATATAAATATATATATCTTTCTGTGTTTTATATACACATCTTGATGATATTATATTTTGTGAACAAACAGATTGCGACTTCTGATCATTCACTATATATAGATTCAAGACTAGCACGATAAATTTCCCCCCTATACTCCTTGAGAAGTGTAAAAGCTGGTTTGTCCCACCTCTCCATGAAATCGAGAAACATCCTCGTTTTAAAGCCCTAGGCCTTTTAGTTGTTACTCCTTTTTTTTGCAAAATCAACTGCCATAGAGTGAAGGGTTGTCAACTGAGATATTTTTTTACTCATAGTCGTATCTGACTCAAGGTTTGCATGTAATATGAGAGACTCCTTTAGAGTTGCATGAAATTCAACAGTTTCCAATAAGTGGTTCAATTAATTCAACTGTGCTTCCTGTTGAATTCCTAAACAAAGTGGTTAATTAACGGTTCGGAAGTGAATTAACACTTTGTTCAGGAATTAACCACTTTGTTTTGGGAATTCGAGAGGAAGTACAGTATGGTGAAATACTTATTGGAAATTGTTGAATTCCTGCAGCTCTTCCTTTATCTCTCATACCTTGAGTCAGATAAGACTACAAATAAAAAATGTTGAATTTGACAACCTTTCACTCTATGGCAGTTGATCTTGCAAAAATAGGAGTAAGGCTGAAAGGCCTAGGACTATAAAACCGAGGATGTTTCCCGATTTCATAGAGAGGTGGATCACAACTAGCTTACACTTCTCAAGGAGTACTGGGGACAAACTTTATCGACGTCCGACGACTATATATTAAGATTGTAATCTACTTCATACACTTGGCGCGGATATTGATGATGATGCCGAGGTAATTTTGTCATGAATTTAGATTTATACATGCATGTTTAGTTACTTATGGAATTCTTCTATTGTATCTTTTCTTCAAGAAGCTGTTTCTCTTTGCAGGAGGTCTATAAATATAATTGGTAAGAGTTTCTAATCGTTTGCTTGTTGAGTTGTTTGATGTCAAAGGCAAACGTCCATAATTATAGTTTTAGATTCAATATATATAGTTTATATATATTTTAGTCGCTCGAGCGATTTGTTTATTGTGTTGGTTAATTTATGGACGTGGATCGATTAATTTAAATAGTTTTGGTGATTTATATATACTGTTGTGTGTTGATAAGATATAAAACAGGTACAAATAGGTATAATTTTTTTGGAAAATCCACAAAACATATAACTTTTTTTTATTATTATTTTATTAATCAGCGACCGAATCAGGTCGTTGATACGTATCAGCGATCGGGGGTGACTTGGCTATATCAGCCACCGATGGTGGTCGCTAATGGTGGTCGCGGACACGTGGGCCACGTCAACAATGAGACGTGACTTAGCTTAGCGACAACTTCGATTGCTGAAAGTGGTCGCCGCCGTGCAGTCAGCGACCAGATAATATGCGACCACTATCTGCGATCGAAGACGGTCGCAGATAGCCATCTGCGACCTGTTACGGTCGCAGATGGGCGGTCGCTAATAAGCTTTTTTCTTATAGTGAAGTCAATCATGTATGATGATAAAGCATATATTTTGGAGACAATCTTATTTATTTATTAATAAAAGTATTCACTTATTAAAGGCATTTAATTATCTACATGATGCTGTTTTTATAATATGTAAATAACCCATAGTTTTAAGCAATGCTTTTAGAATCATGATGTTGATCATGCTAATGAGATCTAAATTCTTAGAAAGCTTAAAACTAAAATAGTTCCCAATCGTTGGATTACTAAAAAAGGGATTAGTGAATTCGGATAGATTAGTACATATGTTGCTTGCTCATTGGATGAGGATGATTGATCTCATGATCATTTGTGTGGAGACACTAAATCAAATATGTAGGTGCTTATTGGAGAATAAGTTCACTGAGCGTGACTCGCTTTGGAATACCTAATGGAGTTTTACTTACTTGTCAATAGGAATTCCTAATGTGATAGTAGTACAAGTGATCCTTGGACTTGAGATCATCATAGTATCTTGTATGTAATGAATTATACTTTGACTTATTCCTTAAAAACCCTTAGGGTATATCAAAGGGTATGCTTGGGTATAATGAGTTACATATGGAGATAATGAATGATCAATAAAGAATTTACCACTTCTAATAAAAGAAGAGATATGTCCTATGTGATTCGTTAAATGGCATCCCAATAGTCATTGGCCAAGGCAAAATAAAATTAGAAAAAAGTTTCTAATTTGCATTATTTGGAGTAGTGCATTTTCTAATCGAAATACATATAATTAAATAAAATAAGACTTGACAGTAATTCCATGTCTTATATATAATTGGGACATTGTATGGTGAAAAGATTGAATTGTACGATAACTATTTACTCACAGGTTCTTTTATGGTTAATGTTGAAATCTATATTATCTGAAAAGTCGTTGATCGCTAGGGAGACTTATCCCTATTATAGAATAAATATTATTTATTTAAATAGATTATTAGTTTAATTTATTTATTTAAATAAGATTAGAATTGTTCTAATTGATTTATTCACAACTGGTTTAATATGGATAACCTAAAGAGTCACACCATAAAAGGAAGAATAATTATTTAAGAAGGTAATGACATAATCGTAATAATGCATTAAGTATAATTAATTTAATCTATGTTGATAGAATAAATTAAATAGCTTAATATTTATTATTTAATATTTTAGAAATATTAAATATAAATTAATAAGAGGAGTCTTATTAATATTATTAAAATTATTATTATTTTAACTTCTAAAGGAGTTTAGGAATTAACTTAATATTAGTACTCTCATTTTTTCCTAATAAGATTACGAGACAAATTAATTAAATGAGTTTAATTAATCAAATCCCAATATGTTGGGAAGCCTAATTAATTAAAGGAGTTTAATTAATTAAATGAAAACCTATGTCTAATAGGATTATAAGGGTTGACCAATATCTATATAAGAGGAGTCTTATAATAGATATTAGTTAATAAAATTTTAATTGTTGGAGAGTACTCTTTTTTTATAGAGAATAGAAAACTATGATTTAGCCAACCACCCTCCTTAAATAATTCTTTTTCCTTGGTGGATCACCTCTAGAGGCCAAACACTTGGGTGGCTAACGTTGATCAAAGGAAGGAATCTACCCCAGATATTCAAGGAGATCACGACGAACAAGGAGTTGAACTTGTACCTGTGAAAGCTTCGTTCTACAAGGGTATGATTCCATAATTTCTTATTTATCGTTTTAAATTAATAATATGCATAAAGTATAATCCGGGTAATGGTTTTGTAAAATTTTTTTAAACTCTGATATACCATGCTTCCGCTATTTTTTACAATTTGATTGCGTCACGATTTCGTACAAACCCAACAGTGGTATCAGAGCCAAACTTTTATGCAATTACTAATTGTTTTGATTCCATATATATGTATGTGTATATATTTAGAGTAATTTATTGGGCATAATTAATTATATAAGATTAATTTTAATGAAAAAAAAAATACAAATTCGAATTCTTTTTTTTTCCCTTGCAGTTCACTGTTTGATCCTTATTAGAAAAAGAATTCGTGTTAGCAGAATAAAAGTGACCCACTGTTTTAAAAGTGGTTACCTGAAAAAGGTGACCCAGGATTGAGATTACGTGTATTCATGAATATATATATATATATATATATATATATATATATATATATATATTACCGAATTGAAAAAAAGTGACCCACGAAAGTGCTGCAGAATGTGCTGCAAGAAGAATTTAGAAAGAACATAATATATATATATATATATATATATATATATATATATATATATATATATATATATATATTATATGAACGTGATTCCTTATAAGTTTCACCAGAAAGTTTTTTTTCAAAAAGTAAACTGATTAGTATTATATATGTAATATAAAATATAATCAGTTACATATATATATATATATAATATTCTTAATAATTTTATAATTAAAATAAAGAGTTTATTTTACTCTTGAAATTGGATTTCATGCAATTTAAAATTGGCCATTAAATGATACTTATATATATATGGAATGTTTTAATTCATGAAATGAATATTTATTTATTGATGCATACGGTGATTTGTATGATAATAAATGAGATTGATTATTAGACTATTGACCAATGTGATTGGATTTTATTTTAGTTGAATGCTTGAATAAATGAGTTTTATTAAATGGGGTCTGCGTACCTCGTCTTCTCTGGTTTTTTCTTGATTTAAAATTTTATCTCCCTCCTATGTACTTCTCCTTGACTGCTGATCAAGGTTTCTATTTAAATTAAATAGTTTAATGTAATAGAAATAGTTAGAATTATCTTGAAGAAATTAGAGACTAAGGAGCAAGGAGCAAGGAGCGAGTGAAGAACCGTTTGTAATGGAACCCTGGTTTAAATGTAATAGTTACGTTTAAATTTAAATTCTTGCACTACTAGGTTTGACCTTTTGGTTCACTTGGTGGCTCTAGTGAACCAAACTAGAATAAAAGTCCATAATCAATCCGGGTAGAATATAGTATTCTATATGTGCATGCTAAATATTATATATATATATATATATATATATATATATTATATTTTATGCAAACATGCTTCGCATGTTTTAATAAAATGACGCGTATTTTATATATATATGTGCATTCGCGCTAAACATGATGAGACAAATAATAACAAACTCCTCAAAGAAATTATATTAAGTCCAAAGCGTTCAAAGATATTTGGAATTTCGAACGTCGCCTTCTAGCATGATAAATTAATAGAGTATTAAATATTTAATACGAGTTTGTTGTGCACACACAAGGCGATTATTACGTATTTAAGATATTAATTTAATCACATTTGATGCTTATAAAGTTAATTGAACAATATTATTTTGTTGTACACACACAAGGACAATATTTTTCTTTTTCGAATATATGGAGTGCTAGGTTGGACTTAACTTAAATTATTTTAGTTCGGATGTGCACACACTTGACCATTATGATTTAAGAGGCAAAATACAAGGAGTAACATGTTGATGTGATTAATAAGAGTTGCCTACCTATTTATTTATATATTGTTTGTTGTGCACACACAAGGCTATATACATTTAAAATGAGATCCTTAATCTCACTAGCAAATCTTTAATTAGATGTTGCCGAACTATATAAGTGAGGGTAATATAGTTTGAATAAAATAGTGGGAGATACCAATTTAATATAAGACCTAATTTATTTTGGTATATAAAATGAATTAAATGAATGTTTGCTAAAATGTTGTCTTTTCACATACAAAATTTAAAAAATATCGAAATCACTAATTTCACTGCGTACCATATTGATGCTAATAAACTGACTGGACCGAATTACACGGACTATTTAAGGAATCTGAGAATAGTTCTCACTGCTGAAAAGATTTCTTATGTCCTAAATTCGCCTGTCCCTGGAACTATTCTAGAATCAGCCTCTGAGGAAGAGATTGCCACCATTGTAAAGTGGCAAGATGCTGCATCTATGGCTTAATGCATCATGCTCGCATCCATGAATAACGAGCTTCAGCGTCAGCATGGAAACATGGATGCTCCTACTATATTGCTTCACCTCAAGAAGTTGTATTGTGAACAAAGTAGGACTGCTAGATATGAGATATCTAAAGAGCTCTTCCGATCTCGGATTACCGAGGGCACTGCCGTTGAGACTCATGTCCTAAGGGTGATCAATCTGATTGAACGCCCTGGACAGGTTGGGTTCGTCATGGATGAGGAGTTGAGTCAAGACTTGGTCTTGCAGTCAGTCCCTGAGACCTTCTCTCAGTTCGTTGTTAATTTTCACATGAATAAGTTAGATGTCAGTTTTCCTAAATTACTTAACATGTTGAAAATTGCAGAAGGTCACTTCCCATCCAAGAAAAACCATGCCTTAATGGTGGATTCTTTCAACAAAAAGGAAGAGACTCAAGGTATCTTCTGAAAAAGAAGAAATCTAATAAGGCTAAGGGCAAGCTGAATGTGACGCCCCCAAATTCGGACCACTCGCGTCTCGAATTCGGTTCGTCACGTTCTAAATATCTAATGACATAATAACATCTCGCGCAACAAAAATATACAGAATAGATTACATTTATTTAATATAATCATTCACGTCCCAAGGTTTTGTAACTTAAACATCTCATACATAGTTTAAACATAACTTAAACTTAACTAATACATAAAATAATCTTATTACATCATCATTGTATTCTAAAATAAGTACAAAGCTACTCCGTAGCCTTGCCCTTGCCTTTATCAGTGCCCGAGGGTCCGCATTGCTCTGCCTTAACTGAAATATTTTTAGGAAAAGCAAGAATGAGCAACAAGTTTGCTCAGCAAGTAATATAGCAATAAGGGGTCAATATAGTTTTTAAATCCCAAGGGTACAACAATAACTGATTGTTCAAGAATAGCAAGACGTATTGATAGTTCTCAACAATAGTCGCTAAGGACAGAAAGATATCAATAAGATTCAACGCTTAATCATTTCGAGATTTCAAAATAATGAATACTGAGCATTCACTAAGGACTATGGACTTCTACTAAAATTAACAGTAATATGCTGATAATCCAACAAAAATAAGTACAACGGGTGATCAGCCTCAAGTAGCCTACGTTACACATAACATTTAATTGTACTCAGGTGCGCACGTCGGTCTCCCGACAAATATAATTTCCCCTTCAAAAGGGTTATTCATCTCAGTCAATTATAAGATTTCGCACCAATCAATTGGTTTGGATAGCTTTCTAGCATAAGATATTAGTCTAGCCGAATCAAATGGCTTAGACACTTTTCTAATGCATTTAGGAACGATAAGTTCAAATGCTTGCAACAACATCTAGATATAAAGTCGATGTTCGAATAATAACGAATGGCAACAATTCGAATTTATACACTACGTAAAGTGAAATGAGGTAAGGAACTTGCTGAATAAAAGTAAGGTCCAAATACTTGCATTCAATACCAATTTCAAATGAAGTTAGGAAACTTGCTCAAAAGAGATAAGGTTTAGATAGTTGCACAATATTTAAAGTTGTGTAAGATAGAAAACTTGCATTCAATACCAACATCAAATGAAGTTAGGAAACTTGCATAAAAGAAATTAGGTTTAGATACTTGCACAATATTTAAAGTTGTGTAAGATAGAAAACTTGCGTAAATCATAGATTCTTTACATAAAGTAAATGCATAGGTTAGGATACTTGCCTTAAGCGTAGTTTACCAAAGTATAGCTTGTCAACACTTTTTGAATCCTATTATAACATAGTTACGTATATAGGATGTCTATTAGTTACACAATTTAAAAACATACATTATCTCGTACATTTAATCAATACATACGTTAAGTCTTATCCTTGCTACATAATTGTACCATGTATAGCATCATATCATAACACTTAATCAATATCGTCTTTACTATCCTTAGAATCCTTTTACAAGTCTACAATCTCAATATTATATCATCATCACATATGAATACAATCAGTATCAATCAGACTCTGTTCAATAGATTAGAGTAGCACCATAAGCAAACTGACAAAATCAGAAACAAACAGAATGTCCAGACTAGGATACAGGATGGTGCAGGTGCGCTCTGGTTAGGCTTAGGGACGGCGCAGCTGCACTGTCCCCTGGCCAGTCCAGAGTTGAGCTTTGCTTTTCCTTGGTTCTGTCCTATTCTTAGCATACTTAGATATTAGCACATAGCATACACGCATGTTAAAGGGTCTTGCATGCTTACATAATTATTTTTAACTCCGACTTTACATGTTATAGTTTAAGGCCAAATAAGGTCATGAACCATAAAGACTACTATGTTCACCATATATACATGTGAGGTGGTCATATAATCTGTAATACGCTTGCTTGCATGTATTCGATTCACTTATGCATAGCTAATATCGTTTATCACTTTAAAACATGTCTAAACTTATGCTTGAATAGTTTGTAACATATCCGACTAGGCGAGTACATATGTAGGCCTTGTTTAATGACATAAGGGTACTAGCATGCATGTCCAAAAATATCAGAATGTAACCATAACATGCTCATACATATTAGTTTTCCAAAACTTTAAAGTTTCCCTTTAAAAGTCATTTTGAACTAGGCTAACATGGCTTAACACATGCAAACAGATTTTAGATTATTTTTCATTCATAATCAACCCACATACACATGCTCGTATGGTCAGAACATAAACATCCTAAGTATATGTCAAAGTTTATTTTCAAAACCATACTTTTCCTTTAGTAATGTCTACTAACAAAATCAAGAATATTCATGCTATGTCAAGTAACACATATCCACATGTTAAACCCATATTTATGTATGTTCAAGTGATATCAATATGTTAGAACTTATCAGATAATAACAAAAATTGAAGTTCAAAACTGGTGCCTAGCGCAGCTGCACTGATCCAGAACAGACTTAGAAATAGCAAACTGGCGCAGCTGCGCCATTCTGAACTGTAGGGAGAGCGCAGCTACGCCATACCCTGAACAGTTCAGAAGGCCTTCTGCTTCGGAAGAAACCAAACCTAAACACAAAAGTTTTCAAGAAAAAAAGCACAATTCATGTCACATTACAGTTAGAATATACATACAAGCTTAGATAATAAGTTAACAATCATTCCTTAATCCAATTAACAAGAATTCATAAGTTCCTAAGCATTTATCAAATTCCAAAATGAAAAACACAATGAGAGTTATACCTCTGCTAAGCTAGATAGTGAGCTTGCTGCTAAATGTCTTCCTTAATCTCAGACTTCTTACCACTTTGATATATTCACTCTCAATTCTCACTTAACAGAAATTCAGCAATTGAAAAAGAGAAGAAGAGAGCTTTATTTATAGAGAAAATTGTTAACCATGCAAAGCTTTTGCCCACCAAGAGTTTGAGATGGTTTGGTAAAAAGAATCCACCAACTCCTCCTCAATCTCAGCTATCTAGCCATCATGAGCATACTTGAGTTTATGCAATATAGAAGTAGGCTACTGTTATGTACTGATGAGCCACACAAATTGGGACAAGCTTATTTGGAACTCAGCATTTGTAATTAGGTCACATATATATACATAGTTTTAATTCCTTTAAGTCACATTGGGGGTACATATCAATACACATACTATAATCCATGTACATTTTATAATACTGAATATAATTCAGTTAAGTATTATCTTTTCTCATTATTATAAACTTTACTATTTCAAGTATACTTGATTATTGAAATAATAATTAAATAACAATTACTTATTTAGTCTAATTTATTATTGCACAAAGTACACATAACATAACATATTGTCACATAACATCATTATGTAACCTATAAAATTCATTTAATCTTACTATATAGTTTTATATATAATATAATCACATTAAAGTGTCACACTACACTTCTTTTTTAATAGAATGTAGGTACTATATATTATACGATTAATTATCGCATATCTTGCACACAATAATTAATTGAATAAACATTAATCTATTATATTAATTATTTATTTACTCATTAATATGCCATTAATAATAATTAATTAATTATATAATATTAATTAATCACTGACTTATTAATTCTTTTATTCTTTAATTTAATTAAATCATCATCATCATTTCTATCCTCATGCTACACAAGGCATTCTACGAGTTCATCGTAATTCTCCTTATTTTCTTAATTATCATAAATTCAATTTGAAATTAATTGAATTACTCATCTCATGACACATAAATATTTATATTCAAATAAATATTCACATTCTTATTAATATTATTCATAAAATTCACGGTTCTTACACCCTCCCCCCTTATAAAAATTCTATCCTCGGAATTGACAAGGTCACACAAATAGATGGGGATAGTCCCTCATCATCCTATCTTCTAATTCTCACGTGGCCTCCTCGGCATTGTGGTTACGCCAAAGTACTTTCACAGAAGATATAACTTTGTTTCTTAATATTTGCTCTTTCCTATCTAATATTTGGACAGGAATTTCTTCATATGCCATATTCTTCTCTACTTGAATGGGCTCATAGGAAATCATGTGCTTGTAGTCAAACTCGGGTGGTAATGCTACTTTGTATGCCACTTCGCCCACTCGCTTCAATATCTCGAATGGTCCTATGAACCTCGGACTTAATTTATTTTCTTGCCGAATCGTATTTTTTCTTTCCAGGGAGATACTTTCAAAAATACGAAACTACCAACTTTAAAATCTCGGTCTTGTCTATGTAAATCTCTGGCAATTTTGAGCTGCTACCAGTCTGGCTCTTATCACTGTCATCACATCTGCGGTTTGTTGTACTAATTCTGGTCCCAACATTCGTTGTTCTCCGACTTCGTCCCAACATAACGGCGTTCTGCATTTTCTTCCGTAAAGAGCTTCATACGGTGGCATGCCGATACTCGCATGATAACTATTATTATACGCAAATTCTACTAAAGGTAGGTGATCGTCCCAATTTCCCTTAAAGTCCATCATGCAAGTCCTAAGCATGTCTTCCAGCGTTTGTATTGTTCGCTCACTCTGTCCATCTGTTTGAGGATGATAAGAGGTACTCAACCTCAACTGTGTTCCCATTCTCTCTTGTAAGATTTTCCAGAAGTTTGACGTGAAGCGCGGATCTTGATCAGAGATAATTGACACCGGCACTCCATGTCGTGAAACAATCTCCTTTACGTATAGACTCGCTAACTGATTCAAACTATATCGGATCTTAATCGGTAGAAAATGTGCGGTCTTTGTTAGTCGATCCACGATAACCCAAATGGCATCATAACCTTTCTGCGTGACTGGAAGTCCCACCACGAAGTCCATCGTAATGTGCTCCCATTTCCATTCTGGTATCTCCAACGGTTGAAGTAAATAACACGGCCTCTAGTGCTCTACTTTGACGCATTGGCAAGTAAGACATCTACTGACGCACTCTACTACTTCTCATTTCAGATTGGGCCACCAAAAATGTTTCCTCAGATCCCAGTACATTTTTGTGCCTTCTGGGTGAACGAAATATGTCGTATTGTGTGCTTAGTGCAAAATTTCCTCTCTCAATTCGGCTACTTCTGGCACCCACACTCTCCCTTCGAATCTCAAGATACCGTCTTTATCCATTCTGAATCTTTGTTCTTCGTTTTCTGCGATCCTCTTTCTTATTTTCTCAGACTCTTCATCCTTTTCTTGTGATTCCTTTACTCTGTCCAATAAGGTTGGATGAGCTTCCAATACAAATAACTTTTCCTCAGACCTCCCTAGTCCCTGTACCTCTATTTCCAATTTTTCCATTTCCCTTATTAACTCCTCCTGAGTTGTCAAGGGAAACAACTTCCCCCTTCCTTTCCTACTCAGCGCATCTGCTACTACATTTGCCTTTCCCGAGTGATAAAGAATATCGCAGTCATAATCCTTGATCAATTCTAACCACCTTCTTTGTCGCACGTTTAACTCCTTCTGTGTGAAGATATATTTCAGACTCTTGTGGTCTGTGTATATCTCACCTTCCTCTCTGTACAGATAATGTCTCCAGATCTTTAACGCAAAAACTACTGCCGCTAACTCTAAATCGTGAGTAGGATATCGTTTTTCATAATCCATCAATTGTCGTGATGCATACGTAATGACCTTGCCATGTTGCATGAGCACACAACCAAGTCCATTGTGCGATGCATCACTATACACCACGAAACCTACTTCATTGTCTGGTAATGATAATACAGGCACTTCGCTTAATCTCTTCTTCAATTCCTGAAAGCTTTTTTCGCATTTTTCGGTCCATACGAATTTCACCACTTTCCTCGTTAGATTGGTCAACGGGGTTGCTATCTTAGAAAAATCTTCGATGAATCTTCGATAGTACCCAGCTAACCCTAAGAAACTTCTTATCTCTGTTGGTGTCTTTGGTTGCTCCCAATTACTCACTGTTTCAACCTTTGCAGGGTCCACTGAAATTCCATCCTTGTTTACCACGTGTCCTAAGAATTGAACTTTTTCCATCCAAAATTCACATTTTGAAAACTTCGCATACATTTTCTCTCTTCTTAGCGCTTCAAAAACTATCCTCACATGTTCGGTGTGCTTTTCTTCCGTCTTCAAGTAGATCAAGATGTCGTCGATGAAGACTACTACAAATTTGTCCAAGTAGGGCTCGAAAACTCGGTTCATCAAGTCCATGAATGCTGTCGGAGCATTAGTCAATCTGAATGACATTACCAAAAACTCATAGTGCCAATAACGGGTTCGAAATGCCGTCTTTGGTATGTCTTCCTCCTGTACTTTCAACTGATGATAACCTATTCGCAAATCAATCTTTGAGAAAAACTTCGCTCCCTTCAATTGGTCGAAAAGGTCGTCTATCCTTGGTAGCGGATATCTATTCTTGATCGTTACTTGGTTCAATTCTTGATAATCGATACAAAGCCTCATCGATCCGTCCTTTTTCTTAACAAACAACACTGGTGCTCTCCAAGGAGACACACTCGGTCGTATGTAACCTTTATCTGGCAACTCTTGTAATTGTATCATCAATTCCTTCATTTCTACTGGCGCCATACGATATGGAGCTTTCGCAATCGGTGTCGTTCCCGGTGCTAAGTCTATTACAAATTTGATTTCTCTATCTGGCGGAAGACCAGGCAGATCGTCCGAAAATACATCTTGGAATTCTCTTACTACGGATATATCCTTAATTTCCACTCCCTTTTTCCAAGTATCTGCAATGTAAGCTAAGTAACCTACACATCCTTTCCTTAACAATTTCTTGGCCTGCATCATTGTAAGACAACACGATTGCTTAAGCGATGAGCTACCATAAAACACTACCTTAGACCTTTTCAGAGTCTGAAGGTTTACGCTTTTATTCTGACAGTCAATTATCACAGCATGGTTATACAACCAATCCATTCCCAATATTACGTTAAATTCTCCCAATCTAATCGGAATTAAGTCTACGCTCAGTTCATAATCTCTAATGTTTGCGCAACAATTTCGGTATATGAATTCTACAGGGATCACTTCCTTATTTGCAACTTCTATGTTCAAAGGATTTCTTAATCGTTCTCGGGATAAATTAAGTCGACTAGCAAATTCTTCAGATACAAAAGAATAGGTAGCACCCGAATCAAATAATACATATGCATTTATATCATTGATTGGGATAATACCTGACATCACGTCCTTTGCAGCTACTGCATCCTGGACTGTCATATTAAAGGTTCTGGCGGCTGGGCGGTTGGATTGCGTTGGTCCGCCGATCATTAACTTGCTGCCTCCCCCTTGCTGGCCATTTCCTCCGCTGTTTCCCTTCTTCAGGCAATCCTTGATCCGGTGCTCAGTTGAGCCGCAAGCGAAACACCCTTGGATCTTCTTTGGCTTTGGACAGTTGGGTGAAATGTGCCCCTCCTGGCCACAGTAGTAGCAAGTATTGCGCTCCTTCGCCCTGGTGATTCTTCCCACACTTTGGGCATCCCTCTGCCCTCTACTTAAAACCTCCATGAAAATTTTCCGACTGATTGTTTTTGTTGTTGTTGTTATTCTCCCACTTCCTCTTCCCTGGATTACTTCCCCGGCTACTACTTCCTCCACGACTTTCTTCCCCAGTATTCTTTCCCTTCTTCTCTTTGTTATACAAACTTAAGACTTCGCTACCACCTTCCGCAATGATAGCCTTCTCCAGCAATATCGCAAATGAATCGATCTGAAGAACCGACACCTTGTTAAACAACCAAGGCTTCAGTCCTTGCTCAAAACGTCTATCTTTCCTCTATTCATATCCTACCTGGTGTTCTGTAAACCGCGCTAGTTCGTTAAACTTAGTCGCGTATTGCGCCACCGACATATCTCCTTGCTTAAGTTCTAGGAACTTTACCTCCATTTTATTTTTCATTCTCTTTGGGAAATAGTTCTCGAAGAACAGAGTCTTGATCCTTTTCCATGCAATTATCCCTTCTCCCGCTCTTTGCTGATTTGCCTCCCACCAGTAGTTCGCTTCGCCTCTCATCATGTAGGTAGCAAACATCGTCTTCTAGTCTTCACCCACACGAGCGATGGTGAAGGTCTTCTCGATTTATTTAATCCATGTTTGCTCCATGATCGGATCAATAGTACCTTCAAACTCTGGAGGTCCTACGCTCCTAAAGTCCTTAAAATTTATCACTGGAACTACTTGGGAGTTGGGGCGAACGGGTTCATTGTTCCTTCCCCTAAGAGCCTCTCCTAACAAATCAACTAGTTTCTGAATGGGATCTACTTGCTCTCTCTCGTTGTTCACTGATTCCTCAGGTGCAGTTAATCTACGTCTGGGCGGCATTATCTGCATCACAAATTTCATTCTTATTATTTATTTTATTACTTAAGTATTTCTTTAATGCCAAAAAGAATATAATATATAACACGTTTCTGAAATAAGATCATTTATATTCATATGCCAAATCATTGCATCAAAATGATCATCCCTAGCATACTTCTATAAATGTCAACACATATCCCCTAATATCACAAAAGATGGGAAAAACACTAACATACTACCCCTCTAACATAAACCTACTCGGGGTTTACAACCATCCCATATCTTACACAAAAGATTTGGATTACATCACGATATATAAATCACATAAGGTAATTACTAGACTAAACTAATGGGTCTCATCCCAACATTTCGCGCTTCACATCGCTCTTGTACTCGATCTGCGCTATGTACGCCATCAACTCTCTGCTCATAGTGTGTCGGGTCTGTCCCTGCTCCGTTGGATAGTGATATACACCATCAATCACTCTCTCAATAGCCGAGTGAAACACATAACCCATCTTATTCACTTTCCTCTTCTTACACCTGACCACATCCTCTAAGTCGTCTGCCCTCTCATTAGCTATTTCCCACTTTTCCTCAAAGTGGATCCTATCCATCACCTCCAACTCTAGCTGAGTACGGAGAGCCTTCTTTTCCGTCTTCTCGCTCAACTCTCTCTACTCCTCCTCTTCCAGCTTTCCTGCCAAGTCTACATTCCGAGACACCGACCTGTGAAACAGAGTCCCCATCTGGATCCCTGCCTCCCTGCGATAAGCAATCTCCACCTCTAACTCTTGCACCGCTAATTTCCTCTGGTGGTCCTCGCCCCTTAGTTTCTGGAACTCGAACTCCCTCTCTTGAGCTTCAGCCTCTAGCTCATGAACTCTGCAGTCAAACTCAAGGATTCGCTCCTCGTACTCTCCCAACATCCTCTCTTTGATAGTAGCCTCGTCAGAGTCCTCCATAGGCTCGTCCTCCATGGGCTTCTCCTCCGGATCAGACTCTACCCTAATCTCGTCCTCGTCGTTAAACTCGGACGGTGAAACTGCCTGCACAGGCTCAGCCTCTAGAGCTGCCTTATATACGACATGTATATCTCGGGGCTCCTCTTCAGCCACTCTACTAGGTCCTCCCATGTCTATCATCCTACAATCACAAACACAAGACAAACAAACAGCAACTCCATTAGAATGTTAAATAAAACATAAGTTCATTGTATAGAATGAAATTATATTTCATAACACACTAAGTCTCTCCAGGAAAACTCTACATGAGTTTCATCCCTTTCTATCTTCTAAGTTATCCTAAGTTATAATCTAACGACTCTCGCTCCTAAGGTTTATAACTACAGCTCCAATACTAACCTGTGGCGCCCCCAAATTCGGACCACTCGCGTCTCAAATTTGGTTCGTCACGTTCTAAATACCTAATGACATAATAACATCTCGCGCAACGGAAATATACAGAATAGATTACATTTATTTAATATAATCATTCACGTCCCAAGGTTTCGTAACTTAAACATCTCATACATAGTTTAAACATAACTTAAACTTAACTAATACATAAAATAATCTTATTACATCATCATAGTATTCTAAAATAAGTACAAAGCTACTCCGTAGCCTTGCCCTTGCCTTTATCAGTGCCCGAGGGTCCGCCTTGCTCTGCCTTAACTGAAATGTTTTTAGGGAAAGCAAGAATGAGCAACAAGTTTGCTCAGCAAGTAAAATAGTAATAAGGGGTCAATATAGTTTTCAATTCCCAAGGGTACAACAATAACTGATAGTTCAAGAATAGCAAGAAGTATTGATAGTTCTCAACAATAGTCGCTAAGGACAGAAAGATATCAATAAGATTCAACGCTTAATCATTTTGAGATTCCAAAATAATGACTACTGAGCAGTCACTAAGAACTATGAACTTCTACTAGAATTAACAGTAATATGCTGATAATCCAACAAAAACAAGTACAACAGGTGATCATCCTAAAATACCCTACGTTACGCATAACATTTAATCGTACTCAAGTGCGCACGTCGGTCTCCCGATAAATATAGTTTCCCCTTCAAAAGGGTTGTTCATCTCAGTCAATTATAAGATTCCGCACCAATCAATTGGTTTGGATAGCTTTCTAGCATAAGATATTAGTCTAGCCGAATCAAATGGCTTAGACACTTTTGTAATGCATTTAGGAACGATAAGTTCAAATGCTTGCAACAACATCCAGATATAAAGTCGATGTTCGAATAATAACGAATGTTAACAATTTAAATTTATACACTATGTGAAGTGCTATGAGTTAAGGAACTTGCTCAATAAAAGTAAGCTCTGAATACTTGCATTCAATACCAATTTCAAATGAAGTAAGGAAACTTGCTCAAAAGAGATAAGGTTTAGATAGTTGCACAATATTTAAAGTTGTGTAAGATAGAAAACTTGGATTCAATACCAACATCAAATGAAGTTAGGAAACTTGCATAAAAGAAATTAGGTTTAGATACTTGCACAATATTTAAAGTTGTGTAAGATAGAAAACTTGCGTAAATCATAGATTCCTTGCATAAAGTAAATGCATAGGTTAGGATACTTGCCTTAAGCGTAGTTTACCAAAGTATAGCTTATCAACACTTTTCGAATCCTATTATAATATAGTTACGTATATAGGATGTCTATTAGTTACACAATTTAAAAACATACATTATCTTGTACATATAATCAACACATACGTTAAGTCTTATCCTTTCTACATAACTATACCGCGTATAGCATCATATCATAACACTTAATCGATATCGTCTGTACAATCTTTAGAATCCTTTTACAAGTCTACAATCTCAATATTATATCATCATCACATAAGAATACAATCAGTATCAATCAGACTCTGTTCAATAGATTAGAGTAGCACTATAAGCAAACTGACAAAATCAGAAACAAACAGAATGTCCAGACCAGAATACAGGATGGCACAGCTGCGCTCTAGTTAGGCTTAGGGACGGCGCAGCTGCGCTGTCCCCTGGTCAATCCAGAGTTGAGCTTTACTTTTCCTTGGTTCTGTCCTATTCTTAGCATATTTAGATATTACCATATAGCATACACGCATGTTAAAAGGTCTTGCATGCTTACATAATTGTTTTCAAGCCCGACTTTATATGTCATAGTTTAAGGCCAAATAAGGTCATGAAACCATAAAGACTACTATGTTCACCATATATACATGTGAGGTGGTCATATAATCTGTAATACGCATGCTTGCATGTATTCGATTCACTTATGCATAGCTAATATTGTTTATCACTTTAAAACATGTATAAACTCATGCTTGAATAGTTCGTAACATATTTGACTATGCGAGTACATACGTAGGTCTTGTTTAATGACATAAAGGTACAAGCATGCATGTCCAAAAATATCAGAATGTAACCATAACATGCTCATACATATTAATTTTCCAAAACTATTAAATTTTCCTTTAAAAGTCATTTTGAACTAGGCTAACATGGCTTAATGCATGCAAACAGATTTTAGATTTTTTTCATTCATAATCAACCAACATACACATGCTCGTATGGTCAAAACTTAAACATCCTAAGTATATGTCAAAGTTTATTTTCAAAACCATACTTTTCCTTTAGTAATGTCTACTAACGAAATCAAGAATATTCATGATATGTTAAGGAACACATATCCACATGTTAAACCCATATTTATGCATGTTCAAGTGATATCAATATGTTAGAACTTATCAGATAATAACAGAAATTAAAGTTCAAAACTGGTGCCTGGCGCAGCTGCGCTGTTCTAAGATGTGGGAGCAGCGCAGCTGTGCTGATCCAGAACAGACTTAGAAACAACAAACGGCACAGCTGCGCCATTCTGAATTATAAGGAGAGCGCAGCTGCGCCATACCCTGAACAGTTCAGAAGGCCTTCTGCTTCGGAAGAAACCAAACCCAAACACAAAATTCTTCACGAAAAAAGCACAATTCATGTCACATTACAGTTAGAATATGCATACAAGCTTAGATAACAAGTTAACAATCATTCTTCAATCCAATTAACAAGAATTCATAAGTTCCTAAGCATTTATCAAATTCCATAATGAAGAACATAATGAGAATTATACCTCTACTAAGCTAGATAGTGAGCTTGTTGCTAAATGTTTTCCTCAATCTCAGACATCTTGCCACTTTGGTATATTCACTTTCAATTCTCACTTAACAGAAATTCAGCAATTGGAAAAGAGAAGAAGAGAGCTTTATTTATAGGGAAAATTGTTAATCATGCAAAGCTTTTGCCCACCATTTTCAACTAACGGGAAGAAGAAGAAACCAAGAGTTTGAGATGGTTTGGTAAAAATAATCCACCAACTCCTCCTCAATCTCATCTATCTAGCCATCATGAGCATGCTTGAGTTTACGCAATATAGAAGTAGGCTACTATTATATACTGATGAGCCACACAAATTGGGACAAGCTTATTTGGAACTCAGCATTTGTAATTGTGTCACATATATATACATAGTTTTAATTCCTTTAAGTCACAATGTAGCTTTATTGTGGAGATAATATTATATTGTACCAAATTGGGGGTACATATCAATACACATACTATAATCCATGTACATTTTATAATACCGAATATAATTCAGTTGAGTATTATCTTTCCTTATTATCATAAACTTTATTATTTCAAGTATACTTGATTATTGAAATAATAATTAAATAACAATTACTTATTTAGTCTAATTTATTATTGCACAAAGTACACATAACATAACATGTTGTCACATAACATCATTATATAACCTATAATTCTTTTAATCTTACTATATAGTTTTATATATAATATAGTCACATTAAAGTGTCACACTACACTTCCTTTTTAATAGAATGTAGGTACTATATATTATACGATTAATTATCGCAGATCTTGCACACAACAATTAATTGAATAAACATTAATCTATTATATTAATTAATTATTTACTCATTAATATGCCATTAATAAAAATTAATTAATAACACAATATTAATTAATCATTGACTTATTAATTTCTCTATTCTTTAATTTAATTAAATCATCATCATCATTTCCATCCTCATGCCACACAAGGCATTCTACGAGTTCATCGCAATTCTCCATATTTTCTTAATTATCATAAATTCAATTTGAAATTAATTGAATTACTCATCTCATGACACATAAACATTTATATTCAAATAAATATTTACATTCTTATTAATATCAATATTAATATTATTTATAAAATTCACGGTTCTTACATCCCCCCCTTATAAAAATTCTGTCCTCGGAATTGGAATAAGGTTACACAAATAGATGGGGATAGTCACTCATCATCCTATCTTTTAATTTTCACGTGGCATCCTCGGCATCGTGGTTACGCCAAAGTACTTTCACAGAAGATATAACTTTGTTTCTTAATATTTGCTCTTTCCTATATAATATTTGGACCGAAATTTCTTCATATGCCAGATTTTTCTCTACTTGAATGGGCTCATAGGAAATCACGTGCTTGTAGTCAGGCTTGTAAACATGTTGTGGATGTGCTCTAACTCGGGTGGTAATACCACTTTGTATGCCACTTCGCCCACTCGCTTCAATATTTCGAATGGTCCTATGAACCTCAGACTTAATTTTATTATCTTTCTTATAACTCAACAAGAGTTATCATTTCTATGTTCTCGAAGGCTACTATCCTAAGGTTTTCCCCCACCTAAGGTTCATAACCTACGGCTCTGATACCAACTTGTGACATCCCCAAATTCGGTATCTTAATTTTCACAAGATTTGGTGTTCACAGTTCAAATATCATATGACTATCTACCCATAATAATAGAAATTCATTTATTAGATAACTAATCCATCTTCTTACATCATCTAAAATAATAATACATAATAAATCCCAGGTCATACTTAACCTTAAACCTCTGTTGCGGAAACCTAAATAAATAAGTCTTAATCACACACATAAGTCTTAAACTTTAACATTCTTAACATCAACACAAGTCTTTAACACTTGTTAGCATTTCCTTTGCCCTTGCTACTGGAAGGTTCATCACTTCGTTCATTCTTAGCTGCAATGTTATTATGCAAGAGTGAGCACGAATGCCCGCAATTATAAAAATATGACAGTAATAACATGCGAGTGAAATTAAAGAAATTTGAATAAAAGAAAGCTCAACTTTTGAATCAAGAATAATAATCGAGAGTCAAAATTACTTTTGAGGGTCATAAGACCTTGAACTATGTCCTAGGTTGTCAAGTATATTAACCTTTAAACCTTTAACAGTCATAAGACAAGGGACTTCACTTCTCGTACTTAGGGAGATCAGTCATTCGTACCGATACTGTGCATAATACCTTAACGCTTAAAGCATCATCATCAATCCCCTATATTAAGGTTGTTCATCTCAGTTTGTCATCAGAGTCCGCACCAAAGAAAGTTTGGTTTGGATAAACTAAATAATAGTTCTGAAATTTAGAACGCTCATCAACTATGGACTAGTCGAATCAGTAAGGGTTCACTAGTCTTAAAGGTTTCAATAATAAATGATATTCAATTTGAATATTAACTTCTCAAGGGTATACAATCGAATAAGTATTGTATACTGAAATGATACTTTTAAAAGAATCATGGCATCTCATATGAAATTCTGAACTAGAATAATCAAGGATAAATACTTTGCTCAATATAGAACTTATGTCTATAACTTACTCAATAAAAAATATAGTTACGAAACTTGCTCAATGCAAAAGTAAGGTTTAGAAACTTGCCTCGTGCACACACTACAATTATAAATCACTTCTTTAATTACTTTTACCTATCAACACATTCACAATATTAATTAATCACAGGTTCGATATGTTTATCGATTCACAACTGTGTTCTCTGAACTCATTATTAAGTTTTTCAAATAATGATTTACGTTGATTAATTAACTTATTAATTAATCGCATAATTTAAGTTATTAATCTTGTATTAACATCTTATCACATACATAACATGTCTTCATGTTTATTAGATTTACAACACATTTCTCAAAATTCAACACTTAGAAATTGTTCAAAATTTCCAGACAGGCGCGGCCGCGCGGCAATAACACTTGGAAATGGCACGGCCGCATGGCTACGAATTCCCAGAATCTGAAGTTCGCGAATGAACAAAGAAACTCGCCCCTTTTCTCCAATTTTACACCAATATATTAATTTGTAATGGTACCCATGAAGCATAAACTTCATAGGAACATTATGTATCACTTCCCACATGTTCTTAACATTTCAATTCATGACATTACATAAATTAAAACCATCAATTTCACTGCTCTTCATAAATTTTGTAAAAATTTAATGAAAAACATAAATCTATCATTACGGATTCGTTACCATACCGAATCTACTCATTCCAATTTCATTCTCTTTGTTTTAACATATACAATTATAATCATGTGTTAATTTTAATACAAACATATGATTCAATCGTTAATTTAACCCATATGGGTTATACTCACAACTTTTATACTATGTCTTTTCAAGAACCCAATTCTTAACAAAATTACATGGTGTGATCAGTGTAAATCAGGTATACATGATTCAACACATAATACTAACATATATGATTACATATATGATCATATCTTAGTTTTATTTACCAAAACAATTCTTAACAGAGTTTTTACAAAGACGTATAAAAACTCTGTAACTTTTTCAAAAATCCAATTAAGGCCAAATTACATAATTCTGATCATTTTAAATCATTCATACCAAATATAAAACATGATTTAAACACAAATCCATATAGATAATGCCATATCATAACTTAATTATGAACCCAATTTTTTTTACAGAACTTTAAAATATGTAATGAAGAACTTTAAGAATTTTAGATTTTGAAAACTTAAAAGAATGGATTACCCTTAGTAGTGAAGATAAATTAAAGGCAACACAATTGATTTCTCAATTCTTCCTTTCTCAATCTCTCTCAATCTCTTCTTCTTTTTATCTTTGACTTCTCATATATTCTCTGATTTCCTAACTTTGAACATTATGATAATACGTATATGTATAAGTATATATAATACGTAAATAATATATCCGTTAACCTTAACCAACCCAACTTCTCATAGGGTCTTGTTTGGTTTTTCTTCTTTTCCCTCTTTCCCTTTATTTTAATAAACTAGCTTATAATATAGTTACTTTTAACACTTTAATTAATTTTATTTAAATCAATTAAATAAAATATAATAACTTTACACTAATTCATATTGTCACATACTCAATATTTTTATTTATTAATTATGTCAATTCATTAATTCTTTAATTAATTATTAAATTAATTAAAGTAACATTATGCTTATTTGATTAACTCGTTTAATCAAAGAAACTCAATTAAATATATACTTTGAACCATAAATTACTACACATTAATTTAATTAATATAACACATATAATTAAATTAATCTATCACAAATTCATGAATTAATTATTTAACTCAATAATTAAATTTTAAAAAATATTTATTTATTTCAATAAATATTCAAATAATTGTACAAAATTCATGTTCGTCGCATCTTTCCCCCCTTAAAAGGATTATGTCCTCAGAATCACTGTTCGATTAATAATTTTGTCCTGTCACATTTTCTCCCCCCCCCCCCCCTTACAAAGATTCTGTCCCTAGAATTGCGTTCACCTATTCAAGAAAATAAATGTGGATAAGTCTTTATCATATTCTTTTCGAGTTCCCACGTAGCTTCTTCAGCGTTGTGGTTCCTCCAAATTACCTTAACAGAAGGTATTACTTTATTCCTGAGAACTTGTTCTTTCCTGTCAACAATCTGAACAGGAACTTCTTCGTATGATAAATCCTTCTCGAATTGTAGGGGTTCATATTCTATAACATGTTTGTGATCGGGTTTATAAGGTCGTAACACTGACACATGGAAGACATTGTGGATATGCTCTAATGCCGGAGGTAAAGCTACCTCATAGGCGACTTCTCCAATTCATCGAAGCACCTCAAAGGGTCCAATGAACCTCGGGCTCAATTTTCCCTTTTTACCGAATCTGATCTTTCCCTTCCAGGGAGAGACCTTCAAAAATACAAAGCTACCCATTTCAAACTCTACAATCTTGCGGTGTGGATCGGCATATTTCTTCTGCCTATCCTGAGCCGATACTAACCTTAGCCTTATTACTTTAACTATCTCTACTGTCTGCTGTACCAACTCTGGACCTAGCAACTGTCTCTCGCCAACTTCATCCCAGTATAGTGGAGTTCTGCACTTTCTACCGTACAACGCTTTGTAAGGCGGCATACCAATACTAGCGTGGTAACTATTGTTATAACCAAATTCTATAAGCGGTAAATGATCATCCCAATTGCCTTTAAAATCTATGATGCATGCTCTCAGTATATCTTCTAATGTCTGGATTGTCCTTTCGCTTTGCCCTTCAGTCTGAGGGTGATAAGCTATACTCATCCTCAATTGTGTTCCCATACATTCTTGTAGTCGTTTCCAAAAATTCGATGTGAAGCGCGGATCACTGTCAGAATCAATCGACACTGGCACTCCGTGCCTCGAAACAATCTCTTTAACGTATAACTTCGCCAACTATTCTAAGTTAAATCTGATTCTGATCGGAAGGAAGTGTGCAGATTTTGTCAATCGGTCAACAATAACCCATACTGCGTCATAGCCTTTCTGGGTCGTCGGAAGGCCAACCACAAAATCCATTGTAATATCTTCCCATTTCCATTCTGGGATTTCTAAGGGTTGTAGCAAACCACTTGGTCTCTGATGTTCTGCCTTGACCCTTTGATAAGTTAGACACCTAGCAACACAATCGGCAACGTCCCTCTTCATATTTGGCCACCAAAAGTGTTGTCGTAAATCCTGATACATCTTGGTACTTCCGGGATGAATGGAATACCTCAAACTATGAGCCTCGTTCAAAATGTCCTCCTTGATTTTTGGTACTGGCGGTACCCAAACTCTATTTTAAAACCTCAACAATCCCTCACTGTCCATCTTGAATTTAAGTTCTGTCCCTGCAGATATCTTTTTCTTTACTTCTTCACACTCCTTATCTAGGATTTGAGCTTCCTTAACCTTATGCAATAAAGTTGTACCAGCATGCATCTGGAACAGCTTCTCATCAGTCTCCATTGGATATCCTACTTCCAATTCTAGCTTTTCCATTGCTGAAATCAATTTTTCTTGTGTTGTCAACATCATCAACTTTTCCCAACCCATTCTGCATAAGGCGTCGGCTACAACATTCGCTTTTCCCGGGTGGTATAAGCTATCACAATCGTAGTCCATAATTAGTTCTAACCATCTTCTCTGACGCATATTCAAATCCTTCTGGGTGAAAATATATTTCAGACTCTTGTGGTCTGTATATATTTCACGCTTCTCCCCATAAAGATAGTGTCTCCAAATCTTTAAAGCGAATACCACCACGACCAATTCTAGATCGTGGGTTGGATATCCCTTTTCGTAATCCTTCAATTGTCGTGACGCATACGCAATGACTCTGCCGTTTTTCATAAGCACACAACCCAGCCATTTATGCTACGCATCACTATATACTACAAAGTTTCCTGTGTCATCCGGAAGGGACAACACAGGCGCTGTACTCAACCTTTTCTTAAGTTCTTGAAAACTTTCCTCGCACTTCTCCGTCCAAACGAATTTCACAACTTTCCTAGTCAAATTCGTTAGTGGAGTGGCAATCTTGGAAAAATCCTAATGAATCTTCTATAATAACCTGCTAATCCAAGAAAACTTCTTACTTCCGACTGTTCGGCTGATCCAAATTCATCACTGCTTCGAATTTGGAGGGATCCACCGAAATTTCGTCCTTATCAATCACATGTCCAAGAAATTACACCCTTTCAATCTAGAATTCTCATTTTGAGAATTTGGCGTACAACTTCTCCCTTCTCAACACTTCTAATGTCAACTTCAAATGCTCAACATGCTCTTCTTTGGTTTTTGAATACACCAATATGTTGTCGATAAAGACCACCACGAATTTGTCCAAAAACGGCTTAAACACTCCATTCATTAGGCCCATAAATGTCGCAGCTGCATTCGTTAGACCAAATGACATAACCAAAAATTAGTAGTGACCATACCGAGTCCTAAACGCTGTCTTCGGAACATCTTCTGGCCTCACCTTCAGCTGATGATAACCACTTCTTAGGTCTATCTTCGAGAAATATCTTGCTCCCTTTAATTGATCAAACAGATCATCAATCTTTGGTAACGGATACCTGTTCTTAATGGTAACCTTGTTCAACTCTCTATAATCGATGCAGAGCCACATCGTCCCATCCTTCTTCTTAACAAATAACACCGGCACTCCCCACGGCGATACGCTCGGTTGAATATATTTCTTGTCCAGTAACTTTTGTAGGTGAACCATCAATTCTTTCTTTTCTACCCGAGCCATCCGGTATGGTGCTTTTAATATTGGAGTCGTTCCTAGCACCAAATCGATCACAAAATCTACTTCCCTATCCGGCGGAAGTCCTGGCAGATCGTCCAAAAACACATCCACGAAGTCCCTTACGACTGGTGTTTCCTCTAACTTTGGATTCTCTTTACGACTATCGACTATGTAGGCAAAATATCCCATACAGCCTTGTCTTAATAACTTCTTGGCTTGCAACATCGTCAGACAACTCGCTTGTCTAGGTGACTTGGAACCATAAAACACAACCTTTGACGAGGTCATAAGGTTAATACATTTCTTCTGGCAATCAATTATAGCCCCATAATTGAATAACCAATCCATTCCCAGGATAACGTCAAATTCCCCAAGTTTAAACGGAATTAGATCTACATTCATAATGTTACCCTTAATATCCACTCTACAGTTCTTGTGTATATACCTAACAGGAATCACTTCCCTGTTCACAATCTCTATGTTCGTAGGGATTTCTAACTCGTCTTTATGCAATTCTAAGTTCTTTGCAAAGTCATCGGATATAAATGAGCAAGTAGCACCCGAATCAAATAAAATATAAGCATTAACTTTATTTATTGGAATGATACCTGACACCACATCACGAGACTGCACCGCATCATGTACGGTCATGTTGAATGTCCTTACAGTTGGTAGGTTTGTTGAAGTCGAGCCGGTAATTATAAGAGGATTTCCACTGTTATTTCCCTTGTTTCCACCTGACCCTGCCCCTCTAGATGCCTTCTTGGGACAGTCTCTAGCCAAGTGATCCTTTGACCCACATGTGTAGCAGGCGCCCTTCTTAGGGTTAGGGCAGTTAGGTGCTATATGGCCTTCCAAACCACAATTATAGCAAACTCTTTTTCCTTTCATGCAGACTCCCAAGTGAGTCTTTCCACAGGTTGGGCATGGTTCTATCCTTTTCCTCTGACTCCCTTGCTGATTTACAGAAGACGGGTTGTCATTCCACCTTCGTTTATGATTATTAGTTCCTCCCGTGTTACTGCCACTAGCCTTATTATTTCCTTCACTATCATTTTTCTTATTTTTCTGATCATGATTGTACTTGGTCACCACCTTGCTTCCACCTTCAGCGAGAATGTCCTTTTCCAGAACTCCAGCAAAAGTGTTCAATTGAAACATTGACACTTTGTTATACAACCAGGGTTTCAATCCCTGCTCAAATCGCCTAGCCTTTATTTCGTCAGTATGCACCTGATATTGAGCACACCTCGCCAATTCGTTAAACTTCGCCGCGTAGTCGGGCACAGACATATTTCCCTGTTTCAACTCTAGAAACTGGACCTCCATTTGATTCTGGGAGCTGGTCGTGAAATACATCTCGAAAAACATTTTCTTAAACTTTTCTCAGGTTATTACACCTTCTACTCCTCTGACCTTATTTGCCTGTCACCAGTAGCTGGCTTCTGATTTTAACATGAATATCGCGTAAGCGGTCTTCTGGTCCTCCCTAGCTCAGGCAACCTCAAAAACTTTCTCTCCATCTCTATAACCCAAGTCTGAGCTTCTATCGGATTTGTGGAGCCTTTAAACTTTGGCGGTCCCACTGCCTTAAAGTCTTTAAAAGAGGTGTTCGGTGGAGCTTAAGGCTGATTATTCATCGCTCCAGCTAACAGATTTACCAACTGCTAAACGGGATTCGCATTGGCATCATTGTTGTTATTGTTATTCGTTGACCCTTCTTGGGTTTGTCGACGATTTTGTCTCCTTGGCGGCATATTTCTGTTACGAAATACACTCATTAGATCTTTATTCAATCTCTTAAATACTTAAGACTTAACTCAAATATTTAACATAATTATTTTCACTCATATCATCTCAAATAAACTTAGATATTTTATTAAAATCAAAAGTTTTCAACATAGTACGATAGCATTTCTGCCATTTACATCAACTATCCCGAGATAAAAGATCTTCAGGATTTAAATCATCAGAATATTCCTTTGTTTATAATCACATCGGAATTTACATTATTAATTATCAGTTAAGCATTCACATAATCATACTGTCCTATCACGACATGCTAAGACATCGGACAGCTTCGTTATGCTCCTCCTCTATTATGCAGGACATAGTCCTGCGATCTAACATATACCTAGGAAGTCCCTCGAACTGAATTGGATATCTCATAACTCGGTCCTGGGCCTCATCAATGGCCCTGAAAAATGTGTAGCGCGTCTCTGCAACCTTAGCTTTCTTTGCACGCGCCTCATCCTCTGCCAGATCTGCACATCGTGCATTGCTCACCCAAGCTTCCTCTACTATGGCGAGTCTTTCTAATTTCTCTTTTATCTCATTCTTCAACCTTTCTATCTCCTCTGACTTCTGCTCACTTTGGCCCTTCTCATGAACCAAATCCCACTCCACATTTCCAAGACTATTGTGGAGCGTCTCAACCTCACATCCTTCTGCTCGATGGTAGTCCGTTGAGTAACCGTCTGCTCCCTCAACTCCTGAATCGTATCTCATAACTCTATATTGCGATCATACAATAAATCATACATATCAGCGCTGACAGAGTTCGGTGGGAACTCCTCAAGGTCTTCCTCCTCCTTCTCCTCGGTTGCCTCAGCCGGGATCTTAAACTCCTCAGGGTCCTCCTCTGAGTCAATCTCTGGCTCATGATCCCGACCAATGACTGTGATCAACGGAGATGGCTCTGGCTGTACTAACTGCTCCCAGACTGTATGTATATCTCGAGGCTCCTCATCTCTAGTCTCTAGGGGTACAATATCCCTGGGCTGACTAGCTCCTCCAGTATCCGACATCCTGACAAAATAAGTTTTAAGTCTTAGTTATTAAGTGATATTAATCGATACTCGAGCAAGCATATAATTATAAACACATATCCTAAGGTTTTTCCCCACCTAAGGTTCATAATCTACGGCTCTGATACCAACTTGTGACACCCCCAAATCCGGTATCTTAATTTCCACAGGATTTGGTGTTCACTGTTCAAATATCATATGACTATCTACCCATAATAATAGAAATTCATTTATTAGATAAATAATCCATCTTCTTACATCATCTGAAATAATAATACATAATAAATCCCAGGTCATACTTAACCTTAAATCTCTGTTGCGGAAACGTAAATAAATAAGTCTTAATCACACACATAAGTCTTGAACTTTAACATTCTTAACATCAACACAAGTCTTCAACACTTGTTAGCTTTTCCTTTGCCCTTGCTACTAAAAGGTTCATCACTTCGTTCATTCTTAGCTACAATGTTATTATGCAAGAGTGAGCACGAATGCCCGCAAGTATAAAAATATGACAGTAATAACATGCGAAGGAAATTAAAAAAATCTAAATAACAGAAAGCTCAAAATTACTTCTGAGGGTCATAAGACATTGAACTATGTCCTAGGTTGTCAAGTATATTAACCTTTAAACCTTTAACAGTCATAAGACTATGGACTTCATTTCTCGTACTTAGGGAGATCAACCCTTCGTACCGATACTGTGCACAATACCTCAACGCTTAAAGCATCATCATCAATCCCCTATATTAGGGTTGTTCATCTCAGTTTGACATCAGAGTCCGCACCAAAGAAAGTTTGGTTTGGATAATCTCAATAATAGTTCTGGAATTTAGAACGCTCATCAACTATGGACTAGTCGAATCAGTAAGGGTTCGCTAGTCTTAAAGGTTTCAATAATAAATGATATTCAATTTGAATATTAACTTCTCAAGGGTATACAATCGAATAAGTATTGTATACTGAAATGATACTTTTAAAAGAATCATGGCATCTCATTTGAAATTCTGAACTTGAATAATCAAGGATAAATACTTTGCTCAATATAGAACTTATGTCTATAACTTGCTCAATAAAAAATATAGTTAGGAAACTTGCTCAATGTAAAAGTAAGGTTTAGAAACTTGCCTCGTGCACACGCTATAATTATAACTCACTTCTTTAATTACTCTTACCTATCAACACATTCACAATATTAATTAATCACAGGTTCGATATGTTTATCGATTCACAACTGTGTTCTCTGAACTCATTATTAAGTTTTTCAAATAATAGTTTACGTTGATTAATTAACTTATTAATTAATCGCATAATTTAAGTTATTAATCTTGTATTAACATCTTATCACATACATAACATGTCTTCACGTTTATTAGATTTACAACACATTTCTCAAAATTCAACACTTAGAATTTTTTCGAAATTTCCAGACAGGCGCGGTCGCGCGCCAATAACACTTGGAAACGGCGAGGCCGCGCGGCTACGAATTCTCAGAATCTGAAGTTCGCGAATGAACACAGAAACTCGCCCATTTTCTCCAATTTTACACCAATATATTGATTTGTAATGTTACCCATGAAGCATAAACTTCACAGGAACATTATGTATCACTTCCCACATGTTCTTAACATTTCAATTCATGACATTATATAAATTAAAACCATCAATTTTACTATTCTTCATAAAATTTGTAAACATTTAATGAAAAACATAAATCTATCATTACGGATTCGTTACCATACCGAATCCACTCATTCCAATTCCATGCTCTTTGTTTTAACATATACAATTATAATCATGTGTTAATTTTAATACAAACATATGATTCAATCGTTAATTTAATCCATATGGGTTATACTCACAACTTTTATACTCTGTCTTTTCAAGAAACCAATTCTTAACAAAATTACATGGTGTGATCAGTGTAAATCATGTATACATGATTCAACACATAATACTAACATATATGATTACATATTTGATCATATTTTGGTTTAATTTACCAAAACAATTCTTAACAGAGTTTTTACAAAGACGTATAAAAACTCTGTAACTTTTTTAAAAACCCAATTAAGGCCAAATTACATAATTCTGATCATTTTAAATCATTCATACCAAATATAAAATATGATTTAAACACAGATCCATATAGATAAAGCCATATCATAACTTAATTATGAATCTAATTTTTTCACAGAACTTTAAAATACGTAATGAAGAACTTTAAGAATTTTAGATTTTGAAAACTTAAAAGAAGGGATTACTCTTAGTAGTGATGATAAATCAAAGACAACACAATTGATTTATCAATTCTTCCTTTATCAATCTCTCTCAATCTCTTCTTCTTTTTCTCTCTGACTTCTCAAATATTTTCTGACTTCCTAACTTTGAACAATATGATAATACGTATATGTATAAGTATATATAATACGTAAATAATATATCCATTAACCTTAACCAACCCAACTTCTCATAGGGCCTTGTTTGGTTTTTCTTCTTTTCCCTCTTTCTCTTTATTTTAATAAACTAGCTTATAATATAGTTACTTTTAACACTTTAATTAATTTAATTAATTTTATTTAAATCAATTAAATATAATATAATAACTTTACACTAATTCATATTGTCACATACTCAATATTTTTATTTATTAATTATGTCAATTCATTAATTCTTTAATTAATTATTAAATTAATTAATGTAACATTATGCTTATTTGATTAACTTGTTTAATCAAAGAAACTCAATTAAATATATACTTTGAACCATAAATTACTACACATTGATTTAATTAATGTAACACATATAATTAAATTAATCTACCACAAATTCATGAATTAATTATTTAACTCAATAATTAATTCATAAAAAATATTTATTTATTTCAATAAATATTCAAATAATTGTACAAAATTCACATTCGTCACAGGACGAGCTTCCAATACAAATAACTTTTTCTTAGACCTCTCCGGTCCCTTTGCCTCTATTTCCAGTTTTCCATTTCCCTTATTAAGTCCTCCTGAGTTGTCAAGTGAAACAACTTCTCCCTTCCTTTCCTACTCAGTGTTGGGTTTGTACGAAATCGTGACGCAATCAAATTGCAAAAATTAGCGGAAGCATGGTATATCAGAGTTTAAAAAAATTTCTACAAAACCATTACCTGGATCATCCTTTATGCAAATTATTAATTTAAAACGATAAATAAGAAGTTATGGAATCATACCCTTGTGGAACGAAGCTTCCACAGGTACTAGTTCAACTCCTTGTTCTTCGTGATCTCCTTGAATTTCCGGATTAGATTCCTTCCTTTGATCAACGTTAGCCACCCAAGTGTTTGGCCTCTAGAGGTGATCCACCAAGGAAGATGAATTATCAAGAAGGAGGGTGGTTGGCTTAGTTTTCTATCCTCTATAGAAAAGGAGTACTCTCCAACAATTGGAATTGCATCATCTAATATCTATTATAAGACTCCTCTTATATAGATATTAGTCAACCCTTCTAATCTTATTAGACATGGGATTTCTTTTAATTAATTAAACTCCTTTAATTAATTTAGGCTTCCCACCACATGGGAATAATTAATTAAATTCATTTAATTAATTTATCTCCTAATCTTATTAGGAATAAATGAGAGTACTAAATATTAAATTAATTACTAAACTCCTTTAGAAATTAAAATAATAATAATTGTAATAATATTAATAAGACTCCTCTTATTAATTTATATTTAATATTTCCAAAATATTAAATAATAAACATTAAGCTATTTAATTTATTCTATCACCATAGATTAAATTAATTATACTTAATGCATTATTACGATTATGCCATTACCTTCTTAAATAATTATTCTTCCTTTTATGGTGTGACCCTTTAGGTTCTCCATATTAAACCGGTTGTGAATAAATCAATTAAAACAATTTTAATCTTATTTAAATAAATAAATTAAACTAATAATCTATTTAAATAAATAATATTTATTCTACAATAGGGATAAGCCTCCCTAGCGATCAACGACTTTCCAGATAATATAGATTTCAACATTAATCATAAAAGAACCTGTGAGTTAATAGTTACCATACAATTCAATCCTTCCACCATACAATGTCCCAATTAAATATAAGACATGGATTTAGTGTCAAGTCTTATTTTATTTAATTATATGTATTTCGATTAGAAAATGCACAACTCCAAATAATGCAAATTAAAAACTCATTTCTAATTTCATTTTACCTTGGCCAAGGATTCCTGGGTTGTCATTTAACGAATCACATAGGACATATCTCCTCTTTTACTAGAGGTGGTAGATTCTTTATTGATCATTCATTATCTCCATATGTAACTCATTATACCCAAGCATACCCTATATATGCCTTAAAAGGTCTTAAGGAATAAGTCAAAGTATAATTTGTTACATACAAGATACTATGATGATCTCAAGTCCAAGGATCACTTGTACTACTATCACATTAGGAATTCCTATTGACATGCGAGTAAAACTCCATTAGGTATTCCATAGCGAATCACGTTCAGTGAACTTATTCTCCAATAAGCACCTACATACTTGCTTTAGTGTCTCCACACAAATGATCATGAGATCAATCATCCTCATCCAATGAGCAAGCAACATATGTACCAATCTATCCGGAATTACTAATCCCCTTTTTAGTAATCCCACGATTGGGAACTATTTAAGTTTTAAAACTTTCTAAGAATTTAGATCTCATTAGCATGATCATCATCATGATTCTAAAAGCATTGCTTAAAACTATGGGTTATTTACATATTATAAAAACAGCAACATGTAGATAATTAAATGCCTTTAATAAATGAATATTTCATTAATAAATAAATAAGATTGTTTACAAAGTACGTGCTTTATCATCATACATGATTGGCTTGTATGCACACTACTATCAATCTCCCACTTGCACTAAAGCCAATCGCCATGGTATCTCATACCCATCTTCTCTAAGTGACGATCAAACTGCTGTTGTGTTAAAGCTTTAGTAAATGGATCTGCAATGTTGTCTTGAGAGTCTACACGCTCCAAGGTGACGTCTCATCTTTCAATGATCTCCCTGATCAAATGAAATCGCCGCAACACGTGTTTAGATTTCTGATGAGACCTCGGTTCCTTAGCCTGTGCAACTGCTCCTGTGTTGTCACGGTAAATGGGAACTGCTTCTCCAATGCTAGGAACCACACCAAGTTCAGTTATGAACTTCTTCATCCAAACAGCTTCCTTTGCAGCTTCACTTGCAGCTATATACTCTGCCTCTGTCACTGAATCAGCAACTGTTTGCTGCTTGGAACTCTTCCAACTCACTGCGCCTCCGTTCAAGGTAAAAACATACCCCGAAACAGATTTACTGTCATCTTGATCCATTTGAAAACTTGAGTCTGTGAAGCCCTCGAGTTTTAATTCAGACCCACCGTAGACAAGAAAAATATCCTTAGTCCTTCTCTAGTATTTTAGGATATTCTTCACTGCCTTCCAGTGCTCTTCTCCTGGATTCGACTAGTATCTGCTCGTTACACTAAGTGAATGAGCAACATCCGGTCTAGTACATATCATACCGTATATGATAGATCCTATTGCAGAAGCATAAGGGATCTTACTCATACGGTCTCTCTCCTCAGGTGTCTTTGGGGCCTGTTTCTTGGAGAGATGTATTCCATGGCTCATCGGCATGAGACCTATTTTGGAATCTTCCATGCTAAATCTCTTTAGCATTGCATCAATGTACGTTCCTTGGGATAAACCAAGCATCCTTTTAGATCTATCTCTATAGATCTTTATCCCCAAAATATAGGATGCTTCTCCCAAGTCCTTCATGGAGAAGTGTTTAGATAACCAGATTTTAATCGATTGTAGCATAGGAATGTCATTCCCTATCAGTAATATATCATCAACATATAATACAAGGAATGAAATTGCGCTCCCACTAACCTTCTTGTACACACATGGTTCATCGTCATTTTTGATAAAATCAAACTCTTTGATTGTCTCATCAAAACGAATGTTCCATCTACGAGAAGCTTGCTTCAATCCATAAATGGATCGTTGCAGCTTACAGACTTGATTTGTTCCAACCTTTGAAACAAATCCCTCTGGCTGTGTCATATACACATCCTCCTCAAGTTTCCCATTGAGGAAGGCCGTTTTCACGTCCATCTGCCAGATCTCATAGTCGTTATAAGCTGCAATCGCAAGCAAAATCCGAATGGACTTGAGCATAGCTACTGGTGAGAAGGTTTCATCATAGTCAACTCCTTGTCTTTGTTTGAAACCTTTTGCAACCAGTCGGGCCTTGTAGGTCTCTACCTTGCCGTCCGCTCCAGTCTTTCTTTTAAAGACCCATTTACACCCAATAGGCTTAATGCCTTCAGGTGGTGAAATCAAAGTCCATACTTTGTTTTTCATACATGGAGTCCATTTCGAATTTCATAGCTTCAAGCCATTTCCCTGAGTCTTTATTACTCATAGCATGTTCGTAATTCAATGGATCATCATCATTCATGATGTGTACCTTATCGTCATCCTCTATAACGAATCTATATCTCTCAGGTATCTTCGATACTCTTCCAGATTTACGAACAGGGTGTGGTATAGTAGGTTCTTCTACTTTGTCAGGTACCTGACTTTGATCCGTGGTAATTTGTGGGTCTTGAACTTCTTCAAGATATATCTTACTCCCACTGACCCCTTCATGGATAAAATCCTTTTCCAAGAAGGCAGTATGTTTCGCAACAAACACCTTTTGATCAGTTGGATGATAGAAATAATACCCTAAAGTTTCTTTAAGGTATCCCACAAATCTACACTTATCGGATTTAGTCTGTAGCTTATCGTTTTCAAACTTTTTGACATAAGCTGGACAACCCCAAGTCTTAACATGCTTAAGATTTGGTTTCCTCCCCTTCCATATCTCATATGGAGTCTTTGGGGTGGATTTGGTAGGTACCTTGTTAAGTAGGTATGCAGCCGTTTCTAGGGCATATCCCCATAAGGAAATTAGAAGGTCGGTAAAACTCATCATAGATCGAACCATGTCCAACAGTGTTCGATTTCTCCTTTCAGATACTCCATTTAACTGTGGTGTACCTAGAGGAGTCCATTGTGAGATTATACCATTTTCTTTGAGATAATTGAGAAACTCACCGCTTAAGTATTCTCCACCTCAATCTGATCGAAGTATCTTTATACTCTTGCCCGTTTGTTTCTCTACTTCACTTCTGAACTCTTTGAACTTTTCAAATGATTCTGACTTGTATTTCATTAAATACACATATCCAAATCTTGAGTGATCATCAGTGAAAGTAATAAAATAAGAATACCCACCCCGTGCACTTGTTGTCATAGGCCCATAAACGTCTGTGTGAATCAATGCCAACAACTCTGTAACTCTTTCTCCTCTTCCACTAAAAGGAGATTTAGTCATTTTACCCATGAGACAAGATTCACAAGTTGGATATGATTCATAATCGGATAGCTCGAGGAGCCCATCTTTATGCAACTTGGATAATCTTGTTTCATTGATATGACCGAGTCTACAGTGCCATATGTAGGTATAATTAATATCATCTCTTTTTCTTTTCTTAGTTTGTTTAATTTGAAATATATTTTCTTGTAAGTCAAGTGTATAAAGTCCATTTCGCAAATTTCCAATACCATATAAAATATCGTCTTTATAAATAGAACAACTATTGTTCTTTATAACAACGTTAAATCCTTCCATATCCAATACAGAAATTAAAATAATGTTTTTAATAATATTCGGAACATAATAACAATTATTAAGATAAATGGACTTGCTCGAAGGCATTTGCTAAATAATAAGTTCCTACAGCTAATGCAGCAACCTTTGCTCCATTCCCTACTCGTAGGATCACCTCATCATTGTTCAGCTTTCTACTTCTGACCAGTCCCTTCACATTATTACATATGTGAGAACCACAGCCGGTATCCAATACCCAAGTTGAATTTTGACTTTCTGAAAAATTAATTTCAATCATGAACAAACCTTGATTGGAAGTCGAAGCTTCTCCAAGCTTCTTCTTTGCCAGAAACTTCTTGCAGTTCCTCTTCCAATGACCCGGCTCGTTGCAATGGAAGCACATTCCTTTACTAGCTGGATCAGATTTCTTTTGTTCCTTTATGTTCACTTTGCCCTTGGTCATCCGAGATCGGAAGAGCTCCTTAGATATCTCATATCTAGCAGTCCTACTTTGTTCACCATACAACTCCTTGAGGTGAATCAACATAGTAGGTGCATCCATGTTTTCGTGCTGACGCTGAAGCTCGTTATTCATAGATGCGAGCATGATGCATTGAGCCACAGATGCATCATCTTGCCACTTTACAATGGTGGCAATCTCTTCCTCAGAGGCTGTTTCTAGAACAGTTCTAGGGACAGGTGAGTTTAGGACATAAGAAATCTTTTCAGCAGTGAGAACTATTCTCAGATTTCTTAGCCAGTCCGTATAATTCGGCCCGGTAAGCTTATTAGCATCAAGTATGCTTCGCAGTGAAATTAGTGATGTTGACATTTTTAAAATTTTGCATGTGAAAAACAACATTTTAGCAAACATTCATTTTATTAATTTTGCATTCCAAAATAAATTTAGGTCTTTATTTTAAATTGGTATCTCCCACTAGTTTTATCAAACTATATTACTCTCACTTATATAGTTCGGCAACATCTAATTAAAGATTTGCTAGTGAGAATAAGGATCCCATTTCAAATGTATATAACCTTGTGGATAGCACAACAAGCGATATACAAATAAATAGGTAGACAACTCTTGTCAATTACATCACCATGTAATTCCTTTTATTTTGCCTCTTAAATCATAATAGTCAAGTGTGTGCACATCCGAACTAAAATAATTTAAGTTAAGTCCAGCCTAGCACTTCCATAAATTCAAAAAAGAAAAATGTTCGTCCTTGTGGATAGCACAACAAGACTAGATTGTTCAATTTTCTTGATAAGCATCAAATGTGATTAATTAACATCTTAAATATGCAATACTCGCCTTGTGGATAGCACAACAAGCTTATATTAAATATTTAATACTCTATTAATTTATCATGCTAGAAGGCGACGTTCGATATTCCAAATATCATTTGAACGCTTCAGACTTAATATTATTTCTTTGAGGGGTTTGTTATTATTTGTCTCATCTTGTTTAGCGCGCATGCACATATATATATAAAATACGCGTTATTTTATTAAACATGCGAAGCATGTTTGCATAAAATATAATATACATAATATTTAGCATGCAATATAGAATACTATATTCTACCCAGATTGATTATGGACTTTTATTCTAGTTTGGTTCACTAGAGCCACCAAGTGAACCAAAAGGTCAAACCTAGGAGTGCAAGAATTTAAATTTAAACGTAACTATTACATTTAAACCCGGGCTCCATACAAACGGGTCTTCACGCGCTCCTTGGCTCCTTGGTATCCAATTTTTTCAAAATAATTCTAACTATTTCTATTACATTAAACTATTTAATTTAAATAGAAACCTTGATCAGCAGTCAAGGGGAAGTACATAGGAGGGAGATAGAATTTTACATCAAGAAAAAAATTAGAGAAGACGAGGTACGCATACCCCATTTAATAAAACCCATTCATTCAAGCATTCAACTAAAATAAAATCCAATCACATTGGTCAAATAGTCCATAATCAATCCCCATTTATTATCGTACATATCACCATATATATCAATAAATAAATATTCATCTCATGAATTAAAACATTCCATATATATATGAGTATCATTTAATGGGCAATTTTAAATTGCATGAAATCCAATTTCAAGATTAAAATAAACTCTTTATTTTAATTATAAAATTATTTAGAATATAATATATAAATATATCATATTTATTTTTTGAAAAAGAAGTCACCTTCTTTTATTAAAAGAGTCCTGCAGGTTTATTAAAAGAGTCCTTTCCTGATGGGTCACATTCTTTTTGGAGTAAGAAAGAGACAACACATTTTCTTTGCAGAATTCAAGATTAGCACCCAAAAAAAAAAATTGTGATTCGTCCCAAAAAAAAAACGTCATTTTTTTTTCTTTAAAAAAAATAATTTTATACAATAAAATTATGCCCAATAAATTATTTTAAATATATACCCATATGTATATGAAATAAAAAATAAATTAATAATTGCATAAAAGTTTGGCTTTGATACCACTGTTGGGTTTGTACGAAATTGTGACGCAATCAAATTGCAAAAATTAGCGGAAGTATGGTATATCAGAGTTTAAAAAAATTTCTACAAAACCATTACCCGGATCATCCTTTATGCAAATTATTAATTTAAAACGATAAATAAGAAGTTATGGAATCATACCCTTGTAGAACGAAGCTTCCACAGGTACTAGTTCAACTCCTTGTTCTTCGTGATCTCCTTGAATTTCCGGATTAGATTCCTTCCTTTGATCAACGTTAGCCACCCAAGTGTTTGGCCTCTAGAGGTGATCCACCAAGGAAGATGCTTTATCAAGAAGGAGGGTGGTTGGCTTAGTTTTCTATCCTCTATAGAAAAGGAGTACTCTCCAACAATTGGAATTGCATCATCTAATATCTATTATAAGACTCCTCTTATATAGATATTAGTCAACCCTTCTAATCCTATTAGACATGGGATTTCTTTTAATTAATTAAACTCCTTTAATTAATTTAGGCTTCCCACCACATGGGAATAATTAATTAAATTCATTTAATTAATTTATCTCCTAATCTTATTAGGAATAAATGAGAGTACTAAATATTAAATTAATTACTAAACTCCTTTAGAAATTAAAATAATAATAATTGTAATAATATTAATAAGACTCCTCTTATTAATTTATATTTAATATTTTCAAAATATTAAATAATAAACATTAAGCTATTTAATTTATTCTATCACCATAGATTAAATTAATTATACTTAATGCATTATTACGATTATGCCATTACCTTCTTAAATAATTATTCTTCCTTTTATGGTGTGACCCTTTAAGTTCTCCATATTAAACCGGTTGTGAATAAATCAATTAAAATAATTTTAATCTTATTTAAATAAATAAATTAAACTAATAATCTATTTAAATAAATAATATTTATTCTACAATAGGGATAAGCCTCCCTAGCGATCAACGACTTTCCAGATAATATAGATTTCAACATTAATCATAAAAGAACCTGTGAGTTAATAGTTACCATACAATTCAATCCTTCCACCATACAATGTCCCAATTAAATATAAGACATGGATTTAGTGTCAAGTCTTATTTTATTTAATTATATGTATTTCGATTAGAAAATGCACAACTCCAAATAATGCAAATTAAAAACTCCTTTCTAATTTCATTTCACCTTGGCCAAGGATTCCTGGGTTGTCATTTAACGAATCACATAGGACATATCTCCTCTTTTACTAGAGGTGGTAGATTCTTTATTGATCATTCATTATCTCCATATGTAACTCATTATACCCAAGCATACCCTATATATGCCTTAAAAGGTCTTAAGGAATAAGTCAAAGTATAATTTGTTACATACAAGATACTATGATGATCTCAAGTCCAAGGATCACTTGTACTACTATCACATTAGGAATTCCTATTGACATGCGAGTAAAACTCCATTAGGTATTCCATAGCGAATCACGTTCAGTGAACTTATTCTCCAATAAGCACCTACATACTTGCTTTAGTGTCTCCACACAAATGATCATGAGATCAATCATCCTCATCCAATGAGCAAGCAACATATGTACCAATCTATCCGGAATTACTAATCCCCTTTTTAGTAATCCCACGATTGGGAACTATTTAAGTTTTAAAACTTTCTAAGAATTTAGATCTCATTAGCATGATCATCATCATGATTCTAAAAGCATTGCTTAAAACTATGGGTTATTTACATATTATAAAAACAGCAACATGTAGATAATTAAATGCCTTTAATAAATGAATATTTCATTAATAAATAAATAAGATTGTTTACAAAGTACGTGCTTTATCATCATACATGATTGGCTTGTATGCACACTACTATCACTCAGCGCATCGGCTACGACGTTTGGTTTTCCCGGGTGATAAAGAATATCGCAATCATAATCCTTGATTAATTCTAACCACCTACTTTGTCTCATGTTCAACTCCTTCTGTGTGAAGATATATTTTAGACTCTTGTGGTTCGTGTATATCTTACATTTCTCTCCGTACAGATAATGTCTCCAGATCTTTAACGCAAAAACTACTGTCGCTAACTCTAAATCGTGAGTAGGGTATCGTTTTTCATAATCCTTCAATTCTCGTGATGCATATATAATGACCTTGCCATGTTGCATGAGCACACAGCCAAGTCCCTTGTGTGATGCATCACTATACACCACGAAACCTCCTGCATCGTCTGGTAATGATAATAGAGGCGCTTCACTTAATCTCTTCTTCAACTCCTGAAAGCTTTCTTCGCATTTTTTTGTCCATACGAATTTCACTGTCTTCCTCGTTAGATTGGTCAACGGGGTTGCTATCTTAGAAAAATCTTTGATGAATCTTTGATAGTACCCAGCTAAGAAACTTCTTATCTTTGTTGGTGTCTTCGGTTGCTCCCAATTACTCACTGTTTCAACCTTTGCAGGGTCCACTGAAATTCCATCCTTGTCTACCACGTGTCCTAAGAATTGAACCTTTTCCATCCAAAATCCACATTTTGAAAACTTTGCTTAGCGCTTCCAAAACTATCCTCAGATGTTCGGCGTGCTCTTCTTCCTTCTTCGAGTAGATCAAGATGTCGTCGATGAAGACTACTATAAATTTGTCCAAGTAGGGCTTGAAAACTCGGTTCATCAAGTCCATGAATGCTGCCGGAGCATTAGTCAATTCGAATGACATTACCAAAAACTCGTAGTGCCTATAATGGGTTTGAAGCGCCGTCTTTGGTATGTCTTCCTCCCGTACTTTTAACTGATGATAACCTGTTCGCAGATCAATCTTTAAGAAACACTTCTCTCCCTTCAATTGGTTGAAAAGGTCATCTATCCTCGGTAGCGGATATCTATTCTTGATCTTTACTCGATTCAATTCTCTATAATCGATACAAAGCCTCATTGATCCGTCCTTTTTCTTAACAAACAACACTGGTGCTCCCCAAAAAGACACACTCGGTCGTATGTAAACTTTATCTAGCAACTCTTGCAATTGTATCATCAATTCCTTCATTTCTACTGGCGCCATACGATATGGAGCTTTCAAAATCGGTGTCGTTCCCGGTGCTAAGTCTATTACGAATTCGATTTCTCTGTCTGGCGGAAGACCAGGTAGATCGTCTGGAAATACATCTTGGAATTCTCTTACTACGGATATATCCTTAATTTCCACTCCCTTTTTCTGAGTATCTACAATGTAAGCTAAGTAACCTACACATCGGAATTAAGTCTACGCTCAGTTCATAATCTCTAATGTTTACGCAACAATTTTGGTATATGAATTCTACAGGGATCACTTCCTTATTTGCAACTTCTATGTTCAAAGGATTTCCTAATCGTTCTCGGGGTAAATTAAGTCGACTAGCAAATTCTTCAGATACAAAAGAACAGGTAGCACCCGAATTAAATAATACATATGCATTTATATCATTGATTGGGATAATACCTGACACCACGTCTTTTGCAGCTACTGCATCCTGAATTGTCATATTAAAGGTTCTGGCAGCTGGGCGGTTGGATTGCGTTGGTCCGCCGATCATTAACTTGTTGCCTCCCCCTTGCTGGCCATTTCCTCCACTGTTTCCCTTCTTCGAGCAATCCTTGATCCATTGCTCAGTTGAGCCGCAAGCGAAACACCCTTCGATCTTCTTTGGCTTTGGGCAGTTGGGTGAAATGTGCCCCTCCTGGCTACAGTTGTAGCAAGTACTGCGCCCCTTCCAGCACTCGCTCTTGTGATTCTTCCCACACTTCGGGCATCCCTCTGCCCTCTTCATAAAACCTCCATGAAAATTTCCTAACTAATTGTTTTTGTTGTTGTTGTTGTTATTCTCCCACTTCCTCTTCCCTGGATTACTTCCCCCGCTACTGCTTTTTCCACGACTTTCTCCACCAGTGTTCTTTCCCTTCTTCTCTTTGTTATACAAACTTAAGGCTTCACAACCACCTTCCGCAATGATAGCCTTCTCCAGCAATGTCGCAAATGAATCGATCTGAAGAATCGACACCTTGTTAAACAACCAAGGCTTCAGTCCTTGCTCAAAACGTCTAGCTTTCCTCTCTTCATCTCCTACCTGGTGTTCCGCAAACCGTGCTAGTTCGTTGAACTTAGCCGCGTATTACGCCACCGACATATCTCCATGCTTAAGTTCTAGGAACTTTACCTCCATTCTATTTTTCATGCTCTTTGGGAAATAGTTCACGAAGAACAGAGTCTTGAACCTTTCCCATGCGATTATCCCTTCTCCTGCTCTTTGTTGATTTGCCTCCCACCAGTAGTTCGCTTTGCCTCTCAACATGTAGGTAGCAAACACCATCTTCTGGTCTTCACCCACACGAGCGATGGTGAAGGCCTTCTAGATTTTTTTAATCCACATTTGCGCCATGATCGGATCAGTAGTACCTTCAAACTCTGGAGGTCCTATGCTCCTAAAGTCCTTAAAATTTGTCACTGGAACTGCTTGGGGATTGGGGTGAACGGGTTCATTGTTCCTTCCCCTAAGAGCCTCCCTTAAAAAATCAACTAGTTTCTGAATGGGATCTTCTTGCTCTCTTTTGTTGTTCACTGATTCCTCAGGTACAGTTAATCTACGTCTAGGCGGCATTATCTGCATCACAAATTTCATTTTTATTATTTATTATATTACTTAAGTATTTCTTTAATGCCAAAAAGAATATAATTTATAACACGTTTCTGAAATAAGATCATTTATATTCATATGCCAAATTATTACATCAAAATGATCATCCCTAGCATACTTCTATAAATGTCAACACATGTCCCCTAATATCACAAAAGATGGGGAAAACACTAACATACTACCCCTCTAACATAAGCCTACTTGGGGTTTACAACCATCCCATATCTTACACAAAAGATTTGGATTACATCACGATATATAAATCACATAAGGTAATTACTAAACTAAACTAATGGGTCTCATCCCAATATTCCGCGCTCCATATCGCTCTTTTACTCGATCTGCACTATGTACGCCATCAACTCTCTACTCATAGTGTGTCGGGTCTGTCCCTGCTCCGTCGGATAGTGATATACACCATCAATCACTCTCTCAATAGCCAAGCAAAACACGTAACCCATCTTGTTCACCTTCCTCTTCTTACACCTGACCTAATCCTCTAAGTCGTCTGCCCTCTCATTAGCTGTTTCCCACTTTTCCTCAAAGTGGATCCTATCCATCACCTCCAACTCTAGCTGAGTACGGAGAGCCTTCTTTTTCTTTTTCTCGCTCAACTCTCTCTGCTCCACCTCTTCCAGCTTTCCTACCAAGTCTACATTCCGAGACACCAACCTGTGAAACAGAGTCCCCATCTGGATCCCTGCCTCCCTGCGGTAAGCAATCTCCACCTCTAACTCTTGCACCGCTAATTTCCTCTGGTGGTCCTCGTCCCTCAATTTCTGGAACTCAGACTCCCTCTCTTGAGCTTCAGCCTCTAGCTCCTGAACTCTGCAGTCTAACTCCAGGATCTGCTCCTCGTACTCTCCCAACATCCTCTCCTCGATAGTAGCCTCGTCAGAGTCCTCCATAGGCTCGTCCTCCATGGGCTCCTTCTCTGGATCAGACTCTACCTCAATCTCGTCCTCATCGTTAAACTCGGACGGTGAAACTGCTTGCACAGGCTCAGCCTCTAGAGGTGCCTCATATACGACATGTATATCTCGGGGCTCCTCTTCAGCCACTCTACTAGGTCCTCCCACGTCTGCCATCCTACAATCACAAACATAAGACAAACAAACAGCTACTCCATTAGAATGTTAAATAAAATATAAGTTCATTGTATAGAATGAAATTATATTTCATAACACACTAAGTCTCTCCAGGAAAACTATACATGAGTTTCATCCCTTTCTAGCTTATAAGTTCTCCTAAGTTATAATCTAAGGACTCTCGTTTCTAAGGTTTATAACTACAGCTCTGATACCAACCTATGACGCCCCCAAATTCGGACCACTCGCGTCTTGAATTCGGTTCGTAACGTTCTAAATATCTAACGACATAATAACATCTCGGGCAACGAAAATATATAGAATAGATTTCATTTATTTAATATAATCATTCACGTCCCAAGGTTTTGTAACTTAAACATCTCATACATAGTTTAAACATAACTTAAACTTAACTAATACATAAAATAATCTTATTACATCATCATAGTATTCTAAAATATGTACAAAGCTACTCCGTAGCCTTGCCCTTGCCTTTATCAGTGCCCGAGGGTCCGCCTTGCTCTGCCTTAACTGAAATATTTTTAGGGAAAGCAAGAATGAGCAACAAGTTTTGTAATATTCCAAACTTTAAAAAGGAATATTAATATAAACAGTAAATATAAATATGCTTAAAATCTTGTGTGATGTATATTTAATTTTATCATTGGTATATATACTTATATATCAACACATAAGATATAACTATGTACAGATATATGAAAAGTTTTATAGGTAAACCCTAATTTAGGATTTTATTTCAATAAGGAAACCCCTAATTGTTATAATAAATGGAAATTATAGTATAATACATTGATAACGTTATATAATATTATGAATATATACATACATTAATTTAATATGATGTATTTAAGATTTAATAGGAAAAGATTATAAGGAATCCCTAATTAGGGATTAGGAAACCCTAATCCCAATTATGAAACCTTAATTTTAAATTATAAATCCTAATTATAGGTTATAAACCCTAATTGTTCATTATTGTTTTAAATTTTCTAAGAATAATATGAAATGACTAAATTACTCTTGGTTTTAATTGGGAAATTACCAAACTACCCTTAGTAAATGCGAAAAGACCAAAATGCCCTTATTTTGTTCTCTTATTAAACAAGATAGGAACAAATCTTTTGCTTGCAAGCAAAAGATTTGTCCCATGGCTCTACAACCTCTTAGCATGACCACACACGCTAGGACATTAATTATCTAGGCTTAGTAGTCAAAATAAGAAAGAAAACTTAAGTTAACCCCCACTTGAACTTTAGACATAAAGATAAGTGTTAGTTCTTTAAACCCACGAATTTTACACCAAATATACATCATATATTAGTCCATAAACCACACTTAACAAGCCAAGATCAGACTCAGAAAGGAGAAAAGAAAAAGTGATCAAAAAGGGTAAAAACTTAACCCTAACTCAATATTTTTAATTTTGAAGTTTTAATTGTTGTTGTTATTGTTTAGATATGTTCATTAGTAAGTTATTAAGTGATCTGGATTGCTAAAACACAAATCCATAACATTTAAAAGCATCAAAATGCAGTTTTAAGCAAAACTGTCAAAGTTGCAAAACAGGGTCTGACAACGAATGTCAGCCCTCTTATCTCGCTAACTGTTTGTTGTTTAGATGTTATGAAAGTTGTTAGTTGTACTATGTAGTGTTGTTAGCAGCCTAAAAGTGATAGAATGACAATCGGAACATAGGATTAGGAGTTATAAGCCGTCAAAGGTCGTTGACCGAGCATGACCGGCCGCTTTCTGGGTAACCCAGAAAGCTTAAGAACACGATCTGACAGGTGGTTTGACCGCCTAGATCTTTTTCATGTCAGTCTGGTTGGGTGTTAGATGTTAATTAGATTGTACTTTGACATGAGTACTACATAACTAGAGCACTGTCAAGCCCTAAGAAGTCACCGGCCAGAAAATAGAAACGGTCAAAACCCGTTGACCGTCTAGGTTCGATTTCTGGGTAACCCAAAAATTTCAAGCAACGGTCTGACAGGTTGTTTGAGAGCTTGGATCTTGTTACTTGTTGAGATATAGACTCTGTGACTGCTCAAACCATGTACCCTTGTAGTTCTTCTATAGAGCCCGACGACTGGAACAATTAAACATTAACCGGCCGGCAAGATATAAGACCATAAAGGTCGTTGACCGGCATTGAATGAGCCTTTCTGGGCAACCCAGAAAGGATGAACAGCCTTGAGGGGGGTTGGTTTGACCGGCTGTATGAAGTTGTAGAGATGTTTTTAAGTAGTAAAGTGACCATAGAAGCGTACTACTACATCAGTACTACATTTTCATCAGATTAGATTTCCCAGAAACCAACCTAGTTGATTATTAGAGCAGGTCAAACGAGGGGCTAGCGCGTTGACTAACGTGTTCTTGGCAGGGCCAAGAACACCTATAGCAACACTTCTGTCGCTAAAGGTCTTTAGCGACAGACAATATTTGGAAATTAATTTTATTAATTAAAATAATTAAAATAAATACTAAATAAATATAAATAAATTCTAAAAAAATCATTTTTAATTAGAATAAATAATTTTTAATATTTCGACATAAAATTTTATTATTATTTAATATATTTAAATATTAATAATAATAAGAGTAACTAATAATAAATTATTTAAAAATAATATTAATGATTTAAAAATCATTTTAAATAATGATAAATTATTTAAAAATGATAATAATGATTTAAAAATCATTATTAAATAAAATAAATTATTTAAAAATAATATTGATGATTTAAAAATCATTTTAAATGGTTATTAAATATTTAAAAATAATATTAATAAATTAAAAATCATTTTAAATGATATTAAATTATTTAAAAATTATTTTGAGCATTTGAAAATTATGATAAATAATATCTAAAGCATATAAATAAGATATTAAAACTTTTAAATAAAGTTATTGAAAAACTAATTCGATAGCTATTCAATAAAACTATAAAATACCGAACGGACTCCAAATTCAACCCAGACACTACTAGTTTAATTAGAAATTAATTGTTATCATTTCTAATGACTGTTATAACATATATAGGTTGAAGGTATACTTTCAAATAACTTAAGTAACCGATCGTGATAAAAGGCAAGTTTTTCTAACTTCATTTAATTTTAATATTAAATGTAAGTCTTGTAAATTGATATACGAAATTGTTATAAACCTTATTCGTGATATCTGTAATTTAAAAAAGGTTATGACTTATTGTTCAAGCATAACCAAGACATATGAACTGTTACTTGCATAAATTATTTTGATTTGATATCAAAGCATAGACTGTGGTGAAACCAATATTGTTTGGTACAAATATATATACTGATACTATCAATGACTGACAGTTTGACATTGAACGGGTGGTTATCAATGACCGACAAATTTACATTGACCGGGTGGTTATTAATGACCGGCAGTTTGACACTGACCGGGTGGTTGTATAGGATGATATGCATACTCCTAGCTGGTATGGTTGGCCAAATCAACCCGGGTTGCTAAGTTTTTATGACTGACAGAAACTCGTAATATGTGGGGTTTTAGCAGATCAAACCTCAGTATATATATGTGGAAAATACTCTGGACTAAATGTTCCTTCATTTTAGATATTGTGTGAGTATAAACTGTAATTGTTTAAAATTTGCTGAAAATTTTAAAGCTCATTCTTGCAAATATTCTTTTCCTTTGCAGCTGCGTTGAATATCCCAGGAAGTTCAGGAAATAATACTTGTGGGTAGAAGTTAGTTTATAAGAACGAATGTTTATTATATTAAGACAAAGAATGTAATTTGGTATACCTCTGATGTAATAGTTGAACAATATGTACTCAGATATTATTATGTGGTTAAGTTATTAGTTGAATGGTTTTACCTTATTCATAGTGACTAGTATCAAGTACAGTATCTATATGAACTATACATCTGAATGAGGGTATTGAATGATCTTGGGAGTTCTATAAGCACTGAGATCGCTCCTCAGTTCCAAGAACAATCTTATCATTTGTACTATGAATGTCAGATAGATAGGAATTATTGATATGCAAGAAATATCTATAAGATTATAAATCTATACATCCAAGTGAGGGTATCCAGATATGGTATTTGTTCTGACGAGAATTCTTAACCGATTGGGATACTGTGAATTTTGAATTTATAGAAGTTATTATCTTATAGAATATTTACGTGAGCACCAAATCTTCTATAGGAAATGTAGAGAATTTGGGGGCGTCACAAGTTTGCTCAGCAAGTAATATAGCAATAAGGGGTCAATATAGTTTTCAATTCTCAAGGGTACAACAATAACTGATAGTTCAAGAATAGCAAAAAGTATTGATAGTTCTCAACAATAGTCACTACGGATAGAAAGATATCAATAAGATTCAACGCTTAATCATTTCAAGATTTCAAAATAATGAATACTAAGCAGTCACTAAGAACTATGAACTTCTACTAGAATTAACAGTAATATGCTGATAATCCAACAAGAACAAGTACAACAAGTGATCAGCCTAAAGTACCATACATTACGCATAACATTTAATCGTACTCAGGTGCGCACGTCGGTCTCCCGACAAATATAGTTTCCCCTTCAAAACGGTTGTTCATCTCAGTCAATTATAAGATTCCGCACCAATCAATTGGTTCAGATAGCTTTCTAGCATAAGATATTAGTTTGGCCGAATTAAATGGCTTAGACACTTTTGTAATGCATTTAGGAACGATAAGTTCAAATGCTTGCAACAACATCCAGATATAAAATCGATGTTCGAATAATAACGAATGGCAACAATTCGAATTTATACACTATGTAAAGTGAAATAAGTTAAGAAACTTGCTCAATAAAAGTAAGGTCCAAATTCTTGCATTCAATACCAATTTCAAATAAAGTTAGGAAACTTGCTCAAAAGAGATAAGGTTTAGATACTTGCACAATATTTAAAGTTGTGTAAGATAGAAAACTTGCATTCAATACCAACATCAAATGAAGTTAGGAAACTTGCATCAAAGAAATTAGGTTTAGATACTTGCACAATATTTAAAGTTGTGTAAGATAGAAAACTTGCGTAAATCATAGATTCCTTGCATAAAGTAAATGCATAAGTTAGGATACTTGCCTTAAGCATAGTTTACCAAAGTATAGCTTATCAACACTTTTCGAATCCTATTATAACATAGTTACGTATATAGGATGTCTATTAGTTACACAATTTAAAAACATACATTATCTCGTACATATAATCAACACATACGTTAAGTCTTATCCTTTCTACATAATTATAACACGTATAGCATTATATCGTAACACTTAATCGATATCGACTTTACTATCTTTAGAATCCTTTTACAAGTCTACAATCTCAATATTATATCATCATCACATATGAATACAATCAGTATCAATCAGACTCTGTTCAATAAATTAGAGTAACACTATAAGCAAACTGACAAAATCAGAAACAAACAGAATGTCCAGACCAGAATACAGGATGGCGCAGCTGCGCTCTGGTTAGGCTTAGGGACGGCGCAGCTGCGCTATCCCCTGGTCAGTCCAGAGTTGAGCTTTGCTTTTCCCTGGTTCTGTCCTATTCTTAGTATACTTAGATATTACCATATACCATACACGCATGTTAAAGGGTCTTGCATGCTTACATAATTGTTTTCAAGTTCGAATTTACATATCATAGTTTAAGGCCAAATAAGGTCATGAAACCATAAAGACTACTATGTTCACCATATATACATGTGAGGTGGTCATATAATCTATAATATGCATGCTTGCATGTATTCGATTCACTTATGCATAGCTAATATCGTTTATCACTTTACAATATGTCTAAACTCATGCTTGAATAGTTCGTAACATATCCGACTAGGCGAGTACATACGTAGGTCTTGTTTAATGACATAAGGGTACTAGCATGCATGTCCAAAAATATCAGAGTGTAACCATAACATGCTCATACATATTAGTTTTCCAAAACTTTTAAGTTTCCCTTTAAAAGTCATTTTAAACTAGGCTAACATGGCTTAACGCATGCAAACAGATTTTAGATTATTTTTCATTCATAATCAACCCACATACACATGCTCGTATGGTCAGAACATGAACATCCTAAGTATATGTCAAAGTTTATTTTCAAAACCATACTTTTCCTTTAGTAATGTCTACTAACGAAATCAAGAATATTCATGCTATGTCAAGGAACACATATCCACATGTTAAACCCATATTTATGCATGTTCAACTGATATCAATATGCTAGAACTTATCAGATAATAACAAAAATTGAAGTTCAAAACTGGTGCCTGGCGCCGCTGCGCTATTCTAAGCTGTGGGAGCGGCGCAGCTGCGCTGATCCAGAACAGACTTAGAAACAGCAAACGGCGCAGCTGCGCCATTCTGAACTGTAGGAAGAGTGCAGCTGTGCCATACCCTGGACAGATCAGAAGGCCTTCTGCTTCGGCAGAAACCAAACCCAAACACAAAATTCTTCACGTAAAAAGCACAATTCATGTCACATTATAGTTAGAATATGCATACAAGCTTAGATAACAAGTTAACAATCATTCCTCAATCCAATTAACAAGAATTCATAAGTTCCTAAGAATTTATCAAATTCCATAATGAAGAACACAATGAGAGTTATACCTCTGCTAAGCTAGATAGTGAGCTTGCTGCCAAATGTTTACCTTAATCTCAGACTTCTCGCCACTTTGATATATTCACTCTCAATTCTCACTTAACAGAAATTCAGCAATTGAAAAAGAGAAGAAGAGAGCTTTATTTATAGAGAAAATTGTTAACCATGCAAAGCTTTTGCCCACCATTTTTAACTAACGGGAAGAAGAAGAAACAAAGAGTTTGAGATGGTTTGGTAAAAATAATCCACCAACTCCTCCTCAATCTCAGCTATCTAGCCATCATGAGCATGCTTGAGTTTACGCAATATAGAAGTAGGCTACTGTTATGTACTGATGAGCCACACAAATTGGGACAAGCTTATTTGGAACTCAGCATTTGTAATTGGGTCACATATATATACATAGTTTTAATTCCTTTAAGTCACAATGTAGCCTTAATGAGGAGATAATATTACATTATAGCAAATTGGGGGTACATATCAATAAACATACTATAATCCATGTACATTTTATAATCTCGAATATAATTCAGTTGAGTATTAGCTTTCCTCATTATCATAAACTTTATTATTTCAAGTATACTTAATTATTGAAATAATAATTAAATAACAATTACTTATTTAGTCTAATTTATTATTGCACAAAGTACACATAATATAACATGTTGTCACATAACATAATTATGTAACTTATAAAATTCTTTTAATCTTCCTATATAGTTTTATTTATAATATAGTCACATTAAAGTGTCACACTACACTTCCTTTTTAATAGAATGCAGGTACTATATATTATACGATTAATTATCGCATATCTTGCACACAACAATTAATTGAATAAACATTAATCTATTATATTAATTAATTATTTACTCATTAATATGCCATTAATAACAATTAATTAATATTATAATATTAATTAATCATTCACTTATTAATTCCTCTATTCTTTAATTTAATTAAATCATCATCATCATTTCCATCCTCATGGCACACAATGCATTCTACGAGTTCATCGCAATTCTCTATATTTTCTTAATTATCATAAATTCAATTTGAAATTAATTGAATTACTCATCTTATGACACATAAACATTTATATTCAAATAAATATTCGCATTCTTATTAATTTTAATATTAATATTATTAATAAAATTCACAGTTCTTATTGTGAACATAAAGGAACAAAAGAAACCTGATTCAGCAAGCAAAGGAATGTGCTTCCATTGCAACGAGCCGGGTCATTGGTATAGGAACTGCAAGAAGTTTCTGCCAGAGAAGAAGCTTGGAGAAGCTTCGACTTCCATTCAAGGTTTGTTCATGATTGAAATTAATTTTTCAGAATGTCAAAATTCTACTTGGGTATTGGATACCGGCTGTGGTTCTCACATATGTAATATTGTGAAGGGACTGGTCAGAAGTAGAAAGCTGAACAAGGATGAGGTTGTCCTACGAGTGGAAAATAGAGCAAAGGTTGTTGCATTAGCTGTAGACACTTATTGTTTAGCACTGCTTACGGGCAAGTCAATTTATTTAAATAACTGTTATTTTGTTCCGAATATCATTAGAAACATTATTTCTATTTTTGTATTAGATATGGATGGATTTGACATTATAATAAAAAATAACAGTTTTTCTATTTATAATAACATTGTTTTATATGGTGTTGGTAATTTGTGAAATGGACTTTACATACTTGACTTGCATGAAAATATATTTTAAATAGAACAAACTAAGAAAAGGAAAAGAGATGATGTTAATTATACCTATATGTGGCACTGTAGACTCGGTCATATCAATAAAACAAGATTATCCAAGTTGTACAAAGATGGACTCTAAGAGCTATCCGATTATGAATCATATCCAACTTGTGAATATTGTCTCATGGGTAAAATGACTAAATCTCCTTTTAGTGAAAAAGGAGAAAAGAGTTACAGAGCTGTTAGCGTTGGTTCACACAGATGTTTATGGACCTCTGACAACGAATACACGGGGAGGGTATTCTTGTTTTATTACTTTCACTGATGATCACTCAAGATTTGGATATGTGTATTTAATGAAATACAAATCTGAATCGTTTGAAAAGTTCAAAGAATTCTAAAGTGAAGTAGAGAAACAAAAGGGCAAGAGTATTAAGATTCTTTGATCAGATCGAGGTGGAGAATACTTAAGCGGTGAGTTTCTCAATTATCTCAAAGATAATGGTATAATCTCACAATGGACTCCACCAGGTACACCACATTTAAATGGAGTATCTGAAAAGTGAAATCGAACATTGTTGGACATGGTTCGTTCCATGATGAGTTTTAACGATCTTCTAATTTCATTATGGGGTCATGCCATACAAATGACTACATATTTGCTAAATAAGGTCCCCTCGAAATCCGTCCCCAAGACTCCATATGAGATGTGGACAGGGAGGAAACTTGGTCTTAAGCATATTAAGATTTAGGGATGTCCAACTTATGTGAAAAGGTTTTAATATGATAAGCTTGGGACAAGATCTGATAAACTGCACGTTTGTGGGATATCCTAAAGAGAGTTTGGGATACTATTTCTACAATTCTACTGAGCAAAAGGTGTTTATTGCGAAGCATGCTGCCTTCTTAGAAAAGGAGTTTATCATTGAAGGGGCTAGTGGGAGGAAAATAGATCTTGAAGAAATTCAAGAACCACAAACCACTACAAATCAAGTGGTTGAACCTGTCCTAGTAGAGACACCTTCTGTACAACACCCTATTCGTAAATCTGGAAGAGTACCGAAGATACCTGAAAGGCATGGATTCGTCATAGAGGATGACGATGAGGTACACGTCATGAATGATGATGATCCATTGAATTACGAACAGGCTATGAGTAATTAAGACTCAGGAAAATGGTAGATGACTATAAAATATAAAATGAATCTTTGAAGCAATGCTCAAGTCCATTTGGATTTTACTTGCTATTGTAGCTTATTATTACTAAATTTGGCAAATGGACGTGGAGACGCCATTCCTCAAATATACATTATTAGAGGAGAATGTATGTATGATACAGCCAGATGGATTTGTTTTAATGATTGAAGCAAATCATGTATATGAGCTACAACAATCCATTTATGGGTTGTAGCAAACTTCTCAAAGATGGAACATTTATTTTGATGAAACAATCAAAAGAGTTTGATTTTATCAAAAATAAGAATGAACCTTGTGTGTACAAAAAGGGTTAGTGGGAGTGCTATTTTATTCCTTGTAGTATATATTGATGATATATTACTGATAGAGAATGACATTCTTATGCTACAATCAATTAAATTATGATTGTCTAAACAATCCTCCATGAATGATTTGGGTAGAACATTCCTACATTGGGAATATAAATCTGTATAGATAGATTTAAAAGGATGTTCGTCTTAACCCAAGGAATGTATATTCATTAGATGCTTAAGGCGTTTAGCATGGTAAACTCTAAAAAGGTGTCTCATGATGATGAGCCATGGAGTGTATCTCTCTAAAATAGTCCTTAATAAAAGAGAGATCACATGAGTTACTATCATGTATGCAATGAAATATACAAGACTTGATGTTGATCAGTCAGATTATGGAGAAGATCACTATAGGACAGTGATAAACATCCTAAAGTACTTAACTGACACTAAGAATATCATCATGACACATGATGGGTCAGGATTAAATTAGAGGACTAAATAGGCTCAAGTTTCCAGACTGACCAAGACGACAACAAATCCACTTTAGGGTAAGCCGTTGCCTTGAAAGGTGGTGCAATAAATTGGAAAGGTTCCAAACAGCAAAAAGTTACTGCTTTAGTGACAAAGACACAATATATAACTGTAAGTGAAGCTGCAAGTTTATATTTTGGATGAAAAGTTTATTACAGAACTAGGAATAGTTCCTAAGTCTCATCTTAAATCCAAACATGTGTTGGCGCAGTTTGATTAAAGAAATCATATAAAAAGAGGAGAAATCACTATAGATAGTGAACTGTCAAGACAACATTGCAGATCCATTTACTAAAACTTTAACATAACAGCAGTTTGATCGTCACTTAGAGAAAATGGGTATGAGATACCATGGCGATTGACTTTAGTGCAAGTGGGAGATTGAAAGTAGTATGCATACAAGCCAATCATGTATGATGATAAAGCATATACTTTGGAGACAATCTTATTTATTTATTAATAAAAGTATTCACTTATTAAAGGTATTTAATTATCTACATGATGCTGTTTTTATAATATATAAATAACCCATTATTTTAAGCAATGCTTTTAGAATCATGATGTTGATCATGCTAGTGAGATCTAAATTCTTAGAAAACTTAAAACTAAAATAATTTTCAATCGTTGGATTACTAAAAAGGTGATTAGTAAATTCGGATAGATTAGTACATATGTTGCTTGCTCATTGGATGAAGATGATTGATCTCATGATTATTTGTGTGGAGACACTAAAGCAAGTATGTAGGTGCTTATTGGAGAATAAGTTCACTGAATGTGACTCGCTATGGAATACCTAATGGAGTTTTACTTGCATGTCAATAGGAATTCCTAATGTGATAGTAGTACAAGTGATACTTGGACTTGAGATCATTATAGTATCTTGTATGTAATGAATTATACTTTGACTTATTCCTTAAAAACCCTTAGGGTATATCAAAGGGTATGCTTAGGTATAATGAGTTACATATGGAGATAATAAATGATCAATAAAGAATCTACCACTTCTAGTAAAAGAAGAGATATGTCCTATGTGATTCGTTAAATGACAACCCAGAAGTCCTTGGCCAAGGCATAATAAAATTAGAAAGAAGTTTTTAATTTGCATTATTTGGAGTTGTGCATTTTCTAATCGAAATACATATAATTAAATAAAATAAGACTTGACAGTAATTCTATGTCTTATATTTAATTGGGACATTGTATAGTGGAAGGATTGAATTGTACGGTAACTATTTACTCATAGGTTCTTTTATGATTAATGTTGAAATCTATATTATCTGAAAAGTCGTTGATCGCTAGGGAGGCTTATCTCTATTGTAGAATAAATATTATTTATTTAAATAGATTATTAGTTTAATTTATTTATTTAAATAAGATTAGAATTATTCTAATTGATTTATTCACAATCGGTTTAATATGGAGAACCTAAAGGATCACACTATAAAAGGAAGAATAATTATTTAAGAATGTAATGGCATAATCGTAATAATGTATTAAGTATAATTAATTTAATCTATGGTGATAGAATAAATTAAATAGCTTAATGTTTATTATTTAATATTTTAAAAATATTAAATATAAATTAATAAGAGGAATCTTATTAATATTATTACAATTATTATTATTTTAATTTCTAAAGGAGTTTAGGAATTAATTTAATATTAGTACTCTCATTTATTCCGAATAAGATTAGGAGACAAATTAATTAAATGAGTTTAATTAATTAAATCCCAATATGTTGGAAAGCCTAATTAATTAAAGGAGTTTAATTAATTAAATGAAAATCTATGTCTAATAGGATTAAAAGGGTTGACCAATATCTATATAAGAGTAGTCTTATAATAGATATCAGTTGATGAAATTTTAATTGTTGGAGAGTACTCTTTTTCTATAGAGGATAGAAAACTAAGGTTTAGCCAACCACCCTCCTTCTTGAATAAATCATTTTCCTTGGTGGATCACCTCTAGAGGTCAAACACTTGGGTGGCTAATGTTGATCAAAGGAAGGAATCAAGCCCGGATATTCAAGGAGATCGCGACGAACAATGAGTTGAACTTGTACCCGTGGAAGCTTCGTTCTATTAGGGTATGATTCTATAACTTCTTATTTATCGTTTTAAATTAATAATATGCATAAAGGATGATCTGGGTAATGGTTTTGAATAAATTTTTTAAACTCTGATATACCATGTTTCCGCTATTTTTTACAATTTGATTGCGTCACGATTTCGTACAAACCCAACAATATCACCTATAACTATCACATTTATCAAATCAACACCTTACTATTTAAAATAATATATAGGGAAAATTAAATCTTATTCATAAAAAGTTGGGGTCATACAAAGAACGTCTATCTAATGTTACTCGAAGTGTTTAGGATACCTAAAATATGTTAAACATATTGGTATAGATTATTAGTATTGATTACAATACCTAACTACTCAAACTATATAAGTTCGGTTTATGTTTAATATGATTTCGGTGTCCTAAAACTTTACCGGATATTTATGAAGTTAATATCTCAGTTAAACTTTACTTATAAGCTTTATTATAATTTTAGATAATTTATTTATTATTTATAATAATTTTCGGAAGCTTATAATAATTTTTAAGTATTTAATTATCCAATAGAATAATTTTTAAATCATTTATTTTATACTTAAATAATTATCAATTACTTAGTATAATTGTTAAAACCTTAGTATTATTTTTAAGTAATTTATAATCATTTAATATAATTTTTTGAATATTTAAATCATTTTTAAATAATTACTTATTATTTATAAATGATTTATTTATTTAATTTATTAATTATAAAAATATTTATAAAATTTATGTCAAAATATTAAAAGTTAATTATTATAACTTAAAATGATTTTTAAAACTTAATTTATAATTATTTATATTTATTTAATAATTATTTCTATTTATTTTAATTTATTTTAACTCTGCCCGTCGCTATAGGTCTTAGGCGACAGGAAGCGTCGCTATAGGTGTTCTTCAGCCTGAAGAACAGTCTTGGTCAAGGTCGAGTAGTCACTTTGACCAAGCTTGTTCTTTAAGCTTGTTATGATTCTAGGTTTCTAAGTCTTTCAATGGTGTAGTATTTATGTAATACTACAACATGATACTACGTTTGGTGTGACGAACGAGAATTTTATAATTTAATTTGAATATTTATTGAATTAAATAAATATGTTCTATGATTTATTTATTGAGTTAAATAATTATGTTATGGAATTGTAATAGAATAATTTAATTATATGTGTTACATTGATTAAATTAATATAGAGAATTTTTATAGTGCAAAGTGTGAATTTAATTGAGTTTAGCTAATTAAATGAATTATTTAATAAGCATAATGTTATTCTAATTAATTTAATAATTAATTAGAGATTTAATGATTTGATATAATTAACAAATGAGAATATTAATTATGTGATAATGTGATTTAATATGGATTATTATATTTTATTTAATTAAATTTTAATAAGATTATTTGATTAATAAAAGTGTGACATTAAACTATATAATAAACATTTAATTAGAATAAAGAGAAAGGAGGAAGAATAAGGGAGCAACCAAACAAACCCTTAAGGGAGTGGGTGTCAGTTAATTAAATTAACTGCTCCACTTTCCCTGACAGTTACATATAGTTATATATTATATACGTATATTGTATGTATCAGACTTATATAATATATCAGAGTTCATATTATATACATATCAGAGAACTTAATTAGAGAGAAAGACTTGAGAGAAGAATTGAAGGATTGAAGAAGATTTGAAGAAGTTTATATCATCTAAACAAGTAGCAAGGGTATGATTCTTCAACCCAATTTCTATTTTTCACGTTATAATAATTTCTCCATTAAAGCCTATTTAAGTTCTCTGTAACTAAATTGTATTTATGATTGTTGTATATATGATCATATATGTGTTAATATATGATTATAACATGTTTTCTATCATTTATGTCTGTTTTAAAATAATCAAAACCTTATAATTATGTTAAATTAGAATTTCAAAAGTCACAGAGTATGAAGAACATGAATATGACCCTTATGTACAAAATATCATGCTTGAATTATTCATTAAACTCTAAATTGATAGTTGATTATGATTATGCATGTTTAAACGAACAAAACGAAATTTAAACGGACAAATTCGGAGTTATAACTAATCTGTAACGTTGAATTTCATAAATTGTCTCGAAACTTTTCAAAATACCAAAAACAGTGAATTTATGTGATTTGATTTGAGTAATTACGTGGTCTAAAGTGTTAAAAGCATGTTAGAATCATTGTATGATGTTTCTATAAAGTTTATACTTCATGGGAATCACTGTACTAGTTTAATTTGGATTTATTTGGCCTTCTCTGCAATTTTTCGCAAACTATAACTGAACCAGCTGAGGCCACTCGCCCCAGCGGGCCCCCTACTGAAACCATACCCGTCCCAGCAGGCCTAACCCCTGCCCCAACGAGGGTGATGCAGAGAAAAATATTTGTTTGGCCCTTTTGTGTATTTTTAAGCCATAACATGATGAGTTAACCTAACCTAATGAACCTGATAACATGATGAACATGTAATACAATACTATAACATGTTGTTGACATGTATAATACAATTTGAAGTTTCATGTTAATAAACTATGTGTGAACTTGGATATTAATGTCGTAAGACTTGATTACGATTGTCTAAGAGTTCATATTATGTGGTATGCATGTAGTGATTCAGATTCACGTTATGTGGTTAGTTAACAAGTTAAGATTTGTGAACCAAGTTGTTAGGTTGAACTTAAGTGAGAAGTTCAACAGTTAAACATAGTGGTAATGGAACTAATTGATATTGTAAACGTAATGTAATGTGTAGGACGTTGAGGAAGTGAATTGTAATTATATTTGTAGCTTGTGCACGAGGCAAGTTTTCTAATCCTTATTCTTATGTTAAGCAAGTTTCTAAACTTTACTTTTACGTTACGCAAGTGCTCTAAACTAAAACATTTATCGAGCAAGCTTTCTAAATTCAAAGTTATTCATTAAGCAAGTTCTATACTTATGTTTCTATATCAATAAAGTTCTTATTCTTGTTTATTCAAGTTAAGATTTCGCATGAGATATTATAATCATTGTAAAGTATTACTTTAGTATACAATCCTTATTCAATTGTATACCCTAGAGATTCATTATTTCAATTTGATTATCAATTGTTGTTGAACCTTGTAAGACTAGCAAACCCTTATTGATTCGACTAGTCCATAGTTGATGAACGTTCTAAATTCTAGAACTATTATTGAGCTTATCCAAACCAAACTTCCTTTGGTGCAGACTCTGATGTCAAACTGAGATGAACAACCCTGTAATAGGGGATTATTTACGCTTTAGCATTGATATATTGTGCATAGTATGGTACTAAGAGTTGATCCCCCTAAGTACGAGTAGTAGAGTCCATATAGTCTTATGACTGTTAAAGGTTTAAAGTAGAAATACTTAACAACCTGGGATATAGTTCAAGGTCTTATGACCCTCAGACATACTTTTGATTCTTGTTATTCATTCTTGATTCAAAAGTCGAACTTTCTATTATTCAGACTTCTTTGACTTATTCGCATGTTATTATATTGTTATATTTGTATACTTGTGGGAAATCGTGCTTACTCTTGCATAATAACATTGCAGTTAAGAACGAAAGGTTTGACGAGCCTTCCACTAGCAAAGGCAAAGGCAAAGTCAACAAGTGATGAAGACTTGTTGTTTATTTGATAATATTTGTCTAAGACTTATATTATGATGTTTAAGACTTATTTAATTGTTTACGTTTCCGCATTTGAGATTTAAGGTTAGTATGACCTGGGATTTAATTATGTATTTATTATTCAGTTGTTGTAACCCCATAAGGGGAGATGATGGAGATGTTTTATCTATTTCATGGTTTGCATTTATTATGGATAGATAGATATATGATAATTGTACAGTGAACACCAAATCCCGTAAAAATTGAAGTACCCGGATTTGGGGGTGTCACATTTGGAGTCTAACCATAACATATCAGAAAGTTATTAAGGCTCAAAATAGTTGTCAGAGCTGTTCTTGGATTTCTGGGTAACCCATAACAGTGGTCAACGTCGGTCAACGACCTTGTGGTTCTAATATCTTCAACTCTGTGTATTAGATGTGTGTTTTGATTGTTGCAGTGTGTAGTATATGTGTCATAGTATAATGAGATAGCACTGGCTTGGACCGAGTAACATCCTAAAGTAAGGACCTAAGCCGGTCAAAGTACTGTCAGAAGCTATTCTTCGTGTTCTTCATTTTTTGGGTTTTCCAGAAAATGAAACCGTGAACGGTCAACGAGTTTTGACCATTAATTCTAGTCATCCTATGTATTTATCATGTGTTAAAGTGTATCATACTTGTAGTATACATGTAAGGGTATAATTACATAACACTAAGATAGCTTAACAACATATAGAGAGAAAGATACAAGTCGGTCAAACTGCCTTGCTCAACTGTTCTTGAGATTTCTGGGCAACCCAGGAATCAGAACTTTGTGATCGGTCAATGACCTTTGACCACTTATATCTTTCATTCTGTTAATCCAATGAACTTGATTCTTGTTCTATCTTATTAAGCTCATGTAATACTACAACTAGCATACAATTAACAGACTTAAACATTAACATATGAAGATCTACGGGCTCTGACATTAGGCTGTCAGGCCTGTTTTGACAAAATTTTTAGATTGCTTAAAACACCTTTTTGATGCATCTAGATGTTATGAAAACATGATCTATCATCCCAGAACACTTACGAACATGTTATTACACATAAGTAAACAACAAAACAACAAATCTAACAAAGCATCAAAGATCTAAAGTACAACTAGGGTTTAAACCTTTTTTGAGCAAAATTTGATATCTAAGTTTTGATTCTGATCTTGCTATTGCTAGGGCTTCTTATGGTAGGTAGTATAAGTGTTTAGGTTGAGAGAATTCGTGAGTTTGGCCAGCAATGAGGCTGCTATTAATTATAGAATTAGTAAGTTAGAGTTTTTAGGTCATTTTTCTATTCTTGCCTCCAAAATATCCTTGCTTGTGAACTTGTGCTACTATGATAAGCTGTTTAGTGGCCAGATGAGATATGATTTCATGTTGTGGTGGTTGTCAACGTAGGGAAAAAATCCTGTCGCGTTGGACCGAATCTTTCTCTCTTCCTAAGTCTTTTGTTTTCTACCCTTATTGCCTTATCTGTTTTATGAAGGGTGAAATTTTTTAGGAAAATGCCAACATGTATCATGTCGACGATTTGAACGGTTTACAGAGTCGCCAGTTGGTAGATTATGAAATGGTTGTACCAACTCAACCGAGTTTTGTTTGAAAGTAGGCCTAATTACTAGACATTGTCGAAACTTGATCTTGAAACCGAAATTCTAAAGTTTGGGGGTTTGGTTAAGTGGGGGGAAGGTGTTAGGCACCCCCCAACTCCCGTGAAAACACGGTACCGCATCTTTTTAATATTTCCCTTTTTATTTACAATGTGTGTGTGAATACTGGAAGTAATTGAGCCTACGTTTGATTATTTTGAAAGTAGTGTCTTGCTTCATTGAACCTATATACGAAGGGTTTGATTTGATTTGCAAAAATCCTTTTTAGACAAGATATTAAAATAATGTTTTGAAAACAGGTTTTCAAACCCTTACGCTGACGTAGGAATTGAAGCTTGTTGATACTTCTATTTTTTATCTTTTCAGCCTTTTGGTTCAATTTGAATGGTGATTGTCGGGCTGCGAAGCATCCTCGACCAAAACATATATACGAGTGTCGGTCTTCTCATGGGCATGACAGCCATTGGAGTGATTCTAGCACATTAAACTATTATTTCAGTATGTTTGAGACCTTAAACTCGGATAACCGTTTAAAGGTCTTTCGGATGTACATTTTTACAAAAAAACTGGTAGGGTACATTTGTAATGTGGAGTTTGTCTATCGTGAGAATCAAATTCTGATCAGTTTGATCATGAATCCCACGATTCCTGTAGCGCCCCCAAATTCGGGTCCCCAGAACCTCGGACCTGGTACGTTACGATGTATCATTTCTATAACTACTGCGGAAGATATAAACATAAATTATTTATACAATAACCTTTACACATAACTCCCAAGGTCTGAAACATTAACTTAATGCTTGCCTTCAATAGCCTATACGACATACAATGTCATTTGCATTCAATACTATTACAAGTTTAACTTGCTTCCAAATCTAATTCTGGAGTTTGTCTTTGTCTTTGCCTGTATCCAAAGTTTTGTCTTAATCTGAAAAATTTATCATAATATAGCAAGGGTGAGCAACAAGTTTGCCCAGCAAGTTTAAGTTCAAATGAAGATATATCATGATTGAAAAGAATAATAAGCTGACAAACTTTCAACAATATAATAATTGTGGAAAAATGTAAATCAATTTTCATAAATGAATGACCGAATCAATAATGATGAATGGCCAACAATGAACATGAATAAATTTATCTGAACCTTAGGGTAATGAAGGTGATCAGCCTTTCATACCTGATGAATATATACAATATGCACAACGTGCGAATCAATAATCAGTATAGATGTGAATAATCAATAATAATTATTCACGAACATGCTTTACAATAACAACTCGAGTTCGAGTTAGGAAACTTGCCTGTACCGTCGATTACTGCTACGCAATCTAATTTATTCGCTTTATTGGAAAGACCTATCAGTTATAAGATATATCTTTCAATTAGCATAACATATCTTATTCCATAATTCTATTACTATACTATCTAACATTTAAACACATAGTCAAACATTAGATATCCTCAATACCATACATATACACAAGTCTAAACCTAGCACACATCGAGTCTTTAATAATATTCAATATAGTATACTGAGTGGTTTCCCACAAACAACTAACAAATTAGTTTTCGTCTCGTCTACACTATTTTCATAGTGAGTTAGATCGATTACTAATTTGTAGATCCCTTCCCCATATAAAGGATTCATTTAGCCCAACTACTATACATCAACCATTAAAGAGTACGATTGTACTACCTTAGACTTAACACTACTGTATCATATAACTAGTGAATTAACACTTAGTCTTTCATTTTATAAGTCCTTTATAATATAGTAAGGTGAATACCTAATCCAGCAACCTGGATTCAAACTGAATTTCAATTTAGTAAACTATTTTCCAATCCAGCAGACTGGATTCAACTGACCTCCAATCCAGCAAGCCTGGATTCAAACTGACATCTAATCCAGCAAGCCTGGATTCAACTAACCTCAAATCCAGCAAGGCCTGGATTCATCAATCCTTCAATCCAGTAACCTAGATTATCTAAACAGACCAATCCACCATCCTGGATTATCCAAACATCTCATCCAGCAACTTGATGCCTAATCCAGCAAATCAGATTGCAATCCAGCAACCTGATGGCCAATCCAACAAGCTGGATTCCCCCTTTTTAACCAAATCATCTTATTATTATTTTTTATCTTTTGTCTATACATAAAAACATGTATTCCATACACAAAAATAATTTTTCAGAAATTTTTCAATTTTCTTTAGTATTTTTTAAAAATCTATTTCTAGTTAATTTCTTAAGAAATTTGCTACATCACGCTTAACTCCGAAAACTCCCAACTCTTGGCGGGATCTTACACATGTTATCATGAGCCTCCAGTTTAAATTTCGTGGCCATCAGAGTTACAGAACTCCGGTAATAGCGATTTTTGTCAGAAAAATGCAAATATTAAAATAGTCATAACTTGCTCAATTTAAGTCGGAATGAGCTCATGTTTGGACACAAGATACTTTATCCCATATATTTTCATGTCCCAGAAGGCCGAAATTTATTTCATAAAATAAGTGGACGAAACTACCCTTCAAAAATCCAGACTGCCTACTTTTTGGGTTTTTCAGATTTGGCATCCTTTGTTCAAAATAGTCCACACGGAAATCTACATGGAATTTTTCAGTGATTCCACTTGAAAAAGTTAGAATACTTCTAGATCTAACTCTATAAATTGACCACACTCAAAAATTCAAAACACAATGAGAGATATGGTCATTTCTGTTTCATGTCATTTTTTTCCCAAAAATAGTTTTTCTAATCTTTATGTTTTCTAAGAAATCTTCCTAGATCTCTTGATTAACCAAATATTAAACATCATAAGCCATTATAATACATGCTAGTACACTTTAAGATCATGGATCTACCATGATCCATGATCTATTACATCAAACATACACCAAATCTAAGCAAAACATAATTTATACTAAGAAAATCAAGGTTTTCTAACATTTGAAACATAGTTTCCTTTTTCTTGTTTTTGATCTAACTTTTGATCATAAAAAGTGATAGATATAAATATAACACACTTATATACATATAGATCCATGGTTTTGGAGTTTTGAACCATAGATCCAAGTTTTTATTCAAATAATTAAAAATAACTTTGATAAAAGGTGTTTTATACCTTTGATCTCTTGCTAGCCTTTCTTAATCTTTCAAAGTAGATGATGATTTTAAGTAGAATGAAGATCAAAGTTTCTTCCTTTCTTTCCTCCCATCCCACCATCCCTCTCCTCTCTCTCTCTTCCTTGTTTTGCTTTGCTAACTAAATGAGAAATAAGAGATGAGAGAGAAATATTTGCTTGTTAATAAAAATGTATAGATATATTGTGTATAGCTCATCTATATCTCCCAATATCTCTCTCTCTCTCCTTATCATTATAATGTTTCTTTGTTTGCACACTTGGAGAAATGATGAGGCAAATTAATAAGGTGACACATAGGGTGAGTTAGTGGAGAGTTGTTGAGAGTTGGTAAGGGAAATGATTACATTCTTCCCCCTCCTTTTCTCCTCTATATAACCAGCCATGTGGCCTCTTCTCCCTTCAAATTTTATTTTCTTTTTATATCATATAATTCTTTATTAAATGTCCAACATGACCCTCTCCTATTGGGCCAAGACTTGGGCCATTCCATTTAATGTTTTGGGCTACCAATTAATTAGCTTGGGCCATGTAAATAATCATAGTTAATTAACTTTAATTCTATCATACCCTAATTATTTAATTAAGGTTTCTATTCACTCAATTTGTAAATCAAATTCTTACTCATGTACATTTAATTACTTAACCAAATTAGACTTGCTTTAATAAAATTAATAAATTGAGATAATAAACTTAATCTCTTAGTGTTAGTAAAAATTTTAAATACTAACATCCTTACATATTATAAGCCTTAGGTTATTTAAAATTTCCATACCTAATATATATTTTAGGTTACAAGACTTCATTCTTAATTCTGTTTATATGTTAAATAAATATATAAACAATACACAAAACCATATAAATTCTTTAAAATTTTTAACTAAATCCTCAAATTCCCATCTAGGTTTTATTCTTTAACCTTTATTTTAATCATTTAAGATTTTATAAATTCTCGGGTTGTCACAATTCCTAGGCTCATAGAGAGATGTCAAGAGAACCTGCACAGCACAGATATTTATAGAAAATGTATATTTACATCCAAATGTCGCAAAAACCAAGGATTCATCAGTCAAATCCTAGCATGCCCGTAGCCAAAGCTTCTCGTTCCCACTACATAGCGATATAAGGATCGCGAGGTTGCTTCAATAATGAATAAAGCTAGAAAGAAAGCTAGATTTAAATAAATCTTAGCCATTCTAGCTTTCTGTTTCCAGTTGGACCTATTTTGAACCGTTTGAAAGATAGAAAGGGCTAGATTTAAAGAAATCTAGTTCGCCAAATGGATATCAGTGTCAATTCATATCAAATGAATATTTAAAGCAAAAATTTAATCACAATGATTAAAGAATATATATATAATTATATATATATAAAAGTTGTAAAGGGCGACGGATTTCCAATCCTATGCCCGGACTGGAATGTAAATGTATATATATATATATATATATATATATATATATTTATAAAAGCTGTAAAAAGCCACGAAGTAATCCAGGCTTGACAGAATAGAAATATATATATATATATATATATATATATATATATATATATAAGCTGTAAAGGGCGACGAATTTTCAATCCTATGCCCGGACTGAAATGTAAATATATATATATAAGCTGTAAAAAGTCACAGAGGAATCCAGGCTTGACAGAATTGAAATATATATATATATATATATATATATATATATAAAAGCTGTAAATGAGCCACGAATTAATACAGGCTCAACAGAATTGAAATATATATATATATATATATATTATAAAAGCTGTAAAGAGCCACGAATTTATCTAGGCTCAACAGAATGTAAATATATATATAAAAGCTGTAAAGAGCCACGAAATGATCCAGGCTCGACAGAATGTAAATATATATATATATATATATATATATATATATATTTATAAAAGTGGTAAAAAGGCCACGAAATGATCCAGGCCAAACTAAAATACAAATGTTAATATATACAGTTAGTATATATATTAAAGCAATAAAGGCCACGAATTAGCAATCTAGGCCAAACGAAGTCAGAAATATATATATATATATAGTTATATATATATATATATATATATAAGTAGTAACTACCATGGATTTTCAATCCGGACTTGACAGAATGAAAAGTTAGTATATATATAGTCAAATATATACATAATTAATTTAAAAAGGCCAGGAATCAACGATCTAGGCGGTGCAAGTTAGTACATATATGTATATATATACATAAAAGCGAGTAAAAGGAGTGGATCATTGATTCGGGCTGTGCAAATGCAAAAAAATGTATATATGTACTAAAAAGTAAGCAAAAACGGCCACGAAACTGAGTTCCAGGCATACCCAGGAGATGAAACTTTACGTGCAAGTGCAAATAGACGTAATGAAGTAGAAAACGAGTTATGGTCGTAAAAATACTTACAATGGACTGCTACACGGGTTTTTTTTCCACGTAGTAGGCTTCAAATGGACATTTCCACCGGTTAATTTTTGGTATGTTGTAGTATATGAGTATACCTAAGTGTTAGGGTAATAAAAACGCTGTTTGGAGTACAAGAAGTCGGGCTAGGAAACGAAATGGGCAGAGTTTCAAAGCGTTTTCTTTTTTTTTTTGGCAAGGAGGGCACTTGTATTTAAAGACCCGATGGAAGCGGGCCTACCCACGGCATCCGCGGGTCTACCTGCGGCTTCCTGTGGCAGGGCCCATATTGTGGGTCCCGTCGTCTCAAAGTACATGCACTCCAAGCAACGCGATGTCAGGTTCAAAACTTTCTAACTTTTGATCTGAGCGTCCGTTTGAGGTGTGCTATACTTTTCTGAAAAGCCCTCGCCTAGAGAGTCAGAATGATATGGGACTAAACATTTTTTGAGCCCAAGAAGATGGGTTCATAATCGGATCTTTGTTTCTTCGTAGTTTATCCGTTGAGCTGCATTGTTCTGTTTTCTCTCGAGATCAATGTTATGGTTCTTTCTGACCTTCATTGCATTAATTCGGCTTTATTTTGACCGAATTGACTGTAAGTTGGTAAAATGACCATTTTGCCCCTCCAGGTATTGTCTCATGTACTGGCACGGCCTTCGACTGTCTTCCCGGGGTTGTCTCCGAGGTTTTAATCCCAGCCGAGTCCGTTCATCCTCAGGGTTGTCTCCGAGGCTGACTTGGTTTCCCAGGGTTGTCTCTGGGGATGATGTGATTCTTCGGGGTTATCTCTGAAGCTCATTTGGCCTCCCGGGTTGTAACCGGGGCTTGACCTGACCTCCCGAATTGTGACCGGGGCTGAACTGGATCTCCCGGTGTTTTTGTCGGGGTTTGACTTGACATCCCGGTATTGTGACCGGGGTTGAGTTGACATCCCAGTATGGTGACCGGGGCTGAGTTGACATCCTGATATTGTGATCGGGGCTGAGTTAGCATCCTGGTATAGTGTTGGGGTTGAGTTGACATCTCGGTATAGTGACCGGGGCTGAGTTGACATCCTGGTATAGTTATCGGGGTTGAGCTTGACGTCCCAGGGTTGTCGCCGGGGATGTTTGACATCCCGTTATTATGATCGGGGCTTCACCTGACATCCCGGTGTTGTCGGGGTTTGACTTGACATCCCGGTATAGTGACCGGGGTTGAGCTTGACATCCCGGGGTTGTCGCCGGGACATCTTGACATCCCGGTATTTTCACCGGGGCTTCACCTGACATCGCGGTGTTGCCGAGGTTTGACTTAACATCTCAATATAGTTACCGGGGTTTGACTTTGGTTTGAACTTCTAGTGTTGTCTCCGAAAGATAAAAGACCTGCAGGGTTAGTAACAAGAATGCAAAATTTTGAGTGTTTACAGATGCCCCTCTTTATCATGTTTATGCAATGCAATGGAATGAACAGGATAAAGATTGCTAGACACTGGAAATATGATAGATGCAAAAGTAATGCAATGCATGACCTGATATGTTATGAATGTTAGATATATTCGTGCTGATGGGGATATCAATGGCTGTTTACATCATTTTTTGCTGGGGATAACGTCATCCAAGATAGCCCTTGAGGAATATTTTCTCTGGGCTGATGCCGTTGGACATCTCTAAACTCGACATTAGGGCTATCATTAACACTTTCCGCCTTCAGATAAACTTTCTGATTATTATCTCCGCTAAGGATATTCTTCTATACTGAGTTACCTTATTAGAGAATCCCAATGCCTATCCTGATGATAGCTCCCACCAGTTTACGACATCGGACCTTTCTCGATGCTACGTTGGAGTTGTCGCCAACGGTTTGAATTATTGCTCAATCAATGCCGGCTGTTTCTGTTGATGCCTACCCAACTGGTAGCCTACACAGGTCGATTGATCTTGACTCGGTTCATACTCGAACGGTAGTTTGCAGAGTCGACCGTCACAGAACATTCTCGTTGATCACTCGAACGGTGGTTGCAACGGTCGGTTGAATCGCCAATCCTTCTCGGTGCTCCCTCTAGGGATTTGTATAACAGATTCCATTATCTGTCCTCTGTGGGGATTAACTAATACACTATTTTCGTCACCGGCTCATTCCCGATGCTTCGCTGGATTTGTTGCCAACGGCTGGATTGTGATTTATTCTGACCTTCGCTGAAGTAGCCTTCAACCGCTTCACCACCGGATCATTCCCGACGCTTCACTGGATTTGTCGCTAACGGTTGATAGTGTCAAACCCTTTGACCTTCGCTGAAGTAGCCTTCAACGGCTATTAACACCAAATCGTTCTTGATGCTTCGCTGGAGTTTTCGCCAATGGCTGATAGTGTTATTCATTTTGACCTTTGTTGAAGTAGCCTTCAACGGCTGACGTCACCGGACCATTCCCGATGCTTCGTTGGAGTTGTCTCCAATAGATGATAGTGTCATTCATTCTGACCTTCGCTGAAGTAGCCTTCAACGGCTTCACCACCGGATCATTCCCGACACTTCGTTGGATTTGTCACCAACGGCTGATAGTGTCATTCATTCTGACTTTCACTGAAGTAGCCTTCAACGGCTGATATCACTGGATCATTCCGATGCTTTGCTGGAGTTGTCGCCAACGGCTGATAGTGTCATTCATTCCGACCTTCGTTAAAGTAGCCTTCAACGGCTGACATCACCGGACCATTCCCAATGCTTCGCTGGAGTTGTCGCCAATGGCTAAACTGTCATTCATTCTGACCTTCGTTGAAGTAGCCTTCAATGGTTGACATCACCGAACCGTTCCCGATGCTTCGCTGGAGTTGTCGCCAACGGCTGATAGTGTTATTCATTCTGACCTTCGTTGAAGTAGCCTTCAACGGCTGACATCACCGGATCATTCCCGATGCTTCGCTGGAGTTGTTGCCAATGGGTGATAGTGTCCTGATCAATCTCGATGTGGGGGTATTCTTTCTAACAAAACACACCCTCGGATCAACCTAGATGCCCTGATACAGTCAGAACCTGTCGTTCATACCGTCGAACCTTCCCGACGCTCTGATAGCGAGAGTTTTTAGCAGTTTTGCTCAGTTTTTCAGCAGTTTTAATTAGTGGTCCCTTGATATTTCTTCGGGATGATTTTCAATGGCTTACATGAAGTTCTTCTCTCCGTCAGGAATCCGCCGCTCATACGCAAGATTTCAGGCCAATCCGCTCAATCGCGTAGCAGTTTTTTTTCTGGATTTGAATTTTTAGCTTCTGTAAACTTTGTTTCCACTCAAACTGGACCGAACCGGAGGGGGTGGGCCCCACCATAGGGAGCCAAAGGTAGGGGTGCGGCAGCCGCAGGTGGGGCTGCTCCCTCATGCGAGTTTGAGCTCCCATGGGTTTTCAAATTCATTTTTTGTTTTGAATCCTAAAGGAAATCCAATTTTCTTTCTCAGATCTACGGAGTTCGGGCAGCATTTTTCAGATTCCGTCATCGCACAAACGCTTTGCACATCTCTGGTAACGTTTACATCCTTTCTTTTCCAGTTTTGACCGTTAGAATGTTGTAAACCACGTAGTGTGTTTTCAAACACAATGTATCAAATATATATGCATATATGACTTGATAAAAATTTTCAGATTTAGTAAATATGCATTTTTTACTGTGCTGAATGTTTTGATGTAAAAAATTTTGAATTCTGAGATAGTCAAGTGACTCCCTTTTTGATCAGTTTACTCATCCTTTTTGAGGCCAAGTGAGCCTGAATTTTTAACTAAAAATGCATATGATAATTTAGCTATCACGGGGAGTTTATTTTTGATTTTTTTTCATAAATATGAACTGTTTCTATTTTTGGGTAGGTGTGCTACTGAATGGCCACCTAGTCATGCATGTGTGCATGCGAACAGTCCATTTTACAAAGGAGACTCTGGCAAAAAAAATTCAAAAGACTGAGTATTTAATAAACATGCAATTTTGACTTGATTGGGGATTTTGGTTGACCCATGCATGTTTTAGGACTTAAAAATGCAGGAATTATTGATTTAATTTGATAAGCCACAGGTTTTAGGCTTACCTCACCCTTTCTGAGGTGATTTGGAGACTTTATCCAGGTTATGGAGCCAGATAGACCCGGTAATGCCAACAGGGTCATTCCAGGAGTTAGGCGGAGGAGAGTCTCTGATGTTCCTCAGCCACGGCCGGCCCGGTCGCCTCGCAGATTGGCTGAGTCAGTGATTCATCCTATCCGGGTTGATCCGCCGATTGATGTGGACGATGAAGATGTACTTTTTGTTAATCATATCCCAGGTCAAGCTCCACGTGCGGAGCTTCCAGGTATTGTGGTGATACTTTAGGAGCTTCTGGGAGATTTGAGGTGCCATCCATCGAGATACCTTCACACCAACGAGGTGACTGAAGTTTTTCTTCTAGATTCTCTTTCTCTTTTTTTTTTTGCCATTTTTAAGGCATAGGCTTGATCTGGATTAGCCTTTTTGATGCTGATTCTCAGCTTTACGCAGCCTAGGGGGAACTGGTTCAATGTGCATTCTTTGTACCATACTCTGCATCCGGAGTGCAGGGCCATTATTGACTCCTGGGGGTTTTAAGCGTTCTTTTCTATCCCTCCCCGTCGTTGCCCCTGGGGTTATCTGAGGGTGTTATCTGAGCGCTGGTTCCACCAGACCCAGTCTCTCTATTTGTTAGATTAGGAGGTGATGATGACGCCTATGGACTGGAGGTTCATCACCGGGATAGAGTTCGTAGGTGCGCCAGTGCCGGTTGTGGCTAACATTTCACCTACTATCATTCGATCCGTCTTAGGAGTTCTTAAGACGGTCATCAAGGGTCAGACGGTCCGTTCTGGTCCCTTGAGCGTAGATGCCAAGAGTGGAGCTTTAACTGAGCCTTTGCCTGATGATCAGAGGGTTAGGGATCGCATCCTGCGACGATTATTTTTAGTGATCATCAGGGGTTGTTTCCTTGTGGACAACATCTCGACGGTGTCCTTTGTCTTGGTCAGCACTACTCGATATATGGAGTGCCTCAGTGATTTTGATTGGGATACCTATACCTTTGCCTATTTTCTATGAGGGATGCGCATGCGCTCGGAGGGTGTGACGGAGGCTTGGTTAGGCTTTTACCCATTCCTGCTGTTGAGTACATTTCTCTTGTACCTTTTTGATTTCCTCATTTATATTTGTCAGTCTTGATCACTGAGGACTTTTGATATTTATAATTTCTCTGGGCTTGGAGACTTATCCTCGGGGACGGCGCTGGCATCACTCCACATTGATGGAGGTGCTTATAGCAGAGGGATTCACCCACTCCCGCCTACAGCTAGAGCTATTGACAGTCGAGTCAATCTCGTGGGTCCCGTATACCTCAGGCTTTTTGACAGTAGGGTTTGAGGACGGCTTTCCCACTGGCCGAAAAATTGCATTATCCACTCGTCAATTTCCTTTTTAGACAGAGGGAGGCTGGGAGCTCTATTTAGGAAAGTGTGCTATTCGAAGCACCACGGGAGATATCCGCATTCCCTTTGTTCCTCCTGCTGGGCATCATTAACCATTAGCTCAGCCACTCACAGACATTCCTATGGTGGGCGTAGATGGCTTTACCCTGTCAGAGGGTCGTTACAGCCAGGAGGCATTTCACAGCTGGTGGAGTCCTCGTATCATTGGGGCTCAGACTCGTGCTACCCAGTTTATGGCAAATATGGTAACGGGGTCTATGATGATGACAGACTGGATAGCTTGCCTCCGAGATCTGACCCATCTAGATCAAATTACAAGACTTCCCCAACAGTTGGAGCGAGCTCATTTATTTATCAGGCACCTTAGCCGGGAGCCATCCAAGGCAGACTCTTTTGATCCATCCAGCTTTGGAGCTGGCCCCTCATCAGGTCCATTTTCTAGCAATTTTGCATGTGCTGATCCTCCCTTGTATAGGCCAACCATTCCCACTGGCCGAGACTTTGTGACTCAGGAGGAGCTGGAGCAGGTTAATTATCTGGAGACAGATATTCTTGATCTCTTTGGATAGCTTTTCTCGCTATATCTTTTCATAGGCCTCTGTTTAGCTATTGGGTAGTTGTGCCCCATTTCTCGCTATATCTTTTGATAGGCCTCTGTTAGTAGTTGGGCGGCTGTGGCCCATTTTCCTGTACTTTTTATTTTGTATTTTATTAGCAGGTTTATTCTATATATGCATGATATTTCCTATCTATTGCATTATTTTTATCATTGTCATTATGCATGTATTATGTCATGGATATACATCTAGACATGTGAATTCAGATTTGACCCCTGGATGGTCTTATGATATGGTGATACAGGTGTCGTCATCTATGGTCAGCCGTATTGCGCACTCGCCACCATCTTTGGTAGCATCCTCATTGAGGTCTTGGTACGATAGTCTGCCCCATACAGCCAGAAGGACAGTAGACCAGATGTTGGGTCATTCGTTGGCCCTTTTATATTTCTAGGTTCCTTATGGATTTATGGATGGCATCTTATCATGCTGGATACCGAGCAACAGGTTTCTGCTTTGGGCTCCACGAGTTGACTCCTACCTTAGAGGAGTATGAGCGTCTTACAGGATTGGCACTGGATCTGGCTTGCGCTAATACGGCCTCAGTGACATAAGGAGGCCGTTTATGACTATGTCAGGTCTGAGACGCCGAGTCGTCATCGAGGAGATCATTTCAGGACATGTGATATCTATTGACTTTTTGATCGATCGCTTCAACCGGCTAGACAGCTACGAGCGACATTCTGGGGATTTTATCATTTCGATAGTGAGTTGCAGCTTGCCCGTGTAGACGTCTTATTGATGTGCGTCACGGCTTATATATACATGCCACTATATTTGGACCATTTGGATATTGGCTTGATGGTCGTGGTCCATGCCCTCAGATAGGGTAGTACTAATCTGCCAATGATACTGGCCGAGACCTTGAGGTCGGCTACCTTTTGCAGCACCCATCCCGAGGGGTTTTTTAGAGGTAGCACCCATCCAATTAGCACCTTTAGACCCCATGGGTACTGCTTTACCCATGAGATAGCTATGTCATACTCCTTCCAGCCAGCGGAGTGTTCAGATGCAGCGATATGGTTGGCCATTTTATCAGATATTGAGCATCCCTTTTCAATCTTACCATGCTCAGGGCTTGTATCCCCTAACAGCTTCATCACTCATGCAGTCGACATGGATTATTTACCCCTAGCGGGTTTGAGAGGGGTGACCACTTACCATCCGTTGGCAGTCATGGGTCAGTTTGATCAGTTCCAGAGCCTTCACCAATTTGAGGGGGCTATTGATCAGCGGATATCAGCTTCATCATTATCGTCAGCTGACCTGATCACGACTTATGAGTATCCGACATGGTTGAAGTTCGATGTAGCAACAGCTGCGGTTATCCAGCCATCTTCGAGTGTTAATTTAGATGAGGAGGAGCCTATGGAGGATACTGATTCTCCCACGGAGGATGATTTGTTGATCGGCTTGAAAGCGGCTTTGGTTAGCCACCCTCCGAGCATCCCTGCTGGGACAGATCCATCTATTGCTGACTGATTAGCTCGGATGACTTTTGAGAGAGATCAAGCTAAGGCATTGATGTTGACATCCCTTTCTAGCAGGGATACAACTTTCTCCGCTAAAGACGATGTAATATCCGAGAATTTTCAAATATTATTAAATAAATATATTTATGAAAATGAGAATTTATCTTAATATAAATGAATTGTGTTATTAGATGAGTTAACTCAATTATATTAAATTGAATATTTATAATAATTGAGAAATTATGGAGTTTGCGATAAGCTCGTTGAATGCCTTGTGTGGCACAGTGATGAGAAATATTAATGATTATATTAAATTAATAAAGGAATTACTGTGTGAACAATTAATCATATATTAATTATTATTTAATTATTATTGTTATGAGAAATGGAATATTAGTGGTGATTAATAATATGTTGATTATTATTATTGCAAGCGATAAAATAATAATAAACCACTTGTTTATAAATATACTGAGATTTATATTTGTTAACGTGATAATTAATCATGTAAATGTTAGTTAATTATTATGGAAATTAATAATCAATGAGGAATGGATTAATTAATATTATCGTTAATTAATCAATGAGATGAATAATTTATTTAACATTATGAATAATAAAACAAATAAGTAAGTTATTAATATAATAAGATTATATTAATTGTTATGTGCAAGTGCGCAATAATTAAATATATAAAATATATGGGATACAACTATATTATATAGTATAGTGCGACATTTATGTGACCATACTATATATAGAATCATATATTAAGATTTATTAAACTATATTGTATGATGCAATGTGATTGTACATATTGAAAATATATGTTATGAATGCATCATGATGCTTATGTGGCAATATGTATATAAGTATATATTAAAATAATATATCATGAATATATTGTAATCAATTGTTGATTGTAGAATTTAATAATAAATGTGATAGTATCCGATTAAATTATACCGGTATGATAAAATATACATGGATTATATGTATGCTACATTGTCATATCACCTCTACTACCTTGAAATATTAATTATGTGACTTACATTGTGACTCTAAGTACATTATAATCTATCTATATATATATAGTATGTATATATGGCCTTAGTGTTAATACACTTCATGTTGTTAGAATGCCGGGTACTTAGAAGCTTGTCCTATATTAATAGACAAAATCCTTGTACACGTGAACAACTCAAGCTAGCCTACTCCCTATTTCTTCCTCAAAATCAGCATTTTATAGCTCATGATTATGGAGGGAGTGGGATTCATGATGAATTCAACAACCATCTACCAACTTCCTATTAGCCATTATATAATTCAACATTCCTATTGGTTTAATTTGGTGTATATATGCATTGTCTGTATAATGGTTTCTCTATAAATACAACCCATCTCCTTCAATTTGATTTTCTGAGAAATTTCTTAAGTGTTAAGTTAAGAGTTATATATATATATATCAGTGTTGAGCATTCTAGATTTAGCAGCAGTTCATTTGCATAACAAAGGTATAATCACATTCGCATGTTCTACATTGTTGTTCTCTGAAATTTCTTAGATTCTGGATATTTTAATTGGAATTCATGATTTTATGATTTGATAATGTTAATTGGTTGTTATATAAGTTAATACATGTGTTAATGAGACAATGCTGTTAATTTATAGTCGAATTCGTGAATGATTTCTGTGGTTGGGCTGGAATCCTGCCGAAGCAGGAAGGTTACTTGTGACGCCCCCAGAATAGGTCCAGTCAACCCAACCCATTCTGAGTCGCCAAATACATGGTACAGAATTCAAATACAAACTTTATATCATACGGTCGTGCAAAATACGACCACACAACTGTGAGTGTCAATACAAATATGTAGAAAATATTAAGATTCAAACTAAGTCCTCATTACAATTATTATCACACTATTTATCAGAAATAGTGAGGACTACTACTGCTCTAACTCGGACCATCACTCTGTCCCCCGACTAGTTCCTGCGACATTCTCATTTCCTGAAGAGGACAACAGATGAAAAGGGTGAGCTCAACTAGCTCAGTAAAGAATATTATGACTAAGATAATGGAAAATAAATTATCGTTAGCCTTCAATAAATAAGATAAAATATAATGGACAACCAATCTTAGATCAATATTCACAGCGAAAATAACAATTCATTAGAAGAGTTAAGTAGAGAATGAAGTCTACTATCTTCTATGATTTAAAAGTCCATCATCAATATTTTATCCCTGTAACATCAATCAATATACATCTCGAATCAATATTCATCTTTGCACTACAGGCCAAAGATATTCATTTGTATCATCAGTGGTCATGTTCATCTCAACACCTGTCATCTTTGCACTACGGCCAAAGATATTCATCAGGTAATCATTCATCTTTGCTCTACAGGCCAAAGATATTCAGTTATATCACCACTTAGAACTGAGGATGATGAAAAATCATATAAATAACGAATCCAATGAAATAAAGGAATATTAAGAATTCGTATTTTAGTTTATCAAAGTTCAAGAATATTCCATAATAATACTTTGTGGAGCAAAATTCAAGAATCAAGCTCAAAACTTAGATCCATTCAAAGATATGAACCTTAACAAGCAATTTGGACAAACAGAAGAAAATTTTATTTTTCCGTGAATAGTGTCCGTATACGTGAATAGTGCTGTATACGTGAATAGTAACCCCGACGGAAAAAGTAAGAATTTCATAATAAAATCCATGCCAATATTTTGGTATAATGATATTGAAAAGAATAACATCATTTATGAAAGAAAATAACATCCCTTACCTCAAAAGAACAGTACTTCTGGCTGGAATATCGGATATAATACCGAAGGAAACTTGCACAGAATACTAATACTCAAAGTATTGAAATACTCACAAAAATACGCTCGATATCATAGAGAGAGAAAACTTCTGATTCTGGTGTGATTTTCAATTCTAACCTAAGCACCCTATTTATAGGAAAAGCTTAGGATGCCAAAGGAGACTAAAATAATAAAATATTATTATTTTTTTAAATTTCCTCCGCCGCCGACTGCTGCCCAAAATCAGAATTTTCAACAAAAGTGGGGCCCACCTTTTTATTAAAAAAATATTTATTTTCTGAAACTTCAATAATTCATAATAAATAGCCCCTTTGTCAGAAAAATACAAATTCTATGTCCTTCCATAGGAAATTTAATTCTCTACAACTTTGTAGAAGGAAGTTTTTCCAAATTCCAAACATAAATTATCCGAAATGTGCAGACTTGGTTAACCTATCAACAATAACCCAAATTGCATCTATGCCTTGAGAAACCTTAGGAAGACCCGTAACGAAATCCATTGTAATGTGTTCCCACTTCCATTCCGAAATCTCCAGTGGTTGCAATGGACCCTTCGGCACTTGATGCTCCGCCTTTACACGTTGACAAGTTAAACATCTCGAGATGAACTCCGCGATCTCTCTCTTCATATTGCTCCACCAAAATGTATGTCGAAGATCACGATACATTTTAGTACTCCCAGGATGGATCGCAAACGGTGTGTTGTGTGCCTCCATCATGATTCTATACTTCAAGTCGGAATCGTTAGGAACACAAAGTCTGGAGTTGACTCGAAGCATTCCCTCTTCATCGATTCTTGCTTCTGGGATGGCACCTTCTTGTACCTTCTTCTTCATCTTCATCAGCTCCGCATCCGTAGCTTGAGCAGCTTTAACTTTATCAATCAAAGCTGGTTCTACGCGTATACTTGACATCATTGCACTCGTTCCCACATATGATCTTCTACTCAACGCGTCAGCTACCATGTTCGCTTTTCCAGGATGGTATTGGATGCTCTGATCGTAATCTTTCAACAGCTCAAGCCAACGTTGTTGCCGCATGTTGAGTTCCTTCTGAGTGAAGAAATATTTAAGGCTCTTATGATCCGTATAAATCTCCACTTTCTCTCCGTACAAGTAATGTCTCCAGATCTTCAACGCGAAAACGACAGCTGCCAACTCTAGATCATGAGTAGGATAATTTCTCTCATATTCTTTGAGTTGTCGCGAGGCATAGGCTATAACTTTCCCATGTTGCATGAGAACACATCCTAACCCTTTGCCCGAAGCATCGCTGTAGATAACAAATCCATCCGAACCAGATGGTATTGTCAGAACAGGTGCCGAAATAAGTCTCCTCTTGAGCTCTTGGAAGCTCTTCTCGCATTCCTCGCTCCAAACGAATTTTGTATCTTTCCGAGTCAACTGAGTTAATGGAGTAGCGATTCGAGAAAATCCCTCTACGAACCTCCGATAATAACCAGCTAAGCCTAGAAAGCTTCGTACTTCGGTCACCGACTTAGGTTTCTCCCAGCTTTGTATTGCTTCAATCTTCGCCGGGTCAACAGATACTCCACGTTTCGATACCACGTGCCCAAGAAATGCTACTTCCTCAAGCCAGAACTCGCATTTCTTCAGCTTGGCATATAGCTTTTTCTCACGAAGCTTTTGAAGTACCAACTTCAAATGGTGTTCATGATCTTCACGGCTTTTAGAATAGATGAGGATGTCATCAATAAAGACAACAACGAATTGATCCAAATACTCCTTAAATACACGGTTCATCATATCCATGAAAGCAGCAGGAGCATTAGTCAATCCAAAAGACATGACTAAGAACTCATAATGCCCGTACCGTGTTCTGAAAGCAGTCTTTGGAATATCCTCAGTTTTAATCTTCAGCTGATGATATCCAGAACGAAGATCGATCTTTGAAAAGAACTGTGCTCCTTGCAACTGGTCGAACAGGTCATCAATACGAGGTAACGGATACCTATTCTTGATGGTGACATGGTTCAACTCCCGATAGTCAATACAAAGTCGCATACTCCCGTCTTTCTTCTTTACGAATAAAACAGGAGCCCCCCAAGGAGACGTACTAGGATAAATAAAACCGATGTCTAACAACTCCTGTAATTGGACCTTTAACTCCTGAAGTTCAATAGGAGCCATTCGATATGGGGTTTTAGAAATGGGCTTTGTACCGGGCCCAAGGTCAATAAAGAATTCAACTTCACGTTCTGGGGGTAGACCGGGAAGTTCTTTGGGAAATACATCAGGAAACTCATTAACAACGGAAATATCATTCAAATATGATGTATTCTGGTTTAGATCAGTGACATGAGCTAAGAAAGCTTGACATCCGTTTTTCAATAAACGAATAGCTTTATGACTTGAAATGATATTGACTGATTTTAGTGGTTTGGTGATTTGGATTCGTACAACAGGTTGATTAGGAATATGAAAACTAACAACCTTACGAAAACAATCAATTCTGGCATGGTAATTGGTTAACCAGTCAATTCCTAAAATCACGTCAAATGCAAGTATTTTCAAAGATATAAGATCAACAGGTAAGGTAAGGGTACCAATCTGAATCAAGCAAGATTTGTAAACTGTAGATGTAACAAAGGTTTCTCCCAACGGAGTTTCAACAAATAAGTCAAAGTCTAATTTATCAGAAGTCAAGTTCAAACGTTGAGCACAAGCAGGTGAAATAAAAGAATGGGTAGCACCGGTATCTAACAAGGTGTAAACTTCGCAAGAGTTTATGATCAGCTTACCCGTAATCACCTCGTGTGGATTCCTCACGTTTTGGGCTATCACGACAAACGCTCTTCCAGGAATCACCGACTTTGACTTGTCTGCAACCGCCTTTGGAATCACCACCCCCGCTGAACTTGGTTTCGTAACAGGACAATCTCGAGCTATATGTCCTTCCTTTCCACAGTTATAACATGCTTTGAATTGTTGTGGACAGTTTGGGCTGATGTGTCCCTCTTTCCCGCACTTATAGCATACGACCGGTGGTCGTTCTCCTCCCCTCGAAATAGTTGATGCTGGTGCTGATGTTGATATCTTCGCGTTCTCATTGTTATACCTTCTCTTTTTGAAATCTCCTCCCAATTCGCTTCTTCTACTATCATGGCCACGATTACCACCGGAATGGTTACTGCTTCTGTCATACTTTCCTCCTCGCTGGTTGTCATTGCTCCGATGACTGCTGCCACCAGTACGACCTTAGTTGTGGTCCCTTGGTTGAACATAATCATCATCTCGTTCTAATAACTGGGCCCTGTTTACTACATCCGAATATAAAGAAAATTTATGAGAAATGAGGTATTGAAGTATTTCGGGTTTCAAACCTCTTAGAAACATCCGCGTCATACGTTCCTAATTCTCCACCAAATGAGGTGCAAACCTGGACAGCTCTGCGAACTTAGCCTCGTACTGGGATACCGTCATGTTGGTTTGCTCGAGTCTGATAAACTCTACTTCCTTCATATGACGAATACTTTCAGGAAAGTACTTGTCATTAAACAGTTTCTGGAATGCTTCCCAAGACATCTTGAGTGCGGCAGGCTGGGTACGCTTCACGGATTCCCACCAGTAATCTGCCTCTCCACGGAACATAAACGTGGCGAATGGAACCTTCTGTTCCTCCGTACATCCCAAGACATCAAATATCTTGGTAATTTGTTTTATCCACGTCTCCGCCTTGATCGGATCTGGCTTTCCCAGAAACTCTGGTGGTCCCAATTCTTTGAACTGCTTGGCAGTAACAATTCGCGAGTTGTTATTATCTCCACCTGTATGTTGCACACGAGTCTCCCTCGTCTAGTTTTGCATGAACTGCAGAAAACTTCTAAACATCTCATCGTTTATCGTCTGACCAGCGTTGTTTTCAGGATGAACATTGCTTTCTTGTTGCACGTTCTCCTGGTTAGTGATTAAAGGTGTCTCCACGGTCTCATTCACTTCGTTGTTAACGTTCTCAGCTGCCATTCTCAAATACTGCCATAAAACAAGGGTTAATTAAACAAATCAACATATCACATATTAACCCTATGCTCCGACTGACCAATTAAATACCACATAAGCTTAGGTAGGACACACTAGCGAAGGATTTACTCGTCTCTCCCCTCCTAGTTCTATTCCCCGATCTCCGCCGGAGATCATATCCCTAAACTCTGATACCAACTGTGACGCCCCCAGAATAGGTCCAGTCAACCCAACCCATTCTGAGTCGCCAAATACATGGTACAGAATTCAAATACAAACTTTATATCATACGGTCGTGCAAAATACGACCACACAACTGTGAGTGTCAATACAAATATGTAGAAAATAATAAGATTCAAACTAAGTCCTCATTACAATTATTATCACACTATTTATCAGAAATAGTGAGGACTACTATTGCTCTAACTCGGACCATAACTCTGTCCCCCGACTAGTTCCTGCAACATTCTCATTTCCTGAAGAGGACAACAGATGAAAAGGGTGAGCTCAACTAGCTCAGTAAAGAATATTATGACTAAGATAGTGGAAAATAAATTATCGTTAGCCTTCAATAAATAAGATAAAATATAATGGACAACCAATCTTAGATCAATATTCGCAGCGAAAATAACAATTCATTAGAAGAGTTAAGTAGAGAATGAAGTCTACTATCTTCTATGATTTAAAAGTCCATCATCAATATTTTATCCCTGTAACATCAATCAATATACATCTCGAATCAATATTCATCTTTGCACTACAGGCCAAAGATATTCATTTGTATCATCAGTGGTCATGTTCATCTCAACACCTGTCATCTTTGCACTACGGCCAAAGATATTCATCAGGTAATCATTCATCTTTGCTCTACAGGCCAAAGATATTCAGTTATATCACCACTTAGAACTGAGGATGATGAAAAATCATATAAATAACGAATCCAATGAAATAAAGGAATATTAAGAATTCGTATTTTAGTTTATCAAAGTTCAAGAATATTCCATAATAATACTTTGTGGAGCAAAATTCAAGAATCAAGCTCAAAACTTAGATCCATTCAAAGATATGAACCTTAACAAGCAATTTGGACAAACAGAAGAAAATTTTATTTTTCCGTGAATAGTGCCGTATACGTGAATAGTGCTGTATACGTGAATAGTAACCCCGACGGAAAAAGTAAGAATTTCATAATAAAATCCATGCCAATATTTTGGTATAATGATATTGAAAAGAATAACATCATTTATGAAAGAAAATAACATCCCTTACCTCAAAAGAACAGTACTTCTGGCTGGAATATCGGATATAATACCGAAGGAAACTTGCACAGAATACTAATACTCAAAGTATTGAAATACTCACAAAAATACGCTCGATATCATAGAGAGAGAAAACTTCTGATTCTGGTGTGATTTTCAATTCTAACCTAAGCACCCTATTTATAGGAAAAGCTTAGGATGCCAAAGGAGACTAAAATAATAAAATATTATTATTTTTTTAAATTTCCTCCGCCGCCGACTGCTGCCCAAAATCAGAATTTTCAACAAAAGTGGGGCCCACCTTTTTATTAAAAAAATATTTATTTTCTGAAACTTCAATAATTCATAATAAATAGCCCCTTTGTCAGAAAAATACAAATTCTATGTCCTTCCATAGGAAATTTAATTCTCTACAACTTTGTAGAAGGAAGTTTTTCCAAATTCCAAACATAAATTATCCGAAATGTGCAGACTTGGTTAACCTATCAACAATAACCCAAATTGCATCTATGCCTTGAGAAACCTTAGGAAGACCCGTAACGAAATCCATTGTAATGTGTTCCCACTTCCATTCCGAAATCTCCAGTGGTTGCAATGGACCCTTCGGCACTTGATGCTCCGCCTTTACACGTTGACAAGTTAAACATCTCGAGATGAACTCCGCGATCTCTCTCTTCATATTGCTCCACCAAAATGTATGTCGAAGATCACGATACATTTTAGTACTCCCAGGATGGATCGCAAACGGTGTGTTGTGTGCCTCCATCATGATTCTATACTTCAAGTCGGAATCGTTAGGAACACAAAGTCTGGAGTTGACTCGAAGCATTCCCTCTTCATCGATTCTTGCTTCTGGGATGGCACCTTCTTGTACCTTCTTCTTCATCTTCATCAGCTCCGCATCCGTAGCTTGAGCAGCTTTAACTTTATCAATCAAAGCTGGTTCTACGCGTATACTTGACATCATTGCACTCGTTCCCACATATGATCTTCTACTCAACGCGTCAGCTACCATGTTCGCTTTTCCAGGATGGTATTGGATGCTCTGATCGTAATCTTTCAACAGCTCAAGCCAACGTTGTTGCCGCATGTTGAGTTCCTTCTGAGTGAAGAAATATTTAAGGCTCTTATGATCCGTATAAATCTCCACTTTCTCTCCGTACAAGTAATGTCTCCAGATCTTCAACGCGAAAACGACAGCTGCCAACTCTAGATCATGAGTAGGATAATTTCTCTCATATTCTTTGAGTTGTCGCGAGGCATAGGCTATAACTTTCCCATGTTGCATGAGAACACATCCTAACCCTTTGCCCGAAGCATCGCTGTAGATAACAAATCCATCCGAACCAGATGGTATTGTCAGAACAGGTGCCGAAATAAGTCTCCTCTTGAGCTCTTGGAAGCTCTTCTCGCATTCCTCGCTCCAAACGAATTTTGTATCTTTCCGAGTCAACTGAGTTAATGGAGTAGCGATTCGAGAAAATCCCTCTACGAACCTCCGATAATAACCAGCTAAGCCTAGAAAGCTTCGTACTTCGGTCACCGACTTAGGTTTCTCCCAGCTTTGTATTGCTTCAATCTTCGCCGGGTCAACAGATACTCCACGTTTCGATACCACGTGCCCAAGAAATGCTACTTCCTCAAGCCAGAACTCGCATTTCTTCAGCTTGGCATATAGCTTTTTCTCACGAAGCTTTTGAAGTACCAACTTCAAATGGTGTTCATGATCTTCACGGCTTTTAGAATAGATGAGGATGTCATCAATAAAGACAACAACGAATTGATCCAAATACTCCTTAAATACACGGTTCATCATATCCATGAAAGCAGCAGGAGCATTAGTCAATCCAAAAGACATGACTAAGAACTCATAATGCCCGTACCGTGTTCTGAAAGCAGTCTTTGGAATATCCTCAGTTTTAATCTTCAGCTGATGATATCCAGAACGAAGATCGATCTTTGAAAAGAACTGTGCTCCTTGCAACTGGTCGAACAGGTCATCAATACGAGGTAACGGATACCTATTCTTGATGGTGACATGGTTCAACTCCCGATAGTCAATACAAAGTCGCATACTCCCGTCTTTCTTCTTTACGAATAAAACAGGAGCCCCCCAAGGAGACGTACTAGGATAAATAAAACCGATGTCTAACAACTCCTGTAATTGGACCTTTAACTCCTGAAGTTCAATAGGAGCCATTCGATATGGGGTTTTAGAAATGGGCTTTGTACCGGGCCCAAGGTCAATAAAGAATTCAACTTCACGTTCTGGGGGTAGACCGGGAAGTTCTTTGGGAAATACATCAGGAAACTCATTAACAACGGAAATATCATTCAAATATGATGTATTCTGGTTTAGATCAGTGACATGAGCTAAGAAAGCTTGACATCCGTTTTTCAATAAACGAATAGCTTTATGACTTGAAATGATATTGACTGATTTTAGTGGTTTGGTGATTTGGATTCGTACAACAGGTTGATTAGGAATATGAAAACTAACAACCTTACGAAAACAATCAATTCTGGCATGGTAATTGGTTAACCAGTCAATTCCTAAAATCACGTCAAATGCAAGTATTTTCAAAGATATAAGATCAACAGGTAAGGTAAGGGTACCAATCTGAATCAAGCAAGATTTGTAAACTGTAGATGTAACAAAGGTTTCTCCCAACGGAGTTTCAACAAATAAGTCAAAGTCTAATTTATCAGAAGTCAAGTTCAAACGTTGAGCACAAGCAGGTGAAATAAAAGAATGGGTAGCACCGGTATCTAACAAGGTGTAAACTTCGCAAGAGTTTATGATCAGCTTACCCGTAATCACCTCGTGTGGATTCCTCACGTTTTGGGCTATCACGACAAACGCTCTTCCAGGAATCACCGACTTTGACTTGTCTGCAACCGCCTTTGGAATCACCACCCCCGCTGAACTTGGTTTCGTAACAGGACAATCTCGAGCTATATGTCCTTCCTTTCCACAGTTATAACATGCTTTGAATTGTTGTGGACAGTTTGGGCTGATGTGTCCCTCTTTCCCGCACTTATAGCATACGACCGGTGGTCGTTCTCCTCCCCTCGAAATAGTTGATGCTGGTGCTGATGTTGATATCTTCGCGTTCTCATTGTTATACCTTCTCTTTTTGAAATCTCCTCCCAATTCGCTTCTTCTACTATCATGGCCACGATTACCACCGGAATGGTTACTGCTTCTGTCATACTTTCCTCCTCGCTGGTTGTCATTGCTCCGATGACTGCTGCCACCAGTACGACCTTAGTTGTGGTCCCTTGGTTGAACATAATCATCATCTCGTTCTAATAACTGGGCCCTGTTTACTACATCCGAATATAAAGAAAATTTATGAGAAATGAGGTATTGAAGTATTTCGGGTTTCAAACCTCTTAGAAACATCCGCGTCATACGTTCCTAATTCTCCACCAAATGAGGTGCAAACCTGGACAGCTCTGCGAACTTAGCCTCGTACTGGGATACCGTCATGTTGGTTTGCTCGAGTCTGATAAACTCTACTTCCTTCATATGACGAATACTTTCAGGAAAGTACTTGTCATTAAACAGTTTCTGGAATGCTTCCCAAGACATCTTGAGTGCGGCAGGCTGGGTACGCTTCACGGATTCCCACCAGTAATCTGCCTCTCCACGGAACATAAACGTGGCGAATGGAACCTTCTGTTCCTCCGTACATCCCAAGACATCAAATATCTTGGTAATTTGTTTTATCCACGTCTCCGCCTTGATCGGATCTGGCTTTCCCAGAAACTCTGGTGGTCCCAATTCTTTGAACTGCTTGGCAGTAACAATTCGCGAGTTGTTATTATCTCCACCTGTATGTTGCACACGAGTCTCCCTCGTCTAGTTTTGCATGAACTGCAGAAAACTTCTAAACATCTCATCGTTTATCGTCTGACCAGCGTTGTTTTCAGGATGAACATTGCTTTCTTGTTGCACGTTCTCCTGGTTAGTGATTAAAGGTGTCTCCACGGTCTCATTCACTTCGTTGTTAACGTTCTCAGCTGCCATTCTCAAATACTGCCATAAAACAAGGGTTAATTAAACAAATCAACATATCACATATTAACCCTATGCTCCGACTGACCAATTAAATACCACATAAGCTTAGGTAGGACACACTAGCGAAGGATTTACTCGTCTCTCCCCTCCTAGTTCTATTCCCCGATCTCCGCCGGAGATCATATCCCTAAACTCTGATACCAACTGTGACGCCCCCAGAATAGGTCCAGTCAACCCAACCCATTCTGAGTCGCCAAATACATGGTACAGAATTCAAATACAAACTTTATATCATACGGTCGTGCAAAATACGACCACACAACTGTGAGTGTCAATACAAATATGTAGAAAATAATAAGATTCAAACTAAGTCCTCATTACAATTATTATCACACTATTTATCAGAAATAGTGAGGACTACTATTGCTCTAACTCGGACCATAACTCTGTCCCCCGACTAGTTCCTGCAACATTCTCATTTCCTGAAGAGGACAACAGATGAAAAGGGTGAGCTCAACTAGCTCAGTAAAGAATATTATGACTAAGATAGTGGAAAATAAATTATCGTTAGCCTTCAATAAATAAGATAAAATATAATGGACAACCAATCTTAGATCAATATTCGCAGCGAAAATAACAATTCATTAGAAGAGTTAAGTAGAGAATGAAGTCTACTATCTTCTATGATTTAAAAGTCCATCATCAATATTTTATCCCTGTAACATCAATCAATATACATCTCGAATCAATATTCATCTTTGCACTACAGGCCAAAGATATTCATTTGTATCATCAGTGGTCATGTTCATCTCAACACCTGTCATCTTTGCACTACGGCCAAAGATATTCATCAGGTAATCATTCATCTTTGCTCTACAGGCCAAAGATATTCAGTTATATCACCACTTAGAACTGAGGATGATGAAAAATCATATAAATAACGAATCCAATGAAATAAAGGAATATTAAGAATTCGTATTTTAGTTTATCAAAGTTCAAGAATATTCCATAATAATACTTTGTGGAGCAAAATTCAAGAATCAAGCTCAAAACTTAGATCCATTCAAAGATATGAACCTTAACAAGCAATTTGGACAAACAGAAGAAAATTTTATTTTTCCGTGAATAGTGCCGTATACGTGAATAGTGCTGTATACGTGAATAGTAACCCCGACGGAAAAAGTAAGAATTTCATAATAAAATCCATGCCAATATTTTGGTATAATGATATTGAAAAGAATAACATCATTTATGAAAGAAAATAACATCCCTTACCTCAAAAGAACAGTACTTCTGGCTGGAATATCGGATATAATACCGAAGGAAACTTGCACAGAATACTAATACTCAAAGTATTGAAATACTCACAAAAATACGCTCGATATCATAGAGAGAGAAAACTTCTGATTCTGGTGTGATTTTCAATTCTAACCTAAGCACCCTATTTATAGGAAAAGCTTAGGATGCCAAAGGAGACTAAAATAATAAAATATTATTATTTTTTTAAATTTCCTCCGCCGCCGACTGCTGCCCAAAATCAGAATTTTCAACAAAAGTGGGGCCCACCTTTTTATTAAAAAAATATTTATTTTCTGAAACTTCAATAATTCATAATAAATAGCCCCTTTGTCAGAAAAATACAAATTCTATGTCCTTCCATAGGAAATTTAATTCTCTACAACTTTGTAGAAGGAAGTTTTTCCAAATTCCAAACATAAATTATCCGAAATGTGCAGACTTGGTTAACCTATCAACAATAACCCAAATTGCATCTATGCCTTGAGAAACCTTAGGAAGACCCGTAACGAAATCCATTGTAATGTGTTCCCACTTCCATTCCGAAATCTCCAGTGGTTGCAATGGACCCTTCGGCACTTGATGCTCCGCCTTTACACGTTGACAAGTTAAACATCTCGAGATGAACTCCGCGATCTCTCTCTTCATATTGCTCCACCAAAATGTATGTCGAAGATCACGATACATTTTAGTACTCCCAGGATGGATCGCAAACGGTGTGTTGTGTGCCTCCATCATGATTCTATACTTCAAGTCGGAATCGTTAGGAACACAAAGTCTGGAGTTGACTCGAAGCATTCCCTCTTCATCGATTCTTGCTTCTGGGATGGCACCTTCTTGTACCTTCTTCTTCATCTTCATCAGCTCCGCATCCGTAGCTTGAGCAGCTTTAACTTTATCAATCAAAGCTGGTTCTACGCGTATACTTGACATCATTGCACTCGTTCCCACATATGATCTTCTACTCAACGCGTCAGCTACCATGTTCGCTTTTCCAGGATGGTATTGGATGCTCTGATCGTAATCTTTCAACAGCTCAAGCCAACGTTGTTGCCGCATGTTGAGTTCCTTCTGAGTGAAGAAATATTTAAGGCTCTTATGATCCGTATAAATCTCCACTTTCTCTCCGTACAAGTAATGTCTCCAGATCTTCAACGCGAAAACGACAGCTGCCAACTCTAGATCATGAGTAGGATAATTTCTCTCATATTCTTTGAGTTGTCGCGAGGCATAGGCTATAACTTTCCCATGTTGCATGAGAACACATCCTAACCCTTTGCCCGAAGCATCGCTGTAGATAACAAATCCATCCGAACCAGATGGTATTGTCAGAACAGGTGCCGAAATAAGTCTCCTCTTGAGCTCTTGGAAGCTCTTCTCGCATTCCTCGCTCCAAACGAATTTTGTATCTTTCCGAGTCAACTGAGTTAATGGAGTAGCGATTCGAGAAAATCCCTCTACGAACCTCCGATAATAACCAGCTAAGCCTAGAAAGCTTCGTACTTCGGTCACCGACTTAGGTTTCTCCCAGCTTTGTATTGCTTCAATCTTCGCCGGGTCAACAGATACTCCACGTTTCGATACCACGTGCCCAAGAAATGCTACTTCCTCAAGCCAGAACTCGCATTTCTTCAGCTTGGCATATAGCTTTTTCTCACGAAGCTTTTGAAGTACCAACTTCAAATGGTGTTCATGATCTTCACGGCTTTTAGAATAGATGAGGATGTCATCAATAAAGACAACAACGAATTGATCCAAATACTCCTTAAATACACGGTTCATCATATCCATGAAAGCAGCAGGAGCATTAGTCAATCCAAAAGACATGACTAAGAACTCATAATGCCCGTACCGTGTTCTGAAAGCAGTCTTTGGAATATCCTCAGTTTTAATCTTCAGCTGATGATATCCAGAACGAAGATCGATCTTTGAAAAGAACTGTGCTCCTTGCAACTGGTCGAACAGGTCATCAATACGAGGTAACGGATACCTATTCTTGATGGTGACATGGTTCAACTCCCGATAGTCAATACAAAGTCGCATACTCCCGTCTTTCTTCTTTACGAATAAAACAGGAGCCCCCCAAGGAGACGTACTAGGATAAATAAAACCGATGTCTAACAACTCCTGTAATTGGACCTTTAACTCCTGAAGTTCAATAGGAGCCATTCGATATGGGGTTTTAGAAATGGGCTTTGTACCGGGCCCAAGGTCAATAAAGAATTCAACTTCACGTTCTGGGGGTAGACCGGGAAGTTCTTTGGGAAATACATCAGGAAACTCATTAACAACGGAAATATCATTCAAATATGATGTATTCTGGTTTAGATCAGTGACATGAGCTAAGAAAGCTTGACATCCGTTTTTCAATAAACGAATAGCTTTATGACTTGAAATGATATTGACTGATTTTAGTGGTTTGGTGATTTGGATTCGTACAACAGGTTGATTAGGAATATGAAAACTAACAACCTTACGAAAACAATCAATTCTGGCATGGTAATTGGTTAACCAGTCAATTCCTAAAATCACGTCAAATGCAAGTATTTTCAAAGATATAAGATCAACAGGTAAGGTAAGGGTACCAATCTGAATCAAGCAAGATTTGTAAACTGTAGATGTAACAAAGGTTTCTCCCAACGGAGTTTCAACAAATAAGTCAAAGTCTAATTTATCAGAAGTCAAGTTCAAACGTTGAGCACAAGCAGGTGAAATAAAAGAATGGGTAGCACCGGTATCTAACAAGGTGTAAACTTCGCAAGAGTTTATGATCAGCTTACCCGTAATCACCTCGTGTGGATTCCTCACGTTTTGGGCTATCACGACAAACGCTCTTCCAGGAATCACCGACTTTGACTTGTCTGCAACCGCCTTTGGAATCACCACCCCCGCTGAACTTGGTTTCGTAACAGGACAATCTCGAGCTATATGTCCTTCCTTTCCACAGTTATAACATGCTTTGAATTGTTGTGGACAGTTTGGGCTGATGTGTCCCTCTTTCCCGCACTTATAGCATACGACCGGTGGTCGTTCTCCTCCCCTCGAAATAGTTGATGCTGGTGCTGATGTTGATATCTTCGCGTTCTCATTGTTATACCTTCTCTTTTTGAAATCTCCTCCCAATTCGCTTCTTCTACTATCATGGCCACGATTACCACCGGAATGGTTACTGCTTCTGTCATACTTTCCTCCTCGCTGGTTGTCATTGCTCCGATGACTGCTGCCACCAGTACGACCTTAGTTGTGGTCCCTTGGTTGAACATAATCATCATCTCGTTCTAATAACTGGGCCCTGTTTACTACATCCGAATATAAAGAAAATTTATGAGAAATGAGGTATTGAAGTATTTCGGGTTTCAAACCTCTTAGAAACATCCGCGTCATACGTTCCTAATTCTCCACCAAATGAGGTGCAAACCTGGACAGCTCTGCGAACTTAGCCTCGTACTGGGATACCGTCATGTTGGTTTGCTCGAGTCTGATAAACTCTACTTCCTTCATATGACGAATACTTTCAGGAAAGTACTTGTCATTAAACAGTTTCTGGAATGCTTCCCAAGACATCTTGAGTGCGGCAGGCTGGGTACGCTTCACGGATTCCCACCAGTAATCTGCCTCTCCACGGAACATAAACGTGGCGAATGGAACCTTCTGTTCCTCCGTACATCCCAAGACATCAAATATCTTGGTAATTTGTTTTATCCACGTCTCCGCCTTGATCGGATCTGGCTTTCCCAGAAACTCTGGTGGTCCCAATTCTTTGAACTGCTTGGCAGTAACAATTCGCGAGTTGTTATTATCTCCACCTGTATGTTGCACACGAGTCTCCCTCGTCTAGTTTTGCATGAACTGCAGAAAACTTCTAAACATCTCATCGTTTATCGTCTGACCAGCGTTGTTTTCAGGATGAACATTGCTTTCTTGTTGCACGTTCTCCTGGTTAGTGATTAAAGGTGTCTCCACGGTCTCATTCACTTCGTTGTTAACGTTCTCAGCTGCCATTCTCAAATACTGCCATAAAACAAGGGTTAATTAAACAAATCAACATATCACATATTAACCCTATGCTCCGACTGACCAATTAAATACCACATAAGCTTAGGTAGGACACACTAGCGAAGGATTTACTCGTCTCTCCCCTCCTAGTTCTATTCCCCGATCTCCGCCGGAGATCATATCCCTAAACTCTGATACCAACTGTGACGCCCCCAGAATAGGTCCAGTCAACCCAACCCATTCTGAGTCGCCAAATACATGGTACAGAATTCAAATACAAACTTTATATCATACGGTCGTGCAAAATACGACCACACAACTGTGAGTGTCAATACAAATATGTAGAAAATAATAAGATTCAAACTAAGTCCTCATTACAATTATTATCACACTATTTATCAGAAATAGTGAGGACTACTATTGCTCTAACTCGGACCATAACTCTGTCCCCCGACTAGTTCCTGCAACATTCTCATTTCCTGAAGAGGACAACAGATGAAAAGGGTGAGCTCAACTAGCTCAGTAAAGAATATTATGACTAAGATAATGGAAAATAAATTATCGTTAGCCTTCAATAAATAAGATAAAATATAATGGACAACCAATCTTAGATCAATATTCGCAGCGAAAATAACAATTCATTAGAAGAGTTAAGTAGAGAATGAAGTCTACTATCTTCTATGATTTAAAAGTCCATCATCAATATTTTATCCCTGTAACATCAATCAATATACATCTCGAATCAATATTCATCTTTGCACTACAGGCCAAAGATATTCATTTGTATCATCAGTGGTCATGTTCATCTCAACACCTGTCATCTTTGCACTACGGCCAAAGATATTCATCAGGTAATCATTCATCTTTGCTCTACAGGCCAAAGATATTCAGTTATATCACCACTTAGAACTGAGGATGATGAAAAATCATATAAATAACGAATCCAATGAAATAAAGGAATATTAAGAATTCGTATTTTAGTTTATCAAAGTTCAAGAATATTCCATAATAATACTTTGTGGAGCAAAATTCAAGAATCAAGCTCAAAACTTAGATCCATTCAAAGATATGAACCTTAACAAGCAATTTGGACAAACAGAAGAAAATTTTATTTTTCGTGAATAGTGCCGTATACGTGAATAGTGCTGTATACGTGAATAGTAACCCCGACGGAAAAAGTAAGAATTTCATAATAAAATCCATGCCAATATTTTGGTATAATGATATTGAAAAGAATAACATCATTTATGAAAGAAAATAACATCCCTTACCTCAAAAGAACAGTACTTCTGGCTGGAATATCGGATATAATACCGAAGGAAACTTGCACAGAATACTAATACTCAAAGTATTGAAATACTCACAAAAATACGCTCGATATCATAGAGAGAGAAAACTTCTGATTCTGGTGTGATTTTCAATTCTAACCTAAGCACCCTATTTATAGGAAAAGCTTAGGATGCCAAAGGAGACTAAAATAATAAAATATTATTATTTTTTTAAATTTCCTCCGCCGCCGACTGCTGCCCAAAATCAGAATTTTCAACAAAAGTGGGGCCCACCTTTTTATTAAAAAAATATTTATTTTCTGAAACTTCAATAATTCATAATAAATAGCCCCTTTGTCAGAAAAATACAAATTCTATGTCCTTCCATAGGAAATTTAATTCTCTACAACTTTGTAGAAGGAAGTTTTTCCAAATTCCAAACATAAATTATCCGAAATGTGCAGACTTGGTTAACCTATCAACAATAACCCAAATTGCATCTATGCCTTGAGAAACCTTAGGAAGACCCGTAACGAAATCCATTGTAATGTGTTCCCACTTCCATTCCGAAATCTCCAGTGGTTGCAATGGACCCTTCGGCACTTGATGCTCCGCCTTTACACGTTGACAAGTTAAACATCTCGAGATGAACTCCGCGATCTCTCTCTTCATATTGCTCCACCAAAATGTATGTCGAAGATCACGATACATTTTAGTACTCCCAGGATGGATCGCAAACGGTGTGTTGTGTGCCTCCATCATGATTCTATACTTCAAGTCGGAATCGTTAGGAACACAAAGTCTGGAGTTGACTCGAAGCATTCCCTCTTCATCGATTCTTGCTTCTGGGATGGCACCTTCTTGTACCTTCTTCTTCATCTTCATCAGCTCCGCATCCGTAGCTTGAGCAGCTTTAACTTTATCAATCAAAGCTGGTTCTACGCGTATACTTGACATCATTGCACTCGTTCCCACATATGATCTTCTACTCAACGCGTCAGCTACCATGTTCGCTTTTCCAGGATGGTATTGGATGCTCTGATCGTAATCTTTCAACAGCTCAAGCCAACGTTGTTGCCGCATGTTGAGTTCCTTCTGAGTGAAGAAATATTTAAGGCTCTTATGATCCGTATAAATCTCCACTTTCTCTCCGTACAAGTAATGTCTCCAGATCTTCAACGCGAAAACGACAGCTGCCAACTCTAGATCATGAGTAGGATAATTTCTCTCATATTCTTTGAGTTGTCGCGAGGCATAGGCTATAACTTTCCCATGTTGCATGAGAACACATCCTAACCCTTTGCCCGAAGCATCGCTGTAGATAACAAATCCATCCGAACCAGATGGTATTGTCAGAACAGGTGCCGAAATAAGTCTCCTCTTGAGCTCTTGGAAGCTCTTCTCGCATTCCTCGCTCCAAACGAATTTTGTATCTTTCCGAGTCAACTGAGTTAATGGAGTAGCGATTCGAGAAAATCCCTCTACGAACCTCCGATAATAACCAGCTAAGCCTAGAAAGCTTCGTACTTCGGTCACCGACTTAGGTTTCTCCCAGCTTTGTATTGCTTCAATCTTCGCCGGGTCAACAGATACTCCACGTTTCGATACCACGTGCCCAAGAAATGCTACTTCCTCAAGCCAGAACTCGCATTTCTTCAGCTTGGCATATAGCTTTTTCTCACGAAGCTTTTGAAGTACCAACTTCAAATGGTGTTCATGATCTTCACGGCTTTTAGAATAGATGAGGATGTCATCAATAAAGACAACAACGAATTGATCCAAATACTCCTTAAATACACGGTTCATCATATCCATGAAAGCAGCAGGAGCATTAGTCAATCCAAAAGACATGACTAAGAACTCATAATGCCCGTACCGTGTTCTGAAAGCAGTCTTTGGAATATCCTCAGTTTTAATCTTCAGCTGATGATATCCAGAACGAAGATCGATCTTTGAAAAGAACTGTGCTCCTTGCAACTGGTCGAACAGGTCATCAATACGAGGTAACGGATACCTATTCTTGATGGTGACATGGTTCAACTCCCTATAGTCAATACAAAGTCGCATACTCCCGTCTTTCTTCTTTACGAATAAAACAGGAGCCCCCCAAGGAGACGTACTAGGATAAATAAAACCGATGTCTAACAACTCCTGTAATTGGACCTTTAACTCCTGAAGTTCAATAGGAGCCATTCGATATGGGGTTTTAGAAATGGGCTTTGTACCGGGCCCAAGGTCAATAAAGAATTCAACTTCACGTTCTGGGGGTAGACCGGGAAGTTCTTTGGGAAATACATCAGGAAACTCATTAACAACGGAAATATCATTCAAAGCTGATGTATTCTGGTTTAGATCAGTGACATGAGCTAAGAAAGCTTGACATCCGTTTTTCAATAAACGAATAGCTTTATGACTTGAAATGATATTGACTGATTTTAGTGGTTTGGTGATTTGGATTCGTACAACAGGTTGATTAGGAATATGAAAACTAACAACCTTACGAAAACAATCAATTCTGGCATGGTAATTGGTTAACCAGTCAATTCCTAAAATCACGTCAAATGCAAGTATTTTCAAAGATATAAGATCAACAGGTAAGGTAAGGGTACCAATCTGAATCAAGCAAGATTTGTAAACTGTAGATGTAACAAAGGTTTCTCCCAACGGAGTTTCAACAAATAAGTCAAAGTCTAATTTATCAGAAGTCAAGTTCAAACGTTGAGCACAAGCAGGTGAAATAAAAGAATGGGTAGCACCGGTATCTAACAAGGTGTAAACTTCGCAAGAGTTTATGATCAGCTTACCCGTAATCACCTCGTGTGGATTCCTCACGTTTTGGGCTATCACGACAAACGCTCTTCCAGGAATCACTGACTTTGACTTGTCTGCAACCGCCTTTGGAATCACCACCCCCGCTGAACTTGGTTTCGTAACAGGACAATCTCGAGCTATATGTCCTTCCTTTCCACAGTTATAACATGCTTTGAATTGTTGTGGACAGTTTGGGCTGATGTTTCCCTCTTTCCCGCACTTATAGCATACGACCGGTGGTCGTTCTCCTCCCCTCGAAATAGTTGATGCTGGTGCTGATGTTGATATCTTCGCGTTCTCATTGTTATACCTTCTCTTTTTGAAATCTCCTCCCAATTCGCTTCTTCTACTATCATGGCCACGATTACCACCGGAATGGTTACTGCTTCTGTCATACTTTCCTCCTCGCTGGTTGTCATTGCTCCGATGACTGCTGCCACCAGTACGACCTTAGTTGTGGTCCCTTGGTTGAACATAATCATCATCTCGTTCTAATAACTGGGCCCTGTTTACTACATCCGAATATAAAGAAAATTTATGAGAAATGAGGTATTGAAGTATTTCGGGTTTCAAACCTCTTAGAAACATCCGCGTCATACGTTCCTAATTCTCCACCAAATGAGGTGCAAACCTGGACAGCTCTGCGAACTTAGCCTCGTACTGGGATACCGTCATGTTGGTTTGCTCGAGTCTGATAAACTCTACTTCCTTCATATGACGAATACTTTCAGGAAAGTACTTGTCATTAAACAGTTTCTGGAATGCTTCCCAAGACATCTTGAGTGCGGCAGGCTGGGTACGCTTCACGGATTCCCACCAGTAATCTGCCTCTCCACGGAACATAAACGTGGCGAATGGAACCTTCTGTTCCTCCGTACATCCCAAGACATCAAATATCTTGGTAATTTGTTTTATCCACGTCTCCGCCTTGATCGGATCTGGCTTTCCCAGAAACTCTGGTGGTCCCAATTCTTTGAACTGCTTGGCAGTAACTAATTCGCGAGTTGTTATTATCTCCACCTGTATGTTGCACACGAGTCTCCCTCGTCTAGTTTTGCATGAACTGCAGAAAACTTCTAAACATCTCATCGTTTATCGTCTGACCAGCGTTGTTTTCAGGATGAACATTGCTTTCTTGTTGCACGTTCTCCTGGTTAGTGATTAAAGGTGTCTCCACGGTCTCATTCACTTCGTTGTTAACGTTCTCAGCTGCCATTCTCAAATACTGCCATAAAACAAGGGTTAATTAAACAAATCAACATATCACATATTAACCCTATGCTCCGACTGACCAATTAAATACCACATAAGCTTAGGTAGGACACACTAGCGAAGGATTTACTCGTCTCTCCCCTCCTAGTTCTATTCCCCGATCTCCGCCGGAGATCATATCCCTAAACTCTGATACCAACTGTGACGCCCCCAGAATAGGTCCAGTCAACCCAACCCATTCTGAATCGCCAAATACATGGTACAGAATTCAAATACAAACTTTATATCATACGGTCGTACAAAATACGACCACACAACTGTGAGTGTCAATACAAATATGTAGAAAATAATAAGATTCAAACTAAGTCCTCATTACAATTATTATCACACTATTTATCAGAAATAGTGAGGACTACTATTGCTCTAACTCGGACCATAACTCTGTCCCCCGACTAGTTCCTGCAACATTCTCATTTCCTGAAGAGGACAACAGATGAAAAGGGTGAGCTCAACTAGCTCAGTAAAGAATATTATGACTAAGATAATGGAAAATAAATTATCGTTAGCCTTCAATAAATAAGATAAAATATAATGGACAACCAATCTTAGATCAATATTCGCAGCGAAAATAACAATTCATTAGAAGAGTTAAGTAGAGAATGAAGTCTACTATCTTCTATGATTTAAAAGTCCATCATCAATATTTTATCCCTGTAACATCAATCAATATACATCTCGAATCAATATTCATCTTTGCACTACAGGCCAAAGATATTCATTTGTATCATCAGTGGTCATGTTCATCTCAACACCTGTCATCTTTGCACTACGGCCAAAGATATTCATCAGGTAATCATTCATCTTTGCTCTACAGGCCAAAGATATTCAGTTATATCACCACTTAGAACTGAGGATGATGAAAAATTATATAAATAACGAATCCAATGAAATAAAGGAATATTAAGAATTCGTATTTTAGTTTATCAAAGTTCAAGAATATTCCATAATAATACTTTGTGGAGCAAAATTCAAGAATCAAGCTCAAAACTTAGATCCATTCAAAGATATGAACCTTAACAAGCAATTTGGACAAACAGAAGAAAATTTTATTTTTTCGTGAATAGTGCCGTATACGTGAATAGTGCTGTATACGTGAATAGTAACCCCGACGGAAAAAGTAAGAATTTCATAATAAAATCCATGCCAATATTTTGGTATAATGATATTGAAAAGAATAACATCATTTATGAAAGAAAATAACATCCCTTACCTCAAAAGAACAGTACTTCTGGCTAGAATATCGGATATAATACCGAAGGAAACTTGCACAGAATACTAATACTCAAAGTATTGAAATACTCACAAAAATACGCTCGATATCATAGAGAGAGAAAACTTCTGATTCTGGTGTGATTTTCAATTCTAACCTAAGCACCCTATTTATAGGAAAAGCTTAGGATGCCAAAGGAGACTAAAATAATAAAATATTATTATTTTTTTAAATTTCCTCCGCCGCCGACTGCTGCCCAAAATCAGAATTTTCAACAAAAGTGGGGCCCACCTTTTTATTAAAAAAATATTTATTTTCTGAAACTTCAATAATTCATAATAGATAGCCCCTTTGTCAGAAAAATACAAATTCTATGTCCTTCCATAGGAAATTTAATTCTCTACAACTTTGTAGAAGGAAGTTTTTCCAAATTCCAAACATAAATTATCCGAAATCCATAAACAGATGATTATCCACACCCAAAATATTGATAAAAACTCATCAGCGCTAATTCCTTCTTTTATATCCACAAAATAAATATTTCCTTATCATATAAATCAATAATTAATTATTCACAAATAATATTACAGAACTACAATATTGACAACCAGGTCGTTCCCAGGAAAGAGGGGGCCTTCCGATAAGGACTTCTCCTTATTGGCGCGCAATTAAATAACCCCTCCTAGACAGAACTTCCTTAGACATTGTCAATAATGCTATCTAATAATATTATTCAAATAATATGAATTATTGAGTTGCTAATGTGAAACACTGTGCAATGACAATTATTGAATCAATAATATAAACTATCAACTGTAGCCATTATTGAATCAATCATATAAAATAGCAACGTAGCAATTATTGAGTCAATAAAATATCAATGTAACAATTATTGAGTCAATAATATAAAATATCAACGTAGCAATTATTGAGTCAATAATATAAAATATTGAACAGTAATTACTGTAACAATTATTGAGTAATGGCTTCTCACGTAAGAATCAATAATTAGAATTACTGTGCAATACCGTGTGCTACTGTGGAACACCGTGTATCACTGTATTTTAACCACCGGGTATTTCAACGGTACTAACGGTAACAACTACGCCGTTATTTTGTAAAAAAGTTATTTCTGTCGCTTTCTATATCCGACAGTTATTCCGTTGTGGGGGCCCACAAATAGCTGCGTCGTCGTACGAATATTCCCCAACAACAAGAATACTCTACGACCAAACGAATATTCCCCGACAACAAGAATATTTTATAACCACTTGCTCATTTTAAAAATATTTGCACATTTCACCCATAACTTTCATATTTATCAAAACAACACCTTACTGTTTCGAAATAATATATAAAGAAAATTAAATCTTTATTCATAAAAGTTGGGGTCTTACAATCTCCCCTCCTTATGAAATTTCGTCCTCGAAATTGACGTACGTACCTGGTATGTCGAAAAGGTGAGGATACCTCGCTTTTATTTCCGATTCCAACTCCCAGGTCGTTTCCTCAATAGCCTGGTTTCTCCACAAAACTTTAACTTGAGGTATAATTTTCAAACGTAGGACATGCTCCTTCCTATCCAAGATCTTGACTAGGTACCTCCTCGTATGTTAAATCTTCAGCTATCTCGTCTGGTTCTAACTCAATAATGCGGTTTGAATCCTTCACATATTTACGTAACACGGATATATGAAACACATTATGAACACGAGACATGTTTGGAGGTAAAGCGAGTCTATAGGCCACATTTACTACTCGGTCAAGAATCTCAAATGAACCAATGAATCGTGGGTTGAGCTTTCCTCTCTTGCCAAACCTCGTAACTCCTTTCCACGGAGCAACACGTAATAACACATGGTCTCCAACATTAAATTCCACGTCCTTTCGATGAAGATCCGCATAACTCTTTTGTCGATCTTATGCTGTTTGTATACGTTGTCGGATTATTTGGATCTTTTCTGTAGTCATACGTACCAACTCCGGTCCCAACAATGTTGTTTCACCCACCTCGTTCCAACATACTGGAGAGCGACACTTTCTCCCATACAATGCCTCGAATGGAGCCACGCCTATACTTGCCTGATAACTGTTGTTATAGGAGAATTCCACCAATGGTAAATACTTATCCCAACTCCCTTTGAAGTCTAGAACACAAAGTCTCAATAGATCTTCAAGAGTTTGAATAATCCTTTCCTGATTGTCCGTCTGTTTAAGGATGATAAGCCGAACTGAATCGTAAATCCGTGCCCATAGCTTTCTGCAAACTGATCCAAAATCGTGAAGTAAATCTGGGATCACGATCCGAAACTATGGATACTGGCATGCCATGCAATCTCACAATCTCATTCACGTACATATGAGCAAGACGTTCAAGGGAATAGTTCTCTCGTATCGGTAAGAAATGTGCAGACTTGGTTAACCTATCAACAATAACCCAAATTGCATCTATGCCTTGAGAAACCTTAGGAAGACCCGTAACGAAATCCATTGTAATGTGTTCCCACTTCCATTCCGAAATCTCCAGTGGTTGCAATGGACCCTTCGGCACTTGATGCTCCGCCTTTACACGTTGACAAGTTAAACATCTCGAGATGAACTCCGCGATCTCTCTCTTCATATTGCTCCACCAAAATGTATGTCGAAGATCACGATACATTTTAGTACTCCCAGGATGGATCGCAAACGGTGTGTTGTGTGCCTCCATCATGATTCTATACTTCAAGTCGGAATCGTTAGGAACACAAAGTCTAGAGTTGACTCGAAGCATTCCCTCTTCATCGATTCTTGCTTCTGGGATGGCACCTTCTTATACCTTCTTCTTCATCTTCATCAGCTCCGCATCCGTAGCTTGAGCAGCTTTAACTTTATCAATCAAAGCTGGTTCTACGCGTATACTTGACATCATTGCACTCGTTCCCACATATGATCTTCTACTCAACGCGTCAGCTACCACGTTCGCTTTTCCAGGATGGTATTGGATGCTCTGATCGTAATCTTTCAACAGCTCAAGCCAACGTTGTTGCCGCATGTTGAGTTCCTTCTGAGTGAAGAAATATTTAAGGCTCTTATGATCCGTATAAATCTCCACTTTCTCTCCGTACAAGTAATGTCTCCAGATCTTCAACGCGAAAACGACAGCTGCCAACTCTAGATCATGAGTAGGATAATTTCTCTCATATTCTTTGAGTTGTCGCGAGGCATAGGCTATGACTTTCCCATGTTGCATGAGAACACATCCTAACCCTTTGCCCGAAGCATCGCTGTAGATAACAAATCCATCCGAACCAGATGGTATTGTCAGAACAGGTGCCGAAATAAGTCTCCTCTTGAGCTCTTGGAAGCTCTTCTCGCATTTCTCGCTCCGAACGAATTTTGTATCTTTCCGAGTCAACTGAGTTAATGGAGTAGCGATTCGAGAAAATCCCTCTACGAACCTCCGATAATAACCAGCTAAGCCTAGAAAGCTTCGTACTTCGGTCACCGACTTAGGTTTCTCCCAGCTTTGTATTGCTTCAATCTTCGCCGGGTCAACAGATACTCCACGTTTCGATACCACGTGCCCAAGAAATGCTACTTCCTCAAGCCAGAACTCGCATTTCTTCAGCTTGGCATATAGCTTTTTCTCACGAAGCTTTTGAAGTACCAACTTCAAATGGTGTTCATGATCTTCACGGCTTTTAGAATAGATGAGGATGTCATCAATAAAGACAACAACGAATTGATCCAAATACTCCTTAAATACACGGTTCATCATATCCATGAAAGCAGCAGGAGCATTAGTCAATCCAAAAGACATGACTAAGAACTCATAATGCCCGTACCGTGTTCTGAAAGCAGTCTTTGGAATATCCTCAGTTTTAATCTTCAGCTGATGATATCCAGAACGAAGATCGATCTTTGAAAAGAACTGTGCTCCTTGCAACTGGTCGAACAAGGTCATCAATACGAGGTAACGGATACCTATTCTTGATGGTGACATGGTTCAACTCCCTATAGTCAATACAAAGTCGCATACTCCCAGTCTTTCTTCTTTACGAATAAAACAGGAGCCCCCCAAGGAGACGTACTAGGATAAATAAAACCGATGTCTAACAACTCCTGTAATTGGACCTTTAACTCCTGAAGTTCAATAGGAGCCATTCGATATGGGGTTTTAGAAATGGGCTTTGTACCGGGCCCAAGGTCAATAAAGAATTCAACTTCACGTTCTGGGGGTAGACCGGGAAGTTCTTTGGGAAATACATCAGGAAACTCATTAACAACGAAAATATCATTCAAATCTGATGTATTCTGGTTTAGATCAGTGACATGAGCTAAGAAAGCTTGACATCCGTTTTTCAATAAACGAATAGCTTTATGACTTGAAATGATATTGACTGATTTTAGTGGTTTGGTGATTTGGATTCGTACAACAGGTTGATTAGGAATATGAAAACTAACAACCTTACGAAAACAATCAATTCTGGCATGGTAATTGGTTAACTAGTCAATTCCTAAAATCACGTCAAATGCAAGTATTTTCAAAGATATAAGATCAACAAGTAAGGTAAGGGTACCAATCTGAATCAAGCAAGATTTGTAAACTGTAGATGTAACAAAGGTTTCTCCCAACGGAGTTTCAACAAATAAGTCAAAGTCTAATTTATCAGAAGTCAAGTTCAAACGTTGAGCACAAGCAGGTGAAATAAAAGAATGGGTAGCACCGGTATCTAACAAGGTGTAAACTTCGCAAGAGTTTATGATCAGCTTACCCGTAATCACCTCGTGTGGATTCCTCACGTTTTGGGCTGTCACGACAAACGCTCTTCCAGGAATCACCGACTTTGACTATTCTGCAACCGCCTTTGTAATCACCACCCCCGCTGAACTTAGTTTCGTAACAGGACAATCTCGAGCTATATGTCCTTCCTTTCCACAGTTATAACATGCTTTGAATTGTTGTGGACAGTTTGGGCTGATGTGTCCCTCTTTCCCGCACTTATAGCATACGACCGGTGGTCGTTCTCCTCCCCTCGAAACAGTTGATGCTGGTGCTGATGTTGACATCTTCGCGTTCTCATTGTTATACCTTCTCTTTTTGAAATCTCCTCCCAATTCGCTTCTTCTACTATCATGGCCACGATTACCACCAGAATGGTTACCGCTTCTGTCATACTTTCCTCCTCGCTGGTTGTCATTGCGCCTGCAGCCTGCTCCAGTTTGTGTTTTCCTGCTGCAATATGTTAAGTCATAGATTGCTCGTATAAGTTTAAACAAGACCGGTGTCTAGTTAAACATGTATAGTGATATACCTAGACCTAGTGTGAACATGTATTGTTATGTTTCCATGCAAAGTATATGAAACGACATGTAGTTGGGAAAATAACCTTAAAGTTTCCTAAACGAACGTTAGCATATATGAAGCATGTTAGTATTCTGACTTTTGAGACACGTTAGAATGATGTAGAGATGCATGAAAGACATATTAATTTATGTATATGGATTTCATAATATAATATGAACATGTGAACCTCACTAGTGCACATTCCTAATGAGAATGGAAGTTTTAAAAACAAACTTTGACATGTGTGTGACACATTGAGGTACTGATTTTGCAAGCATGTTAGAATGGTTTAGAAATGCACGAATAACCCGTTAACTTGTGTTTATATGATTCGTAAGGAAGCATGAACATGTTGGACTTATTAATGAGCTTTACGAAGGAAAATACGAATTTGGAACGTAAATCATGATATGTTATATTGGGGTTTTGATTCTGAAAATCGTGGACATGTTCAATAGTTCTTTTAAACCTCACTAATGTGTCATATAAATATACATGTGTACATACCATGCTAAATGCCATAAAAACTAAATAAACGCAAAATGAAGCATGATTTCAAAACCGATAGCGATGCTAGTAATATATTTGTGGTAAAGATACTTGTGAGCATGCCTAAAACAAACTACGTGATCACCTGGTATGCTTAAAATAACAAGCTTGATAGCTTACATGATTTCATGATGTTGTAAAGCCTTAATTTGTTCAAAATATAGATCTAGAACCTATATCATGTAAATTGAACGTGAAAAGGTTGAACGAGCATGAAAGTATCCTTTAATGTAAATACATGCTATGTGATATCATATGTTGACACTTGAATTCGATTTTGAAGGTTAACTTATAGAAATGCCATAACTTACTAAAATAAAATATATTTAGTATTGATTATGGTCTTATGTGATATTAATGATATGAGAATATGTTTAAACTCAAAAACAGGAACGTTAAGGATAAAAGTAATATTAATATGATACTATATATGGTATAACCGAGTAGCTAGGCCAAAGCTTAGCTTATGTGTTGATCGTATATATAAGGGAAAGTATGATGTTAAACTATATGACTAATGGATATTGTATATATACATAATTATATTACAATAGCGGTTTGAAAGTGTTGAATTACTTATCGTGGATAGACTACGCATAAGGCAAGTTCTCTAACTTACACTCTTTTAAAGTGCAAGTACTTGAACCCTACTCTTTATTGAGCATTACTGGAAGCTTGTACTATTATTGGTTATACAAGTAAATAATTGAAAGCATGATTCTTATCTTATGACATAATGCTTCATAAATAGAATAGAGTTGTTTATTCTTGAACTTTGATTCGAGTATTGAACTTATAATTGTTCGCTTATTCATTTAAAGAGCCGTCTATGCCAATTAATTCGGCTAGACTTATAACATGATTAGAAAGCTTTCCAAACCAATTGAATGGTGCAGAATTCTTGTGTTAACTGAGTTGAACAACCTTCTTTGAAGGAAAAATATATTTGTCAAGAGACCGACGTGCGCACTTGAGTATAATTAAATGTTATGTATAATATAGGGTACTGTAGGCTGATCACCTGTTGTATTTGTGTTTATTGGATTTTCAGTATATTACTGTTAAATTCTAGTAGAAGTTCATAGTCCTTAGTGACTACTCAGTATTCAGTTATCTTGAAATCTTGAATTAATTTAGTATTGAATCTTAATGATATCTTTCGGCCCTGAGCGACTATTATTGAGAACTGTTGATATTTCTTGTTATCCTTGAAACTATCACATACTGTTATACTCTTTTGAGATTCAAGAACTATATTACTCACCCTTATTGTATATTACTTGCTGAGCAATTTGTGCTCATTCTTACTTTCCCTAAAACATTTCAGTTAAGGCAGAGCAGGGCGAACCTTCGAGCGTCGATAAGGGCAAGGGCAAGGCTACCAACTAGCTTGTCTCTTCTATATTTTAAATATTTTAATATTGTATTAAGATGAGGTAGTAAGACTGGATTTGACTATATTTAAGCTTAAGTTAGATTATGTAATAAGTCTTTAATTGATATTATTATGTAATCTATTAAGTACTGTAGGTTGCGAGACTTAGGAGAATAATTATAATAAATCATTGTAAATTATTCTAGATTAGATTTTCCGCTGTGATTATGTGATTTTAGTTATTATAGTATTGCCATGAGAACGTGACGAACCGAATTCGAGTGACCAAATGGCGGTCCGAATTTGGGGGCGTCACAGGTTGGTATCAAAGCTGTAGTTATAAACCTTAGGAGCGAGTGTCCTTAGATTATAACTTAGGAGAACTTAGAAGTTAGAAAAGGATAGAACTCACATAGAGTTTTTCCCTAGAGAGAGACTTAGCGTGTTATGAAATGTAACTTCATTCTATACAATGAACTTATGTTTTATTTAGCATTCTAATGGAGTTGTTGTTTGTTTGTCTTGTGTTTGTGATTGTAGGATGGCAGACACAGGGGTACCTAGTAGAGTGGCCGAGGAGGAGCTAAGAGATATACATGTAGTATACGAGGCACCTCTGGAGGTTGTGCCCGTGCAGGCTATTGTACCATCCTAGTCTGACAACGAGGATGAGATTGAGATAGAGTCCGATCCAGAGAAGGAGCCGATAGAGGATGAGCCAGTAGAGGACTCTGATGAGGCTACTGTAAAGGAGCGGATGTTAGGCAAGTACGTGGAGCGTATTCTGGAGTTGGACTGCCGAGTCCAGGAGCTGGAGGCCGAGACCAAGGAGAGAGAGTCTGAGTTCCAGAAGCTGAGGGACAAAGACCATCAGAGGAAGCTGGCCATGCAGGAGTTGGAGGTAGAGATTTCCTATCGCAGGGAGGCGGGGATCCAGATGGGAACCCTATTCCACAGGTCGGTATCCAGAAATATAGATCTAGCAGGGAAGCTAGAAGAGGTCGAGCAGAGGGAGTTGAGTGAGAAGACCGAGAAAGAGGCACTCCGTACTCAACTAAAGTTGGAGGTTATGGATAGGATCCACTTTAAGGAGCAGTGGGAAGCGGCTAACGAGAGAGCTGACGACCTAGAGGATGAGGTCAGATGCAAGAAGAGGAAGATGAACAAGATGGGGTATGTGTTCCGTTCAGCTTTTGAGAGGGTGATTGATGGTGTGTACCACTACCCAGCGAAGCAGGGACAGACTCTACATACTTTGAGCTGAGAGTTGATGGCGTATATAGCACAGATCGAGTACAAGAGCGTCGTGGAGCGTGGGATGATGGGATGAGACCCTTAGTCAGTCTAGTAGTAGTATTAGTTTATGTGATGTATATACTGTGTTGTAATCCCAACTTTTTGTGTAAAGTGTGGGACAGTGATGTAAACCCCGAGTAAGATTTTGATAGAGAGGTAGTATGGTAGTATGTTAGTGTTCCCCGTCTTTTGTGATATTAGGGGATATATGTGATAACATTTATAGAAATATGCTAGGGGAAAATCATGTAATGAAACGATTTAGCATATGAATATCAATGAAGCTTATTTCAGAAATGTGTTATAAAATTTTATGCCTTTAGTATTAAAAGAAATACTTAAGTAATATAACTGAGTAATAATAAAATGAAAATTTGTGATGCAGATAATGCCGCCCAGACGTAGATTGACTGCACCTGGGGAGTCAGTAAACAATGAGAGGGAACAAGTAGTCCCAATCTAGAAGCTAGTAGATCTGTTAGGAGAGGCCCTTAGGGGAAGGAACAACAAACCCGTTCACCCCAATCCTCAAGGAGTACCAGTCACAAACTTTAAGGACTTTAGGAGCGTAGGACCCCCAGAGTTCAAGGGTACTACCGACCCAATCATTGCGAAGACATGGGATTAAGGATATTTTGAATGCCTTCACTATCGCTGGTGTGGGTGAAGACCCAAAGATTGTATTCGCTACATATATGATGAGAGGCGAAGCCAACTACTGGTGGGAGGCTAATCAACAAAGAGCTGGAGAAGGAATAATAGCTTGGGATAGATTCAAGACTCTATTTTTTGAGAACTACTTCCCGAAAAGCATGAAGAATAGGATGGAGGTGAAGTTCTTAGAACTGAAGCAAGGTGATATTACGGTGGCGCAATACACAGCTAAGTTTAACGAACTAGCGCGATTTGCAGAACACCAAGTTGGAGATGAGGAAAGAAAGGCGAGACATTTTGAGCAAGGGCTGAAGCCGTGGCTGTTCAATAAGGTATCAGTGCTTCAAATTGATTCCTTTGCGACATTGCTGGAGAAGGCAATCATTGCGGAAGGTGGTAGTGAGGCCTTAAGTCTGTATAACAAGGAGAAGAAAGGAAAGAATACTGGAGGAGAGAACCGTGCTGGAGGAAGCAACTTGGGTAAAAGAAAGTGGAAGAACAACAACAATAACAACAACAACAATCAGTCGGGAAATTTTCGTGGAGGTTTCAAGAAAAGGGTAGAAGGATGCCCAAAATATGGGAAGAACCATCAAGGTGAGTGCTGGAAGGGATGTGGCACTTGCTACAACTGCGAACAGGAAGGGCACATTTCACCCAACTGCCCAAAATTGAAAAAGATACAAGGATGTTTTGCATGTGGCTCAATGGAGCACCGAATTAAGGACTGCCTGAAGAAGGGAAGTAACGGAGGTAGCCAACAAGGGGGAAACAAACTGATGATCAGCAGACCGGCACAATCCAATCGCCCAACCGCCAGGACCTTTAACATGACCTTCCAAGTTGCAGTGGCTGCAAACGACGTGGTCTCAGGTATAATTCCAATCAATGACATAAATGCTTATGTATTATTTTATTCGGGTGCCACCTGTTCTTTTGTATCTGAAGAATTTGCTAGTAAACTTAATACACCCTGAGAACGATTAGAAAATCCCTTGAACATAGAAGTTACGAATAAGGAAGTAATCCCTGTAGAATACGTTTATCAAAATTATCACGCAAACATTAGAGAACATGAACTGAACGTAGACTTGATTCCTATTAGATTGGGATAGTTTGACGTAATACTGGAAATGGATTGGTTGTATAACCATGCTGCAATAATTAACTGTCAGAATAAATGTGTGAACCTTCAGACTCCGAGTAAGTCTAAGGTAGTATTTTATGGTAGCTCATCGCTTAAGCAATCGTGTTGCGTTACGATTATGCAGGCCAAGAAATTGTTAAGGAAAGGATGTGTATGTTATTTAGCTTACATCGTAGATACTCGAAAAAAGGGAGTAGAAATTAAGGATATATCTGTAGTGAATGAATTTTAAGATGTATTTTCGGACGATCTGCCTGGTCTTCCGCTAGACAGAGAAATTGAATTCGTAATAGATTTAGCACCGGGAACGACACCGATTTCGAAAGCTCCCTATCGTATGGTGCCAGTAGAAATGAAGGAGTAGATGATACAACTGCAAGAGTTATTGGATAAGGGTTACATTCGACCGAGTGTGTCTCCTTGGGGAGCACCAGTGTTATTCGTTAAGAAAAAGGACGGATCGATGAGGCTCTGTATCGATTATTGAGAATTAAACAGAGTAACGATCAAGAACAGATATCCGCTACTGAGGATAGACGATTTATTAGATCAACTGAAGGGAGCAAAGTGTTTCTCAAAGATCGACCTACGGACAGGATATCACCAACTGAAAGTACGGGATGAGGATATACCAAAGACTGCGTTTCGAACCCGTTATGGACATTACGAGTTTTTGGTAATGTTATTCGGGTTGACTAATGCTCCGGCAGCATTTATGGACTTGATAAACCAAGTTTTCAAGCCATACTTAGATAAATTTGTAGTAGTTTTTATCGACGACATTTTGATCTACTCAAAAACGGAGGAAGAACACGCCGAACACCTGAAGATAGTTTTGGAGGCGTTAAGGAAGGAAAAGATGTATGCGAAATTTTTAAAGTGTGAGTTTTGGATGGAGAAGGTTCAATTCTTAGTCCACGTGGTGGATAAGAATGGAATCTCAGTAGACCCCGCAAAGGTCGAAGCAGTAAGTAATTGGGAACAACCGAGAACACCGACGGAAGTGAGAAGTTTCTTAGGGTTAGCTGGGTACTATCAAAGATTTATTCAAGATTTTTCTATGATAGCAACCCCGTTGACCAATCTGACGAGGAAGACGATGAAGTTTGTATGGACAGACAAATGCGAAGAGAGTTTTCAAGAGTTGAAGAAGAGATTAAGCGAAGCGCCTGTGTTATCACTACAAGATGATGCGGGAAATTTTGTGGTGTATAGTGATGCATCGCACAAGGGACTTGGTTGTGTGCTAATACAGCACGGCAAAGTCATCGCGTATGCATCACGATAATTGAAGGATTACAAAAAACGATACCCTACTCACGACTTAGAGTTAGCGGTAGTAGTTTTTACGTTGAAGATATGGAGGCATTATTTGTACGGAGAGAAATGTGAGATATACACAGATAACAAAAGTCTAAAATATATCTTCACATAGAAGGAGTTGAATATGCGTCAGAGGAGGTGGTTAGAATTGATCAAGGACTATGACTGTGATATTCTTTATCACCCGGGTAACGCAAATGTGATGCCCCCAAATTCAGACCGTCACTAATCTCGAATTTGGTTCATCACGTACTAATTCTAATAACAACTAAAATCTCAAACAATGGAATAACAGAATAATTTACATTGATATAACATAAATATTCTCGTCCCAAGTCTCGAAACTATTACTAATACACTTCATAACTTAAACCAAACATTTCTTAATACATAACATTTAAATAAGTCTTAATACAACATAACGGAAACATCCTAATATAGAAAAGCACAGCTACTCCATAGCCTTGCCTTCGCACTTGTCCTGTCCTGGGGTTCCACCTTGCCCTGCCCTAACTGAAATGTTTATGGGAAGCAAGAGTGAGCAACAAATTTGCTCAGCAAGTAATATGCCAATAAATGTGAACAGGAATATATGCAGTTCTAAATCTCAAGGGTGAAACGGTAATTAATCGCTCAAGATTTCAAATAAGAATGTTGTGAACAAAATAAATAGCAATGACTTCCAAATCTATTCCGTGAAGTTGAATAAGGACCACTACGGGTCGAGAAGTTATTACAGGTTTCGAAAGTTCTAACAATTTCAAGTGAATGAATAGACATCACTGAGTGTCGCTGTGGACCAAAGATTAATAAAGGAATCCAAAGAATTCAAAGTTTCAAGTTAATAAATACTGGATACTGAGTGGTCGCTAAGAACCACGAACTTCTACTAGAATCACCAAAAATATTTTTGGGAACCCAAACAAGTACAATTAGGGGATCAGCCTATCGTACCTAGTGTTATGCATAACCTACCACACCACTGTCGGCACCCCGACTATATAGTTCCCCTTTTTACAAGCGTTGTTCAACTCAGTCAATTTTTAAGAGTCCGCACCAAGGCAATTGCTGTGGATTGCTTTCTAATTCATGATATTGGTCTAGCCGAATTAAATGGCGTAGACAATTTCAACAATGTATATAAGAACAATTTATGAGTTCAATACTCGCAACAATAATTCGAAGAATATAATCGTGATTTAAATCAAACTATGAAACATAAGTTTGTAAGGCAAGAATTATTCTAGCACCTATTTACTCGTACGACCAAAGTTAGTACAAGCTTGAATATGTGTTCAATAAAGAGTATGAATCAAATACTTGCTCAATAAAAGAGTAGTTAGATACTTGCAATTAATATACAAGAATGGTTTTAAGGAACTTGCACTATAAATGAGTGTAAGTTAGGAAACTTGCACTTTAAAAGAGTGTAAGTTAGAGAACTTGCCTTATACGTAGTTTACCAACGTAAAGCTTATCAACACTTTTTCAAATCCTATTATAACATAATTACATGTATAGAATATTCATTAGCTAAATACATTCGGTACGCAAGCTCGATATGTAAGTTACACATACACTTAACACATAAATAGTTTATAAGACATTACAGAATCAAGTAACATAATTTATAATTATATCCACTAGTTACACAGTTAATCAACATATACTACCTCATATAACCAATGCTTACATAAGTCTTATCCTTGCTACATAGGTATACCACATATAGCATTGTATTAAATCATAACGCTTAACCGATTATGTTATTATTCTGTATGGAATTTTCTCTCTTAAGTTTAAACATTTTCATAGTATGTCATTACGTACTTGTACACATGTAGCACGACATCAGATTATAATTCACAAACACCTTTTAGACTTATCATTGGGAAGTTTATAATCAAACGTTCAATTCTATCACTTAACATGCCTCTTAACACATTACTTAGCATACTGGTTATATACTACAAGTTAAAGTAATCATATAAGCTAATTGCCAAAATCAGATCAACAAACTAACTCAATCCTGAATCCAGTCTGGCGCACCTGCGCCATGGCTAAGCCTAGGGCCGGCGCAGCTGCGCAGCCCTCTGGCTAAGCCAAGGCTGAGCTATTGCCTTGTGGTTTCTGTCCGGTCATGAACGCAACATTCACATATATATAACTAGCACCGTCATTGGTTTGAAAACTTAATTAACCTCATACTTGATTAACTCGCATTGTTTTTAACAAGTATGTGTACATACATGATATATTGGCGATGTTATTACATTATAATCATGCAACTTAGTTTGCAAAAAGTCCGAACTTTGCTTTTGAAATCGTTACGACTTAAGCATGTATGCTAGCGTAAACTCAACACCTTATATTCACATTGCATAGGTAGTTAAGTCAAATTTACATGCTCACAAGGTTAGGACATCTCTCGTATGGTATTCATAGATATTAGTTTCAAATATATCAAGTTTCCTTTGAAAAACCATTTAGTTTAAAGTTAAACAATTGGACACGAGCAAGAAAACTATGTATTTCTAATCATGCTAGCTTATGGTCATAATTAGTTATATAAGTATATTATCATGCTCATATGATCAAAATATGAATATCATACTTATATGTCCAAGTTCATTCTCAACGTATACTTTCCTTTAGTTAAATATTCACTATTAAGGTCCACATGCTCAAGTTATAATATGACACCTATATTCACAAGGTAATACATCTTTCATGCATTTATACATTATACTAACATGCTCGCAAAAAAATCAAATTACATATATGATACCTACATGCCAATGTTCACCTTTGAAACTTAAATTTTTCGTTTAGAAATGTCCGCTAGTGAGGCCCGTATGTTCATGTTACATTATGAAACATATATACATAATTTAGCATGCTTTTCATACATTTCTAGGTCACAATAATATGTGTCAAAAGTCAGAATGTTTAAAACGGATATAAATAGTAAATGTCCATTTTGAACTCTAAGTTCGTTGTGATATCTATAACTTCACCATTCAAGCAATCGATCCTAATATAACATGCTCACATATAGACACTACACATGCTTGCATGTTCATTTAGGTTATAACAATAAGCTAACACTTGACAGATTTTAGCAGTTTGCAGAAATCAGCAGCAGGACGCAGAGGCTAGCGCAGCTGCGCCACTACTAGTTTGTGCCATAATTTTTCTTGGTTCGGCAGAATACAAACCAATCTCCAAATTTTCACCGTAATTCTGATTCTAAACAATCAAATTACTTTACTAACATACTCATAAGGTTATATAATAACTAGTAAACATTACCCAAATCATATTATCGTCTAATTCAACTTGAATCAACAATCCATGAAATCCCAGAAAATAAGAATGAAGAACAAGAGTTATACCTTTGTTAAGCTAGATAGAGAGCTTACTGCAATTTGAACTTATCGATTCACAGACTTCTTACTAATACAATGCACGAACTCTATATCTTATACTTACAGATTCTCAGCAATTGGATTGTGAAGGAGAAGGGGCTATATATATAGGAAAACCAATTTTCAGACAAAGCCTTCCTCTCTTGAATCAAACTAACAAAAATATGAATTGTATGAAGGTTAAGGAGGAGTAGGTAATTAGTTGATGAAGGCAATCATGAAAGCCACTCCCCCATTGATGATTATAGCTAGAATGCTGATTTTGAGAAAAGAGGTAGTAGACTAGCTTGGAGTTTTCACGTGAAGAGAATGAGTGATGACTCTTAATTATGGGGCAACAATATACAAGCTCAGCATTTGGTAACATGAAGTGTATCAACATTAAGGCTTTGTACAATTTCATGCAATATATACATAGGTTATAATTTAAATGTCACAATGCAATTCACATAAATAATACTCCAATGTAGTAAATGTAATTCGTACATATATAATCCATGTATATTTTTATCATATAACATTATATCCTTTATTATTAAATTTTATTAATCAACAATTGTTTATAATATATTCATGAGGTACTAATTAAAGGTTCACTCTTATACATTGTCACATAAGCATTATTCATGTAGCTTTCACAACTCAATAATTTTACTATATAGTTTATATAACATAGTCACATTGCACTTTACACTTCATATAGCATTTACTTTGCATGGTTGCACATAGTAATTAATTGAGCAAATATTATATTAATTAAGTAATCACTATATTATCAATTTATTTTCATAACAAAATTATTAATAATTATGTGATTAATTATCGCATTCCTCGATAATTAAATAAATATAATCTTATTATATTTATAAACAAGTTACTTATTATTATTCTATTATTTGCAATAATAATAATCAACATATTATTATTAATTAATCACCATTAATATTCTATTTTCTCATAATAGAAAGTAAATAACAATTAATATCTATTAATTGTTCACGTAGTAATTCCCTCATGACTTTACCCTTATCAATTATTATTATACGACAAATCATCACATTCTCCAATAGTTTAATAAATACAAATCTCATTATATTTATAAACCATTTTCTTAGTATTATACTATTACTTGCAAAAATAATAAATCAACAGATTATTATTATATTTCTCATAATAATAATTAACAATTAATATAGATTATCTGTTCACTTAATAATTTATTTACTCTATAACTGATTATTATTCATAATAACACTTAATAACATTATTGTACGATTAACTATCACATGTATTGCACTCAACAAATAATCAATTAAATATAACTCTTATCATATTCATCAATTACTTACTCGTAAATGTTTTGTTACTCATAATAACACATTATAAATAATTACTTATTAATATGCTATTACTAATTACGACGATTAATTAATAATATAATATTAATTAATCCTTCACTTATTAATTCCTTCATCATTTAATTAATTAATCATCATCATTTCCATTCTCATGCCACAAAGGCATTCTACGAGGTCGTCGCAATTCTCCATATTTATAAATTCAATTTAATATAATCGAATTACTTATCTCATAACTCGTACACATTTATGTTCCAATACGTATTTTTTTTCTTATTATATCAAAATAAATAATATAATAAAAAAATTAAAAATTAAAAAAAATTATTCATGAAATTCACGGTTCTTACAGCAAACATGGTTGCCGACGCTCTGAGCAGAAAGGGAATGGAGAAACTGTTTTATTTGACGACTCAGGAAGAATTGGTAAGAGAAATGGAAAGATTAGAGATAGAGGTAAGAGGACCGGAAAGGTCTGAAGAGAAATTATTTATGATGGAAGCTCGTCCAACATTGTTGGATAGAGTAAAAGAAGCACAAGAGAAAGATGAGGAATGAGAGAAAATCAGAAAGAGGATCGTAGAAAATGAAGAAGAAAGATTCTGAATGGATAAAGAAGGTATTTTGAGATTCAAAGGAAGAGTGTGGGTACCAGCGGTAACCGAGTTAAGGGAAGAAATTTTGCACGAGGCACACAATATGACGTATTTCGTTCATCCGGGAGGCACAAAGATATACCGAGATTTGAGGCAACACTTTTGGTGGCCCAATCTGAAACGGGAAGTCGCAGAGTGCATTAGTAGATATTTGACTTGCCAACGCATTAAAGCATAGCACCAGTGGCCGAGTGGTTTACTACAACCATTGGAAATACCAGAGTGGAAATGGGAGCACGTTACAATGGACTTCGTGGTAGGACTTCCAATCACACAGAAAGGATATGATGCCATTTGGGTTATCGTGGATCGCCTAACAAAGATTGCACATTTTTTACCGATCAAGATCCAATACAGTTTGAATCAGTTAGCGAGCCTTTACGTAAAGGGGATTGTTTCACGACATGGAGTGCCGGTATCGATTGTCTCTGATCGAGATCCGCGCTTCACGTCAAATTTTTGAAAAAGTTTACAAGAGAGGATGGGAACGCAGTTAAGGTTGAGTACCGTTTATCATCCTCAAACAGACGGACAGAGTGAGCGAACAATACAAACGCTGGAGGACATGCTTAGGACTTGCGTGATGGACTTCAAGGGAAATTGGGATGACCACCTACCCTTAGTCGCATTTGCGTATAATAATAGTTACCATGCGAGTATCGGCATGCCACCGTACGAAGCTTTTTATGGGAGAAAATGCAGAACGCCATTATGTTGGGACGAAGTCGGAGAGCGACGAATACTCGAACCAGAGTTAGTTCAACAAACCGCAGACGTGGTGACAGTGATAAGAGCCAGACTAGTAGCTGTTCAAGACCGCCAGAAAAAGTACGTAGATTTGCATCGGCAAGACCGAGACTTTAAAGTCGGCAGTTTCTTATTCTTGAAGGTATCTCCATGGAAGGGAAATATCCGTTTCGGCAAGAAAGAAAAGTTTAGTCCAAGATTCATAGGACTGTTCAAGATACTGAAGCGAGTGGGCGAAGTGGCATACAAAGTTGTATTACCACCCGAGTTAGAGCATATCCACAACGTGTTCCACATTTCTGTGTTGTGACCATACAAGGCCGACTACAAGCACGTGATTTCTTATGAGCCCATTCAAGTGGAGAAGAACTTGGCGTATGAAGAAATTCCTGTCCAAATACTAGATAAGAAAGAGCAAACCTTGAGAAATAAAATTATATCTTCTGTAAAAGTACTTTGGCATAACCACGATGTCGAAGAGGCTACGTGGGAATTAGAAGATAGGATGATGAGGGACTATCCCCATCTATTTGTGTAACCTTGTAGCAATTCCGGGATGAAATTTTTATAAGGGGGGGAGGATGTAATACCCGAGAATTTCTAAATATTATTAAATGAATATATTTATGAAAATGAGAATTTATCTGAATATAAATGAATTGTGTTATGAGATGAGTTAACTCAATTATATTAAATTGAATATTTATAATAATTGAGAAATTATGGAGTTTGCGATAAGCTCGTTGAATGCCTTGTGTGGCACAGTGATGAGAAATATTAATGATTATATTAAATTAATAAAGAAATTACTGTGTGAACAATTAATCATATATTAATTGTTATTTAATTATTATTGTTATGAGAAATGGAATATTAGTGGTGATTAATAATATGTTGATTATTATTATTGCAAGCGATAAAATAATAATAAACCACTTGTTTATAAATATAATGAGATTTATATTTGTTAACGTGATAATTAATCATGTAAATGTTAGCTAATTATTATGAAAATTAATAATCAATGAGGAATGGATTAATTAATATTATCGTTAATTAATCAATGAGATGAATAATTTATTTAACATTATGAATAATAAAACAAATAAGTAAGTTATTAATATAATAAGATTATATTAATTGTTATGTGCAAGTGTGCAATAGTTAAATATATAAGATATATGGGATACAACTATATTATATAGTATAGTGCGACATTTATGTGACCATACTATATATAGAATCATATATTAAGATTTATTAAACTATATTGTATGATGCAATGTGATTGTACATATTGAAAATATATGTTATGAATGCATTATGATGCTTATGTGGCAATATGTATGTAAGTATACATTAAAATAATATATCATGAATATATTGTAATCAATTGTTGATTGTAGAATTTAATAATAAATGTGATAGTATCCGATTAAATTATACCGGTATGATAAAATGTACATGGATTATATGTATGCTACATTGTCATATCACCTCTACTACCTTGAAATATTAATTATGTGACTTACATTGTGACTCTAAGTACATTATAATCTATATATATATAGTATGTATATATGGCCTTAGTGTTAATACACTTCATGTTGCAAGAATGTTGGGTACTTAGAAGCTTGTCCCATATTAATAGACATAATCCTTGTACACGTGAACAACTCAAGCTAGCCTACTCCCTATTTCTTCCTCAAACTCAGCATTTCATAGCTCATGATTATGGAGGGAGTGGGATTCATGATGAATCCAACAACCATCTACGAACTTCCTATTAGCCATCATGCAATTCAACATTCCTATTGGTTTAATTTGGTGTATATATGCATTGTTTGTATAGTGGTTTCTCTATAAATAGAACCCATCTCCTTCAATTTGATTTGCTGAGATATTTCTTAAGTGTTGAGTTGAGAGTTATATATATATCATTGTTGAGCATTCTAGATTTAGCAGCAGTTCATTTGCATAACAAAGGTATAATCACATTCGCATGTTCTTCATTGTTGTTCTCTGAAATTTCTTAGATTCTGGATATTAATTGGAATTCATGATTTTGTGATTTGATAATGTTAATTGGTTGTTATATAAGTTAATACATGTGTTAATGAGACAATGCTGTTAATTTATAGTCGAATTCGTGAATGATTTCTGTGGTTGGGTTGGAATCCTGCCGAAGTAGGAAGGTTACTGGCATGAACTGCACACGGCGCAGCTGCGCGGGTTTATACCGAGGTACAGCGCAGCTGCGCCTGCAGCCTGCTCCAGTTTGTGTTTTCCTGCTGCAATATGTTAAGTCATAGATTGCTCGTATAAGTTTAAACAAGACCGGTGTCTAGTTAAACATGTATAGTGATATACCTAGACCTAATGTGAACACGTATTGTTATGTTTGCATGCAAAGTATATGAAACGACATGTAGTTGGGAAAATAAACTTAAAGTTTCCTAGACGAACGTTAGCATATATGAACCATATTAGTATTCTGACTTTTGAGACACGTTAGAATGACGTAGAGATGCATGAAAGACATATTAATTTATATATATGGATTTCATAATATAATATGAACATGTGAACCTCACTAGTGCACATTCCTAACTAGAATGGAAGTTTCGAAAATAAACTTTGACATGTGTGTGACACATTGAGGTACTGATTTTGCAAGCATGTTAGAATGGTTTAGAAATGCACGAATAACCCGTTAACTTGTGTTTATATGATTCGTAAGGAAGCATGAATATGTTGGACTTATTAGTGAGCTTTACGAAGGAAAATATGAATTTGGAACGTAAATCTTGACATGTTATATCGAGGTTTAGATTCTGAAAATCGTGGACATGTTCGATAGTTCTTTTAAACCTCACTAATGTGTCATATATATATACTTGTGTACATACCATGCTAAATGCCATGAAAACTAAATAAACGCAAAATGAAGCATGATTTCAAAATCGATAGTGATGCTAGTAATATGTATGTGGTAAAGATACTTGTGAGCTTGCCTAAAACAAACTACGTGATCACCTGGTATGCTTAAAATAACAAGCATGATAGCTTACATGATTTCATGATGTTGTAAAGCCTTAATTTGTTCAAAATATAGATCTAGAACCTATATCATGTAAATTGAACGTGAAAAGGTTGAACGAGCATGAAAGTATTCTTTAATGTAAATACATGCTATGTGATATCATATGTTGACACTTGAATTCGATTTTGACGGTTAACTTATAGAAATGCCATAACTTACTAAAATAAAATATATTTAGTATTGATTATGGTCTTATGTGATATTAATGATATGAGAATATGTTTAAACTCAAAAACAGGAACGTTAAGGATAAAAGTAATATTAATATGATACTATATATGGTATAACCGAGTAGCTAGGCCAAAGCTTAGCTTATGTGTTGATCGTATATATAAGGGAAAGTATGATGTTAAACTATATGACTAATGGATATTGTATATATACATAATTATATTACAATAGCAGTTTGAAAGTGTTGAATTACTTATCGTGGATAGACTACGCATAAGGCAAGTTCTCTAACTTACACTCTTTTAAAGTGCAAGTACTTGAACCCTACTCTTTATTGAGCATTACTGGAAGCTTGTACTATTATTGGTTATACAAGTAAATAATTGAAAGCATGATTCTTATCTTATGACATAATGCTTCATAAATACAATAGGGTTGTTTATTCTTGAACTTTGATTCGAGTATTGAACTTATAATTGTTCGCTTATTCATTTAAAGAGTCATCTATGCCAATTGATTCGGCTAGACTTATAACATGATTAGAAAGCTGCCCAAACCAATTGAATTGTGCGGAATTCTTGTGTTAACTGAGTTGAACAACCTTCTTTGAAGGGAAAATATATTTGTCGGGAGACCAACGCGCGCACTTGAGTATAATTAAATGTTATGCATAATATAGGGTACTTTTGGCTGATCACCTGTTATACTTGTGTTTATTAGATTTTTAGTATATTACTGTTAAATTCTAGTAGAAGTTCATAGTCCTTAGTGACTGCTCAGTATTCAGTTATCTTGAAATCTTGAATTGATTTAGTATTGAATCTTAATGATATCTTTCGGTCCTTAGCGACTATTATTGAGAACTGTTGATTTTTCTTTTTATCCTTGAAACTATCACATCCTGTTATACTCTTTTAAGATTTGAGTACTATATTACTCACCCTTATTGTATATTACTTGCTAAGCAATTTGTGCTCATTCTTGCTTTCCCTAAAACATTTCAGTTAAGGCAGAGCAGGGCGAACCTTCGAGCGTCGATAAGGGCAAGGGCAAGGCTACCAACTAGCTTGTCTCCTTTATGTTTTAATTATTTTAATGTTGTATTAAGATGAGGTAGTAAGACTGGATTTAACTATGTTTAAGCTAAAGTTAGATTTTGTAATAAGTCGTTAATTGATATTATTATGTAATCTATTAAGTACTGTAGGTTGCAAGACTTGGGGGAATAATTATAATAAATTATTGTAAATTATTCTAGATTAGATTTTTCGTTGTGATTATATGATTTTAGTTATTATGGTATTGCCATGAGAACGTGACGAACCGAATTCAAGTGACCAAGTGGCGGTCCGAATTTGGGGCCATCACAGATGAGGCTCGAGCTACTCGGGTGGTTGAGAGAGATGAGGCTCGATCTACCCGAGATGCAGCTCTTGAGGAGAGAGATGAGGTCCTATCTGTCAATGATGCAGCCTTTGAGGAGATAGAGGAGGTCTTAGTTGCCCGGGATGCAGCTTACGTTGAGAGGGATGAGGCCATAGCTACCCGAGATATATATATATATATATATATATATATATATATATATATTGCTAACAGTACGGCACTTAGATCGTATACCCACAGCTTGGTTGTAGATATGAGCACTTTCATAGATGGTCATAACAGAACTATGCAGATGGCTGTGGATGTTCTTACTCGTATGGAGACTGAGGGTATTGAGCTTGCAGCTGCTCCTTCATCTTCAGAGAGAGATGCCATGTTGGCACTGCTATCCCGCTTGTCCACGAGTTTATAGACTCGCTTTATTTTTCCTACACATACTAGATCAGCCATTTTTTTCATGTACAGGACACAGTGTATATATCAAACAGTATTATATATCAGAGAAATATATTTTGATTCACTTCCCCGTTGGATATATATTGTCATTGCTGAGTGATTACCACTTCTTTCATGACTTGTTGTTGTTGATGTATTATGATCTTCTCCTTGATGGATGGACAGTGAGATGTCAGAGAATATCTCAGATGGGCCTGTTGACCAGGGAGACTTGATGAAATTTGGGTTTTATAGGGTTTCGGTGTCTTGGGACTGGTTTTTTATTGGTTTTTCCTTTCTTTGAAGGTCACACCGCACTAGGAATGGCTGCCTACGTACTCCCGGGTGGAGAGAGATCAGGTCATTCGTAGTTCAAATTTTGTGTTAGAGGTTTGAAAAGTGTTTCTTTTAAGTTTGGTTTGATGGGTTTTTAAATTTTTTATTTGGTTTGACCGCACCAGGATTGGTTGCCTACGTACTCCCGGGCGGAGGGAGATCAGGTCATTCGTAATTCGATCTTCTACTGAAAACCAAAACTGATTGGATTCGATCGATTCGCAGGACCAGGATGATGGTTGGCATGTGTTTTAGACATAGTACCTTTTTACAGTGTCTGAATTGATAAGATGGGGAAATTCGTTCCCATCCATCTCTTGCAATCTGATAGCTCCTCCTGTCAACACTTTTTTAACAATGAAAGAACCTTCCCAATTCGGCGCGAACTTTCCTTTGGCTTCATCTTGATTGGCCAGAACTTTCTTTAATACTAAGTCATTTTCTTTAAATTGCCGGATTCGAACTTTCTTGTTGTATGATCGAGTAATCCTTTATTGGTATAATTGCTCGTGGAAAATGGTTGTAGCCCTCTTCTCATCTATCAGAGACAGCTAGTGGTACCACTCTTGTAACCACTGGTCTTCCTCCATCTGAGTGTCTATTAAGACTCACAAGGACTCTTTTTCTACTTCTATGGGCAGTACTGCTTCCATGCCATAGACCAATGAATAGGGGGTAGCCCTAAAAGAGGTACGTATGGACAGTCCTGTACGCTAATGTTGGTCCGATTTAGATGACACAATTAACGCGCAAGTATAAGCGATCAACAAGTAATAAAGTAAAAGTACAGATATCATTCCCACGAGGAATTAACAGATAAAAGGTCACCAAATCAATAGTCCGTAATCATCTCGGTCTTATTTAAACGGGTGGTAAATAGATGGAATTAAAACTAAATTAAACTAGGCAAGGAATTAAAACATAAAATAACAAATCCTAGAGTCAAATTAGATAATGAAGAAAAGAGATTCCAATTTCCCCTAATGATTCGTCTAAGTCGACACACTTCCAATTAGGTCAAATTAATCATTAAAGTTGTTAGCCGAGAACACGAAAGTGAGAGAAGGCCATCTTTCGATGCACCTAATCCATATCACGTGCAATCCACAGATGATAGAACGCATGTGAACACCCACATTATCTAAACCCCTATATGTCTATGGTGTTTACAAATAAATAGGGTTTAAGGTCAAGTCCTCTATTGACTACGAGCGGCGCTTCGGTATATGTTTATCCTAAGCACAAATCATACGTCCAACGCCATGTGAACGTACAATTGCCCGCTACTACGATTAGATCTAAACCCACACTTCGTCTTTTAATCCCATGACTGGACATGACTCAATTAAGCAATGAAAGCATATATCGCAGTAGACAATCACCTAACAATCAAATAAGAACCACATGGAAGGTAAATCAACATCAACTACTCATTAGGTTTCAATGAAATCTCAAAATATAAACTAAGTCATAAATGACTCAAATATATTATCCACAAGTTGATTATACATTATCCGAATATACAATGATAACAAGGAGAGTTAAGAGATAGAGAATGCAAATCTTTGTTCTTTCTCCAAGCTTGGATCTTCAATGACAATCACTTGCTTCAATATTCAATACTAATCTAACCCTAGAATCTAACTAACTAACACTAATCTAATTTCTAACCTAATCTACTCCTAATCTAGATTAAACAAGAAATGAAAAGATAAGGAAAATGGAAAACTAGGGCTTGAACTCCCTAATGGAGATGCCGAACAAATGGGGCTTAAAACCCTTATATCATCTACCTCTGCCGATCTGCTAAGTGAAAGTCAAAGCCTGGCCAAAAATTAGACTGGCGCGGTCGTGCGAGGAATAGGCTTGGGTGGGGCGCGGCTGCGCGGGCAGGAAAGTTGGGCCTCTGGCTCTGGAGATTGGCGCGGGCTCGCGTGCCTGCTGCCTTAACACGGTGCGATCGCGCGGGCCTCTGATGCTGGTTTTTCTGCTACTTTTTGCTGTACTTGGCTTTGCCACTCCCATGCTTGGCAAGTGAACTCCTTTTTAGCCTCTTTGCAACATCACATCCCCATTTAGCCGTTTGACTTCATGCTTTGCCCAATCATGCCATCATCTTTTTTAACCTATTTCAGTGCGATGCCCCTTTTTGGCCATCTTAGGTCCTTTTACGCTCAATTTGCACCCGGAGAGTTCCTAAACATAAACACTGCAAACAATGGAAAAACAAATTAAAAGCACAGGATTACTCGAGTTTAAGCAACGAAATAAGCTGGTTACTATCCGAATAAGTGGTCACAAAACCACTTATTAAATACCCCCAAACTTAAACGTTGCTTGCCCTCAAGCAACCAAAATAAAACTAAACACAAGATGCAATGCAATATTTACAATGTGTGCAACCTAAACTACTATGAATGCGAATCCATGTCTCAGTCAGTATTGAACTTTTAAATCAATGCCTCAAAAAACCACAAGATAATCGAATAGATAAGCTACCCAAGACAAGGCCATAAGGTATATTCTTGAAAATTCGAAACTGTCAGCACTGATGTATTGTGCGTTGTGTGCCTAGCAACCATTATACATGATTTCAGATAAATAACTCACATACTATGCTTCTTAGGGGAAAAACAAGTTTCCAGTTAAGAAAAGCAGTAAATCATATAAGTTCTAACCAAGACTATGCATTACTAAAGCTAAGAGTTAACAAGGGTTTTCATTAAGCTTTTATTACTCACGAGGGCGTATTTGCACTTTCCCGTGTACACTATCGACCGTGCAATGCCTAGTTCTCTTAGGCTCTTCAATGATATCCATGTAGCGAGCTTTCGACCAACGACTCCCAAACCAGATGGCCTTAGGGCGCTGGGTGTAGAGACACCCCGAGGGCTTACTTACTCAAATATCAAAGGCCACAGAACTCGATGCAGCCGAAGTGTTTATTCTATTTTTTTCTTTTTTAATGCATTTTCTTTTCTTTTCTCTTTTCTTTTTCATAGGGGAGTGCGTCTTACGCTCCATCTCCCCAAATATCATGCAAAACCCCTATTTTCCCCCAAACTTATGCTTTTAACAGTCTTAGTTATTATCATATGAGAACTGAAACTCTTTCATTAAAACATAGATTTCCCACCAGAAGACAAGTATGTGAAAATTTAAACTTAGCATGTCATGATGGTTACTCTATTGTGCTAACTGGTTACACAGTATTTGATAGATAAAGATTTACATATATGACCATACAATCAACCTTAGGTCTCAAATCAGTTCAAAAATCAAGCGAATTTAATTTCTTCATAGGCCAAATACGTAACTCACCAACTGAAACTGGATTCATGCAAAATGTCCTAACACAGAATGCAAAAATTTTAAAATTTTTCCAAATTTTAACTATTTACAACCTACATGCACTAAATAACTGACACAACATGAAATAAACTAACTACATGCAAAAACAACACCAATACCCCCAAACTTAAACTGTTCAATGTCCTCATTGAAGGTAAAGGTAAAAAGAAAGGTACTCCCCTATTCGGCTTCTGATGCTGCATGAAATAAAGTGGCATCCTCTCAGAAGTTTCCCCGTTTCTCTCTGCTCTTGGTAAAATAAACCCCGCTCAACACTATACTCAATGAACCAACCCAACTCCATATCAATCTTGCTCTACTAGAGATCCCACACTCAATATCTCAATTGATCAGGTTGAGAGGATGAGGTGGATGAGAATTGGTACTTTGGATTGAGGAGATAGGAGGTTTTCAAAACTAAGGCTTGTAGTGGGGGGGGGAATTGAATGAGATGGAAGAGATGGGGGATTGCATTAAGGAACTTGAGGGTTTGGGATAAGAGGGACTGAGGCTTGGGTGCTGCTGATAATTGACATGAAGCGGTGCCCCCAAAAGCTGCCAGAATTTTCCTTAAGTCAGGCCCATTCTGTGAGAGGCGTTGCCGCGCGCCAGCTCAGGCTTATCCTGGCGCGGCCGCGCAGCATGCCAGATCCTGTTTTCTGCGGAATGTTTCTAGGCACAGAGGCTATGGCATTTGAACTTTGCTCCCAAGCAGCTTTTAACCTGAAATATACAGACAAAACTTATTAAGCCCTATTAAACCATCAAAAGTTAATACTTGATATTTACATCAAGAGAATTAAACATGGAAAGATATATGCATTTAAATTCCCAAAAATTCTCTAAGTGCGTATAGGCAATGCAAGTGCATCAAAAATATGCTATAAGCTTTTTAATCCCAAAAATTATACGCATTCATGCCTAAAACCAAAAATGTAAGCATGAGCTCCTAAATCTACGAGCATTAAAAAATAATTTTAAACTAAATATTAAACTAATAAGAATTAAGCAAAGGGGAGGGAATTGTGATAGAAAACAGGAAATGGAGAATTAAACAGGTAGAGAGAGAGAAATGATGGGGTGCCTCCCATCGAGCGCTTGATTTATAGTCCTCTAGCTGGACTGTGTCTGACCACTGCTATCCGACTCCCAGACGATATTGGAGAACCCCTCCATCCATCAAAATTTTTATATGCTTTTGGAGGCTTCCCAATAGAGGAGGACTCGGAATTAAACTACCTAGCACATGATATAAACAAGAATTCCCCGTACGAAAAGTAGGGGAGCTAGGCAATGGTCCCGTTGTGTATGTGAAATGATCTGGGCATGGAGGCATAGAACACACAACGGACTCTTCTTATATTCTCTTTTCTTCTGACCACCATGGTGTCGAGACTGCATAATCTCTCGTGTCATCGAGATCCGTCTCTGTGATGTGGCTACCAAGGGGGCAAGGGTGTGCAAGCTTGACTGGCTTGTTCCACTTAGGAGGAGGAGGCTCTTGGGGGATTGTCACTGTTAGTTCATACTGTTCCACATCCCCAATTATCTCCTCTATTTCCATTGCCTTCGGCTCGTCCAATTGCAATTGCACTTCGAAGTTTCCATCAGTCTCTGCATCCATGTCATAGCACCATGTATCCTGGGGATCATTACTCACGGCTTCAAACATCTGAGGCATTGGACTTTGACTATCTTGAGCTTCATTTACTTGCTCAATCACCTCCTCATTCCTTAACGCTATGCTAATTTGCTCTACCCAAGTCTGAAGATCCTCAATTGACTGCTCTTGTTTGACCAAGATCTCCTTTGTTGATGCTAAGGAATTCCCCCACATAATTTTCAATCCTTCCTTTTCAGTTTCAGTCTCGGGATCCATGTGCTGAGGCTCATTGGTGGGAGCATTGTGGATTAGGGCCATCTGATTCTGAAAATTTTGGCTCAATTCTTCTTGGCTCCTAAGCATCTCCTCTTGGCTTTCTAAGCTCCTATACCTGATGTCCATTGTAGACTGTTCTCCTTGTGAACATAGGGATTGATATGGGGGTTCTGGTGCATAAGTTGGGCTTGGCTCATCTTGTTCTTGATAGCTCACAGTATGGTTTTGCATCCCTTGTTCATCCTCTATCATCAAGGCCTTGCTAATCTGCTCTGCCCAGTTTTGAATATTCTTAAATGACTTTTGTTGCTCATTCAAGATGTCCTTTAGTGATATGTCACCTCCTTCTTCCAATCGTGCATTTTCTGTGTCACCCTCAAAATTATATTGAGGCTCATAAACTGAAGTCTAGAAGGTGCATTCTGAGGCGTATGCGGGATTTGGATCCCAATATTGGTCTTGATAGTAGTCTAATGAAGGGTGTGCTGAAGGGTTTGGGTGATACTCCCAATCTTGCTGATAATTGGTGTAAGGCTCACTGTAGGAGTACTCACCCCCATACTGCTCCTGTCCATAACTGATAGGCTCTTGATGGCTCATATAGCTCCCAGCACCATACTCATGAGAAATAACTGGCTCTCGACTCTGTTGGGCTGTAACACTATCCAGCTTCCTCGAGAGCTCCTCTAGCTGTGCTGAAAGTGTTGCAATTGGGTTGACGCCATCATTGTATCCTTCCCTTGGTTGCTCTTGCCTTGTACCATTCCATGGATAGAAATTTAAGTCCATTGTACCTGAGAAGAGAATAAAGGAAGAGAATTAAACAAAATAAAAAAAATGTTTAAATTAAAACTAATTTGATTTAAACTAATGTTGGCAAACAGTTATCTAATTAATTCCCCGACAACGGCGCCAAAAACTTGTTGGTCCAATTTAGATTACACAATTAACGCGCAAGTATACGCGGTCAACAAGTAATAAAGTGAAAGTACAGATATCGTTCCCACGAGGAATTAACAGATAAAAGATCGCCAAATCAATAGTCCGTAATCATCTCGGTCTTATTTAAACGGGTGGTAAATAGATGGAATTAAAAATAAATTAAACTAGACAAGGAATTAAAACATAAAATAACAAATCCTAGAGTCGAATTAGATAATGAAGATAAGAGATTACAATTTCCCCTAATGATTCGTCTAAGTCGACACACTTCCAATTAGGTCAAATTAATCTTTAAAGTTGTTAGCCGAGAACACGAAAGTGAGAGAAGGCCATCTTTCGATGCACCTAATCCATATCACGTGCAATCCACAGATGATAGAACGCACGTGAACACTCACATTATCTAAACCCCTATATGTCTATGGTGTTTAAAAATAAATAGGGTTTAAGTTCAAGTCCTCTATTGACTACGAGCGGCGCTTCGGTATATGTCTATCCTAAGCACAAATCATACGTCCAACGCCATGTGAACGTACAATCGCCAGCTACTACGATTAGATCTAAACCCACACTTCATCTTTCAATCCCATGTGGGTTATCATAATAACTGGACATGACTCAATCAAGCAATGAAAGCATATATCGCAGTAGACAATCACCTAACAATCAAATAAGAACCACATGGAATGTAAATCAACATCAACTACTCATTAGGTTCCTATGAAATCTCAAAATGTAAACTAAGTCATAAATGACTCAAATATATTATCCACAAGTTGATTATACATTATCCGAATATACAATGATAACAAGGAGAGTTAAGAGATAGAGAATGCAAATCTTTGTTCTTTCTCCAAGCTTGGATCTTCAATGACAATCACTTGCTTCAATCTTCAATACTAATCTAACCCTAGAATCTAACTAACTAACACTAATCTAATTTCTAACCTAATCTACTCCTAATCTAGATTAAACAAGAAATGAAAAGATAAGGAAAATGGAAAACTAGGGCTTGAACTCCCTAGTGGAGATGCCGAACAAATGGGGCTTAAAACCCTTATATCATCTGCCTCTGCCGATCAGCTAAGTGAAAGTCAAAGCTTGGCCAAAAATTAGACTGGCGCGGCTATGCGAGGAATAGGCTTGGGTGGGGCGCGGCCGCGCAGGAAGGAAAGTTGGGCCTCTGGCTTTGGAGATTGGCGCTGGCGCGCGTGCCTGCTGCCTTGATACGGCGCGGCCGCGCGGGCCTCTGATGCTGGTTTTTCTGCTGTTTTTTGCTGCACTTGGCTTTGCCACTCCCATGCTTGGCAAGTGAACTCCTTTTTAGCCTCTTTGCAACATCACATCCCCATTTGGCCGTTTGACTTCATGCTTTGCCCAATCATGACATCATCTCTTTTAACCTATTTTAGTGCGATACCCCTTTTTGGCCATCTTAGGTCTTTTACGCTTAATTTGCACCCGGAGAGTTCCTAAACATAAACACTGCAAACAAAGGAAAAACAAATTAAAAGCACAGGATTACTCGAGTTTAAGCAACGAAACAAGCTGGTTATTATCCGAATAAGTGGTCACAAAACCACTTATTGGCTAACAGAGTCAGAGGCAACAGGTCAGGCCATCCTTTGTGATTGGCGAACATTTTCTACATAATCTTCTTGATGTTCTTATTGGCTACTTCGACAGCACCATTCATCTTTGGCCTGTAGATGACGGAGTTGAGATGCTTGATATGAAATTTGCTGCACAAATCTCTCATCATTTGATTGCTTAGGTTCTTGGCATTGTCTGAGACGATCACCTTCGGCTGTCTGTATCGATAGACAACATTGTTTCTGATGAAACCAATGATTACCTCCTTGGTGACTTTGGGAAAAGAGGCCGCTTTAACCCACTTGGTGAAATAATCAATCATGGTGAAGATGAATCAATGTTCGTTGCTGGCTTTAGTTTCTATCGGCCAAATCACATCCATTCCCCACATAGGAGAAAGGCCATGGCGAACTCATATTGTGTAGTTTGTTTGGAGGAGCGTGAATGGCATTTTCGTGGACTTGGCATTGGTAGCATCTCCTGACGTGATCGTCACAGTCAGCTTTGAGAGAGATCCAGTAATGCCCTATTCTTAATATCTTCTTGGCCAGCAGATGATCGCTCATGTGTGGACCATAGACTCCACCGTGGACTTCATCCATCAATCTCTGGGCTTGCTCTTTATCAAGGCATCTTAGATGACCTTTTCCATCATCCCTTTTATAAAGTGTATCTCCGTTCAGTTAGAACTTCATAGCCATCTTGTGAATATGCTTTTGTTCGGCTTGGCTTTCCCCAACGGGTGTAGATCCATCTCAGAGATATTCCTTGATGTCTTGATACCAAGGCTGATTGATAGGAGGTATTTCATCTGATACTTCTCCAATGTAATTCTCATATATTGGGGCCTTTCAGTTTGTGAATTTGAGGTCGGGAATTCCCTTCCTACCAGATATATGGACCAGGGAAGCCAAAGTTGCCAATGCATCCAAAAAGTCGTTCCTTCCTCAAGGGATGTGGATGAAGGTTATCTCTTCAAAATCCATGGATATGTTGATGACCTGCCGGTGATAGGGTAGCAAATGCAATTCTTTAGTGTGATATGCCCCGGTGGTTTATCTGATAACCAACTCAGAATCTCCAAAGACTAATAGGCACTGGATACCCATGGACTGGGCTAGCTTCAACCCCATTATGCAGCCTTCATACTCAGCCGTGTTGTTGGTGTTGTCAAACTGCAGTTTTGTAGCCATAGGATACTGTTCTCCTGTACAAGAGACATAGACTGCCCCAGCTCCGGCACCTTTCATGTTTACTGCTCCATTGAAATACATTTTCCAAGGTTAGAATATTTCTCCTGAGGTATTTGTTGAATTGTCATGATTCCGTCATCTAGGAAATATCCAAATGTAAAGTATTAACTGCCATTTGGATAATCGATAATTTAACACTGGTTTGCTAAACACGTACTTCAGTGGATCCATGCGGGATATGAGATAGGTCGTGTGCCATGCAAATAGTGTTGTAGCCTCATGGAGGCCATGCTAACGTAAAATATGTCTTCTCAATTAGGGTGTATTTCTGCTCGCCACTGCTGAATCTTTTGCTGATGTAGTAGATAGCTTTCTCCTTGCTACTATCATCTTTCTGTCCCATCATACAGCCCATTGCGTTGGCATTGATGGACAAGTACATAAACAGGGGAACTTCATCCCTCGAGGGCACCAAGACAGGCGCTTCGATTAACTGCTTTTTGATGGCAAGGAAAGCTTTTTGGCGATCCTCATTCCATTTCGTGGAGGAATTCTTCCTTAGTAGCTTAAAGATGGGTTCACACGTAGCCGTGAGCTGAGAAATGAACCGGCTTATGAAATTGATTCTCCCCAAGAACCCGCATATTTCCTTCTCTATTCGGGGTATAGGCATCTCCGTGATGGCTCTAATCTTGGCGGGATCCAGCTCAATGCCTCTACTGCTTACCTGAAATCCCAACAACTTGGCCGATTTGACGCCTACATTTGGCTGGATTCAGCTTGAGGTTGTACTTACGCAACATGTTGAATAGCCTTTTGAGATGGCTAATGTGATCGTCCTCCTTCCGGGATTTGACAATGATGTCATCCACATAAACCTCTATCTCCTTGTGCATCATGTCATGAAACAGGGCCATCATGGCTGGCTGATACGTGGCACCAGCATTGATGAGGCCGAAGGATAAATGTCTATAACAGAAGGTTCCCAGGGAGTGATGAAGGTTGTCTTCTCCCTGTCCTCTTCAGCGACCATGATTTGATGGTAACCAGCAAAGCAATCCATAAAAGAATATATATCGTACTCCGCCGTATTATCTATCAGGATGTGGATGAAAGGTACCAGGAAATTGTTTTTGAGACAAGCTTTGTTCAAATCCCTATAATCCACACATACTCGTACCTTCCCTCCGGGCTTAGGCACAGGAACTATGTTTGACAGCCACTCCAGGTATGTTGATACCATGATGATGCTGTCTTTGAACTGTTTGACAACCTCTTCTTTAACTTTCAGACTCCATTCGGGTTTCAATCGCCTGAGTTTCTGCTTTACTGGCTTGAATCCATTTTTGATGGGGAGTCGATGGATGACAATGTCAGTAGACAACCCAATCATGTCTTCATACGACCATGCAAACACATCCTGGAACTGAGTTAGGATTTTAATCAGGTTGGTTCTTTGGTTTTGGGCGAGGTCTAGGCCTATTTGGATCTCTTTGAGGTTTTCTGAGGTTCCGATATTGACATTGGTGGTTTGATCAAGGTTTGGTTTGGGTTTGTCTTCAATCCATTCTTTGATCTCCTCGGGCACCTCACAGTCATCTACCTCCTCCTGATCAATCTCCATCAAGTCGAAGTTCAGTTCTGCATCAAAGTTATAGTCACTGTGCCAGGTTGGCATCTCATCAACAGGGACAAACAAATCCAGTTCTAGAGTCCTGAAAACAAAATGCTTTTGCTTTAATATATGAAACTGTTTAAATATACAAAGCATTTAGCAAAGCATGACAAAAGTTACTTCTATAGCTGTACAACAAAATAAGCAGTAAATGAAACCATGTTTAAGGGCAGATGGACTTTCTGCCCATTTACCCTTTTTGAATGAGGCACGGGAGACTGCTCCAATTGTCCAAGGTTAGATTCTCATGAATAGGGAGGATAAAGGAGTTGTGCTCATCTGTCTCATCTCTAATGACGACTGAAACATCCTCCAGAGCAAGGCTGGGATTCTTCTTTGAAGTGTCATCCTTCCCCTGCTTGATGTGAGGAATTCTGATCTGATCTTCTTCATCACTATCTGGGATATCATCATCCATACTCTCGTAGTGCATCATACAGTACATGTTAGCAAATGGGTCTCGTCCTTCGTACAGGAACTTTTCTTTTCCCTTTTTGCTATCCCCCTCAGGCTTTGGGGTTTTTCTCTCACTGATTGGTTTGATTGGAGGGAATAACATGGCTGACACAACAGCAGGAATCTTCCTCATTGGCTTCATAAATCCGGCATCGGTGAGGTTTAGCAGTAGTATAGTGGAAGCAGAAACCTTCGAATGCTTATGTGGATTCTGACGGTTTGACCCGGGTGAATAGCCCAATCTGGCCTTCCCTGATTGGCTCGGGATTTGCACCAAACTTTTGATTCCTTGCTGATTTTTTCCTAACCCTTCTCCAAAGCGGAAACCCAAAGATACCATCTCCTGACCCACCGTCATTACTTCGGGGGAAAACCTTTGGTTTCAGAACTGGTGCCCCAATAGGTAGGTACTGAATATTGCTCACCTCTAATGCTTGAAAACTTGCAGGTTCAACCCCTTCATCTAGACTGATCACTGGCATGTCTCCCTGTATGCAGGTAGGGTATTCTGGTTCGGCATTTACCGTAATTAGGTTGCCATTGAGAATATACTTGAGCTGCTGATGGAGGGTGGATGGAAGTACCCCTGCCATATGGATCCACGGCCTTCCCAACAACAAATTATATCTGGTGGTAATGTTTAGTACCTGGAAGGATACATAGAAAGTGTGTGGACAGATCTCCAGTGGAAGCTCAATCTCTCCCACAGCCTCTCGGCGAGACCCATCGAAAGCCCGGATAACCACATGATTGGCACGTATCCGATTTGGGTTGATCTTTATTCTTTCCAGGGTGTCGTAGGGACAGATGTCGACGTCGGGAAAAATTCCGCGGGTCGGGTCACAACCCAGATCTCTCTCTCTTCCTATGTTGTCTCTACCTTTACTCTTTTTATTTGCGAAAAAGGTTTTGAAAGGTTTTTTTAGAAAAAGGCCAACATGTATCATGTCGACTATTTGAACATTTTACAGAGTTACCGGTTGGTAGATTTGAAATGGTTATACCAACTCAACCGAGTTTTGTTTAAAAGAGGCCCAATTGCTGGACACTGTCGAAACTTGATCTTTGAAAATAAAGTTTGAGTTCGGGGGCTTGGTTAAGTGTGGAGAAGGTGTTAGGCACCCCACAACTCCCTTGTAAACACGGTACCGCATCTTTTCAATATTTCCCTTTTAAATCTGCAATATGTGTGTGAATGCTGGAAGAAAATTGGGCCTATGTTTGATTGAGAGCATGTCTATACATCGTTGAACCTATATATAAAGGGGTTGATTGGATTTGCAAAAAGTCTTTGATTTGATTTGCAAAAGTGTTTGATTTGATTTGCAAAATCTTCTTTTTTTTGAAAAGATTATTGAATGATGTTTTGAAAGAAGTTTTTCAAACCCTTACCCTAACATAGGAATTGAAGCATATCGATACTTCAGTTTTATCTTTTCAGCCTTAAGCCTCAATTTGAATGGTGATTGTCGGGCTGCGAAGCATCCTCGACCACAACATATATACAAATGTTGGTCTCCTCATGGGCATGATAGCCATCAGAGGGACTCTAACACGATAAACCATATTTTCACTATGTTGAGACCTTAAATCCGAATAACCGTTTTAAGGTCTTTTGTATGTACATTTTTACAGAAAAACTGGCAGGGTACATTTGTAAAGTGGAGTTTGTCCATCGTGTGAATCAGATTATGATCAGTTTGATCATGAATCCCATAATTTCTAGGCACACATAGGGTGGCCAATAAACCTGCACAGCTCAAATTTGTACAGAAATATATCCCAATATCGCCAAAACTAAGAATTTATCAGTAAATCCTAGCTCGCACATGGTCGAAGGATCTCGTTCCCACTAGATAGCGATCTAAGGGCCGCGAGGTAGCTTTTATAACTGAAACTAAAAAATGCTAGATTTAAATAAATCTTAGCCATTCTAGCTTTCCGGTTCCGTCTAGACCTATTTTGAACCATTTGAAAGCTAGAGTTGGCGAGATTAAAATAAATCTAGTTCGCCCGCAGAAATGTCAGTGTTGATTCATATCAAATGAATATTTAAAGCAATAATTTAATAGAAATGAGTAAAGCAATATATATATATATATAATTATATATACGAAAGCTGTAAAGGGCGATGGGTTTTCACGCCGGTGCCTGGACTAGAATGTAATATATATATATATATATATATATATATATATATATATATATATATATATTTATAAAAAGTTGTATAAAAGCCACAGAATGATCCAGGCTGGACAGAATGTAAATATATATAGAAAAGCAGTAAAGGGCGGTAGGTTTTCACTCCGAGGCCCAGACGGAAATATAAATATAGATAGAAACGTAGTCAACCAAAACTGGGAAGATAACCCAGTGTGGTGAATGTTGCGTATATATGCATATATATATAAAAGCAGTAAAAATGCCACAGAATGATCCAGGGCGAACTGGAATGTAAATATATATATATATAGACCGAAAAGTAGTCAACCAAGACTGGGAAGATAACCCAGTGTGGTGAATGTTGCTTATATATAAATATATATATATATATATAAGCAGTAAAAAGGTCACAGAATGATCCAGGCCGAACTGGAATGTAAATATATATATATATATATATATAGACAGAAAAGTAGTCAACCAAGACTGGAAAGATAATCCAGTGTGGTAAATGTTGCTTATATATACATATATATATATATATATATATAAACAGTAAACTACCGCGAATTTGACATCCAGGATTGACAGAATTGAAAAGTTAGTATTTATACAGTTAAATATGTACAAAAAAAAAAAGCCAAACCCGGACTGGAAAGATAACCCAGTTCGGCGAAGTTGCTCAACACGATGATGCAAGTATATCAAAGTTGCTGGAAGCGACGGATCGTCAATCCGAGTTGTAAAAATGCCAGAAAATGCGTTTAGGTACTAAAATGTACCAAAGTTAACAAAAACGGCCACGGAACTGAGTTTCGGGCATATTTAAAAAACAAAACTTGATATGCAAGTGTATAAAAGTGCAAAGAAATAATAATAACTTTCTGATCGTAAAAATACTCACAATGGACTGCTACACGAGCTTTTTACCGAATCGTAGGCTTTAAACGTCCAAATCTACAAGTTATTTTCTGATATGTGGTAGTATGTGGGTATATCTATGTGTTAGAGTGAAATAATTTGGGTTTGGAAGACAAGAAAATGGCTGAAAAACCAAACGGACAGGGGTTCAGAGCGTTTCTGAATTCTTGAAATGAGATGGGGTGAGCTCATATATATAGACCAGGGAGCCTCCACTCTACCTGCTGCTGCCACAGGTAGAGGTGCGGCTCCATGTGGCATGGGTTCTGCGACAGGTTCCATCATCTCGAAGTACGTGCACTCCGAGCAACGCGAGGTCGAAGTCGAAACTTTCTAACTTTTGATCGGAGCATCCGTTTGAGGCGTGCTATACCTTTCCAGAAAGCCCTCACCGAGAGTGTCACAATGACATGGGATAAAACATTTTTTGGGTCCAACAAGATGGGTTCATAACCAGGTCTTCGATTCCCCGCAGTTTGTCCGTTGAGCTGTCTTGCGCTGTTTGCACTCGGGAACATTGGTATGGTTCGTTCTGACCTTGTTGGCATCAATTTGGCTTGATTTTTACCAAATTGGCTTAGATTTGGTAAAATAACTATTTTGCCCCTCCCGGGATTGCCCTTAGTGTCGGCATGGCCTTCGGCTGACTTCCTAAGGTTGTTTCCAAAACTTAGATCACATTCGAGTCTGTTTGTCCTCAGTGTTGTCTCTGAGGCTGACTTGGTTGCTCCAAGTTTTCCTCCAGAGATGTTGTGATGCTTCAGTATTGGTTCTGAAGTTGACCTGACCTCCCGGGTTGAGACCGGGGCTGACTTATACCTCCCGGTTTGAGACCGAGGCTGATCTGCACCTCCCTGGTTGAGATTGGGGCTGACCTGTACTTCCCAGGTTAAGACCGGAGCCGACTTGTACCTCCTGGGTTAAGATCGGGGCTGACCTGTACTTCCCGGGTTAAGACCGGGTTTGACCTGTACCTCCCGGGTTGAGACCGGGGCTGACATATACTTCTCGGGTTAAGATCGGGGCTGACTTGTACCTCCCGGGCTGAGATTGGGGCTGACATGTACCTCCTGGGTTGAGGTCGGGGCTGACCTGTACTTCTCAGGTTGAGACCGGGGCTGACCTGTACTTCCCAGGTTGAGACCGGGGCTGACCTGTACTTTTTGAGTTGAGAACGGGGCTGACCTGTACCTCCTGGGTTGAGATTGTGGCTGACCTATATCTCCCGAATTGAGACTAGGGCTGACCTGTACTTCCTGGGTTGAGACCGGAGCTGACCTGTACCTCCCGGGTTGAGATCGGGGCTGACCTGTACCTCCCAGGTTGAGACCAGGGCTGACCTGTACCTCTCGAGTTGAGACCGGGGCTGACCTGTCCCTCTCGGGTTGAGACCGGGGCTGATCTGTACCTCCCGGGTTGAGACCAGGGCTGACCTGTACTTCCCGGGTTGAAACCGGGGCTGACCTGTACTTCCTAGTTTGAGACCGGGGCTGACCTGTACTTCACGAGTTGAGACCGGGGCAGACCTGTACCTCCCGGGTTAAGACCGGGGCTGACCTGTACCTCCTGGGTTGAGATCGAGATTGACCTGTACTTCCCGGGTTGAGACCGGGGCTGACCTGTACCTCCCAGGTTGAGATCGGGGCTAATATGTACCTCCCGGGTTGAGACCGGGGCTGACATGTTCCTCCCGAGTTGAGACCGGGGCTAACCTATACCTCTCGGGTTGAGACCGGGGCTGATCTGATGGCCCGGTATTGAGACTGGGATTGATTTGACGGCCCAGTATTGAGATCGGGGTTGATTTGATGTCCCGGTATTGAGACCGGGGTTGATTTAACGGCCCGATATTGAGACCAGGGTTGATTTGATTGCCCGGTATTAAGATCGGGGTTGAACTGATGGCCCGGTATTGAGATTGGGTTAATTTGATTGCCCGGTATTGAGATCGGAGTTGATCTGGTGAACCGGTATTGAGATCGGGGTTGATTTGATGACCCGATATTGAGACCGGGGTTTAACTGATGGCCCGGTATTGAAACCGCGGTTGATTTGATGACCTGGTATTGAGACTGGGGTTGATTTGATTTCCCGGTATTGAGATCGGGGTTAAACTGATGGCCAAGTATTGAGACCGGGGTTGATTTGATGGCCCGGTATTGAGATCGGGGTTTTGACAGCCCGATATTGAGACCGGGGTTGATTTGACAGCCCGATATTAAGACCGGGGTTGATTTGACGACCCAGTATTGAGACCAGGCTTGAACTGATTGCCCGATATTGAGACCGGGGTTGATTTGATGGCTCGGTATTGAGATCGGAGTTGATTTGGTGACCCGATATTAAGACCGGGGTTTAACTGATGGCCTGAAATTGAGATTGGGGTTGAACTGATGGCCCGGTATTAAGAGCAGGGTTGATTTGATAGCCCGGTGTTGAGATCGGGGTAGATTTGACGGCCCAGTATTGAGACTGGGGTTGAACTGATGGCCCGGTATTGAGATCAGGGTTGATTTGATGGCCCGGTATTGAGACTGGGGTTGAACTGATGCCCTGGTATTGAGACCGGGGTTGATTTGATGACCCGATTTTGAGATCGGGGTTGATTTAAAAATACAGTCTTGCCCTTCAATAGTGTTAGTACTAGGAAAAGGAAATTTCGAGTGTCTACAGATGCCCCTCTTTATCATATTCATGAATTATAATGAAATTGACAGGATAAAGATTAGTAGACACGGGAAATGTAAATAGGAGGCAATGCATGGCATGATATGCGATGAATGTTAGATACCTTCAAGGGGGTAGGGTTATCACTGATTGGTTACGTTAGTTTCTGCCGGGGATAACGTTTCCCGTGATAACCCTTGTGGCAACACTGTCAGACGATTAATGGTAGGATAACCACTAATAGGTTATCAAAGTTAGGCTACCACAGATTGTTCTTATCTCTTTCTGGTGGGGATGTCACTAATAGGCTATCGTGAACTGTTTTCATCACTTTCTATTGGGGATGACGTTACTCAAGATAGCCTAGGTGAGTTCTTGGTTTGAGACCGAGGATTCTCCCTCATTCATCAATATTCTTTATTGGAGCATATTTCCTTTCGATGGATGTCGTTTGTATATTTCTGAAGGCGGTCCTCCGCTGGTGACATATCTTTTGTTGCAGATTTACCTCAGTGGGCTTTTCTGATGCTTATCCTGACGATAATTTACACCGATAGTTGGCAACAGGGTTTGAATCACCAATCCTTCTTGGTGCTCCCTTTGAGGATGTGTATAACAGATTCCATCATCAGGGATGGATTATTATATTGCTTCCGTCACCAGATCTCTTTTGATACTTCGTTGGGCTTGAGCCAACGGCTGAACTGTCTCAGTCTGTATCCGACACTTCACTAGGGTTGAGCCAACGGCTGAACTTTCTCAGATTTTACCTGACGCTTCGCTGGGGTTGTGTCAATGGCTGAACTATCATCGGTCTGTACCCGACTCTTCGCTGGGGTTGTGCCAATGACTAAACTGTCTCGGTTTGTACCCGACGCTTCGCTGGGGTTGAGCCAATGACTGAACTATCTCGGTCTATACCCGATGCTTCGCTGGGGTTGAGCCAATGGCTGAACTGTTTCGGTCTGTACCCAAAGCTTCACTGGGGTTGTGCCAACGGCTGATACTTCGTTGGGATTGAGCCAACGGCTAAACTGTCATCAGTCTATACCCAATGCTTCGTTGGGGTTGTGCCAACGGCTGAACTATCTCGGTCTGTACCAGACGCTTCGCTGGGGTGGATCCAACCACTGAACTGTCTCAGTCTGTACTCGACGCTTCGCTGGGGTTGAGCCAACGGCTGAACTGTCTCGGTCTGTACCCGACACTTCGTTGGGGTTGTGCCAATGGCTGAACTGTCTCGGTCTATACCTGACGCTTCACTGGGGTTGAGCCAACGGCTGAACTGTCATCGGTCAATACCCGACGCTTCGCTGGGGTTGTGCCAACGGCTAAACTATCTCGGTCTGTACCCGAAGCTTCACTAGGGTTGATCCAACGGCTGAACTGTCATCGGTCAGTACCCGACACTTCGTTGGGGTTGAGCCAACGGCTGAACTCTCTTGGTCTGTACACAACGCTTCGCTGGGGTTGTGGCAATGGCTAAAATGTCTCGGTCTGTACCCGATGCTTCGCTGGGGTTGAGCCAACTGCTGAACTGTCTTCGGTCAGTACCCGACGCTTTGAAAGTGGCAGTTTTTCGCAGTTTTGCGTAGTTTTTTGGCAGTTTTGTAGTATGCTTCATTATTGATCCCCAGACATTACTTTGGGATGAATACCAAGGGTTTTCAGGAAGTTCCCATTTCTTTCAGGATTATATTGCCTAAACGCAGGATTTCAGGACAAATCGCTCAATCGCGTAGCGATTTTTTCTCAGATTTGACTTCTTAGCTCATATAAACTCCGTTTTAACTCGAACTGAACCGAGCCAGAGGGAGTGGGGCCCACCTTGGGGAGCCACAAGTAGAGGTGCGGCAGCCACAGGTGGGCCCGCTTCTACCTGTGGCTTTATATTGGCTGTGGAAATTCATTTGAAATCAATTTTATTTCGAGTTTCAAACTGAATCCGATTTTCTTTTTCAGATCTACGAAGTTCAAGCAGCCTTTTTCTGATTCCGTCATCTCCTACGCGTTCAGCGTATCACAGGTAACGTTTTACGTCCTTCTTTCGCAAGTTTTGAGTGTTAAAAGCATGTAAACCACGTAGGGTGCTTTCAGACGTAATGTATGAAAAATGTATGCCTATATGACCTGCAAAAAAAATTTTGACTTCATATGTATGCATATCTTACTGTAATGCAGGTTTGGATGTAAGAAAATTCAATTTCTGAGACAGTCATATTTTGCTCTTTTTGATCAGTTTACTCATCCTTTTTTAGGCCTGGCGAGCCTGGATTTTCAACTAAAAAATGTCCATGGTAATTTGGCTACCATGTGAAGTTTATTTTTGATTTTATTTCATAAATATGAACTATTCCTATTTTTGGGAAGGTGTGCTACTGAATGGCCATCTAAACATGCCTGTGTGCATGCGAACAGTCCATTTTACAAACGAGACTCTGGCAAAAAAATTTCAAAAGCCCGAGCATTTAATAAACATGCAATTTTGACTCTACTGGGGATTTTTGGCTGTCCCATGCACATTTTTATGATTTAATTTTTGAAAAACATGCAGTTTTGACTATACGGGGGATTTTTGACTGACCCATGCATGTTTTAGGACTTAGGAATGCATAAAAACTTATTTAAATTAATAAGCCACAGGTTTTAGGCTTACCACACCCATTCTGAGGTGATTTGGAGATTTTGTCCAAGTGATGGACCGAGATAGACTCGGCAGTGCTAGCAGGGTAGTTTCAGGGGTTAAAAGGAGGCGAGCTTCCAATGTTCCTCAGCCACGTCTAGCTCGGTCGCCTTGCAGATTAGCAGAGTCGGTGATCCGTCTAGCCCAGGATGAGCAGCCGATTGATATTGATGATGAGCAGGCTCCTTTTGCTGCTCCTGTCCTGGCTCAGGCCCCACCTGCGGAGCTTCCTGACATTGTTGTACCGACCCAGGAGTTGCTAGGAGACTTGAGTTGTCATCCCTCGCGGTTTCTCCATGCCAATGAGGTGACTTAAAGTTTTCTTCTTTCTGGATTCTCTTTCTTTCTTTTGCCATTCTCGGGGCACAGGTTTTTGACATTGGTTGGCTTTTAATGCAGGTTTCTGGCTTCACGCAGCCTTGAGGAAACTGGTTTAATGTGCATTCCCTATATCATACTCTACACTATGACTACAGGGACATTGTTGAAGACTGAGGGTTTCAGACCTTCTTCTCTATTCTTCCCCACCGGTGCCCCTGGGGGTATATGAGGGCTTTGTCTGAGCGCTGGTTCCACCGAACTCAGTCCCTTCATTTGTTGGACTGTGAGGTGATGATGACCCCTATAGACTGGAGGTTCATCACTGACATTGAGTTCGAGGGTGAGCCAGTGCCTATCATGACTGACATCACACCTACTGTCGTTCGGTCCCTGCTGGGAGTTCCTGCTATAGCGATCAAGGGTCGAACGGTCCGATCTGGTCCCTTTATTATAGATGCCCAAAGTGGGGTTTTACTTGAGCCTCTGCCTGATGATCAGAGGGTTAGGGATTACATCTTGAGGAGATTGTTTCTGGTGATCATCAGGGGTTATTTTGTGGCAGACAACTCATCGACTGTGTCCTTCGCCCTGGTCAGTGCTACCCGATATGTAGAGCGCCTAAGTGACTTTGATTGGGGTTCCTACACCTTTGCTTATTTTTTCTGGGACATGCGTATGCTCTCGGAGGGTTTGACAGAGGCTTGGTTAGGGTTCTACCCATTTCTGCTAGTGAGTACATCTTTCTTGTACCTTTTTAATTTTTGTATTTATATTTGTCAGTCTTGGTCACTGGGGACTTTTGATATTTACATGGCCAATTTTGGGCGTATGAGAGGCTTTCTTGCCTACAGCCCACCACTGCTTTAGGTCTGGAGACCTATCCTCGGGGATGGCATTGGCATCACTCCACTCTAACGGAGATCCCTGTTGCTGAGGGCTTTACTCACTCTCGCTTGCAATTAGAGCTTTTAACAGCCGGAGCAATCTCTTGGATCCCATATAACTCTGAGTTTTTGACTGTTAGATTTGAGGGAGGCTTCCCCACTGGTCGAGAGTTTGCACTGTCGACCCGCATAGTCCCGTTTTTGACAGAGGGAGGCTGGGAGCTCTATCTACGAAAGTGTGCCATCCGGAGTATCATGGGTCAGATCTGTATTCCCATTATTTCTCCTTCTGGGCATCATTAGCCATTGTTTCAACCACTGACAGATATCCCTATGGAGGACGTAGACGGCTTTGCCCTATCAGAGGGCCCTTACAGCCAGGAGGCATTTAGTAGTTGGTGGATCCCTCGTACGGTTGGAGCTCACACTCGTGCTACCCAGTTTATGGCAGACATGGTGTCTGGGTCTGTGATGATGACAGACTGGATAGCTTGCCTCAGGGAGCCGACTCTTTTGGACCAGATCACAGACCTGACCCAGCAGTTGGAGAGAGCTCATTTGTTCATCCGGCATCTTGGCCGAGATCTGCCAGAGACGTCTTCTTTTTAACCCATCCAGCTCAGGAGCGAGCCCCTCTTTAGGTCCATTTTCCAGCAATTTTGCAGGGGCTAATCCTCCCTTATACAACCCAGACATGCCTGATGACTGTGACTTTGTGTCCACGGAGGAGATGGAGCAGGTTAACCACCTGAGCGTAGATGTTTTGGGTCTTTTTGGATAGCTATTGTAGCTATATCTTTTGGTCGACCACTATTTTGGCTGTTGGGCGACTATGCCCCATTTTGATAGACCACTGTTAGTAGTTGGGTGGTGGTAACCCATATCCCTGTACTTTTTATTTTGCTTAGTATTTATCAGATAGGGATGATGCTTGTAGTTGATAGTTTATTGTAGATATGCATGATATTTCTTATCTATCGCATCATATTTATCATTGTCATTATGCATGTATTATGTTATGTGTATGCATTTAGACAGATGAGTTCAGATTTGACCCCTGGATGGTCTTATGATACGATGATACAGATGTCGTCATCTACCATTAGCCGTATCGAGCACTTGCCACCATCTGAGGTGGCATCATCCTTGAGACCGTGGTACGACAGTCTGCCCTTCCCAGCCAGAGGGACAATGGATCATATGCTGGGGCATTCATTGGCCCTAGTAGACTTTTAGGTGCCATACGGGTTCGTAGATGGCATCTTATCCTGTTAGATACCCGATAGACAGGTCTTTCACTTTGGGCATCATGAGTTGACTCCGACCCTTACTGGCTTAGCTTTAGAGGTGCCATGCGCTCGTATGGCGACCAGTGATATAAGGAGACCGTTTATACGGATGTTAGGTCTTCGCTAGAGCGTAGTTATGGATGAGATCATCTCTGGACGTGTGATCTCCATCGAATTTTTGATCGATCGATTTGGTGAGATCGACATTTACGATCGACATGCAGAAGATTTTATTGTATAGACAGAGGCGTGGCATTTGGCCAGGATAGACGTTTTGCTGATGTGTATCGTATCCTACGTCTATATGCCGCTACACTTGGACCATTTGGATGTGGGGTTGATAGTTGTGGTTCGGGCCCTTAAGCAGGGTAGCACCATTATTCGATGATATTGGCCGAGACGCTGAGGTCAGCCACCCACTGTATTACCCACCCGGAGGGGTTTCTCAGAGGCAGTTCGGTCTTGTTGTATGTATGGCTCATGTCCCATATTAGACCAATTGGATTTTTCAGATATCATGGGTATTGTTTCTCCCATGATATAGCTATGTCCTACTCCTTTTAGCCCGCGAAGTGTACCGACGCAGAGATATGGTCAGCATTTCTGTCTGATATTGTGCATCCATTCTTGATTCTGCTGTGCGCAGGGCTAGTCTCCCCATATAGCTTCATAACCCATGCACCTGATATAGACTACTTGCCCCTAGCGGGATTGAGGGGAGTGACTACTTACCATCCTCTGGCTGTTATGGGCCAGTTTGATCAGTTTCAGAGCCTGCATCCGTTTGAGGGGGCTGCTGATCAAAGGATGTCAGCTTTGTCTATGTTATCTGCTGATTTGATCTGAGTGTATGAGTGTTGGACTCACAGAGAGAGGGCTGATTTCTCCAATAGCTATCCAGATCGTTCTCCGGAGTACTCAGCATGGTTGGAGGCTGATATAGCATCAGTTGCATTCATCCAGTCAGCTCCTATAGTGGATTCAGACGAGGAGGAACCTATGGAGGATCCTGAGTCTCTTACTGAGGATGAACTTTTTATGGGTTTAACAGCAGCACTAGTTAGTGACCCGTCGAACATTCTTGTCGAGACAGATCCCGCTTTGGCAGACTCACTAGCCCGGATGACCTTTGAAAGGGATCAAGCTGATGTTGACCTCCTTGTCTGGCAGAGATATAGCTTTGGCGGAGAGAGATGCGGCTCGAGCCACTCAGGATGCAGAATTAATTGAGCGAGAGAAGATTTGATCTGCCAGAGATGCAACTTTTGTAGAGAGAGATGATATCCACTCGGCCAGAGATGAAGCCTTTGTTGAGATCGAGGAGACTTTGATTGCTAGGGATGCAGCTTTTGTGGAGAGGGACGAGGCCATAGCTTCACGGGATTTCCACATTACCGACAGTACTGCTCTCCGATCTTATACTCATGATCTGGTTGTTGAGACGAGTGCATACATTAATGATCACAGTGCCACACTGCAAATGACTATAGAGGTTTTGAGCCTTATGGAGGCTGAGGGTATTGCACTTGCAGCTGCTCCTCCATCTGCAGCGAGAGATTCCATGATGGCACTGTTGGCCCGCTTATCCATGGGTCCATAGACTAACTTTATTTTTCCTACACATACTAGATCAGCTATTTTTGTCATGTACAGGATACTATGTATATATCAAACAATATTATATATCAGAGAAATATATTTTGATTCACTTCCCAGTTTGGATATGTATTGTCATTGCTGAGTGATTACCACTTCTTTTATGACTTGCTGTTGTTGATATATCTTGAGCTTCTTCTTGATGGACTGACAGTTGAGATGTTAGAGAGTATATTAGAGGGGCCTGTTGACTAGGGAGGCTTGAACGAACTTAGCTTTTATATAATTTTGGTGTCTTGGGACTGGTTTTTATTTGGTTTTTGTTTTTTTCTTGAAGGTCAAACTGCACCGTAAATGGCTGCCTACGTACTCCCCGGTGTAGGGAGATTAGGTCATTCGTAGTTTAATTTTTGTGTGAGAGAGGTTTGAAAAGTATTTATCTTGTGTTTTGAGTTTGGTTTGATGAGTTTTTGAATTTTTTGTTTGGTTTGACCGCACCAGAAATGGCTGCTTACGTACTCCCAGGTGGAGGAAGATCAGGTCATTCGTAGTTCCGGCTTCTAGCGAAAATTGAACCTGATTTGATTTATAGGACCCGGATGCGGGTATGCATACAATTCAGACATAGTACCTTTTTATGGTGTCTGAGTTGATGAGTTGGGGAAATTCGGTCCCGTCCATCTCTTGTAGTCTGATAGCTCCTTCTGTCAACACTTCCTTGACAATGAAAGGGCCTTCCCAATTTGGGGCGAACTTTCCGTTGGCTTCATCTTGATTGGCCAAAACTTTCTTCAGCACCAAGTCATTTTCTTTGAATTGCCGTATTCGGACTTTCTTGTTGTAAATCGAGCAATTCTTTGCTGATATAACTGCCTGTGGAAAATGGTTGTAGCCCTCTTTTAATCTATCAAGGACAATTGGTGGTACCGGTCTTGCAACCACTGATCTTTGTCCATCTAAGCGTCTATAAAAACTCTCAGGGACTCCATTTCTACTTTTATAGGAAGGACTACTTCTATGCCATAGACCAATTAATAGGGGGTAGCCCCAATAGAGGCACGCATTGACGTCCTGTATGCCAACAGGGTTAGAGGTAGCAAGTTAGGCCATTCTTTGTGATTGGCAGACATTTTCTGCATAATCTTCTTGATGTTCTTGTTGGTCGCTTCAACATCACCATTCATCTTGGGCCGATAGATGACAAAATTGAGATGCTTGAGGTGGAACTGACTACATAGTTCTATCATCATTTGATTGTTCAGGTTCTTGACGTTGTCTGATATGATCACCTCCGGTTGTCCATATCGACAAACGACATTGTTTCTGATGAAACCAATGATGACCTCTTTGGTGACTTTAGGAAAGGAGGCATCTTCAATCCACTTGGTAAAGTAATTGATCATAGTGAAGATGAATCGATGACCATTGTTGGCTTTTGGTTATACTGGACCGATCACATCCATTCCCCACATGGAGAAAGGCCATGGTGAACTCATGTTATGTAGCTCATTTGGAGGAGCATGTATGGCATTTCCATGTACTTGGCATTGAAAGCATCTCCTGACATGATCGTCGCAGTCAACTTTGAGAGAGATCCAGTAATGTCCTGTTCATAATATTTTCTTGGCCAACAGGTGACCGCTCATGTGTGGACCACAGACTCCACTGTGGACTTCATCCTTCAACCTCTGGGCTTGCTCTTTATCAAGGCATCTTAACAGGCCTATTCCAGCATCCCTTTTGTAAAGTGCATCTCCACTTAGATAGAACTTCATAGCCATTTTGTGAATCCGCTTTCGTTCGAATTGGCTTGCCCCAGCGGGTGTAGATCTATCTCGGAGATATTCCTTGATGTCTTGATACCAAGGCTGATTAACAAGCGGTATTTCATTTGATACTTCTCCAATGTAATTCCCGTATATCGGGGCTTTCTGAATTATGAATTTGATGCAGGGAATCCCACTTCTATTGGATATGCAAATCAATGAAGCCAACGTCGCCAATGCATCAGCAAAGTCATTTCTTCCCCGAGGAATATGGCTGAAAGTTATGTCTTTAAACTCCAGGGATATTTTGACGACCTGCCGATGATAGGGTAGCAAATGCAGTTCTTTGGTGTGATATTCCCTAGTGGTTTGTTTGATGACCAACTCAAAGTCTCCAAAGACCAGTAAATGTTTGATACCCATGGATTGGGCTAGTTTCAACCCCATTATGCAGCCTTCATACTCGGCTGTGTTGTTGGTGTTGCCAAATTGAAGTTTGGTAGCCACAGGATATTGTTCTCCTGTACCAGAGATAAGGACTGCCCCAGCTCCGGCACCTTCCATGTTTACCGCTCCATCGAAATACATTTTCCATGGTTGGACTGTATTCTCTTGTTGGAGTTATTGAATTTTCATGATCCCATCATCCGAGAAATAAGTATCTAGAGGCTCGAACCCTCTTGATGGTGCTTCAGCTAATTGATCTGCAATGCCTTGACCTTTGATGGACTTCTGAGTCACGTAGACAATGTCGAACTATTGTAGGATCAACTGCCATTTGGACAGTCGACAATTCAATATTGGCTTGTTGAATACGTACTTCAGTGGATCCATGCGGGATATGAGGTAGGTCGTGTGCCCATGGAGGTAATGTTGTAACCTCATGGCGGCCCATGCTAATGCATAACACGTCTTTTCGATCAGGGTGTACTTTTGTTCACCACTAATGAATCTTTTGATGATGTAGTAGATGGCTCTTTCCTTGTTACAATCATCTTTCTGTCCTAGCATGCAGCCCATTGTATTGGCATTAACGAAAAGGTACATGAACAAGGGAACTCCATCCCTCGGAGGTACCAATACAGGTGCTTAGACCAGCTGCCTTTTGATGGCAAGGAAGGCTTGTTGACAATCCCCATTCCATTTGGTGGAGGAATTCTTCTTTAGTAGCTTAAAGATGGGTTCACCGGTTGCTGTGAGCTGGGAAATGAATCGACTTATGAAGTTGATTCTTCCCAGAAACCCACGTATCTCCTTCTCTATTAAAGGTACTGGCATCTTAGTGATGGCTTTGATCTTGGCAGGGTCTAGCTTAATGCCTCCATTACTCACCAAGAATCCTAACAGCTTGCTTGCTTTGACGCCAAAAGCAAATTTGGAGAGATTTAGCTTGAGGTTGTACTTACGTAACCTGTTAAATAGCTTCCTGAGATGGTCAATGTGATCATCCTCCCTCCGGGATTTGATGATGATGTCATCCACATAAACCTATATCTCCTTATGCATCATGTCATGAAATAGGGCCATCATGGCTCGCTGATACATGGCTCCAGGCATTGATGAGGTCGAAGGATAGTCGCCTATAGCAGAAGGTTACCTAGGGAGTGATGAAAGTTGTTTTCTCCCGGTCCTCTTAAGCAACCATGATCTGATGGTAACTAGTAAAGTAATCTACGAAGGAATACATGTCATACTGCGCCGTATTATTGATCAAGATGTGGATGAAAGGTATCGGGAAATTGTCCTTGAGGCAGGCTTTGTTCAAATCCCGGTAATCCACACATACTCGTTCTTTCCCTTCGGGCTTAGGCACGAGGACTATGTTTGACAGTCACTCCGGGTATGTTGATACCATGATGATTCCGGCTTTGAATTGTTTAACAACTTCTTCTTTAACTTTCAGACTCCATTCAGGTTTCAATCGCCTGAGCTTTTATTTGACTGGCTTGAATCCATCTTTGATGGGCATTCGATGGATGACAATGTCAGTAGATAGGCCAATCATGTCTTCATGTGACCATTCATACACATCTTGGAACTGTGTTAAGAGTTCAATAAGGTCAGTTTTTTGGTCTTGGGTGAGGTCTATGCCTATCTGGATTTCTTTGATGTTTTTGGAGATTCCTATGTTGATAGTGGTGGTTTGGTCGAGGTTTGGTTTGGGTTTGTCTTCGACCCATTCTTTGATCTCCTCGGGCACCTCATAGTCATCTTCCTCCTCTTGATCAATAGCCATCAAGTCGAAGTTTAGTTCTACATCAAAGTTGTAGTCACTTTGACAGGTTGGCATCTCATCAGCAGAGACAAACACATCCAATTCTTGAGTCCTGAAAACAAAATACTTTCATTTTAATATATACAACTGCTTAAATATACAAAGCATTTGGCAAAGCATGACAAAAGTTACTGCTATAACTGTGTAATCAAAAGTAAGCAGTAAATGAAAGCATGTTATAGGGCAGATGGACTATCTGCCCTTTTACCCTTTTTGACTGAGGCACAAAACGCTGCTCCAGTTATCCAGGGTTAGATCCTCGTGAATAGGGAGGATCAGGGAATTGTGCTCATGTGCCTCGTCTCGGATAATGACTGAGACATCTTTTACAATAAGGCCGGGGTTTTTCTTTGCACTGCCCCCTTTTCCTTTCTTGATGTGAGAAATTTGAATCTGATCCTCGTTGTCACTGTCTGGGATCTCATCATTCATACCATCGTAGTTTATAATAACCCGCATATTAGCAAATAGGTCTCGTCCTTCGTACAGGATCTTTTCTTTTCCCTTTTTGCTATCACCTTCAGGCTTTGGGGATTTTCCTTCCCCGGCTGGTATGATTGGAGGAAACAGCATGGTTGATACAACAACGGGGATCTTCCTTATTGGCTTTATGAAACCAGCATCAGTGAGATTTGGTAGCAGAATGGTGGAAACATGAGCCTTAGGGTGCTTATGTGGATTCCGGCGACTTGACCCGAATGAATAACCTAATCCGGCTCTCCCATTCTGGCTCGGGATTTGGACTGGACTTCTGAGACCTTGCTAGTTCTTTCCTAACCCTTCTCCAAGGTGTAAACCCAAAGATACCATCTCTTGGCCTACTGTTATTACTTCAAGGGAGACTTTAGGCTTTAGGGATGGTGCTCCGATAGGTAGATACTGAGTATCACTCACCTCCAGGGCTTGAAAACTAGCAGGTTCAATCCCTGCATCCAGGCTGATCACCGACATGTCTCCCTATATGCAGACAGGGTATTCCAGTTCGACATTCACTGTGATTATGTTATCGTTGATAATGTATTTGAGTTGTTGATGGAGGGTGGATGGCACTGCCCCTGCCATGTGGATCCATGGCCTGCCCAACAACAAGTTGTATCCAGTGGCAATGTTGAGCACCTGAAAGGACACATAGAAAGTGTGTGGACCAATCTCCAGAGGAAGCTCTATTTCTCCCATAGCTTGTCGGCGAGATCCATCGATAGCCCGGATGACCACATGACTGGTTTTGATCTGGTTCGGGTTGATCTTCATTCTCTCCAAGGTGTCGTAAGGACAGATGTTGAGGGATGATCCTCCATCTATGAGCATACCTCCGATTACATATCCGGATGACATTACTGCTATATGCAAGGACTTACGATGGCCCGTCCCTTCTGCAGGGATATCATCGTCAGTGATAGATATCACATTGCTGTTGAAAATGTGTTCTACCACGTGAAAAAATTTCTCGGCATCCATGGTCTTTGGCAGATGGGCATCTTCCAGTACTTTCACTAAAATGTCACGATGCTCTATCGATGATAAGACCAGATCTAGGATGGGCATCTGCTTGGGTGCATCTTTCAAGCTTTGCACCATTTTGATTTCATTGTGTCCCATTTTACTGAGGAACTCTTTGATTTTCTCATTGGCCGCCTTTAATTTGGCTTTGATGACTGCTTTGATCACCTGCTGAGGCAGGTATAATGGATTATCCTTTGGTACGATGGCAATGTTGTTTGAAGTGGAACCTTCATCATACCTGTAGTTCCATGGGACCCTCTTCAGACTGATAATTGGATACTGAGGTCTGAATGGCAAGATTAAAGGTTCAGGTGCGGCCACCTTCACAGGATTTTGTGTTTCGTGGACCCCTTTCCCTGGCAGTACTAAGGGTGTGAGAGATAACTCCTTATCACAGGAAATGATAGCCACTATATCCTGATTCCATGCAATGGGGATAAAAAGAGTGTCTTCATCTGGGAGGCCATAATCCCGATTCCCTCTTATCAATTCACCGCTTTCAATCATGTTCTAAATCAGGTTACGAAGTGCCCAGCAGTCTTCAGTATCATGGCCGGGTGTATTAGAATGGTACTGACAGATTTAATCAGGCTTGAATTTTTTGGATCGTGGGTTCAATGGAGGTAATAAATCTGCAATCATTCCCTCGTTGATTAACATCTGGAGGATTTCCTCCATTGGCTTGTTCAGGTTAGTGAAATTCCTTTGAAATAAGAATTTCCTACCATCTCGGTAATTCTCATCTTTGACCATCTTGTCGGCCTAGGGTTCATGCTCATGAGACCTGTAGTGATCCCTCCTGGTGATGGTACTGATCTCCGGTGTGGGAGGGCGATCGACATCAGACTGGTTGGCCTGGTTCATCATTTGTCTGGTGATCTGATGTTGGTATACAACCAATTCTGCTAACTGTTCAATTTGTTCCTTGATAGACTTAATCTCTTGTTCTATCAGGAATCGCCTTTCTGAATACTCCCAACTATTTGGGCTGTTGTTGCTGGATGGAGTTGATTCCCCCACATAACGGAGGTATTTGGATCCTCCTCCATTTTCTGTATTAATCATATTGACATTCTCCTCTTTGTGCTGAGGAAGGGGATTGTCTTGTACGTGTGGTTGTTCTGGTTTGGTCAATAGAATCTCTCTATGGTCAATCAAGTCTTGGATTTTATGCTTGAGAGACCAACAGTCTTGAGTGTCACGGCCCGGGGATCCGGAATGGTATGCACACTTCTTGCTTGGGTCAAAATTCCGTCCACCAGTGTTGGTTGGTGGAAGGAGTTGGAAAATCTTCTTCTGTGTTGTTAACAACTTTAGCACATTCTCGAGTGAATCCCCTAGAGGGGTGAAAGTTCTTCGACGCCTGAACTCCATATTTTTCTGAAATGGAGGGTTTGAAGGTTGTGCTGAATCTTGGAAAGGAGTATAGTTTCTTCTTTGAATGGGCATACTTTTTGACTCGCCTCTTTGATTCTGTCCTTGTAACATTAAGGACACTTCTTCATCTTTCTTTTTGTGTACCCTCTGGGGATTACTCCCGTAATTTTCGGACTGGATATGTTCAGCAACAGCTTCGAGGGCAGCTAGGTCCTTTATCTTCCCAGATTTTAACCCCATTTCAGCCATTTCACCATACTTGATCATTTTAGAGAATGGTTTTCCTATGCCTTCTAGGACCCTCTCGCAATATGGAGCTTCTTGAATATCGATGAAGGTCATGACTATCTCAGTCTCATTCATAGGTGGAATGACTTGTGCTGCGACCCGTCTCCATCGTTGAGCATATTCTCTGAATGACTCAGAACTTTGTTTCTTGATTTTGGTTATCTGGTATTTGTCTGGAGCCAGCTGAGATTGGAAGCTGTATTGACTGAGGAAGACATATGCCAACTCTGCCCAGCTGTGAATTTTGGAGTTGTCTAGAAGGGCATACCAGGCTCTAGCCTCTCCGATCAGACTCTTCTGGAATAACTACATTCAAAGTTTCTCGTCCTCTGCATAGGATCCGAGCTCTCCAATGAATACCTTCAGGTGAGTGTAGGGGTAATCCGTCGTATTTCTCAAAATCAGGAGTTCAAAATTTTTCAGGATAACGAGCCCCAAGGAATATACAGAGGTCTGAATAATTGACACTGCCAAATGCCCTAGTCCCTTTGATAGACCGGATGGATTCCTCCATTTGCTGTACATTTTTCAGAATGTCACCAGCTTCCTGTTCTTTGTTGAAGGTGGTGATTTCAGGGATTTTGTTGGTTGTGTCCTGGTTTTGTGGTCCAGGAATTTGAGTCTCTACCTTTTCGATCTCTTGACTGCCATCACTACTACTAGGTGTTCTTGGTTCTGTGTGAGCTTGGGCTTGCTTCCCTTTAAGAGCCTTACTTTGTTCTCTCAAGAAACTAGCCAATTCGGCTATCTGGTTCTTCATTCCTTCAAACTCTTCCCTAGAGACAGGGGTGGATTCTGGCAGAGCACAGGAAGCCATGTCTGTGGATGGACTTAGTGCTTTCTTAGATTTAGACCTAGTAATAGGACCAATTTTTTACCTACACCAAAATGTAGGCGTGTCAATTTCCTAAGGTAGGTAGGGATAGAATGCATGTCGTGATGTGTTTTTGTGGTTTTTTAATCTTATCCTGCAAAACAGAGGTTAGTTATTTTGATGACAGGATAACATGACACGATGTATATGACAAGGAATGTAAATTTTTATTATTATAGTTACATTGTGCTTCTTTACATTGGGATTGAAAACTTGACATTGTATTGAAAGAGGAAGGCATGAAGAAGCTTACCATCGAATTTGGTTAATCAGAGGCTGACCTATCTTAGGCTACTCTCGCGGCTTTTCGGCATGAAGGTCCCTTGATCATTGCAATCTACTAGAGGGGAAATTAATCCGATCTTTCAACTGGAGAGAATTTGGGTGGTGCATTTTCATGAGCCCCAGAGACTTAGCCATCCCCAGAGACATTACTTATCACCGACTGGTTTTGCCTCCCGAAGGAGGAATCACACAGCATACATTCACATACATCGCGTCTCACCATTATACATATGATGACATGGGTGCGAAGCACTAATATGGGTGCGAAGCACTAAAAAAGCAGGAAAGCATTCATTCACATTCATTTAATGTAAAGACGCAGCATTCACGCATTCATTCACTGTAAAGACCTGCATTCACACATACGTAGATTTTTTTAAAAAAGGGAAACGTTTGAAAAGATTTGAACGCGGCCTAAGCCCTCTACTGTCCCCAGCAAAGTCGCCACCTGTCGACGTTGGGAAAAAATCCGCGGGACAGATCACAACCTGGATCTTTCTCTCTTCCTAAGTTGTCTCTATCTTTACTCTTTTTATTTGCGAAAAAGGTTTTGAAGGGTTTTTTTAGAAAAAGGCCAACATGTATCATGTCGACGATTTGAATGTTTTACAGAGTCGCCAGTTAGTAGATTTGAAATGGTTGTACCAACTCAACCGAGTTTTGTTTAAAAGAGGCCCAATTGCTGAACACTGTCGAAACTTGATCTTTGAAAACAAAGTTTTGAGTTCGGGGGCTTGGTTAAGTGTGGGGAAGGTGTTAGGCACCTCACAACTCCCGTGTAAACACGGTACCACATCTTTTCAATATTTCCCTTTTAAATTTGCGATGTGTGTGTGAATGCTGGAAGAAAATTGGGCCTATGTTTGATAGAGAGCATGTCTATGCATCGTTGAACCTATATACGAAGGGTTTGATTTGATTTGCAAAAAGTCTTTGATTTGATTTGCAAAAGTGTTTGATTTGATTATGCAAAAGCTTCTTTTTTTCGAAAAGATTATTGAATGATGTTTTGAAAGAAGTTTTTCAAAACCTTACGCTAACATAGGAATTGAAGCATATCGATACTTCAGTTTTATCTTTTCAGCCTTAAGGCTTAATTTGAATAGTGATTGTCGGGCTGCCAAGCATCCTCGACCACAACATATATACAAATGTCGCTCTTCTCATGGGCATGATAGCCATCAGAGGGACTCTGACACGACAAACCATATTTTCACTATATTGAGACCTTAAATCCGGATAACTGTTTTAAGGTCTTTTGTATGTACATTTTTACAGAAAAAATGACAGGGTACATTTGTATAGTGGAGTTTGTCCATCGTGAAAATCAGATTCTGATCAGTTTAATCATGAATCCCACGATTCCTAGGCTCACATAGGGAGGCCAATAAACCTGCACAGCTCAAATTTGTACAGAAATATATCCCAATATCGCCAGAACCAAGGATTCATCAGTAAATCCTGGCTCGCACGTGGCCGAAGCATCCCGTTCCCACTAGATAGCGATTTAAAGGCCGCGAGGTAGCTTTTATAACTGAAACTAAAAAATGCTAGATTTAAATAAATCTCATCCATTCTACCTTCCCGGTTTCGTCTGGACCTATTTTGAACCATTTGAAAGCTAGAATTGGCGAGATTTAAATAAATCTAGTCCGCCCACAGAAATGTCAGTGCCGATTCATATCAAATGAATATTTAAAGCAACAATTTAATAGAAATGAGTAAAGCAATATATATATATATATATATATATATAAAATTATATATACGAAAGCTGTAAAGGGCGATGGATTTTCACGCCGGTGCCCAGACTGGAATGTAAATATATATATAAAGCTGTATAAAAGCCACGAAATGATTCAGGCTGGACAAAATGTAAATATATATAGAAAAGTAGTAAAGGGCAGTGGGTTTTCACTCTGAGGCCCGTACAAAAATATAAATATAGACAGAAATGTAGTCAACTAAGACTGAAAAGATAACCCTAGTGTGGTGAATGTTGCTTATATATGCATATATATATATATATAAGCAGTAAAAAGGCCACCGAATGATCCAGGCCGAACTGGAATGTAAATATATATATATAGACAGAAAAGTAGTCAACCAAGACTGGGAAGATAACCCAGTGTGGTGAATGTTGCTTAGATATGCATATATATATATAAGCAGTAAAAAGGCCACAGAATGATCCAGGCCGAACTGGAATGTAAATATATATATAAATATAGACAGAAAAGTAGTCAACCAAGACTGGAAAGATAATCCAGTGTGGTGAATGTTGCTTATATATGCATATATATATAAAAGCAGTAAACTACCGCGGATTTGACATTCGGGCTTGACAGAATTGAAAAGTTAGTATATATACAGTTAAATATGTACACACAAAAAATCCAAACCCGGACTGGGAAGATAACTCAGTCCGGCAAAGTTGCTCAACACGATGATGCAAGTATATCAAAGCTGCTGAAAGCGACGGATCGTCAATCCGAGTTGTAGAAATGCCAGAAAATGCGTTTAGGTACTAAAATGTACCAAAAGTTAACAAAAACGGCCACGAAACTGAGTTCTGGGCATATTTGGAAAACGAAACTTGATATGCAAGTGTATAAAAGTGCAAAGAAGTAATAATAACTTTCTGAACGTAAAAATACTCACAATGAACTGCTACACATTTTTTTTTCCAAATCGTATGCTTTAAACGCCCAAATCTACTGGTTATTTTTTGATATGTGGTAGTATGTGGGTATATCTACGTGTTAGAGTGAAAAAATTCGGGTTTGGAAGACAAGAAAATATCTTGAAAACCAAACGGGTAGGGGTTCATCGCGTTTCTGAATTCTTAAAATGAGTTGGGGGTGAGCTCATATATATAGACCAGGGAGCCTCCACTCTACCTGTTGCTTCCACAGGTAGAGGTTTGGATCCATGTGACATGGGCGCCGAGGCAGGTTCCTTTGTCTCGAAGTACGTGCACTTCGAGCAACGCGAGGTCGAAGTCGAAACTTTCTAACTTTTGATCAGAGCATTCGTTTGAGGCGTGCTATACCTTTTCGGAAAGCCCTCACAGAGAGTGTCACAATGACATGGGATAAAACATTTTTTGGGTCCAAGAAGACGGCTTCATAACCAAGTCTTCGATTCCCCGCAGTTTGTCCGTTCAGCTGTCTTACGCTGTTTGCACTCGGGATCATTGTTATGGTTCGTTCTGACCATGTTGGCATCAATTTGGCTTGAGTTTGACTGAATCGGCTTAGAGTTGGTAAAATGATCATTTTGCCCCTCCCGGGGTTGCCCTTAGTGTCAGCATGGCCTTCGGTTGACTTCCTGGGGTTGTTTCCAAGACTTGGATCCCATTCGAGTCTGTTTATCCTCAGTGTTGTCTCTAAGGCTAACATGGTTGCTCCAGGTTTTCCTCTGGAGATGTTGTGTTGCTTTAGGATTGGTTCTGAAGTTGACCTGACCTCTCGGGTTCAGACTGGGCCTGACCTGTACCTCCCGGGTTGAGACTGGGGCTGATCTGTACCTCCCGGGTTGAGACCGGGGTTGATCTGTACATCCTAAGTTAAGGTCGGGGCTGACCTGTACTTCCTAGGTTAAGATCGAGGATGACCTGTACCTCTCGGGTTGAGACCGAGCCTGACCTGTACTTCCCGGGTTGAGACCGGGGCTGACCTGTACCTCATGTGTTGAGACCGCGGCTGACCTATACCACCCGGGTTAAGACCGGGGCTAACCTGTACTTCCCAGGTTGAGACCTGGGCTAACCTGTATTTCCCGGGTTAAGACCAGGGCTGACCTGTACCTCTCGGGTTGAGACCGGGGCTGATCTGTACCTCTCGGGTTGAGACCTGGGCTGACCTATACCTCCTGGGTTGAGACCTGGGCTGATCTGTACCTCCCGGGTTGAGATCGGGGCTGACCTGTACTTCCCGAGTTGAGACCGGGGCTGACCTGTACTTCCTGGGTTGAGACCGGAGCTGACCTGTACTTCCCGGGTTGAGATCGGGGCTGACCTGTACTTCCCAGGATGAGACCGGGGCTGACCTGTACCTCCCAGATTGAGGTCGTGGCTGACCTGTACCTCCCGGGTTGAGACCGGGGCTGACCTGTACCTCCTGGGTTAAGACCGAGGCTCATCTGTACCTCTTGGGTTGAAATCGGAACTGACCTATACTTCCCGGGTTAAGACTGGGGCTGACCTGTACCTCCTAGGTTGAGACCGGGGCTGATTTGATGGCCCAATATTAAGACTAGGGTTGATTTGATGGCCCAATATTGAGATCGGGGTGGATTTAATGGCCCGGTATTGATACCGGGGTTGATTTGATTGCCCGATATTGAGACCGAGGTTGAACTAATAACCCGATATTGGGATCAGAGTTGATTTAATTATCCGGTATTGAGATCGGGGTTGATCTAATGACCCGATATTGAGATCGAGGTTGATTTGATGACTTGGTATTGAGACCGGGGTTGAACTGATGGTCCGGTATTGAGACCGGGTTTGATTTGAAGGCCCAGTATTGAGACCGGGGTTGATTTGACGGCCTACTATTGAGACCAGGGTTGATTTGATGGCCCGATATTAAGACTGAGGTTGATTTGAAGGCCCGATATTGAAACCAGGGTTGAACTGATGGCCCGGTATTGAGACCGGGGTTGATTTGATGGCTCGGTATTGAGATTGGGGTTAATTTGATGGCTCGGTATTGAGATCGGGGTTGATTTGATGACCCGGTATTAAGACCGGGGTTTAACTAATGGCCCGGTATTGAGATCGGGGTTGATTTGATGACCCGATATTGAGATCGGGGTTGATTTGATGACCCGATATTGAGACCGGGGTTGAACTGAGGGCCTGGTATTAAGACCGGGGTTGATTTGAGGGCCCAGTATTGAGATCGGGGTTGATTTAACGGCCCAATATTGGGACCGGGGTTGATTTGACGGCCCGGTATTGAGACCTGGGTTGATTTGACGGCCCAGTATTGAGACCAGGGTTGAACTGATGGCCCAGTATTGAGATCGGGGTTGATTTGATGGTCCGATATTGAGACCGGGGTTGAACTAATGGCCCGATATTGAGACAGGGGTTGATTTGATGACCCGGTATTGAGACCGGGGTTGATTTGAAAAGGCAATCTTGCCCTCCTACAGTGTTAGTAATAGGGAAAGGAAATTTTGAGTGTCTACAACAAATGTTCAGGGACGATCCTCCATCTATCAGCACTCCTCCAATCACATACCCTGATGACATCACTGCTATGTGCAGTAACTTGAGATGACCTGTCCCCTCTGCGGGTATATCATCGTCAATGAAAGATATCACATTGCTATTAAAGATGTGCTCTATCACATGACGGAATTTTTTAACATCCACTATTTTTAGCAGATGGGCTTCTTCCAATACTTTCACCAAAGTATTGCGATAATCCACCGAGGATAAGACCAGTTCTAGGATGGATACCTGTTTGGGTGCCTCTTTCAAGCTTTGCACCACCTTGATCTTGTTATGTTGATTTTTCCTTCAGCCACTTTCTCTTTAGCTTTGGTAACTGAATTGATCACCCGCTGAGGCTCTTCAGGCTGACCACCGGATATTACAGTCTGAAGGGCAGTATTAAAGGCTCGAGCGTAGCTAATTTCAAAGGATTCTGTGTTTCGTGAACCCCTTTCCCTGGCAGTATTAAGGCTGTAATGGCCAACTCCTTTTCGCAGGAAATAACAGCCACTGTTCCTTAATTCCATGTTGTGGAAATAAAGAGTGCTTCTTCATCGGGAAGGTCTTAATCTTGATTCTCCTTTATCAACTCACCATTTTCAATCATATTCTGAATCTGGTGACGAAGTTCCCAACAGTCTTCTGTGTCATAACCGAGAGCATTGAAATGATACTGACAGATTATGTCAGGTTTGAATTTTCTGGATCGAGGGTTCACCGGGGGTAACAAATCTGTAACCATTCCTTCATTGATTAGCATTTGGAGGATTTCTTTCATTGGCTGGTTCAGATTAGTGAAATTCCTCTGGAAGGCGAATTCCCGATCAGCTTGGAACTTCTCCTCCTTGGCCACCTTGTCGGCCTAGAGTTCATGCTCATAAAATGGGTAATGATCCATCATAGCAATTGGACTAACTTCCAGGATAGTAGGACTGTCTTCATGCTGGTTGGTCTGGTTTATCAGCTGTCTGGTTACCTGATGTTGACACACTACCAAATCGGTTAACTGTCAAATTTGTCCCTTAATGGATTTGATTTCTTGTTCCATCAGAAACTGTCTTTCTGAGAACTCCCAACTGTCTGGGCTATTAGTGCTGGATTGATTTGACTCTCCGACATACCGGAGGTATTTGGATCCTTCTCCATTCTTTGTGATAATCATGTTGACATTCTCCTCCTTGTGCTGAGGGAGGGGATTATCCTGCACATGCAACAGCTCCGGTTTGGTCACCACAATCTCTCCGTTGTCTATCAAATCTTGGATTTTTTGCTTGAGAGACCAACAGCCCTGTGTATCGTGGCCTGGAGATCCGGAATGGTATGCACACTTCTTACTTGGGTTAAAGTTTCGTCCACCGGTACTGGTTGGCGAAAGGAGTTGAACAATCTTCTTCTGCGCTGTCAACAATTTCAGAACATTCTCGAGTGAATCCCCTAAAGGGGTGAACGTTCTTCGATGTCTGGCCTCTGCAGTTTTCTGAAATGGAGGATTAGAAGGTTGGGCTGGAGCCTGAAAAGGGGAATAGTTCCTCCTTTGAATGAGCATGCTGCTCGAATTACCCCTCTGATTCTGTCCTTGCAGTACTAAGGACACTTCTTCTTTCTTTTTGTGTACTCTCCGGGGATTACTCCCATAACTCTCAGATTGAATATGCTCGGCAACAGCTTCCAAGGCGGTAAGATCTTTTATCTTCCCAGATTTTAGCCCCATTTCAGCCATTTCTCCGTGCTTGATCATCTTCAAGAATGGTTTTCCTATGCCTGCTAGGGCCCTTTCATAATACAGAGCTTCTTGAATGTCGATGAAGGTCATGACTATCTCAGACTCAGTCATAGGTGGGGTGACTTGTGCTGCTACCCGCCTCCATCTTTGGGCATATTCTCTGAATAACTCAGCGCTTTGCTTTTTAATTTTGGTTATTTGATATCTGTCTGGAGCCATCTGAGATTGAAAGTTGTATTGATTAAGGAAGGCATGCTGCTAACTCTTCCCAGCTGTGAATCTTAGAATTATCCAGACGAGCATACCAGGCTATAGCCTCTCCAGTTAGACTCTTCTGGAATAATTGCATTCTGAGCTTCTCATCCTCTGCATAGGATCCGAGCTCTCCAATGAATACCTTCAAATGGGTGTAGGGATCTCCTAATCCAACATATTTCTCAAAATCAGGGACTTAAAATTTTTCTGGATAACGAGCCCCTGGAAATATACATAAGTCTAAATAATTGACACTCCCAAATGCCCCAGTCCCTTTGATGGACCGAATGGTTTCTTCCATTTGTTGGACCTTCTTCAGAATGTCCCCAGCTTCCTGCACTTTGGTGAGGTTGATGATTTCAGGGGTTTTGTTGGTCATATCCTGGTTCTGAGGTTCAGGAATCTGAGTGTCTCTCTTTCCGGTATCTTGACTGCCACCGGGTGTAGATAGTTCTATATGACTAGGTGTTTGCTTCCCTCGAAGGCTTTTGCTTTATTCTTTTAGGAAGATAGCCAATTCTGCTATCTGGTTCTTCAATCCTTCAAACTCTTCCCTAGAAACAGGGGTGGATTCAGTTTGAGCACTTGAAGCCATGTCTGGAGATGGACTTAGTGCTTTCTTAGATTGCGATCTAGTGATAAGACCAATTTTTACCTACAACAAACGTAGGTGTGTTAATTTATTGATGTAGGTATCAACCGAATACATGCTATGTAATGTGTTTATTTTTGAAGTTTTTTTTTCTTATCCTGTTAAACAAAAGTTAGTTGTTTTGATGACTGGATAGTATGAAAGGATTTACATCACATGGAATGTACATTAAATCTTGACATTTATATTGGAATTGGAAATTGACATTAAATTGAAAGAGGAAGGCATGAAGAAGCTTCCCTTCGGATTTGGTTAATCAGAGGCTGACCTATCTTAGGCTACTCTCGCGGCTTTTCGACATGAAGGTCCCTAGATCATCGCAATCTATTAGAGGGGAAATTAATCAGATCTTTTAATTGGAGCGGATCTGAGTGGTGCCTTTCCCGAGTCCTCGCAGAATTAGTCTCCTTTGAGTCCAGTAATCAAACACCGACGGGTTCGCCTCATGGTGGAGGAATCACACAACATTCATTCACATACATCAAGTCTCACCTTATGAAATGATGACATTGTGCGAAGCACTAATATAAAGTAGTAAAGAATTCATTGACATCCATACAATGTAAAACGCAGCATCCACACACACGCAGATATAAAAGGAACTTTTGAAAAGATTTGAACGCGGCCTAAGCCCTCTATTGTCCCAAGCAGAGTCGCCACCTGCCGACGTTTGGAAAAAATCCTGACGCGTTGGACCTAATCTTTCTCTCTTCCGAAGTCTTTCTTTTTCTATCCTTATTGCCTTATCTGTTTTATGAATGGTGAATTTTTTTAGGAAAAGGCCAACATGTATCATGTCAACGATTTGAACGGTTTACAGAGTCGCCAGTTGGTAGATTTTGAATGGTTGTACCAACTCAACCGAGTTTTCTTTAAAAATAGGCCCAATTACTGGACACTATCGAAACTTGATCTTGAAATCGAAATTCTAAAGTTCGAGGGCTTGGTTTAGTGGGGGGAGGTGTTAGGCACCCCCCCCCCCCAATTCCCGTGAAAACACGGTACCGCATCTTTTCAATATTTCCCTTTTTATTTGCAATGTGTGTGTGAATGTTGGAAGTAATTGAGCCTACGTTTGATTGTTTTGAAAGTAGTGTCTTGCTTCGTTGAACCTATATACGAAAAGTTTTATTTGATTTGCAAAAGTCCTTTTTAGACAAGATATTAAAATGATGTTTTGAAAACAGGTTTTCGAACCCTTACGCTGACGCAGGAATTGAAGCATGTTGATACTTCCATTTTTTTATCTTTTCAGCATTTTGGCTCAATTTTAATGGTGATTGTCGGGCTGCGAAGCATCCTCGACCAAAACATATATACGAGTGTCGGTCTTCTCATGGGTATGACAGCCATCGGAGTGACTTTGGCACGACAAACCATTATTTCAGTATGTTTGAGACCTTAAATCCGGAATAACCGTTTTAAGGACTTTCGGATGTACATTTTTACAGAAAAACTGGCAAGGTACATTTGTAATGTGGAGTTTGTCCATCGTGAAAATCAGATTCTAATCAGTTTGATCATGAATCCCACGATTCCTAGGCTCATAGAGAGAAGTCAAGAGAACCTGCACAGCACAGATATTTATAGAAAATGTATAATTACATCCAGACGTCGCAAAAACCAAGGAATCATCAGTCAAACCGTGGCATGCGCATAGCCAAAGCTTCTCGTTCCCACTAGATAGCGATCTAAGGGTCGCGAGGTTGCTTCAATAATGAATAAAGCTAGAAAGAAAGCTAAATTTAAATAAATCTTAGCCATTCTAGTTTTCCAGTTTCGGTTGGACCTATTTTGAACGGTTTGAAAGGTAAAAAGGGCTAGATTTAAAGAAATCTAGTTCGCCGAATGTATATCAGTGCCAATTCATATCAAATGAATATTTAAAGCAGAAATTTAATCACAATGAATAAAGAATATATATATATATACGAAAGCTGTAAAGGGCGATGGATTTCCAATCATATGCCGGAACAGGAATGTAAATGTATATATATATATATATATATATAAATATATTTATAAAAGCTGTAAAAAATCCACGAAGTAATCCAGGCTTGACATAATGGAAATATATATATATAAAAGTTGTAAAGGGCGACGGATTTCCAATCCTATGCCCGGGCTGGAATGTAAATAAAAATATAAATATATATATATATATATATATATTTATAAAAGCTGTAAAAAGTCACGAACTAATCCAGGCTTGACAGAATTGGAATATATATATATAAAATGTGACGCCCCCAGAATAGGTCCAGTCAACCCAACCCATTCTGAGTCGCCAAATACATGGTACAGAATTCAAATACAATCTTTTATATCACACGGTCGTGCAAAATACTGACCACACAACTGTGAGTGTCAATACAAATATGTAAAAAATATTAACATTCATACTAAGTCCGTATTACAATTATTATCACACTATTTATTAGAAATAGTGAGGACTACTACTGCTCTACCTCGGACCATCACTCTGTCCCCCGACTAATTCCTACGACATTCTCATTTCCTGAAGAGGACAATAGATGAAAAGGGTGAGCTCAACTAGCCCAGTAAAGAATATTATGACTAAGATAATGGAAAATAAATTATCGTTAGTCTTCAACAATTCAGATAAAGTATTATTGACAACAAGTTTTAGGTCAATATCCGCAGCGGAAATAACAATTCATTAGAAGAGTTAAGTAGAGAATGAAGTCTACTATCTTCTATGATTTTAAAGTCCATCATCAATATTTTATCCCTATGACATCAATCAATATACATCTCGAATCAAATATTCATCTTTGCACTACGGGCCAAAGATATTCATTTGTATCACCAGTTGGTTATGTTCATCTCAACACCTGTCATCGTTGCACTACGGCCAAAGATATTCATCAGGTAATCATTCATCTTTGCTCTACAGGCCAAAGATATTCTATTATATCACCATTTAGGACTGAGGATGATAAAAAATAATATAAATAACGAATCCAATGAGATAAAGGACAAAGATTAGGGATTCATAATTTAGTTTATCCAAGTTCAAAAATATTCCATAATAATACATTGTGAAGCAAAATTTAAGAATAAAGATCAAAACTTGGATCCAATCAAAGATAGGAACTTTAACAAGCAACTTGGACAAATAGAAGAAAATTTAATTTTTTCGTGAATAGTGCAGTATACGTGATATTGAAAAGAATAACATCGTTTACGAAAGAAAATAACATCCCTTACCTTAACAGAAGAGTAGTTTTGATTGGAATATCAGATATTATGTGGACGAATACTTTCACCGTAATCCACACTCAAACTATCCTTATACTCACAAGAAATATGCTCGATATTATAGAGAAAAAATTTTCTGATTCTGGTGTAATTTTTATTTCTAACTAAGCACCCTATTTATAGAAAAATACTAAGATGCCAAGATTGACATTTGCAGCCTCGAAGCACACTTGCTTGGAAAAAAACTTGATGGCTGCCTACCAAATTTGATCAACATTTTTTCCACACAAAACAAAAGCGGGCCACCCATGTTTTTTAATAAAAATATTTATTTCTTAAACTTCAATAATTCATAATAAATAGTCCTTTTAACAGAAAAATACAAATTCTATATCCTTTTCATAGGAAATTTAATTCTCTACAACTTTGTAGAAGGACGTTTTTCCAAATTCCCAACCGAAAATGACCGAAATCCACAAACGGATGATTTTTCACACCAAAATACTGATAAAAATACATCAGCACTAACTCCTTCTTTTATATCCACAAAAATAAATATTTCCTTATCATATAAATCAATAATTAATTATTCACAAATAATATTACAGAACTACAATATTGATAACCAGGTCGTTCTTAGAAAAGAGGGGGTCTTCCGATAAGAATTTCTCCTTTCTGGTGCGCAATTAAATAACCCCTTCTAGACAGAACTTTCTTAGACATTGCCAATAATGCTATCTAATAATATTATTCAAATAATAAGAGTGACAATTATTGATTTAATAATGTAAAATACTGTGCAATGACAATTATTGAATCAATAATATAAAATATCAACGTAGCAATTATTGATATAAAATATCAACGTAGCAATTATTGAACCAATAAAATATTATGCAATTGTAGCAATTATTGAATCAATAATATAAAATATTGAACAGTAATTATTATAATAATTATTGAGTAGTGACTTCTTACGTAAGAACCAATAATTCGAAATACTAAGCAATACCGTGTGCTACTGTGCACAACGCGTATTATTGTATTTTTATCACCGGGTATTTCAACAGTTTAACCGTAACAGTTTTACCGTTATTTATAAAAAGGTTATTTCTGTCGCTTTCTATATCCGACAGTTATTCCGTTGTGGGGCGTAGAACCTTTGAGCGTAGAACATGTTCTTTCCTATCCAAGATCTTGACAGGTACCTCCTCGTACTTTAAATCTTGGGTTATCTCGTCTGGTTCTAACTCAATAATACGGTTTGGGTCTTTCACATATTTGCGAAGCACGGATATGTGAAAAACGTTATGAACACGAGACATGCTTGGAGGTAAAGTGAGTCTATAGACCACCTTTCCTACTCAGTCAAGGATCTCAAATGGACCAATGAATCATGGATTGAGCTTTCCTATCTTGCCATACCTCGTAACTCCCTTCCACGGAGAAACACGTAATAACACATGGTCCCCAACATTAAATTCCATGTTCTTTCGATGAAGATCCGCATAACTCTTTTGTCGATTCTATGCCGTTTGTATACATTGTCGGATCATTTGGTTCTTTTTTGTAGTCATACATACCAACTCCGGTCCCAACAATGTTGCTTCACCCACCTCATCCCAGCATACTGGAGAGCGACACTTTCGTCCATACAACGCTTTGAATGGAGCTACGCCTATACTTGCCTGATAACTGTTGTTATAGGAGAATTCCACCAATGGTAAGTACTTATCCCAACTTCCTTTGAAGTCTAGAATACAGAGTCTCAATAGATCTTCAAGAGTTTGAATAGTCCTTTCCGATTGCCCATCTGTTTGAGGATGATATGCTGAACTGAATTGTAAGTCCGTGCCCATAACTTTCTGCAAGCTAACCCAAAATCGTGACGTAAATCTTGGGTCACGATCCGAAACTATAGATACTGGCATGCCATGCAACCTCACAATCTCATTCACGTACATACGAGCAAGACGTTCAAGGGAATAGGTCTCCCATATCGGCAAGAAATGAGCAGACTTGGTTAATCTATCAATAATAACCCAAATCGCATCTATGCCTTGAGAAACCTTGGGAAGACCCGTAAAGAAATCCATCTTAAATTGTTCCCGCTTCCATTTCGGAATCTCCAGTGTTTGCAATAGACCCTTCGGCACTTGATGCTCCGCCTTTACATGTTGACACGTTAAACACCTCGAGATAAACTCTACGATCTCTCTCTTCATATTGCTCCACCAAAATGTATGTCGAAGATCACGATACATTTTGGTACTCCCAGGATGGATTGCAAACGGTGTGTTGTGTCTCCATCATTATTCTATGCTTCAAGTCAGAATCATTAGGAACACAAAGTCTGGAGTTGACTCGAAGTATTCCCTATTCATCGATTCTTGCTTCTAGAATGGCACCTTCTTGCACTTTCTTCTTCATCTTCATCAGCTCCGGGTTTGTAGCTTGAGCAGCTTTAACTTTATCAATCAAAGCTGGTTCTACGCGTATACTTGACATCATCATATGGGTCCCCGGAGTCTTGAACTCTATCTCTATCTTTTGTAATTCACACAGAATAGGCCTTTGTGTGGACATCATCGCACTCGTTCCCGCATATGATCTTCTACTCAACGCGTCAGCTACCACGTTCGCTTTTCCCGGATGGTATTGGATGGTATGATCGTAATCTTTCAACAGCTCAAGCCAACGTCGTTGCCGCATGTTAAGTTCCTTTTGAGTGAAGAAATATTTGAGGCTCTTATGATCCGTATAGATCAACACTTTCTCTCTATACAAGTAGTGTCTCCAAATTTTCAACGCGAAAACGACTGCTGCCAACTCTAGATCATGAGTAGGATAATTCCTCTCATATTCTTTGAGTTGTCGTGAGGCATAAGCTATGACTTTCCCATGTTGCATGAGAACACATCCTAACCCTTTGCCCGAAGTATCGCTGTAAATGACAAATCCATCCGAACCAGATGGTATCGTCAGAACAGGTGCCGAAATAAGTCTCCTCTTGAGCTCTTGGAAGCTCTTCTCACACTCCTCGTTCCATATAAATTTTATATCTTTTCGAGTCAGCTGAGTTAATGGAGTAGCGATTCGAGAAAATCCTTCTACGAACCTCCGATAATAACCAGCTAAGCCCAGAAAGCTTCGTACTTCGATCACTGACTTAGGTTGCTCTCAACTTTGTATTGCTTCAATCTTCGTTGGGTCAACAGATACTCCACATTTCGATACCACGTGCCCAAGGAATGCTACTTCCTCAAGCCAGAACTCGCATTTCTTCAGCTTGGCATATAGCTTGTTTTCACGAAGCTTTTGAAGTACCAACTTCAAGTGGTGCTCATGATCTTCACGGCTTTTAGAATAGATGAGGATGTCATTAATAAAGACAACAACGAACTGATCCAAATATTCCTTGAATACACGGTTCATCATATCCATAAAAGCAGCAGAAGCATTAGTCAATCCAAAAGACATGACTAGGAATTCATAATGCCCGAACCGAGTTCTGAAGGCAGTCTTCGAAATATCCTCAGTTTTAATCTTTAGCTGATGATATCCAAAACGAAGATCGATCTTTGAAATAAATTATGCACCTTGCAACTGGTCGAACAGGTCATCAATACGAGGTAGCGGATACCTATTCTTGATGGTGACATGGTTCAACTCCCAATAGTCAATACAAAGTCGCATACTCCCGTCTTTCTTCTTTACGAATAAAATAGGAGCACCCCAAGGAGACGTACTAGGATGAATAAAATCGATGTCTAACAATTCCTATAATTGGACCTTTAACTCCTAAAGTTCAATAGGAGCCATTCGATATGGGGTTTTAGAAATGGGTTTTGTACCAGGCTCAAGGTCAACAAAGAATTCAACTTCATGTTCTAGGGGTAGACCGGGAAGTTCTTCGGGAAATACATCAAAAAACTCATTAACAACAGAAATATTATTCAAATCTGACGTATTTTGGTTTAGATCAGTGGCATGAGCTAAGAAAGCTTGACATTCGTTTTTCAATAAACGAATAGCTTTGTGACTTGAAATGACATTGACAGATTTTAGTGGTTTGGTGGTTTGAATTCGCACAACAGGTTGGTTAGGAATATAAAAACTAACAACCTTACGAAAACAATCAATTTTGGCATGGTAAGTGGTTAACCAGTCAATTCCTAAAATCACGTCAAATACAAGTATTTTCAAAGATATAAGATCAACAGGTAAGGTAAGGGTACCAATCTGAATCAAGCAAGATTTGTAAACTGTAGATGTAACGAAAGTTTCTCTTAACGGAGTTTCAACTGATAAGTCAAAGTCTAACTTCTCAGGTTTCAAATTTAATCGTTGAGCATAAGCAGGTGAAATAAAAGAATGGGTAGCACCGGTATCTAACAAGGTGTAAACTTCGTAAGAGTTTATGATTAGCTTACCCGTAACCACCTCGTGTGGGTTCCTCGTGTTTTGGACTGTCACGACAAACGCTCTTCCAAGAACCACCGACTTTGACTTATCCGAAACCTCCTTTGGAATCACCACCCCCACTAGACTTGGTTTCGCTACAGGACAATCTCCAGCAATATGTCCTTCTTTTCCATATTTATAACATGCTTTAAATTGTTATGGGAAGTTTGGGCTGATGTGTCCCTCTTTCCTGCATTTATAGCATACGACCGGTGGTCGTTCTCCTCCCCTAGAAATAGTTGATGCTGGTGCTGATGTCGACATCTTCACGTTCTCATTGTTGTATCTTCTCTTCTTGAAATCTCCTCTCGATTCGCTTTTTCTACAATCATGGCCACGATTACCACCGAAGTGGTTACCGCTTCTGTCATGATTCTTTCCTCCCCGCTGGTTGTCATTGTTTCGATGACTGCTGCCACCGGTACGACCTTGGTTGTTGTCCCTTGGTTGAACATAATCACTATCTCGTTCTAACAACTAGGCCATGTTTACTATATCCGAATATTGAGAAAATTTGTGAAAAATGAGGTATTGACGAATTTCGGGTTTCAAACCTCTCAGAAACATCCGCGTCATACGTTCATCATTCTCCACCAAATGAAGTGGAAACCTGGACAACTCTGCGAACTTAGCCTCGTACTGGGACACCATCATGTTGTTCTGCTCCAGTCTGATAAACTCTAACTCTTTCATGTGACGAATACTTTCAGGAAAGTAATTGTCATTGAACAGTTTCTAGAATGCTTCCCAAGACATCTTGAGTGCGGTAGTCTGGGTACGCTTCACAGATTCCCACCAATAATCTTTCTCTCCACGGAACATAAAGGTGGCAAATGGAACCTTCTGTTCCTCCGTGCATCCCAAGACATCAAATATCTTGGTAATTTGCTTAACCCACGTCTCCGCCTTGATCGGATTTGGCTTTCCCAAAAACTCTGGTGGTCCCAATTCTTTGAACTGCTTGGCAGTGACAATTCGCGTGTTATTATTATCTCCACCTGTATTTTGCACACGAGTTTTCCTCGTCTAGTTTTGCATGAACTGCAAAAAGCTTCTAAACATCTCATCGTTTATCGTCTGATTAGTGTTGTTTTCAGGATGAACATTACCACCGGAGTGGTTACCGCTTCTATCATGATTCTTTCCTCCCCGGTGGTTGTCATTGTTTCGATGACTGCTGCCACCGGTACGACCTTGGTTGTTGTCCCTTGGTTGAACATAATCACTATCTCGTTCTAACAACTAGGCTATGTTTACTATATCCGAATATTGAGAAAATTTGTGAAAAATGAGGTATTGACGAATTTCGGGTTTCAAACCTCTCAGAAACATCCGCGTCATACGTTCATCAATCTCCACCAAATGAAGTGGAAACCTGGACAACTCCGCGAACTTAGCCTCGTACTGGGACACCATCATGTTGTTCTGCTCCAGTCTGATAAACTCTACCTCTTTCATGTGACGAATACTTTCAGGAAAGTAATTGTCATTGAACAGTTTCTAGAATGCTTCCCAAGACATCTTGAGTGCGGTAGTCTGGGTACGCTTCACAGATTCCCACCAATAATCTTTCTCTCCACGGAACATAAAGGTGGCAAATGGAACCTTCTGTTCCTCCGTGCATCCCAAGACATCAAATATCTTGATAATTTGCTTAACCCACGTCTCCGCCTTGATCAGATCCGGCTTTCCCAAAAACTCTGGTGGTCCCAATTCTTTGAACTGCTTGGCAGTGATAATTCGCGTGTTGTTATTATCTCCACCTGTATTTTGCACACGAGTTTCCCTCGTCTGGTTTTGCATGAACTGCAAAAAGCTTCTAAACATCTCATCGTTTATCGTCTGATCAGTGTTGTTTTCAGGATGAACATTGCCTTCCTGTTGCACGTTCTCTTGGTTGGTGATTAAAGGTGTCTCCACGGTCTCATTCACTCCATTGTTAACATTCTCAGCTGCCATTCTCAAATACTGCCATTAAACAAGGGTTAATTAAACAAATTAACATATCACATATTAACCCTATTCTTCGACTGACCAATTAAATACCACATAAGCTTAGGTAGGACATACTAGTGAAGGATTTACTAGTCTCTCCCCTCCTATTTCTATTCCCAGATCTGCGCTAGAGACCATATCCCTAAGCTCTGATACCAACTATGACGCCCCCAAAATAGGTCCAGTCAACCCAACCCATTCTGAGTCGCCAAATACATGGTACAGAATTCAAATACAATCTATTATATCACACGGTCGTGCAAAATACGACCACACAACTGTGGCTGTCAATACAAATATGTAGAAAATATTAACATTCAAACTAAGTCCTCATTACAATTATTATCACACTATTTATTAGAATGAGTGAGGACTACTACTGCTCTAACTCGGACCATCACTCTGTCCCCCGACTAGTTCCTACGACATTCTCATTTCCTGAAGAGGATAATAGATGAAAAGGGTGAGCTCAACTAGCCCAGTAAAGAATATTATGACTAAGATAATGGAAAATAAATTATCGTTAGTCTTCAACAATTCAGATAAAGTATTATTGACAACAAGTTTTAGGTCAATATCCGCAGAGGAAATAACAATTCATTAGAAGAGTTAAGTAGAGAATGAAGTCTACTATCTTCTATGATTTTAAAGTCCATCATCAATATTTTATCCCTATAACATCAATCAATATACATCTCGAATTAAATATTCATCATTGCACTACGGACCAAAGATATTCATTTGTATCACCAGTTGGTTATCTTCATCTCAGCACCTGTCATATTTGCACTACGGCCAAAGATATTCATCAGGTAATCATTCATCTTTGCTCTACAGGCCAAAGATATTCTGTTATATCACCATTTAGGACTGAGGATGATGAAAAATAATATAAATAACGAATCTAATGAGATAAAGGACAAAGATTATGGATTCATAATTTAGTTTATCCAAGTTCAAAAATATTCCATAATAATACTTTGTGAATCAAAATTCAAGAATAAAGATCAAAACTTGGATCCAATCAAAGATAGGAACCTTAACAAGCAACTTGGACAACTAGAAGAAAATTTAATTTTTTTTCGTGAATAGTGTCGTATACGTGAATAGTAACTCCGACGGAAAAAGTAAGAATTTCATAATAAAATCCATGACAATATTTTGGTATAATGATATTGAAAAGAATAACATCGTTTACGAAAGAAAATAACATCCCTTATCTTAACAGAAGAGTAGTTTTGACTGGAATATCGGATATTATGTGGACGAAAACTTTCACCGTAATCCACACTCAAACTATCCTTATACTCACAAAAAATACGCTCGATATTATAGAGAGAAAATTTTCTGATTCTAGTGTGATTTTCATTTTTAACTAAGCACCCTATTTATAGAAAAATACTAGGATGCCAGGATTGACATTTGCAGCCTCGGAGCACACTTGCTTGGAAAAAAACTTGATGGCTGCCTACCAAATTGGATCAACATTTTTTCCACACAAAACAAATGTGGGCCACCCATGTTTTTTAATAAAAATATTTATTTCCGAAACTTCAATAATTCATAATAAATAGCCCTTTTAACAGAAAAATACAAATTCTATATCTTTTTCCTAGGAAATTTAATTCTCTACAACTTTGCAGAAGGAAGTTTTTCTAAATTTCCAACCGAAAATGACCGAAATCCACAAACGGATGATTTTCCACACCAAAATACTGATAAAAATACATCAGCACTAACTCCTTCTTTTATATCCACAAAAATAAATATTTCCTTATCATATAAATCAATAATTAATTATTCACAAATAATATTACAGAACTACAATATTGACAACCAGGTCGTTCCCAGGAAAGAGGGGCCTTCCGATAAGGATTTCTCCTTACTGGCGCGCAATTAAATAACCCCTCCTAGACAGAACTTTCTTAGACATTGCCAATAGTGCTATCTAATAATATTATTCAAATAATAAGAGTGACAATTATTGATTTAATAATGTAAAATACTGTGCAATGACAATTATTGAATCAATAATATAAAATATCAACGTAGCAATTATTGATATAAAATATCAACGTAGCAATTATTGAACCAATAAAATATTATGCAATTATAACAATTATTGAATCAATAATATAAAATATTAAACAGTAATTACTGTAATAATTATTGAGTAGTGACTTCTTACGTAAGAACCAATAATTTAAAATATTGTGCAATACCGTGTGCTACTGTGGACAACGCGTATTACTGTATTTTTATCACCGGGTATTTTAACAGTTTAATCAGTAACAGTTTTACCGTTATTTATAAAAAGATTATTTCTGTCGCTTTCTATATCCGACAGTTATTCCGTTGTGGGGACCACAAATGGCTGCGCCGTCGTACGAATATTCCACGACAACAAGAATATTCCACGACCAACCGAATATTTCCCGACAACAATGAATATTTTATAACCACTTGCTTATTTTGAAATATTTGCACATTTCACCCATAACTTTTCACATTTATCAAATCAACACCTTACTATTTCGAAATAATATATAAAGAAAATTAAATCTTTATTCATAAAAGTTGGGGTCTTACAACCTCCCCTCCTTATGAAATTTCGTCCTCGAAATTGACGTACGTACCTGGTATGTCGAAAAGGTGAGGATACATCGCTTTTATTTCCGATTCCAACTCCCAGATCATTTCCTCAATTTCATGGTTTTTCCATAAAACTTTGACTTGAGGTATAACCTTTGAGCGTAGAACATGTTCTTTCCTATCCAAGATCTTGACAGGTACCTCCTCGTACGTTAAATTTTTGGTTATCTCGTCTGGTTCTAACTCAATAATGCGATTTGGGTCTTTCACATATTTGCAAAGCACGGATATGTGAAAAACGTTATGAACACGAGACATGCTTGGAGGTAAAGCGAGTCTATAGGCCACCTTTCCTACTCAGTCAAGGATCTCAAATGGACCAATGAATCATGGATTAAGCTTTCCTATCTTGCCAAACCTCGTAACTCCCTTCCACGGAGCAACACGTAATAACACATGGTCCCCAACATTAAATTCCACGTCCTTTCGATGAAGATCCGCATAACTGTTTTGTCGATTCTGTGCTGTTTGTATACATTGTCGGATCATTTGGATCTTTTCTGTAGTCATACGTATCAACTCCGGTCCCAACAATGTTGCTTCACCCACCTCATCCCAGCATACTGGAGAGCGACACTTGCGTCCATACAACGCTTCGAATGGAGCCACGCCTATACTTGCCTGATAACTGTTGTTGTAGGAGAATTCCACCAATGGTAAGTATTTATCCCAACTTCCTTTGAAGTCTTGAACACAGAGTCTCAATAGATATTCAAGAGTTTGAATAGTCCTTTCCGATTGCCCGTCCGTTTGAGGATGATATGCCGAACTGAATTGTAAGTCCGTGCCTATAGCTTTCTGCAAGCTAACCCAAAATCGTGAAATAAATCTTGGGTCACGATCCGAAACTATAGATACTGGCATGCCATGCAACCTCACAATCTCATTCACGTACATACGAGCAAGACGTTCAAGGGAATAGGTCTCCCGTATCGGCAAGAAATGAGCAGACTTGGTTAATCTATCAACAATAACCCAAATCGCATCTATGCCTTGAGAAACCTTGGGAAGACCCGTAACGAAATCCATCGTAATGTGTTCCCACTTCCATTTCAGAATCTCCAGTGGTTGCAATGGACCCTTCGGCACTTGATACTCCGCCTTTACATGTTGACACGTTAAACACCTCGAGATAAACTCCGCGATCTCTCTCTTCATATTGCTCCACCAAAATGTATGTCGAAGATCACGATACATTTTGGTACTCCCAGGATGGATTGCAAACGGTGTGTTGTGTGTCTCCATCATTATTCTATGCTTTAAGTCAGAATCGTTAGGAACACAAAGTCTGGAGTTAACTCAAAGTATTCCCTGTTCATCGATTCTTGCTTCTGGAATGGCACCTTCTTGCACTTTCTTCTTCATCTTCATCAGCTCCGGGTTTGTAGCTTGCACAGTTTTAACTTTATCAATCAAAGCTGGTTCTACGCGTATACTTGACATCATCATGTGGGTCCCCGGAGTCTTGAACTCGATCTCCATCTTTCGTAATTAACACAGAATAGGCCTTTGTGTGGACATCATCGCACTCGTTCCCGCATATGATCTTCTACTCAACGCGTCAGCTACCACGTTCGCTTTTCCCGGATGGTATTGGATGGTATGATCGTAATCTTTCAACAGCTCAAGCCAACGTCGTTGCCGCATGTTAAGTTCCTTTTGAGTGAAGAAATATTTGAGGCTCTTATGATCCGTATAGATCTCCACTTTCTCTCCATACAAGTAGTGTCTCTAGATTTTCAACGCAAAAACAACTGCTGCCAACTCTAGATAATGAGTAGGATAATTCCTCTCATATTCTTTAAGTTGTCGTGAGGCATAGGCTATGACTTTCTCATGTTGCATGAGAACACATCCTAACCCTTTTCCCGAAGCATCGCTGTAAATGACAAATCCATCCGAACCAGATGGTATCGTCAGAACAGGTGCTGAGATAAGTCTCCTCTTGAGCTCTTGGAAGCTCTTCTCACATTCCTCGTTCCATATAAATTTTATATCTTTTCGAGTCAGCTGAGTTAATGGAGTAGCGATTCGAGAAAATCCCTCTACGAACCTCCGGTAATAACCAGTTAAGCCCAGAAAGCTTCGTACTTCGGTCACCGACTTAGGTTGCTCCCAACTTTGTATTGCTTTAATATTCGTCGGGTCAACAGATACTCCACGTTTTGACACCACGTGCCCAAGGAATGCTACTTCCTCAAGCCAGAACTCGCATTTCTTCAGCTTGGCATATAGCTTGTTCTCACGAAGCTTTTGAAGTACCAACTTCAAGTGGTGCTCGTGATCTTCACGGCTTTTAGAATAGATGAGGATGTCATCAATAAAGATAACAACGAACTGATCCAAATATTCCTTGAATACACTGTTCATCATATCCATAAAAGCAGCAGGAGCATTAGTCAATCCAAAAGACATGACTAGGAATTTATAATGCCCGAACCGAGTTCTGAAGGCAGTCTTCAGAATATCCTCAGTTTTAATCTTTAGCTGATGATATCCAGAACGAAGATCGATCTTTGAAAAGAATTGTGCACCTTGCAACTGGTCAAACAGGTCATCAATACGAGGTAGCGGATACCTATTCTTGATGGTGACATGGTTCAACTCCCGATAGTCAATACAAAGTCACATACTCCCGTCTTTCTTCTTTACGAATAAAACAGGAGCACCACAATGACACGTACTAGGACAAATAAAATCGATGTCTAACAATTCCTGTAATTGGACCTTTAACTCCTGAAGTTCAATAGGAGCCATTCGATATGGGGTTTTAGAAATGGAAAGGTCAATAAAGAATTCAACTTCACGTTCTGGGGGTAGACCGGGAAGTTCTTCGGGAAATACATCAGGAAACTCATTAACAACAGAAATATTATTCAAATCTGACGTATTTTGGTTTAGATCAGTGACATGAGCTAAGAAAGTTTGACATCCATTTTTTAATAAACGAATAGCTTTGTGACTTGAAATGACATTAACAGATTTTAGTGGTTTGGTGGTTTGAATTCGCACAACAGGTTGGTTAGGAATATAAAAACTAAAAACCTTACGAAAACAATCAATTTTGGCATGATAAGTGGTTAACCAGTCAATTCCTAAAATCATGTCAAATGCAAGTATTTTCAAAGATATAAGATCAACAGGTAAGGTAAGGGTACCAATCTGAATCAAGCAAGATTTGTAAACTGTAGATGTAACGAAAGTTTCTCTTAACGGAGTTTCAACAGATAAGTCAAAGTCTAACTTCCTAGGTGTCAAATTTAATCGTTGAGCACAAAGCAGGTGAAATAAAAGAATGGGCAGCACCGGTATCTAACAAGGTGTAAACTTCGCAAGAGTTTATGATTAGCTTACCCATAATCACCTCGTGTGGGTTCCTCGTGTTTTGGGCTGTCACGACAAACGCTCTTCCAGGAACCACCGACTTTGACTTATCCGAAATCGCCTTTGGAATCACCACCCCCACTGGACTTGGTTTTGCTACAGGACAATCTCGAGCTATATGTCCTTCTTTTCCACAGTTATAGCATGCTTTAAATTGTTGTGGGCAGTTTGGGCTGATGTGTCCCTCTTTTCCGCATTTATAGCATACGACCTGGTGGTCGTTCTCCTCCCCTAGAAATAGTTGATGCTGGTGCTGATGTCGACATCTTCACGTTCTCATTGTTGTATCTTCTCTTCTTGAAATCTCCTCCCGATTCGCTTTTTCTACTACCATAGCCACGATTACCACCGGAGTGGTTACCGCTTCTATCATGATTCTTTCCTCCCCGGTGGTTGTCATTGTTTCGATGACTGCTGCCACCGGTACGACCTTGGTTGTTGTCCCTTGGTTGAACATAATCACTATCTCGTTCTAACAACTAGGCCATGTTTACTATATCCGAATATTGAGAAAATTTGTGAAAAATGAGGTATTGACGAATTTCGGGTTTCAAACCTCTCAGAAACATCCGCGTCATACGTTCATCATTCTCCACCAAATGAAGTGGAAACCTGGACAACTCCGCGAACTTAGCCTCGTACTGGGACACCATCATGTTGTTCTGCTCCAGTCTGATAAACTCTAACTCTTTCATGTGACGAATACTTTCAGGAAAGTAATTGTCATTGAACAGTTTCTAGAATGCTTCCCAAGACATCTTGAGTGCGGTAGTCTGGGTACGCTTCACAGATTCCCACCAATAATCTTTCTCTCCACGGAACATAAAGGTGGCAAATGGAACCTTCTGTTCCTCCGTGCATCCCAAGACATCAAATATCTTGATAATTTGCTTAACCCACGTCTCCGCCTTGATCAGATCCGGCTTTCCCAAAAACTCTGGTGGTCCCAATTCTTTGAACTGCTTGGCAGTGATAATTCGCGTGTTGTTATTATCTCCACCTGTATTTTGCACACGAGTTTCCCTCGTCTGGTTTTGCATGAACTGCAAAAAGCTTCTAAACATCTCATCGTTTATCGTCTGATCAGTGTTATTTTCAGGATGAACATTGCCTTCCTGTTGCACGTTCTCTTGGTTGGTGATTAAAGGTGTCTCCACGGTCTCATTCACTCCATTGTTAACATTCTCAGCTGCCATTCTCAAATACTGCCATTAAACAAGGGTTAATTAAACAAATTAACATATCACATATTAACCCTATTCTCCGACTGACTAATTAAATACCACATAAGCTTAGGTAGGACATACTAGTGAAGGATTTACTAGTCTCTCCCCTCCTAGTTCTATTCCCAGATCTCCGCCAGAGACCATATCCCTAAGCTCTGATACCAACTATGACGCCCCCAGAATAAGTCCAGTCAACCCAACCCATTCTGAGTCGCCAAATACATGGTACAGAATTCAAATACAATCTATTATATCACACGGTCGTGCAAAATACGACCACACAACTATGAGTGTCAATACAAATATGTAAAAAATATTATTATCACACTATTTATTAGAAATAGTGAGGACTACTACTGCTCTAACTCGAACCATCACTCTGTCCCCCGACTAGTTCCTACGACATTCTCATTTCCTGAAGAGGACAATAGATGAAAAGGGTGAGCTCAACTAGCCCAGTAAAGAATATTAGAAAGACTAAGATAATGGAAAATAAATTATCGTAAGTCTTCAATAATTCAGATAAAGTATTACTGACAACAAGTTTTAGGTCAATATTCGCAGAGGAAATAACAATTCATTAGAAGAATTAAGTAGAGAATGAAGTCAACTATCTTCTATGATTTTAAAGTCCATCATCAATATTTTATCCCTGTAACATCAATCAATATACATCTTGAATTAAATATTCATCTTGGCACTACGGGCCAAAGGTATTCATATGTATCACCAGTTGGTTATGTTTATCTCAACACCTGTCATCTTTGCACTACGGCCAAAGATATTCATCAGGTAATCATTTATCTTTGCTCTACAGGCCAAAGATATTCTGTTATATCACCATTTAGGACTGAGGATGATGAAAAATAATATAAATAACTAATCCAATGAGATAAAGGACAAATATTAGGGATTCATAATTTAGTTTATCCAAGTTCAAAAATATTCCATAATAATACTTTGTGAAGAAAAATTCAAGAATAAAGATCAAAACTTGGATCCAATCAAAGATAGGAACCTTAATAAGCAACTTGGACAAATAGAAGAAAATTTAATTTTTTTCGTGAATAGTGTCGTATACGTGAATGGTGTCGTAAACGTGAATGGTGCCGTATACGTGAATAGTAACCCCGACGGAAAAAGTAAGAATTTCATATTAAAATCTATGACAATATTTTGGTATAATGATATTGAAAAGAATAACAACGTTTACGAAATAAAATAACATCCCTTACCATAACAGAAGAGTAGTTTTGACTGGAATATCGGATATTATGTGGACGTAAACTTTCACCGTAATCCACACTCAAACTATCCTTATACTCACAAGAAATACGCTCGATATTATAGAGAGAAAATTTTCTAATTCTGGTGTGATTTTCATTTCTAACTAAGCACCTATTTATAGAAAAATACTAGGATGCCAGGATTGACATTTGCAGCCTCGGAGCACACTTGCTTGGAAAAAAACTTGATGGCTACCTACCAAATTGGATCAACATTTTTTCCACACAAAACAAATGTGGGCCACCAATGTTTTTTAATAAAAATATTTATTTCTGAAACTTCAATAATTCATAATAAATAGCCCTTTTAACAGAAAAATACAAATTCTAAATCCTTTTCTTAGAAAATTTAATTTTCTACAACTTTGTAGAAGGAAGTTTTTCCAAATTCCCAACCGAAAATGACCGAAATCCACAAACGGATGATTTTCCACACCAAAATACTGATAAAAATACATCAGCACTAACTCCTTCTTTTATATCCACAAAAATAAATATTTCCTTATCATATAAATCAATAATTAATTATTCACAAATAATATTACAGAACTACAATATTGACAACCAAGTCGTTCCCAGAAAAGAGGGGGCCTTCCGATAAGAATTTCTCCTTACTAGCGCGCAATTAAATAACCCCTCCTAGACAGAACTTTCTTAGACATTGCCAATAATGCTATCTAATAATATTATTCAAATAATAAGAGTGACAATTATTGATTTAACAATGTAAAATACTGTGCAGTGACAATTATTGAATCAATAATATAAAATATCAGCAATTATTGATATAAAATATCAACGTAGCAATTATTGAACCAATAAAATATTATGCAATTGTAGTAATTATTGAATCAATAATATAAAATATAGAACAGTAATTACTATAATAATTATTGAGTAGTGACTTCTTACATAAGAACCAATAATTCGAAATACTGTGCAATACCGTGTGCTACTGTGCACAACGCGTATTACTGTATTTTTATCACCGGGTATTTCAACAGTTTAACCGTAACAGTTTTATCGTTATTTATAAAAAGATTATTTATGTCGCTTTCTATATCCGACAATTATTCCGTTGTGGGGCGTAGAACCTTTGAGCGTAGAACATGTTCTTTCCTATCCAAGATCTTGACAGGTACCTCCTCGTACGTTAAATCTTCGGCTATCTCGTCTGGTTCTAACTCAATAATGCGGTTTGGGTCTTTCACATATTTGCGAAGCACTGATATCTGAAAAACGTTATGAACACGAGACATGCTTGGAGGTAAAGCGAGTCTATAGGCCACCTTTCCTACTCAGTCAAGGATCTCAAATGGACCAATGAATCATGGATTGAGCTTTCCTCTCTTGCCAAACCTCGTAACTCCCTTCCACGGAGCAACACGTAATAACACATGGTCCCCAACATTAAATTCCACGTCCTTTCGATGAAGATCTGCATAACTCTTTTGTCGATTCTGTGCAGTTTGTATACGTTGTCGGATCATTTGGAACTTTTTTGTAGTCATACGTACCAACTCCGGTCCCAACAATGTTGCTTCACCCACCTCATCTCAGCATACTGGAGAGCGACACTTTCGTCCATACAACGCTTTGAATGGAGCCACGCCTATACTTGCCTGATAACTTTGTTGTAGGAGAATTCCACCAATGGTAAGTACTTATCCTAACTTCCTTTGATGTCTAGAACACAGAGTCTCAATAGATCTTTAAGAGTTTGAATAGTCCTTTCCGATTGCCCGTCCGTTTGAGGATGATATGCTGAATTGAATCATAAGTCCGTGCCCATAGCTTTCTACAAGCTAACCCAAAATCGTGAAGTAAATCTTGGGTCACGATCTGAAACTATAGATACTGGCATGCCATGCAACCTCACAATCTCATTCACGTACATACGAGCAAGACGTTCAAGGGAATAGGTCTCCCGTATCGGCAAGAAATGAGCAGACTTCGTTAATCTATCAACAATAACCCAAATCGCATCTATGCCTTGAGAAACCTTGGGAAGACCAGTAACGAAATCCATCGTAATGTGTTCCCACTTCCATTTCAGAATCTCCAGTGGTTGCAATGGACCCTTCGGCACTTGATGCTCCGCCTTTACACGTTGACACATTAAACACCTCGAGATAAACTCCACGATCTCTCTCTTCATATTGCTCCACCAAAATGTATGTCAAAGATCATGATACATTTTGGTACTCCCAAGATGGATTGCAAATGGTGTGTTGTGTGTCTCCATCATTATTCTATGCTTCAAGTCAAAATCGTTAGGAACACAAAGTCTGGAGTTGACTCGAAGTATTCCCTCTTCATCGATTCTTGCTTCTGGAATGGCACCTTCTTGCACTTTCTTCTTCATCTTCATCAGCTCCGGGTTTGTAGCTTGAGCAGCTTTAACTTTATCAATCAAAGCTGGTTCTACGCGTATACTTGACATCATCATGTGGGTCCCCGGAGTCTTGAACTCTATCTCCATCTTTTGTAATTCACACAGAATAGGCCTTTGTGTGGACATCATCGCACTCATTCCCGCATATGATCTTCTACTCAACGCGTCAGCTACCACGTTCGCTTTTCCCGGATGGTATTGGATGGTATGATCATAATCTTTCAACAGCTCAAGCCAATGTCGTTGCCGCATGTTAAGTTCCTTTTGAGTGAAGAAATATTTGAGGCTCTTATGATCCGTATAGATCTCCACTTTCTCTCCATACAAGTAGTGTCTCCAGATTTTCAACACGAAAATGACTGCTGCCTACTCTAGATAATGAGTAGGATAATTCCTCTCATATTCTTTAAGTTGTCGTGAGGCATAGGCTATGACTTTCCCATGTTGCATGAGAACACATCCTAACCCTTTGCCCGAAGCATCGCTGTAAATGACAAATCCATCCGAACCAGATGGTATTGTCAGAACAGGTGCCGAAATAAGTCTCCTCTTGAGCTCTTGGAAGCTCTTCTCACATTTCTCGTTCCATATAAATTTTATATCTTTTTGAGTCAGCTGAGTTAATGGAGTAGCGATTCGAGAAAATCCCTCTACGAACCTCCGATAATAACCAGCTAAGCCCAGAAAGCTTCGTACTTCGGTCACCGACTTAGGTTGCTCCCAACTTTGTATTATTTCAATCTTCGTCGGGTCAACAGATACTCCACGTTTCGATACCATGTGCCCAAGGAATGCTACTTCCTCAAGCCAGAACTCGCATTTCTTCAGCTTGGCATATAGCTTGTTCTCACGAAGCTTTTGAAGTACCAACTTCAAGTGGTGCTCATGATCTTCACGGCTTTTAGAATAGATGAGGATGTTATCAATAAAGATAACAACGAACTGATCCAAATATTCCTTGAATACACTGTTCATCATATCCATAAAAATAGCAGAAGCATTAGTCAATCCAAAAGACATGACTAGGAATTCATAATACCCGAACCGAGTTCTGATGGCAGTCTTCGGAATATCCTCACTTTAATCTTCAGCTGATGATATCCAAAACGAAGATCGATCTTCGAAAAGAATTGTGCACCTTACAACTGGTCAAACAGGTCATCATTACAAGGTAGCGGATACCTATTCTTGATGGTGACATGGTTCAACTCCCGATAGTCAATACAAAGTCGCATACTCCCTTCTTTCTTCTTTACGAATAAAATAGGAGCACCCCAAGGAGACGTATTAGGACAAATAAAACTGATGTCTAACAATTCCTGTAATTGGACCTTTAACTCCTAAAGTTCAATGGGAGCCATTCGATATGGGGTTTTAGAAATGGGTTTTGTACCGGGCTCAAAGTCAATAAAGAATTCAACTTCACGTTCTGGGGGTAGACCGGGAAGTTCTTCGTGAAATACATCAGAAAACTCATTAACAACAGAAATATTATTCAAATCTGACGTATTTTGGTTTAGATCAGTGACATGAGTTAAGAAAGCTTGACATCCGTTTTTCAATAAACGAATAGCTTTGTGACTTGAAATGACATTGACAGATTTTAGTGGTTTGGTGGTTTGAATTCGCACAATAGGTTGGTTAGGAATATAAAAACTAACAACCTTACAAAAACAATCAATTTTGGCATGGTAAGTGGTTAACCAGTCAATTCCTAAAATCACGTCAAATACAAGTATTTTCAAAGATATAAGATCAACAGGTAAGGTAAGGGTACCAATCTGAATCAAGCAAGATTTGTAAACTGTAGATGTAAAGAAAGTTTCTCCTAACGAAGTTTCAATAGATAAGTCAAAGTCTAACTTCTCAGGTGTCAAATTTAATCGTTGAGCACAAGTGGGTGAAAAAAAATGGGTAGCACCGGTATCTAACAAGGTGTAAACTTCGCAAGAGTTTATTATTATCTTACCCGTAATCACCTCGTGTGGGTTCCTCGTGTTTTGGGCTGTCACGACAAACGCTCTTCCAGGAACCACCGACTTTGACTTGTTCGAAACCGCTTTTTGAATCACCACCCCCGCGAGCTATATATCCTTCTTTTCCACAGTTATAGCATGCTTTAAATTGTTGTAGGCAGTTTGGGCTGATGTGTCCCTTTTTCCCGCATTTATAGCATACGACCGGTGGTCGTTCTCCTCCCCTAGAAACAGTTGATGCTGGTGCTGATGTCGACATCTTCACGTTCTCATTGTTGTATCTTCTCTTCTTGAAATCTCCTCTCGATTCACTTTTTCTACTATCATAGCCACGATTACCACCGGAGTGGTTACCGCTTCTGTCATGATACTTCCTCCCCGCTGGTTGTCATTGTTTCGATGACTGCTGCCACCGGTACGACCTTGGTTGTTGTCCCTTGGTTGAACATAATCACTATCTCGTTCTAACAACTGGGCCCTATTTACTATATCCGAATATAGAGAAAATTTGTGAGAAATGAGGTATTGACGAATTTCGAGTTTCAAACCTCTCAGAAACATCCGCGTCATACGTTCCTCATTCTCTACCAAATGAAGTGCAACCCTGGACAACACCGCAAACTTAGCCTCATACTAGGACACCATCATGTTGTTCTGTCCCAGTCTGATAAACTCTACCTCTTTCATGTGACGAATACTTTCAGGAAAGTACTTGTCATTGAACAGTTTCTGGAACGCTTCCCAAGACATCTTGAGTGCAGCAGTCTGGGTACGCTTCACAGATTCCCACCAATAATCTTTCTCTCCACGGAACATAAAGGTGGCAAATGGAACCTTCTGTTCCTCCGTGCATCCCAAGACATCAAATATCTTGGTAATTTTCTTAACTCACGCCTCCGCCTTGATCGGATCCGGCTTTCCCAAAAACTCTGGTGGTCCCAATTCTTTGAACTGCTTGGCAGTGATAATTCGCGTGTTGTTATTATCTCCACCTGTATTTTGCACACGAGTTTCCCTCGTCTGGTTCTGCATGAACTACAAAAAGCTTCTAAACATCTCATCGTTTATCGTCTGATCAGTGTTGTTTTCAGGATGAACATTGCCTTCCTGTTGCATGTTCTCTTGGTTGGTGATTAAAGGTGTCTCCACGGTCTCATTCACTCTATTGTTAACATTCTCAGTTGCCATTCTCAAATACTGCCATTAAACAAGGGTTAATTAAACAAATTAACATATCACATATTAACCCTATTCTCCGACTGACTAATTAAATACCACATAAGCTTAGGTAGGACATACTAGTGAAGGATTTACTCGTCTCTCCCCTCCTAGTTCTATTCCCAGATCTCCGCCAGAGACCATATTCCTAAGCTCTGATACCAACTATGACACCCCCAGAATAAGTCCAGTCAACCCAACCCATTCTGAGTCGCCAAATATATGGTACAGAATTCAAATACAATCTATTATATCACACGGTCGTGCAAAATACGACCACACAACTATGAGTGTCAATACAAATATGTAAAAAATATTAACATTCAAACTAAGTCCTTATTACAATTATTATCACACTATTTATTAAAAATAGTGAGGACTACTATTGCTCTAACTCGGACCATCACTCTGTCCCCCGACTAGTTCCTACGACATTCTTATTTCCTGAAGAGGACAATAGATGAAAAGGGTGAGCTCAACTAGCCCAATAAAGAATATTATGACTAAAATAATAGAAATTAAATTGTTAGTCTTCAACAATTCAGATAAAATATTATTGACAACAAGTTTTAGGTCAATATCCGCAGCGAAAATAACAATTCATTAGAAGAGTTAAGTAGATAATGAAGTCAACTATCTTCTATGATTTTAAAGTCCATCATCAATATTTTATCCCTGTAACATCAATCAATATACATCTCGAATTAAATATTCATCTTGGTACTACGGGCCAAAGATATTCATTTGTATCACCAGTTGGTTATGTTTATCTCAACACCTGCCATCTTTGCACTACGGCCAAAGATATTCATCAGGTAATCATTCATCTTTGCTATACAGGCCAAAGATATTCTGTTATATCACCATTTAGGACTGAGGATGATGAAAAATAATATAAACAACGAATCCAATGAGATAAAGGACAAATATTAGGGATTCATAATTTAGTTTATCCAAGTTCAAAAATATTCCATAATAATACTTTGTGAAGAAAAATTCAAGAATAAAGATCAAAACTTGGATCCAATCAAATATAGGAACTTTAACAAGCAACTTGGACAAATAGAAGAAAATTTAATTTTTTTCGTGAATAGTGTCGTATACGTGAATAGTGTCGTAAACGTGAATGGTGCCGTATACGTGAATAGTAACCCCGACGGAAAAAGTAAGAATTTCATATTAAAATCTATGACAATATTTTGGTATAATGATATTGAAAAGAATAACAACGTTTACGAAAGAAAATAACATCCCTTACCATAACAGAAGAGTAGTTTTGACTGGAATATCGGATATTATGTGGACGAAAACTTTCACCGTAATCCACACTCAAACTATCCTTATACTCACAAGAAATACGCTCGATATTATAGAGAGAAAATTTTCTAATTCTGGTGTGATTTTCATTTCTAACTAAGCACCTATTTATAGAAAAATACTAGGATGCCAGGATTGACATTTGCAGCCTCGTAGCACACTTGATTGGAAAAAAACTTGATGGCTGCCTACCAAATTGGATCAACATTTTTTCCACACAAAACAAATGTGGGCCACCCATGTTTTTTAATAAAAATATTTATTTCTGAAACTTCAATAATTCATAATAAATAGCCCTTTTAACAGAAAAATACAAATTCTATATCCTTTTCATATAAAATTTAATTTTCTACAACTTTATAGAAGGAAGTTTTTCCAAATTTCCAACCAAAAATGACCGAAATCCACAAACGGATGATTTTCCACACCAAAATACTGATAAAAATACATCAGCACTAACTCCTTCTTTTATATCCACAAAAATAAATATTTTCTTATCATATAAATCAATAATTAATTATTCACAAAGAATATTACAGAACTACAATATTGACAATCAGGTCGTTCCCAGGAAAGAGGGGGCCTTCCGATAAGGATTTCTCCTTACTGGCGCGCAATTAAATAACCCCTCCTAGACAGAACTTTCTTAGACATTGCCAATAGTGCTATCTAATAATATTATTCAAATAATAAGAGTGACAATTATTGATTTAATAATGTAAAATACTGTGCAATGACAATTATTGAATCAATAATATAAAATATCAACGTAGCAATTATTGATATAAAATATCAACGTAGCAATTATTGAACCAATAAAATATTATGCAATTGTAACAATTATTGAATCAATAATATAAAATATTAAATAGTAATTACTGTAATAATTATTGAGTAGTGACTTCTTACGTAAGAACCAATAATTCGAAATACTGTGCAATACCGTGTGCTACTGTGCACAACGCGTATTACTGTATTTTTATCACCGGGTATTTCAACAGTTTAACCGTAACAGTTTTATCGTTATTTATAAAAAGGTTATTTCTGTCGCTTTCTATATCCAACAGTTATTCCGTTGTGGGGCCCACAAATGGCTGCGCCGTCGTACGAATATTCCCCGACAACAAGAATATTCCACGACCAAACGAATATTCCCCGACAACAATGAATATTTTATAACCACTTGCTTATTTTAAAATATTTGCACATTTCACCCATAACTTTTCACATTTATCAAATCAACACCTTACTATTTCGAAATAATATATAAAGAAAATTAAATATTTATTCATAAAAGTTGGGGTCTTACGTAAAAGCTGTAAATAAGCCACGAATTAATCTAGGCTCAACAGAATTGAAATATATATATATATATATATATATATATATTATAAAAGTTGTAAAGAGCCACGAATTTATCTAGGCTCAACACAATATAAATATATATATATATATATATAATCTGTAAAGAGCCATGAAATGATCCAGGCTCGACATAATGTAATTATATATATATATATATATATATTTATAAAAGCGGTAAAAAGGCCACAAAATGATCCAGGCCAAACTGAAATATAAATGTTAATATATACAAATAGTATATATATATATATATATATATATATATTAAAGCAATAAAGGCCGCGAATTAGCAATCCAGGCCAAACGAAGTCAGAAAAAATTATATATATAGTTATATATATATAAGCATTAACTACCACGGATTTGCAAACCGAGCTTGTCAGAATGAAAAGTTAGTATATATATAGTCAAATATATACATAATTAATTTAAAAAGGCCACGAATCAGCAATCCAGGCCGTGCAAGTTAGTACATATATGTATATATACATAAAAGCGAGTAAAAGTAGCGGATCGTTGATCCGGGTTGTGCAAATGCAAAAAAACATATATATGTACTAAAATATACTAAGAAGTAAGCAAAAACGGCCACGGAACTGAGTTCTGTGCAAACCCAGGAGATGAAACTTTATGTGCAATTGCAAATAGACGTAATGAAGTAGAAAACGAGTTCTGATCGTAAAAATACTTATAATGGACTGCTACACAGGCCTTTTACCACTTAGTAGGCTTCAAATGGACGTTTCCACCAGTTAATTTTTGGTATGTTGTAGTCTATGAGTATACCTACGTGTTAGAGTAATAAAAACGAGGTTTGGAGTATAAGAAGTCAGGTTAGGAAACGAAATGGGCGGAGTTTCAGAGCGTTTTTTTTTTCTTTTTTTTTGGCAAGGTGGCACTTGTATTTAAAGACCCGATGGAAGCGGGCCTACCCGCGGAAGCCGCTGTTCTACCTGTAGCTCCACGTGGCAGGGCCCACATGGTGGGTCCTGTTGTCTTAAAGTACGTGCACTCCGAGCAACGCGATATCAGTTCAAAGCTTTCTAACTTTTGATCGGAGCATCCGTTTGAGGTGTGCTATACCTTTCAAGAAAGCCCTCACCGAGAGCGTCACAATGACATGGGACTAAAAATTTTCTGAGTCCAAGAAGACGGGTTCATAACCGGATCTTCGTTTCTTCGCAGTTTGTCCGTTGAGCTGTATTGTGCTGTTTTCACTCGGGATCAATGTTATGGTTCTTTCTGACCTTCATTGAACCAATTCAGCTTGATTTTGACCAAATTGGCTTTAAGTTGGTAAAATGACCATTTTGCCCCTTCAAGGGTTGTCTTCTGTACTGGCACGGTCTTTAACTGTCTTCCCAGGGTTGTCTCCGAGGTTTTGATCCCAGCCGAGTCTATTCATCCTCAAGGTTGTCTCTGAGGCTGACTTAGTTTCCCAGGATTGTCTCTAGGGATTATGTGATGCTTCAAGGTTGTCTCCGAAGTTGATTTGGCCTCCCGAGTTGTTACCAGGGCTTGACCTGACTTCCCGGATTGTGATCGGGGCTGAACTGGATCTCCCGGTGTTGTCGTCGAGGTTTGACTTGACATCCCGATATTGTGATCGGGGTTGAGTTGACGTCCCGGTATTATGACCAGAGCTGAGTTGACATCCCGGTATAGTGACCAGGGTTGAGCTTGACGTCCCAGGGTTATCGTCGGGGCTGTTTGACACCCCGTTATTGTGATCGGGGATTCACCTGACATCCCGGTGTTGTCGGGGTTTGACTTGACATCCCGGTATAGTGACCAGGGTTGAGCTTGACATCCCGGGGTTGTCGTCAGGACAGCTTGACATCCCAGTATTATCACCGGGGCTTCACCTGACTTCCTGGTGTTGCTGGGATTTGACTTAAAATCCCGATATAGTGACCGAGGTTTGACTTTGGTTTGAACTTCCAGTGTTATCTCCGGAAGATAAAAGACGGTTTTTCCCTCCTACAAGGTTAGTAACAGGAATGCAAAATTTTGAGTGTCTACAGTGGTAGCACATACTTGTGAGCAACTTCAATTTGATTAGTAAGCTATTCTTGCCCTAATCCTCACTAATTGTGATTTAGTGTTTTGATTTTTGTGTTTAAGATAACTTAATGAAGTTATTAACACCTAATCTAAGTTTAGTTAACATAATTAGGGTTTAGCATAACCTAATTAGGGTTAGTACTTCTTAATTAGTGTTAGGGTTTTGAAATTAGGGTTAGGGTTTTCTAATTTAGCATTAGGGTTTCCTAATTTAGGGTTTATCATATAATCTAGACGAAGCACGACAAAACATTTTGTTAGTGTAAGCATGACAAAGCAGCTTAATAAAATAATTTACCAAAAAGTCCAAATACGGAATAAAAATTTTAAGCACGAGGTTTTTCAGAGAAAAATAATTTTGACCGAAGTCTTCAATAGAGTATATAATAACACAATACACATTCAGAACGGAGAGATTTTATTGATAAACGAAGAATTTACATAACCGAGTCTTATTAGGGTTTTGGGATTTCACAATTACCAAGATTTCGAGTCCAATTACTATGGACGTTTATCGGATGTGGTTGTGCTCAATTATCCTGAGGGTAAAAACGTAGTTACATTTAAGTGTCGCTGGTTTGATACTAAAAAGGATGTTAAAATTGATCGTAATAGAATCATCACAATAGCTATAAAATCCAAGTTAACTTTTGATGACGTATTCGTGTTAGTCAGTCAAGCGACTTAAGTGTACTACACTCCTAATGTCTTAAATAGTAAAAGCCCCTGGTATACAGTTGTCACAACAAAAACTCGGGCATTTGATGGTGCCAATATGTATAGATAGGATGAGTCGTTGCACGAAGATGTTAGCAATCCCAACAAGGTAGTGTTAAATGATGATGATGATGATGATGTGATGCCAAATAATGTCGTTGGCGTACCCGATGATGAGGAAGTCAAGGAATACGTGGTCGGGAACGAGTATGTCGTCGTTAAAGATGATAATGACAAAGAAACTAATGATGATGACGAAGAAACAGAATCTGAGGATGATAATGATATTGATTCTGACGGGTTTTATGACGTACTTAGTCTAAACTTATTTCTATTTTGTAAATAATTCACTATTAATACCACATATTTGATTAATTAATTGTATATTCATATGCATTATTTTGGTTATTTCAGTAGTTCATTTATGGCTAGACATAGTGGTGGTCGCCGCGATGGTGGGCGATCAGGATCGGAAGACGCTAGGCAGGCCGACGGCTCGTCTTCAGGAGCTAGTAAGTTGTCGTTTTAGCGATTTCAATATATCTTAATTCGAATGTAGTTTATATTTTCTGAAAATGTTATATTAAACTCAATTTTTTTTAATAATTACAGATAATGTTTGTCTACCAAGGGACTAACCATGGTATCTTTGGTCGTCCGCTGGCAGTTCCACTTACAGTCCGAGTGGATGTCGACTCTGCACAGTAACTGTTAGAGAATAAGAAATAAGTAGTTAAATTAATAAAATTTATTTCATGACATAATTAACATAACATAATTTTATTTTATTATCCTGCAGTATACTGGACCTGGTTGCTAAGGCAACCCTACAAGCCATCTGTCAGACGCACTTACCGACTAGGTGCATACGTTTCAGCTAGTACGCGCAGTACGATACTTCCTTTATGGAGATTGTGATGTGCGAGTTTCATTTAAGTTAATTTATTTAACTTACTCAATTATACGTACATAGCCGTTACACAATTAATTAATTTTTTCATGATAAGATATCATTTTTTATTGATTAATTTTAGATATGAAGAAGGCATCTCGCAGGCAGTCGGCGACAGTGTTATTATTGCACATCTCGCAAAGAATTACGTCAACTAGCTGTACGAGATTAGACAACGGACCGACCGGGCAGTTGTCGACCAACCTGAGAGTACGATACGAGATCATTCGCCCTAAATAGTCTCCAATGCAGCATGGGAGGATATGTGTACTCACTAGGATGCGGATGACTTTAAGAAGAAGTCCAAGCAGCCAAAGAGGAATCGTGGTCAGCTCCGAGTCATATACACTAATAGCTCACAATCCTTTGAGGAGGTGAAGTCGGTAAGTATCTCTATTTAGTTCTTTATTTACTCAATTGTCATTAGCATACTTAATAAATGTTATATGAATGTATTTATTAGGTCATGCGGGTGAGTTAAGGCCGACCTTTGACCATTATAGAGTTCTGGATAAAGCTCACAAGTCAAAGGACTCTATAATATCTCCCACATCATTAGTTATACGGGTAAGACTAATCTCAATTTCTAGTAATTATTAATATTAGGTAGTTAATAAAATGATTTAATTAACTCATATATACAAAGTAAATTATAGGACTAATTTTAGAATCTTCGGGACCAACATGTAGCTGAGTTGCGGGATGCTAGGGGTATTCTGAGCCGTTAGATTTCTTCATCCCTCCGTCCGAGAATTAATTATCTTGGGATGAGGAGCTTAGACTATGGGTCGCATCTCAGGATCCCCCTACTAACAGTACCAGAAGGTATCGAGTGTTGGGCCTACCGAGGATACCTGCGTATACACTACCTGGAGGTAATAATATTTCTTCTGTTTCTTATTATATCATAATTTATAAAATAATATAAATTATTATTAGTAATGTTATATTTATTTTCGCAGGTTATAGCCAGCGCCAGCGTCTGAGAGCACCAGTTGGACCATCTCATACGGGCGTTGGCTTGGACAACAAGCTATTCTAGAGGGTCATGGCGGCAATGTTGGAGACATTTCGTACGGATCCAGTTATCCGTCGTTAGGAGTTTCCTATTTGTGCTCACCTTGACTAACTAGCTCAGGATATTGCATCAAGGGCCACTATAGAGACGAAGGGTATCCCGCAGGAGCAGTTCGCCGCAAAACGCGATGAGATGCTCCGGTTGGTGGTTACCCTACTGTCAGAGGCTTTTGTCTCGATGAAGAGTCAGGCACCGACTACTCAGGTGTTCTATTTACTTTAAGTTTATTATTTTGTATGTTATTCAATTTTCATTTAGATGTCTCTTTAAATCCCTTATACGGCCTAATAAGTTATATTTTTAATTGTGTCAACTGGGTGGCGATGCCGATGTCGCTGGTGATGGCGAGCAGGCTGGGTATGCAAATAAAGAGCGGTGGGATGATGACGAGGACTTTCAGACACCAGACCAGCGACATCGACCCCCGCTTGATGATTCTCCTCCTAGTGGTAGTATTACTAGATTGGGTTGATATTTTGTATAGCAGTTACGTAGATGTTTTGTAAAACATTATTTAGTTGCTTGATTTTATGTGAATTATTGTAGTTTAGCTTGATTCTTTGTAAATCAATGTATTTTACTTCAACTTTGTAAATCATTGAAGTTACCGTTATTCTTTGTAGTTTATAGGTTATATCATTGTAGTTTATCTTGATTCTTTGTAAATCAATGTATTTTAGTTTCATTTTGTAAATCATTGAAGTTACTTTGTAGTTGATAACTTATTGTGTATATACACGTTATATGTTGTTAGAAAAAATAGCTATATATACACGTTAAAACGTGTATATATGTTCTTTAAAGTAGTTATGTTGTATTATTATGGTTAGTTTAAATGTGTTATTGGGATAAAGCAGGTTCCAGGTACAAAAATAGGGTTCAAAAACTTAAAAATTGCAAAAACAAAAAAAAAATTGAAAAAACAGGTATTTTCGACGGAATAAGGTAATCCCGATAGAAATTCAGTCGGAAATAAGGTTTGTATTTGATTTTTAAAAAAAAAACTATTTCCGATAGAATATCCCTTATTTCCGATGGATATTCCTTTGGTATTAACCCTCAGTCGTGCGAACGAATGGGTTCCACGTGGCCTTCTTATGTTCGACGGATTACTCCGTGGGAATTAGTTTCATCGAAAATAGGCAATCTTCGACAGTCAACTCATTCGCCATAATTTCGTCGATAATAGTTATTTTCGACCAAATGGCCGACGAACTTATCCCCGACAGTCTTTATTCCAATGGAATTGCCAACGGAATTTTCCATTGAAATTAGTGTAATTCTGACGGAATTAGGCTAATTCTGACAAAAATTCCGTCGTAACTAAACATTTTTCTTGTATTGTAATATAATATATGTTCTAATTTTTTATTTTTTTTAATCAACTAACATTTCCTTTTCATTTCTTTCCAACTATTCTACTGAATAAAATGCAAATGTGGCACTTGAACTTTAGGTGTTTTTGGGTATTGAGCCTCTTTTCTATTAGTCAACGCCAAACGAGCCTCTTTCAATTAAGAAATTTGAATATTGAACCCTCTGGTGCCACATGTGCGTTGACTTGCCTATGTGGCACACGTGGCACCGCTAATGTGTACTTAAACTCAATTGTGGCCCAAAAAGCTATCGTTCCGCGGATTTGATCCCAAAATCTCGTGTTTAAGGTTTTAGCAATGAGACCACCCGAGCACTACCGGCCTAGCTATTTAGATTACCCAAAAAATAAATTATATACTAAATCAATTGATTTTTCCCTAGCAGAATATTAAAAGATAAACATTCCCATGTTAATTTAAAACATCTCCATAGTCGTCCTTCTTCTCGATTTTAGTATTTTCATATCGTTAGAATTTAGGGTTTGCTAATTTGAGAGTAAAAATTATGCAAATTGAGAACATTCCAAATTACGACATCCTGATCATCTCAAAAACTATCAACATCATCATTTTTCACATATAAAAGCCATCATCTCATAAATTTGTGAGGAATGGAAAGGGGAAAGCTACTTCAAGGAAGTAGCAACCTAAAGGTTGGGGACGATTCAAAATCTACTGGAGTCAGTAGAATCTCATCCCCAGAGTATTGTGGGTGTGAGATACGAGTAAGAATTTGTAGCTCTTTAAAGGGCAAAACTATAAGGAGAAAGTTTATGGTTGTTCAAATTGTTGTGTAAGTTTTTGTATTTACCATGGTATAGATTTTTAATTATTTACACAATTTGTAATTTTTATAATTGTTTGTTTAATTTTGTACAGACGCAATCATTTTGTGGTTTTTTCAATGGTTAACTCTATAAACAAGTTAGAAGATGGTGAGAATTGTTCGGGTATGTTAAATTTGAAGAACACTAAATTGAATTATAAATGATGAAGGACAAAGCTCATGACTAGGAAGTGCAAGTAGCCAAAATGCAAAAAAGAAAGTCAAATTGAAGAATGATTTGAAGTGTTTAAAAGAAGAAATAAGAAATTTAGAAACAATGGAGAAGTGGTTGATACTTGTAATTGGGGTATTTTTTTGTTTTGTTTTTTAGCATGTTAAAAAACATGTTTTAGTTGTATTGATGTTTGGAAAAATTTGAGAAAACTTGCGAGGTTGTAATGGAGTAGAATGGGCATGTTTTGGAATTGAGATTATTTAAATAGTCATTTTAGCTGACTATAATAATATTGAGTTCCATAAATAGAATTAAAATCTTTTGATGCATAATAAGGAGAAGTAAAAGGCAATGAACTACCACAAAATAAAACATGTAGCGCAACAACTGTAATCAAATAAGGAGAAATAAAAGGATATATAAAGGATATTATACAATTTCTGAGTTTTAAATACTCAAATACTCTATTGTACCATTTCTGCAAACTTAATACAACAGGCAAAATATAATCTTAAACACCCAATTCACCATAACTAACCAAAAAACTCATGTGTATAAGTTTTGAGATAAAAACAAACACCAAAATACCATAAAAGTCAAATACATATTGAAAATATAGATTAAATAGTGCAATATCTTTTACTTCTTCTTACTCACACTTTCTTGAGTTCCACCACTGTTGGGAAAGTTAATTTTTACTCCACTTGATTGTCCCTCGCCCTCTGGTCATCCTCTCCCTATAGTCTCTCTTATGTTGTTATATAATGCTTGAGTCATCAACTGATCCTCTGTTTTAGTTAAGCCACTATATGCATCTGCCACTCTTATAGCATTAGACATCAATTTTGTACTATTATTTGCCCCTTTTTTGGGTTCACTTGTAGTCATCTTTGCCTTTCCTTTTTCTTTGTCATTCCCAGTTAGTACATCACTTGTCTTTCCTTTACCCTTCTCATTCCTATTTGGAGCAACACTTTTAGGTGGTCTAAAAGGTGCTTGAACTGGTGTAGTTTTTCGGATAGCTCCAACTAAGTAAAATCACCTAGGTGTAGTGTGAGGACCCAGAATTTTAAACAATTCAAATTTTACGAATAATTTTTTTTATTGGTATTGATTATCAATATTTTGCTGAGTATCTGTGATACGAGTTTAGTAAGATGGTCAAACTGGGTATTGACTGAGAAATATGAGTGGAGATATAGTTAACAGATATTGAAAACTCTAACCCTAGTTACGGATAGGGATTCGATAGATAATACAGTTATTATAATTGTATCTATGATTGCGTGTGTGTATAGTAAGGGATTAATGATCAAATATTGATCAGATTAGGTATAATCTTAGTAAACCCTAATGGTAGATTAGAAACCCTAATCTGTAGTTAGGAAACCCTAATTTCTTATTTAGGAATCTTAAATCCTAATTTATAAACTTTAATGGTGATTAACAAACCCTAATAATATTTATCCAAACCCTAAGGGTTAAATTTTAAAAGAAACATAGGAAATAACCGAACTACCCTTAAAATTGTGTGGGAAATTATTGGAATACCCTTTTGGAGGCGAAATGACCGAACTACCCTTAAAATTGTGTGGAAAATTATTAAAATACCTTTTTGGAGGCGAAATGACCAAATTACCCTTAAAATTATATGTGAAATGACCAAAATACCCTCCAATCCATGTGAACTTAAATCAACCAATCAGAGAAGAGATGATGCAAGCATGATGCAAGCATGACATCATCATTAAAGAAACATAGATAATGCAAGCATGACATCAGCATTAAAGAAACACAAAAGGTGATGTCATCATGATGTCACCGAGGGACTAAAGTGCTATTAATGAAGTACTAAAGTGTAATTAACCAAGGTACCAAACTGTAATAAGTCGGGGATAAACTGTAAAAAGCCGAGCCCCTAACGTGCAATTATTGAAACTATGTTTTTCTATAAATAGGAGCCATTCTCTTCATTTTTTTTCAAAACCAAAAATATGGTTAAAGAGAGAGGAGAATTTTGGTAGAGAGAGAAAGAGGAAAGTTTTTGGTGAGTTTCAAGATTTCAAAGGATTAGTTAAAGCTTGCAACTCCATGAGGTATTTACTCTTATGGTTATTTTGTTCATTATTCTTTATATATTTAGTAAAAATTATACTTTTACAAGCAGTTATAATGCCCAAATTATTTTAAGTAAATAGTACAAAAGTCCTATTTATAAGCAGTTATAATGTCCGATTTATTTCTCTTATAAAGTAGAAAATATACTTTTGTAAGAAGTTGCTATGTCCGATTTTCTTCAATTATTTAATAAGAATATTCATGTTATAAGCAGTTATAATGTTGAAATTATCTCAAATAGAATAATAGAATATTCATTTTATAAAGCAGTTATAATGCTCGATTTATTTTAAATATAGTACACGAATATTCATTTTTACAAGCATTTATAATGCTCAATTTATTTAAATATTAATGATATTAAATTTATTTAATAATTATATTAAATAAATTACTTAAAAATGATTTTAATGTTTTAAAAATCATTTAAAATGATATTAAAGTATTAGAAAATATTTTAAGTTATATTGAAGAACTTTTAATATTTTGGGATGGAATTTTATTAATAAATTAATATTAATGATAATAAATTTATTTAATAATTATATTAAATAAATTATGTAAAAATATTTTTAATGTTTTAAAAATCAAATAAAATAAATTATTTAAAAATAATATTGATGATTTAAAAATCATTTTAAATGGTTATTAAATATTTAAAAATAATATTAATAACTTAAAAATCATTTTAAATGATATTAAATCATTTAAAAATTATTCTTATCATTTGAAATTTTTTAAATAATAACTAAAATATCTAAATAGGATATTAAAACTTTTAATTAAAGTTTATCAAAAAACTAATTCGATCGATATTCAATAAAACTACAAAATATCGAACGGACTCCAAAATCAACCCAGACACTAATAATTTAATTAGAAATTAATTGTTATCATTTCTAATGACTGTTATAACATATATAGGTTGCAAGTATACTTTCAAATAACTTCAGTAGCCGATCGTGATAAAAGGCAAGTTTTTCTAACTTCATTTAATTTCAATATTAAATGTAAGTTCTGTAAATCGATATACGAAATTGTTATAACCATTATTCGTGATATCTGTAATTTGAAAAAGGTTATGACTTATTGTTCAAGCATAACCAAGACATATGAACTGTTACTTGCATAAATTATTTTGATTTAATATCAAAGCATAGACTGTGGTGAAACCAATATTGTTTGGTACAAATATATATATTGATACTATCAATGACCGGCAGTTTTACATTGACCGGGTGGTTATCAATGACCGACAGTTTTACATTGACCGGGTGGTTATTAATGACAGACAGTTTGACACTGACCGGGTGGTTGTATAGGACGATATGCAAACTCCTAGCTAGTGTGGTTGGCCAAATCAACCCGAGTTGCTAAGTCTATATGACTGACAGAAACTCGTAATATGTGGGATTTGGCAGATCAAACCTCAGTATAAATGTGGAAAATAATCTAAACTTTAAGTTCCTTCAATTCAGATACTGTGTGAGTATAAACTGTAATTCTTTAAAACTTGCTTAGCATTTTAAAGCTCATCCTTGCAAATATTCGTTCCCTTTGCAGCTGCATCTAATACCCCAGAAGGTTCAGGAAATCATACTTGTGGTTAGAAGTAAATTTATAAGAACGAATGTCTATTGTATTAAGACAAAGATTGTAATTTGGTATCTCTATGATGTAATAGTTAAACAATATGTAACCAGATATTATGATGTTGTTAAGTTATTAGTTGAATGGTTTTACCTTATTAATAGTGAATAGTACTGAGTACAGTATCTATATGAACTATACATCTGAGTGAGAGTATTGAATGATCTTGGGAGTTCTGTAAGCACTGAGGTTGCTCCCCAGTTCCAAGAACAATCTTATCATTTGTACCGTGAATGTCAGACAGATAGGAAGTATTGATATGCAAGAAATATATGTAAGATTATAACTCTATACATCCAAGTGAGGGTATCCAGATATGATAATTGTTCTGACGAGAACTCTTAACTGAATTGGGATACTGTGAATTTTGGATTTAAAGAAGTTATTGTCTTATAGAATATTTACGTGAGCACCAAATCTGCTACAGGAAATGTAGAGAATTTGGGGGCGTCACAATTTGGTATCAGAGCTGTAGGTTATAAACATTTTGTATGATTACCTTAGGCTATAACCATAGAGGAATAGACGTGGCAGAAATGTTAGTGAAAATATAAACTCAAAAAGAGTTTATAGGATATGAATTGAGAAAATTCAACGTAAAATAAGGTAAAAAATTAACTTAAAGAAAACTATTGTTTGCTATGTGTATACAATGTATATTAGGTGTTAGTCTAGTTAATATAGTTAATCGAAAATTAAGAATTTAAGGATATTCACAAAAGTGAGTGAGGAACTGGTAGTTCCGTTTGAGCTGGGATCTGAACTAGAATTAGTTGGGCTGATAGGAATGATCTAGAGGGTAGGATACGAGAAGTGCCAATGGAAGTAGCTTATAGAATAGTATTTGAAGTTGTAAAAGACAAACCTAAGGTAGACTTAGAGAGTGCTCATGAAGAGTACCGGAGTTGGAGCTAAGTGAAGAGGGAGATTCAAATTCCAATTGGGCTTATATAAGGCTAGAAGAGGGAACAACAAAAAAAAGAAGAAACAGAAGAGCATGACATGTTTGGGGAACTGGTTGAGGAGATAACGGCACCAATCAAATAAATGAGCATTGTCATATTTGTGGAAGAAATCACGGCGGAGTATGCAAATTGAGTGGGATTAAGTGTTTTACTTGTGGAGAAGAGGGGCACTACTCAAATGTGTGTCCACAAAAGAAGAACGATAATAATAATCCGACCAAGCATAATAAATGTTTCAACTGCGGGGTAGAGGGGCACATTACTAAGTTTTGTCTAAAATCCAGAAATCCAAATATAGGGGGAAACCAAAATTTTAATAATAACCTCAAGCCAGCAGTAGCAGGAGTTGTGGGCCAGAGTCGTTCAAATGCTAGAACATTTAACATGACGATAAGGGATGCTGTTGCTGCACAGGACATAGTAACAGGTATTATCCCAAATCGATATTTTAAATATTCATGAAATGTTTAACTCTAGTACGAAGTATTCATTCACATCTAGTGGTTTTTCTAAAAACATAAAAAATGTTTGGTGAAAACATGAATATAAAATTTTTCATAAATAAAAAGTTTTGTTAAAATCATATAATTTTTTAGATGATATAAAGTTTCAGTTAAGAGAGTTTAATAAAATTTAGGGATAAATTGGTTAATCATAAGTTAAAGATTGACCGCAATTAGAAGAAAAGAAAATTGTAAAATACAAAAGTAGTGTACAACGGGGATTGTTCACTAAACAACTATAGGGTATAACAGTTATCTAAACGGAGAAATTTCCTAGAAAAGCTAGAAAAGTCTTTTGTCGAGGTGAATGGATAGAAAAGATTTTTACTGAAAACTGTATTACTATTCCATTAATAATCAATATCATTATAGACATTTTAAAAGTTAAAAGAATTAAGAAAAGTTAGAAGTAATAATAAAACAACGAGGTACTGATAAAAGATTTTAATAAATTGGGATTTAAATAAGAGTTTCAACTAACTCTATCTAAGGATAATAGTCCAACTTTATTTAACAAAGTCAAAGAAATACAAGAGGTGGTTAAAGATTTTTTTTTCGAAGTATAAGACAAGATAATTTATAAAAGAAATATTGAATTCAGAATAGATAGAGATAGGACACTAAAATACAAAGAAAGTTTACATGGCACATAATTAACATTAATAGGAAAATTTTCAAATTTGTGAAAATGGTGTTAGACCCAAGGGTTGCGACGACTTTTAGTGCAATAATAGGCTTAGGTATTGTTATAGAAACTGTGAAACCAGTTCTCAAGGAACTTTTGAAACTTTATAATAGAAACTAGGAGCTTATTGAAGTAGATAGCTATCACCATTATCATGAGGTGGATAGTTTTATTTCTATAAGGTTAGATTCAAGGATATACGGTTTATTTCAAAATCTAGGAAATGAGTTATTAAATACATTTAGGGACTTAGTGAAGGGCAAGTACATTATACCACCCATAAGCAGATGAACAAAGTAAGATAACCATTCAGACCTTAAAGAATAGATTAAGGACTTGTGATTCAGACTTCAAAGAAAATGGAAGCCTTTTCAGAAGTTGTATACCATAGTTATCATGCTAGCATAAGAATGACGCTTTGGACGGTATAAAATATATAACACATTGGTATTAGGATTTTATGTGAAAGATTTCAAACAGTTAAGACTCAATAGAAAACAATGAGAGGTTAAGGGGATTCTCAAAAGTGTTACTTTGGAAGTGTAAATATATTTTGATAAGAAAAGGAAAGTAGGTACGTAAATTGTTGAACCATGTTAGTTAACAAAGAGGAAATGGAGTGAGAATACCCAATCTAGTAACAAGTCCGAAGAAGATACAAGGTTATTTTTCATGTGGATCAACAGATCATTTGGTTCGGAATTGTCCAAAGAAGAATGTAGATAAGGGAATTATCAACAAGGGACCCAGTAGCGGAACCCTGATGATTAGAGGATCTGCTAAGCCGGGAAGACCAACGGCACGTACGTTCGATATGACGGTGCAAGATGCAGTAGCTGCACAGGAGATGGTGGCAGATAACTATTTCGTTCAGTAATTTAATTACGTGAGTGATATTGGATAGATATCGCTATGAGTTGTTGTTTTTTACGAATCTAAGTCATAGGTTAATATATGAGGCACAAATTAATATTGTGTTGATAAGAATGAATTGATGATACAAAGTAAGAAAGTGATGATTCCGAGGACGGAAACCTTATAAGGAGGGGAGAATGTGTGGACCCAGAATTTTAAATAATTCAAATTTTACGAATATTTTTTTTTATTGGTATTGATTATCAATATTGTGCTGAGTATCTGTGATACGAGTTTAGTAAGATGGTCAAACTAAGTATTGACTGAGAAATATGAGTGGAGATATAGTTAACAAATATTAAAAACTCTAACCCTAGTTACGGATAGGGATTCGATAGATAATACAGTTATTATAATTGTATCTATGATTGCGTATGTGTATAGTAAGGGATTAATGATCAAATGTTGATCAGATTAGGTATAACCTTAGTAAACCCTAATGGTAGATTAGACACCCTAATATGTAGTTAGAAAACCCTAATTTCTTATTCGAAAATCCTAAATCCTAATTTATAAACCTTAATGGTGATTAGCAAATCCTAATGTTATTTATCCAAACCCTAAGGGTTAACTTTTAAAGGAAACATAGGAAATGACCGAACTACCTTTAAAATTGTGTGAGAAATTATTAGAATACCCTTTTGGAGGCGAAATGACCGAACTACCCTTAAAATTATGTGGAAAATTATTAGAATATCCTTTTGGAAGTGAAATGACCGAACTACCCTTAAAATTGTGTGAAAAATTATTAGAATACCCTTTTGAAGGCGATATGACCAAATTACCCTTAAAATTATATGTGAAATGACCAAAATACCCTCCAATCCATGTGAACTTAAATCAACCAATCAGAGAAGAGATGATGCAAGCATGACATCATCATTAAAGAAACATAGATAATGCAAGCATGACATCAGCATTAAAGAAACACAAAAGGTGATGTCATCATAATGATATCATCATGATGTCACCGAGGGACTAAAGTGCAATTAATGAGGTACTAAAGTGTAATTAACTAGAGTACCAAACTGTAATAAGCCGGGGGCAAATTGTAAAAAATCGAGCCCCTAACGTGTAATTATTGAAACTATGTTTTTCTATAAATAGGAGTCATGCACTTCATTTTTTTTCAAAATCAAAAATATGGTTAGAGAGAGAGGAGAATTTTGGTAGAGAGAGAAAGAGAAAAGTTTTTGGTGAGTTTCAAGATTTCAAAGGATTAGTTAAAGCTTGCAACTCCAAGAGGTATTTATTCTTGTGGTTATTTTGTTCATTATTCTTTATATATTTAGTAAAAATTATACTTTTACAAGCAGTTATAATGCCCAAATTATTTTATGTAAATAGTATAAATGTCCTATTTATAAGCAGTTATAATGTCCGATTTATTTCTTTTATAAAGTAGAAAATATACTTTTATAAGCAGTTGCTATGTCCGATTTTCTTTAATTATTTAGTAAGAATACTCATGTTATAAGCAGTTATAATGCTGAAATTATCTCAAATAGAATAGTAGAATATTTATTTTATAAAGCAGTTATAATGCTCGATTTATTTCAAATATAGTACACGAATATTCATTTTTACAAGCATTTATAATGCTCAATTTATTTAAATATTAATGATATTAAATTTATTTAATAATTATATTAAATAAATTACTTAAAAATGATTTTAATATTTTAAAAATCATTTAAAATGATATTAAAGTATTAGAAAATATTTTAAGTTATATTGAAGAACTTTTAATATTTTGGGATGGAATTTCATAAATAAATTAATATTAATGATAACAAATGTATTTAATAATTATATTAAATAAATTATGTAAAAATAGTTTTAATGTTTTAAAAATAAAATAAAATAAATTATTTAAAAATAATATTGATGATTTAAAAATCATTTTAAATGGTTATTAAATATTTAAAAATAATATTAATAACTTAAAAATCATTTTAAATGATATTAAATCATTTAAAAATTATTCTGATCATTTGAATTTTTTTAAATAATAACTAAAATATCTAAATAGGATATTAAAACTTTTAAATAAAGTTTATCAAAAAACTAATTCGATAGATATTCAATAAAGCTATAAAATACCAAACGGACTCTAAAATCAACCCAGACAATAATAGTTTAATTAGAAATTAATTGTTATCATTTTTAGTGGCTGTTATAACATATATAGGTTGGAAGTATACTTTCAAATAACTTAAGTAGCCGATCGTGATAAAAGGCAAGTTTTTCTAACTTCATTTAATTTCAATATTAAATGTAAGTCTTGTAAATTGATATACGAAATTATTATAACCATTATTCGTGATATCTGTAATTTGAAAAAGGTTATGACTTATTGTTCAAGCATAACCAAGACATATGAACTGTTACTTGCTTAAATTATTTTGATTTGATATCAAAGCATAGACTATGGTAAAACTAATATTGTTTGGTACAAATATATATACTGATACTATCAATGACCGGCAGTTTTACATTGACCGGGTGGTTATCAATGACCGGCAGTTTTACATTGACCGGGTGGTTATTAATAACCGGCAGTTTGACACTGACCGGGTGGTTGTATAGGATGATATGCATACTGCTAGCTGGTGTGGTTGGCCAAATTAACCCAGGTTGCTAAGTCTATATGACTGACAGAAACTCGTAATATGTGGGATTTGGCAGATCAAACCTCAGTATATATGTGGAAAATACTCTAAACTTTAAGTTCCTTCAATTCAGATACTGTGTGAGTATAAACTGTAATTCTTTAAAACTTGCTGAGCATTTTAAAGCTCATCCTTGCAAATATTCTTTTCCTTTGCAGCTACATCTATTACCCCAGAAGGTTCAGAAATCATACTTGCGGTTAGAAGTAAATTTATAAGAACGAATATCTATTGTATTAAGACAAGATTGTAATTTGGTATCTCTATGATGTAATAGTTGAACAATATGTAACCAGATATTATGATGTTGTTAAGTTATTAGTTGAATGGTTTTACCTTATTAATAGTGAATAGTACTAATTACAGTATCTATATGAACTATACATCTGAATGAGGGTATTGAATGATCTTGGGAGTTCTGTAAGCACTAAGGTCGCTTCCCAGTTCCAAGAACAATCTTATCATTTGTACTGTGAATGTCATATAAATAGGAAGTACTGATATGCAAGAAATATCTGTAAGATTATAACTCTATACATCCAAGTGAGGGTATCCAGATATGGTAATTGTTCTGACGAGAACTCTTAACTGAATTGGGATATTGTGAATTTTGGATTTATAGAAGTTATTGTCTTATAGAATATTTACGTGAGCACCAAATCTGCTACAGGAAATGTAGAGAATTTGGGAGCGTCACAATTTGGTATCAGAGCTGTAGGTTATAAACCTAAGGTATGTTTACCTTAGGCTATAACCTTGGAGGAATAGGAGTGGCAGAAATGTTAGTGAAAACATAAACTCAAAAAGAGTTTATAGGATATGAATTGAGAAAATAAATCGTAAAATAAGATAAAAAAACTAACTTAAAGAAAACTATTGTTTGCTATGTGTATACAATGTATATTAGTTGTTAGTCTAGTTAATATAGTTAATCGAAAATTAAGAATTTAAGGATATTCACAAAAGTGAGTGAGGAACTGGTAGTTCCGTTTGAGCTGGGATCTGAACCAGAATCAGTTGGGCTGATAGGAATGATCTAGAGGGTAGGATACAAGAAGTGCCAATGGAAGTAGCTTATAGAATAGTATTTGAAGCTGTAAAAAACAAACTTAAGGTAGACTTAGAGAGTACTCATGAAGAGTACCGGAGTTGGAGCTAAGTGAAGAGGGAGATTCAAATCCAATTGGGCTTATATAAGGCTAGAAGGGGGAACAACAGAAAAAAGAAGAAACAGAAGAGCATGACATGTTTAGGGAACTGGTTGAGGAGATAACGGCACCAATCAAATAAATGAGCATTGTCATATTTGTGGGAGAAATCACAGCGGAGTATGCAAATTGAGTGGGATTAAGTGTTTTACTTGTGGAGAAGAGGGGCACTACTCAAATGTGTGTCCACAAAAGAAGAACGCTAATAATAATCAGACCAAGCATAATAAATGTTTCAACTGCGGGGTGGAGGGGCACATTGCTAAGTTTTGTCTAAAACCCAAAAATTCGAATATAGGGGGAAACCAAAATTTTAATAATAACCCCAAGCCAGCAGTAGCAAGAGTTGTGGGCCAGAGTCATCCAAATGCTAGAACATTTAACATGACGGTAAAGGATGCTGTTGCTGCACAGGACATAGTAACAGGTATTATCCCAAATCGATATTTTAAATATTCATGAAATGTTTAACTCTAGTACGAAGTATTCATTCACATCTAGTGGTTTTTCTAAAAACATAAAAAATGTTTGGTGAAAACATGAATATAAAATTTTTCATAAATAAAAAGTTTTGTTAAAATCATATAATTTTTTAGATGATATAAAGTTTCAGTTAAGAGAGTTTAATAAAATTTAGGGATAAATTGGTTAATCATAAGTTAAAGATTAACTACAATTAGAAGAAAAGAAAATTGTAAAATACAAAAGTAGTGTACAACGGGGATTGTTCACTAAAAACAACTATAGGGTATAACAGTTATCTAAACGGAGAAATTTCCTAGAAAAGCTAGAAAAGTCTTTTGTCGAGGTGAATGGATAAAAAAGATTTTTACTGAAAACTGTATTATTATTCCATTAATAATCAATATCATTATAGACATTTTAAAAGTTAAAAGAATCAAGAAAAGTTAGAAGTAATAATAAAACAACGAGGTACTGATAAAAGATTTTAATAAATTGGGATTTAAATAAGAGTTTCAACTAACTCTATCTAAGGATAATAGTCCAACTTTATTAACAAAGTCAAAGAAATACAAGAGGTGGTTAAAGATTTTTTTTTCGAAGTATAAGACAAGATAATTTATAAAAGAAATATTGAATTCAGAATTGATAGAGATAGGACACTAAAATACAAAGAAAGTATTACATGGCACATAATTAACATTAATAGGAAAATTTTCAAATTTGTGGAAATGGTGTTAGACCCAGGGGTTGCGACGACTTTTAGTGCAATAAGGGGCCTAGGTATTGTTGTAGAAACTGTGAAACCAGTTCTCAAGGAACTTTTGAAACTTTATAACAGAAACTAGGAGCTTATTGAAGTAGATAGCTATCACCATTATCATGAGGTGGGTAGTTTTATTTCTATAAGGTTAGATTCAAGGATATACGGTTTATTTCAAACTCTAGGAAATGAGTTATTAAATACATTTAGGGACTTAGTGAAGGGCAAGTACATTATACCACCCATAAGCAGATGAACAAAGTAAAATAACCATTCAGACCTTAAAAAATGGATTAAGGACTTGTGATTCAGACTTCAAAGAAAATGGAAGCCTTTTCAGAAGTTGTATACCATAGTTATCATGCTAGCATAAGAATGACGCTTTGGACGGTATAAAATATATAACACATTGGTATTAGGATTTTATGTGAAAGATTTCAAACAGTTAAGACTCAATAGAAAACAATGAGAGGTTAAGGGGATTCTCAGAAGTGTTACTTTGGAAGTGTAAATATATTTTGATAAGAAAAGGAAAGTAGGTACGTAAATTGTTGAACCATGTTAGTTAACAAAGAGGAAATGGAGTGAGAATACCCAATCTAGTAACAAGTCCGAAGAAGATACAAGGTTGTTTTTCATGTGGATCAACAGATCATTTGGTTCGGAATTGTCCAAAGAAGAATGTGGATAAGGAAATTATCAACAAGGGACCCAGTAGCGGAACCCTGATGATTAGAGGATCTGCTAAGCTGGGAAGACCAATGGCACGTACGTTCAATATGACGGTGCAAGATGCAGTAGCTGCACAGGAGATGGTGGCAGATAACTATTTCGTTCAGTAATTTAATTACGTGAGTGATATTGGATAGATATCGCTATGAGTTGTTTTTTTTACGAATCTAAGTCATAGGTTAATATATGAGGCACAAATTAATATTGTGTTGATAAGAATGAATTGATGATACAAAGTAAGAAAGTGATGATTCCGAGGACGGAATCCTTATAAGGAGGGGAGAATGTGAGGACCCAGAATTTTGAACAATTCAAATTTTACGAATAATTTTTTATTATTGGTATTGATTATCAATATTGTGCTGAGTATCTGTGATACGAGTTTAGTAAGATGGTCAAACTAAGTATTGACTGAGAAATATGAGTGGAGATATAGTTAACAAATATTGAAAACTCTAACCCTAGTTACGGATAGGGATTCGATAGATAATACAGCTATTATAATTGTATCTATGATTGCGTATGTGTATAGTAAGGGATTAATGATCAAATGTTGATCAGATTAGGTATAACCTTAGTAAACCCTAATGGTAGATTAGACACCCTAATATGTAGTTAGAAAACCCTAATTTCTTATTCGAAAATCCTAAATCCTAATTTATAAACCTTAATGGTGATTAGCAAATCCTAATATTATTTATCCAAACCCTAAGGGTTAACTTTTAAATGAAACATAGGAAATGACCGAACTACCTTTAAAATTGTGTGAGAAATTATTAGAATACCCTTTTGGAGGCGAAATGATCGAACTACCCTTAAAATTATGTGGAAAATTATTAGAATATCCTTTTGGAAGTGAAATGACCGAACTACCCTTAAAATTGTCTTTTGGAGGCAAAATAACCAAATTACCCTTAAAATTATATGTGAAATGACCAAAATACCCTCCAATCTATGTGAACTAAAATCAACCAATCAGAGAAGAGATGATACAAGCATGACATCATCCTTAAAGAAACATAGATGATGCAAGCATGATATCAGCATTAAAGAAACACAAAAGGTGATGTCATCATGATGTCACCAAGGGACTAAAGTACAATTAATGAGGTATTAAAGTATAATTAACCAGGGTACCAAACTATAATAAGCCAGGGGCAAACTGTAAAAAGTCGAACCCCTAACGTGCAATTATTAAAACTATGTTTTTCTATAAATAGGAGTCATTCTCTTCATTTTTTTTTCAAAACCAAAAGTATGGTTAGAGAGAGAGAGAGGAGAATTTTGGTAGAGAGAGAAAGAGGAAAGTTTTTGGTGAGTTTCAAGATTTCAAAGGATTAGTTAAAGCTTGCAACTCCAAGAGGTATTTACTCTTATGGTTATTTTATTCATTATTCTTTATATATTTAGTAAAAATTATACTTTTACAAATAGTTATAATGTCTAAATTATTTTAAGTAAATAGTACAAAAGTCCTGTTTATAAGCAGTTATAATGTCCGATTTATTTCTCTTATAAAGTAGAAAATATACTTTTATAAGCAGTTGCTATGTCCGATTTTCTTTAATTATTTAGTAAGCATACTCATGTTATAAGCAATTATAATGCTGAAATTATCTCAAATAGAATAGTAGAATATTCATTTTATAAAGCAGTTATAATGCTCGATTTATTTCAAATATAGTACACCAATATTCATTTTTACAAGCATTTATAATGCTCAATTTATTTAAATATTAATGATATTAAATTTATTTAATAATTATATTAAATAAATTACTTAAAAATAATTTTAATATTTTAAAAATTATTTAAAATGATATTAAAGTATTAGAAAATATTTTAAGTTATATTGAAGAACTTTTAATATTTTGGGATGGAATTTCATTAATAAATTAATATTAATAATAATAAATTTATTTAATAATTATATTAAATAAATTATGTAAAAGTATTTTTAATGTTTTAAAAATCAAATAAAATAAATTATTTAAAAATAATATTGTTGATTTAAAAATCATTTTAAATGGTTATTAAATATTTAAAAATAATATTAATAACTTAAAAATCATTTTAAATGATATTAAATTATTTAAAAATTATTCTGATCATTTGAAAATTTTTAAATAATAACTAAAATATCTAAATAGGATATTAAAACTTTTAAATAAAGTTTATCAAAAAACTAATTCGATAGATATTCAATAAAGCTATAAAATACCGAAAGGACTCCAAAATCAACCCAAAAACTAATAGTTTAATTAGAAATTAATTGTTATCATTTCTAATGACTGTTATAACATATATAGGTTGCAAGTATACTTTCAAATAACTTAAGTAGCCGATCGTGATAAAAGACAAGTTTTTCTAACTCTATTTAATTTCAATATTAAATGTAAGTCCTGTAAATCGATATACGAAATTGTTATAACCATTATTCGTGATATCTGTAATTTGAAAAAGGTTATGACTTATTGTTCAAGCATAACCAAGACATATGAACTGTTACTTGCATAAATTATTTTGATTTAATATCAAAACATAGACTGTGGTGAAACCAATATTGTTTGATACAAATATATATACTAATACTATCAATGACCGATAGTTTTATATTGACCGGGTGGTTATCAATGACCGACAGTTTTACATTGACCAGGTGGTTATTAATGACCGGTAGTTTGACACTAACCGGGTGGTTGTATAGGATGATATGCATACTCCTAGCTGGTGTGGTTGGCCAAATCAACCCGGGTTGCTAAGTCTATATGACTGACAGAAACTCGTAATATGTGGGGTTTGGCAGATCAAACCTCAGTATATATGTGGAAAATACTCTAAACTTTAAGTTCCTTCAATTCAGATACTGTGTGAGTATAAATTGTAATTCTTTAAAACTTGCTGAGTATTTTAAAGCTCATCCTTGCAAATATTCTTTTCCTTTGCAGCTGCATCTAATACCCCAGAAGGTTCAGGAAATCATACTTGTGGTTAGAAGTAAATTTATAAGAACGAATGTCTATTGTATTAAGACAAAGATTGTAATTTGGTATCTCTATGATGTAATAGTTGAACAATATGTAACCAGATATTATGATGTTGTTAAGTTATTAGTTGAATGGTTTTACCTTATTAATAGTGAATAGTACTAAGTACAATATCTATATGAACTATACATCTGAATGAGGGTATTGAATGATCTTGGGAGTTCTGTAAGCACTAAGGTCGCTCCCCAGTTCCAAAAACAATCTTATCATTTGTACTGTGAATGTCAGATAAATAGGAAGTATTGATATGCAATAAATATCTGTAAGATTATAACTCTATGCATCCAAGTGAGGGTATCCAGATATGATAATTGTTCTGACGAGAACTTTTAACTGAATTGGGTTACTGTGAATTTTGGATTTATAGAAGTTATTGTCTTATAGAATATTTACGTGAGCACCAAATCTACTACAGGAAATATAGAGAATTTGGGGGCGTCACATGTAGTCTACATCATATGTTTGAAAAAATAGAAACGTATCATATATCAATTTAAGATAAGGCATCAATCATATATCTAACTAAAATAACACAATAATTGACATCTACTTATTGAAATATAAGTGTTGCCTGTTTTTGGGGATATGAAACAGCCAAAACTAGGAGGGACCCATTCTCTTCTTGTTAGCCTCTTAACATTATTGGGAGCATCGACCAAAGGCTTTCTTTTAATTTGTTGTTTTTCTCTAACAACTTTATCTTTAATATTCGTCTCTTTCACATTTGTCTATAAAACCAAATCATCAATCACCCGTGCAAAAATTAAAACATGAATAAATAAATAAATATACTTGAAAATACAACTTTAGAAAATATGCTACTATATATTTAAATCACCTGTTTGTGAGTTGAAAATGTATCAAGTCCACTCTCTCCCTTATCTCCAATTATTGTTTTTTCTTCTCTAACTTGTTCTTAAAACTAGTACCATATGTTTAATTATTTAACAATTGATACATAAATATTATCATTGTAGCATAACATGAAAAAATAATTAAAGTTAAAACCTTGTTTTGTTTGCCTTTGCTCCTTTGTTTGACCTTGCTGCTAGAGTCTCTTGTTACTACTCTCTCCCTTATCTTCTCTCACTTGTTCCTAAAATTGAAAACATATGTTTACTTAGTTAACATATGTAATTGTAGCATACCATGAAAAAAGTTATAAAAGTTAAAACCTTGTTTTGTTTTTCCTTGCTCCTCTGTTTGGCCTTGCTGCTAGAGTCTCCCTTGCTGTTACTTTCTCCCTTATCTTCATATGAGTATCAAAGTATCAAATTAAACCAAGAGTACACTGAATAAAAATATATAAATTGAAATAAAACTTACATTTGTTTATGTAGGTAACTTGCATGTGAGACGATTATGGTCAGCCGTCTTGCAATTACTTCATACCATGATTGTGTCTTTCCTATATAATTTGTATGACAGTCTTTTCTTGTTATTTTCAATTAATGCATTTGGTTCCTCGTGTATCTCCTTCATTCTCATCTTTTGTGGCCTACCTCTTGGTGTTTTTAATGGAGGAGGTAATGGTGGAGTGATAGTAACCCTTGGCAAAATCTCTCCCATCTAACCACTTTTAACATTTCTAAATATGCTCTCATATAGGTTTGTACCCTAAACTAGTCTTATACATAATCTGCAGGATTGTATCTCATGTAGAACATAGTTGCACATGCATGTGCACAAGGAATTCCATTGAGATCCCAAGCCCTACAAACACAGATGTGAGTTTTCAAATCTATTGTGTATCCATCAGGTTCAATCCTATATGTCACCTCAAACTGGAGATCCCCATTGTACAACACAAAGTAGTGGCAGCTTTCATCAATGTTATTGTGAAGTACATTTTTTGGCCTAGGACAAATGTCCCATTTCTTTTTTATGGTTAGTTCCTTCTTTTGTTGTAGCCTGGTTATTAACATTTGCTTGATGTCTTCCAATAATTCAATCAATGGTTTGCCTCTTGATGAATTATATAGCCATGAAAACACTCACATAAGTTGTTGTCCACAATGTCACATTTTGTATCAGTCTTGAAATATGCAATGCACAATTTTCTAGGATTCCTAGTCATCAAGAAATCAAATGTCCCTTGATTTAACTGCTTAATACTTTCCATCTCATCCTCAAAATCCAAAATTATTGTGGATTTGGCAGCTCTCCGGAATGTTTTCTTCAAAGTTATGCATCTACACCTCTTCCTCAAATTGACATAAATATGTCTTGCACAGTTTCTAGTTTATGAGAAAGGAAAAAGATATGCTAATGCACCCTCTAATCCCTACAATAGAAACATAAATTATAAGTTAATGTATAACATGTATTAGTCACTATAAAACTACAATTTGAATTAAAGTTAAAACTTAAAATTACCTTTTGTTGAGCACTAATGAACACCCTTCACAACACCCTTTGAGAAAGTTACCATCTAGTCCAATTATTTTCCTACAACTAGCTAGCATACCAACTCTAAAAGCCTTAAATCTAATATAAATTCTTCTGAATTATGTTGCATCAGAATGAAATACTTGATACACGTCAATTGTAATCCCCAGGATTCGACCTTCTTAACTCCTCAATATATCTATGCAACTTGCCATAATGTTCTTTCATGTTCACCATCAACTCTTGCTAAGCAAACTGTTTAGCCCTATAACATTTGTCTATTAACACATTAAAATTTCGTTTGTTCTTCACATAAGCTTGAATATCAATAAGTCTCCAATTCATAAATTTTTTAAGTTTTGTATTCAAGTTATTTGCTAACCACTAAGCATTAACCTGCCTACTCACTAATGTTTTTGAACATTTGTGTCTTTTCCTCATTATTCTAAGATGAAAAATTGGTTGAAACTGACCTTTACTTCCCCATAGTTTAACAGGACATCTTTTGTTATTCATACACCTCCCCTTGATCCTATTTTTTCACTTTTCACAAATTTTAAATCAAAACCACTTGTCAATGACCAATTAATAAATGCAATCTTGAGTTCTTTCTTGTTTGCAAATAACATTCACGGCTCTAACTTTGTCCCCATGATATCAGTGTTTGGGTTATACACTAGAAAATGATTTTCCCTCAATAAAAGTGTATCCTCCTCATAATCAGCTTCCTTAAGGTTGTCATTTTCTATTTGATCAGTGTCATAATTATCAGTATTATCACCATCTATTTCACTATCATCAGTACCATCATCATCACTACCCTCAGTCTCAGAACCTTCTTTTTCTACCTCAACACTTTCTGGTTCCTGGTTGTTTTTATTTTGATATTGCTCAATGTTTGGTTCATCATTATATGATTTTTCTGGAGTGGCAATTCTTAGTAGTTTTAATTTCTTCTTTAGCTCTTTATAATCTCTAATATTTTTTCTTGCCTCAATTACTTCTTCATCATCAGTTAAAAACATTTCTTCTTCCTCCTCGTCAAGTATATAACTATAATCATAAGAACTTGAGTCCTGATCCCCATTTTCTTCTACCACATCACCATAATTTTCTTCCACCACAATATTATTTAACAATATATTAAGGCCATCATCATTTGCAAGATTTTCATAATGCCCACAAAAAATAGTTCCAGACAATCTGTAATATAAACCTATCATGTCTTTGTACCCAAAACCCTTAAACATTGACTTCAGCTTCTCAAATGTCAATAGAAAATAAGGGATTTTAAACTTATCGATTCCCCCTCCATCATAATGAAAAACATGATGTAACCCAAAGAAACCCCCATGGTGGAGTTCAACTACCAAGAATATACAATAAAAAAATAAACATGTATTCAAATATTTTTTTTTATTTTATTATAACATGTATAAAGACTAAAAATATGTCTGACTATGAAAGTAAAAGATAACAAATACAGATACAATATATAATAGTTATCTAGACAACACTAGGGCCACAACATGAGACCTTATAATAAACAAAGAAAGCAAAAAGAAGAACAAACAGACAAATAAAGGGGCGACATCTGTGGAATAAATAAACAAAGAAGAAGAAGAAGAAAGAGAATTTTGAGAAACAATTGAGTTTAAGCACACATCAGTGGCGCCATGTGTGTCACGTAGGCAAGTCAACACACATGCGACATGTGAGGGTTCAATATCCAAATTTCTTAATAAAAAGAAGCTCGTTTCGCGTGACTAATAGAAAAGGGTTCAATACCCAAAAACACATAGGTCATGTTTGTTTGCAAGGATAACACTTGAGATTGGACTAATAATCTTTAATCTCTTGTTTGTTTTTAAAATTAGACTCCGGACTATTAATCTCTAGATAACAAAATAATTTAGAATGAGAGATTATTTAATACCATGTCTAATCCGGTATTATAATCCCACTATGAGAGATTAAAAATTTGTGGACAAAACTTATATTTGCCTTTTCTAATATGACTAACGTATACTTAAATTGGATTGAATATCGTTTAGTCCTTGTTTTTTTCATTCAATTCCGTCCTTAGCTGTGATTGATTATCTCCAACAGGAAAATTCTTGAATTATTGTTATACTTATTGGCTACTGCTAGAGTTGCACAATAGGTCGGCCTGATCTGATCTGATCTAGGTCTGTCAGGCTTTGGTTGTTGACCAAATTAGGCCAGACTTTAACTTTGGACCTTTAGGCCAGGCCAGGTCAGGCCAGGCCAAATCAGACTTATCTCATAAAAATTTGGTCTGTTAAGGCTTGTAAGTCGGACCAGGCCAGATCCTGGGCTCCTATACTTTTTTTTACATATCCGGTCTAGTCTATCATGGCAGGCTCCTACTCTCTACTCTCTGTCACTTGTCAGTACGAAAAACTATTATGAGATAGCGAATGGACCCGAACCCAAATCCAAAACCGTGTATTATATTGACTATTATAAACTTTATATATATATATATATATATATATATATATTATTTTAGACTGGGGCCCGAAAAATGAGGTATGCAAAAATTGCTTAATTCAAAATGATTTTGACCGGGTCCAAGTAATTTCTTAGCATAGGCTTGGCAGACTTATATGAAGAATTTCGCATGATTAAATAAAATACATAAAAGAAGATAAATATAACAAATTGCTTATAAGACTAATCAATGACAGAATAAGTCATGACTGATGGCTGATGGGACCCGCCGGCTGCCACTGCTTGACATGACACTATGACAATCGGTTATTGCTTGTTGGTTGAGTCATGAGTGGACCCACTATTTTTTTTATTTGTTGCTGGTGCCTTGTGGGTTGCAGACTTGCTGCCTAAAATTAGTTAAAACATAAAGAGTACTTTACAGAACTATACAACATTTAGAAAATAATTATAAAAAAAGTGCATCCACAAAATAATTACAAAAAAAGTGCAAAAAATTCAAACCATTCAATTTCAAATTAAATAAGGAAACCTAAAATCAAGGATAATTAATAATTCAAATTCAAATCTTTTGGATCTAACAACAATTTCAAATCCACAATTCAAAATTCAAATCAAAATGAGAAAATTAAAAATAAAAAATTATGAAGGAGTTAATGTTCATCATTCTCCTCCACCGCCTCCCGCCGCCGCCGCCACCACCGCTATATCGCCGGAGTTGCTATTCTGAATTTTTTTTGACGATTTGGTTACCCACAAAAATTAAAATGGTTACCTTTATACGAAGTTTGGCTACCAACTGCATCACATTCAAAATAAAATTAGTAATCAAATAAAACTGAATTGGTTACCTTATCAAAAGGTTTGGTAACTAAATGCATGAAGTTTGGTTACCAACTGCATCACATTCAAAATAAATTAGTAACCTAATAAAACTGAATTGGTTACCTTATCGAAAGGTTTGGTAACCAACTGCATGAATTTTGGTTACCAATAAATTGGTAACCTAATAAAAATGAATTGGTTACCTTCATACCAAGGTAACCAAACCTTCATACCAAGGTAACCAAACCTTTATAACAAGGTAACCGAACCTTCATATTAAGGAAACCTTCATATTAAGGTTCGGTTACCTTGGTATGAATGTTTGGTTACCTTGGTATGACTGTTTGGTTACCAACATATAAAGGTTTGGTTACTGGTGGAGGTGAAAAATGGACCGGTGGCAATGGGAGGCGGAGGGAGGAGAAAGGAGGCGGGAGGAGAGGGAGGGGGAGGGGGTGGGGCGTGTGGGGGGGAGGAGAAAGGGGGGCGTTAGGAGGGGGAAGAGAAAGGGGGCGGGAGAGGGGGAGGCGGAGGGAGGGGAGGTGGTGGGGCGGGGGCGGGAGGAGGATAAAGGGGGGCGGGAGGAGGGGGAGGGCGGTGGGAGGAGGAGGGAGGAGAAAGAAGGGCCGGGAGGAGAGGGATGGGGCGGGGATGGGGTGGGGAGGGGGCGGGTGGAGGAGAAAGGGGGGAGGAGAAAGGGGGCGGGAGGTGGGGAGGCGGGGGGGCGGGGGAGGGGGTGGGGCGGGGGCGGGAGGAGGGGGAGGGAGATGGGAGGCGGAGGGAGAGGGAGAGGGAGAGGGAGAGGGAGGGGGTGGGGCAGGGGAGGAGGAGGAGGAGAAGGGAAGCGGAAATGGAGTGGAGAGAATCATGGGAGAGATAAGGGAGATAATCGTGGCCATAATTAAAGGAATAAGATTGCACTCTTTTTGTAATTAAGTATTGCATATGCATTAATTTTGTAAATATTTTATTTATGCACTTTTTTTTGTAATATTTTATTAAAATGTACTATTATATGTAATTGTTCCAAACATAAAACATGTTGGGCTGCTACTCGTTGGGCCGGGCAGTAAACTGCTATCATATATAAAAAAAGGCTAAGTGCGAGCAGGCCGGGCCCAAAGCTCTGGACCAGGCTAGGCCCAGGCCGGACCAAGGCCACAAGCCGGTCCAAGCCGGGCTTTTAACCAGGCCAGGCCAGGTCAGATTTTCCTTTATAAATAGCTGCCTTTTTTCAGCCTCAGACCGGGCCTGACCAGGCCAGGCTCAGGCCTGACCAAGACCAGACCGCAGACCTCGGGTCTTTTGTGCACCCCTAGCTACTGCTCCAACTAGTGTTCAGGTATATTAATTATTGACTTTTATTTGTATTTTTGGTTTGGAAGTTGGGATCTTTTTGCTTTGGTTTTTGGTAATTGAAGATTTTAAAACTTCAAAACTATCATAAAAAAAAAGAGTTGAAACTTGAAACAATAAATCCCGTTTTTATATAGTACAATAATTTATTTGTTAGTTTTTAGTTAAAAATAAAAAGTCTATTTTCTCACTTTTTGTTTGGCATATTAGTTTTGATCCTGGTGTCTGAAGATATTATACATTGTTATAGTCATTTTTTGGTTGTCTAATAAATATAATAAACACATTTTTGATTGTTCTGATAAATATAATAAACACATTTTTGATTGTTTACCATTTTTTTTAAAGTCCAAGCCAGTTTAAATTATAATTTAAAATATTTTATTATTAATAAAAGTATAATAGTCTAAACATAAGTTTTTTTATTTAATTTTTTAAATAATAATAAACAAAACATTTGTGCATTTTACTCCTATTCTACTCGATTTCCCTCCACCTAATCCAAACGGTAGTGTTCCGCTCTTGTGGCTCAAAACCCCCTGCAGAAAAAGGGTGAAGGTCCTCAAGGAAATTGAAGAGGAACTCTGCTCGAAAGACAGAAATTCCTCAAAATGGCGACTAAAGACTTTTGCCGCTTCCTCTTATCTTCAAAGACTCCACAATCCCACTCTACTGCTCTTTCTCTCTCGTCCAACCATCGCCTTAACAACAATTTCTGCAATAATTATCGCTCTAAAAGCAATTTCAACTTACGATGTCGCCCTAGCTTCTCCATCTGTTGCCAGACCGCTGATGTTCAATCTAAAAACAGTGAACTTATCTCCATTGCTGGCAAAGATCGTCTTTTGAAGGTAAGTATTGTTTTTTTGCAAGTAATTTTATTATCTCTGGTGTTTGTTTCAGTTAAATACTCGCTCTATCCCAAAATAACAGTCCTATTTTTGTTCCTTTTGCTACGCCCCTTTTCAAAAAGACTCTTTCTAGGCATGACTACAAATTTATGTAGAATGTAAATATCGACTCATGTGAATATATAGGATATGATGGATAGGATATGATGGAATAAGAAGAGTACTGCACTAATTGATGTTGGGTTATTCCCTCCTATGTGGGTAGACCCAAATAGTAGCTCATATGGTCTATTGGCCCATATGCATAATATAACATAGGGTTCAGGAAAAACAGAAGTAACGAGAAACAAAACAGAAGAGAGAAAAAGGAAAAATTGATTTTCGCAGGAAATAGTGCAGTATTTTTCAACTCAGCGATCGGAAGGTCATTTGTGGTCCGATTGGGCTGATTTTTTGTGGGTGACGCCGTAACTTGTTGGTCTTCAATCTGAACGGTGGGATTGAGCATCGGAGTCTCCTAGCATCAGGTTTTTCTGTACGTTGTTGGTACATTTTTAGCGAGAGTTGGAGTTTTTAAGTTTTCTCTTGTTATTCTTCTTGTTGAAAATGTATGCCAAGAATATGTATTCTTGATGGTTGTTTCTGGTTTATGCCTCTAGTTGTTGCTAGAGAGAACGTTGTATTGCCCGTTATTAGTGATAGTGGAAGATTTGGTGGACTTACGGTCCCGTGGTTTTTACTCCTCACATCGAGGGGGTTTTCCACGTAAAAATTTGATTGCGTTCTTGTGTGTGCTTGTTCTCAATTATTAACTACTTGAATTATTTTTCTTATTAGGTTTATACAAGAGGGGAGAATTATATTGTTCCGCTGTGCTATTAGTGTTATTTGGTTTGTTTTTCTCCCAACAATTGATTCTATGGCTGTTAAGATTCACCTTGGTCTCAATTCAACTTTATCATGAAATTTATCCACATATAAATCATTTCTCTTTAGAAAAATAGATAATCAGTGTAACATGTTTCATTTTTGACTAGTGTAGGATGTTCTGAATTTGCTGAAACGGTTTACATTAAGTAAAGGGGCAAGTGGGAAATTGACATTTTTTTTCTTAAAATTCACTATTATTTTGAACGGGACTCTCATCTGGGACTGTAGAAGAATAGGTAGTCTTTGTTTGTTTTTTTTTTGTTTTGTTTTTGTTTTATTTTTTTTGCATAATGTAATTGAAGTTATTTTTTGCATAATGTAGTTGAAGTTAGATAACAGTTTGACAGGTTTCATTTTGTAACAAGTCGGTCCAAACTGAGTTCAGAATAAAATTCAATCCATTTTCCAAGAGCACCATCCTGGCCCACCCAAAAGTCATGTGATGACATGTTATTGGTTACACCAATTAAGGCACATGCTCCGTGTGGGACTGAGGGATTAACTTTTGATGAACTACAAATGTTTCTGTTGTGTTAGCCAACCACTAGATTGATATAAGGTGAAAGTAATAATTTAACTCATTCTTTAACTTCAATTTAGTAGTTTTAATATACAATGATTGGATTTTCAAGGAAATCAAATGCCAGCTAAATTAATTCCAAAAATTAGCTCTGTGGTTGTTAAATAGCCAGTAAGGGTGGACTGGCAGTCCCAGGATGGTGTCTTCAGCAACCTTCTTAATGCATTTGGGAGTTGACTCGATGGACTCCTCCTTTACATGCTGCATGCCAAACCGAATTTACGTATTCATGAGCTACCTTGTTTCCATCTCTAGGAGTAAAACTAGAATTCCAAACATTGTTCTCCTCAAAGATGCATCTAGCTACCTCTATCAAAGAAAATATGGACCCAATGAGTTAATAAGCTATTATCACTAGTAAGGGTGTAAACGAGTCGAACCGAAGTAAACAGAGAGCTTCTCAAATTCGAGTCGAAACGTTAAATTCATACTCGAATTCTAGTCGAATTCGAGTTGTATTTGAAAATTTATACTCAGATTCGACTCGACTCGAATATTTATTATTCGAATTCGATCCGACTCCGATCAAATTATATTCAACCTATTCGCGAACTTCAAATTCAAGCTCGAATTCGAGTCTCCACATAATAACTAGCTTTATAATAAATATAATTATAAATTGAATTTGTTATTTTACTTAGAAATGAGAAAATATATTTACTATTACACTTTATAAATATAAAATAACAATTAAAATTAAAAACAAAATAAAATAATAATAATTAATTATCTTAATTTGATTTAATTTTGTATATATTATAAGAGAATGTATCAAGTATCTAATCGGATCTGTATCAATCGAGTATGTATCAAATCACAATCGAGAATTCGAGTAGTTTGAATCTTAAATGAGTCGAGTATAATCTTGCTCAGGTTCTACTCATATTTTTATTCAAAATTTTGAAATATTTTTTATGCTCAAATTTAGATTATATTATTAACGAATTCGAGTCTCGCTCGTATTTTTTCGAGTCGAACCCGAATCGAGTCCGAGCTGTTTGGTTCGTTTACAGCCTTAATCACTAGTATTACTCACGTGACATATACCTACTGCAATACTATACTAGTGAAATAGAATTATTAAAATTGTCCTATGGTTTCTTGCGGTGTGTCACAACTCTAGTAAGAAGTAAAAGAAATTGACAACTAATAACATGATATTATGGATTATTTGATTTTATTGTTCCTTATCTCTCAATTATTGAATATGTTGAATTTTAGATTGTACTAAAACCAACTTGCCACAAAATAAAAATAAAATTGTACCAAAAGTATATGGGATGCAATCACCTTAACTTTGTATCAAATAATTTATACATCATGTAGTTACATTTTATATCAAATAAGTTTCTAAGACATGTACAAGCTCAATATTAAAAATATGAAAAATACGATCATATTTTAAAGGGATGATTAAAGGCTACCTTAAAAATTAGAGATTAATGATTGGATGCTAGAGACAACTGATGCAAGACAAATTTATGAAGAATTAATGTAAACTAAACTAGGATTTAAACTCCACGTTTAAACCACTAGGATATTTTAAGTGTATCAACTCCACGTATCAACAAAAATAATCAACTTCAATATCAATAGTCTGTAGTCTAAATGACTTGTGGGGATTACATCACTTTTTAAAGCGACAACCCTAATATTACTTGGGGAATAATAAAAGTACCAAACGACTGAAATACCCTTATTAATAATTCCTAATCACTAATTAATGTCATAAATCCCCATTAATAAATAAAATACATAAATCACATCAATTACTTTTATATTAAACATAATAAAAACTCCAAATAACAAATATAAAAAATCTCTTATTTGTTCTTGACTTGGAGTCCCCATCATTCTCCTCTTGTTGGAGAAAACTCGACCTCGAGTTCTATAATATGAGAGAATAAGCAATGAACTCCTCTGCAACGGAAGAACATTTGAAACACCTTTGACAACATCATCAGGTGGTATGGCTCAAAATTTTTTGAAAGAAAATTGATGAGAGTCTTGGTTTTGTATTCAAAGGTGCTAAAAAGAAGCTTTCTGGAACTCCAACTCCAACAAAAAAGCAGAACAGAACCCTAACCACCTAATTTTTTTTTAAGATGAAGTTAAACAATAAAAAGAAATGATATCCGCCGCAGCTATGTGCCGGCGGCAGCGGAAGCAAAACCTTTTGATTTGATTACCAAGATCAACCAAGGTTTGATACCATGTGGAGAAATAAAGAAAGGAAGATGTTTTCTATTATATATCTTACAATGTACAATTGAGAGCTTATAACTGAAGTATATTTGAAAAGTATGCAATCCCCCTAAACATGCAATTTCCCAAATCATGTTATTAGAATAATATCTTAGAATTCTCTAGATTATCTACTAACAATAACGAACAACTTAAAGGCAACGTTAGAGGTTTTCTTAATTTGTTCCTCATCCATAATCTCTAGTTCAACTTTTGGAACTTCAAGAATTTTCATGGACACGTCACAACTGTCTGTAACCCCAAAATTTGGAACATCCTTTTTTTCTTTCTCTTGCTCTGCTTGAAGATGTGCCCGCAAGTTAATAAGGCCTTCTTTTATAGAAGATATGTCATCTTTTAATAAAGAGAAGTGATCTTTTAAAAAAGAACAAATAGAAACCATATCATGTGTAGCCTTTCGAAGCTCTTTTGCTTTAACTTGTTGCGTTTCCTTGCTTCAGCTTTTTTTTGTTCATCTTGATATCGACGTTGCAATTCTCCAATTTATTCTTGTGCATCAACCATATCCTATCTAATCTCTTCCTTCTTAGGTAGTAAATTTGATAACTTTCATTGTCAAGAAACCAAATATACTCTTTTGCTTCCACAATCAATTCTTTAGTGGCTTGAGACATTGGGTGTTTGGGACAGTGAGTTATAAAATAAATAAATAAATAAAAAAAAAATATTTTTTGATAACTTAAGGGCCTAACTGAAAAGAAAATAAAAAACAAGGGCTAAAGTATGAATTCAGAAAGTATAGGGGCTGATTTAGAAAGGATGAAAGGGTATAAAAGTGTATAAATTACGGGACTAAAATTTAAAAGGTAAGAAAACCATGAGATGTAAACTGCAATTTTGGAAATATATTTGTAAGATTAGGGTTACTTTTCTAGAGGCAGAGCAACAGTAGCACAACACAACAACTAAAGAGGCAGAGCAACAGTAGCACAACAACAACTAAAGAGGCAGCAATGTCAAGCCTATTTTTTATCCTCGGTGAATAACAACCCCGATGAACAGTAACTCCGGCGATGAACAACACTAACGATAAATAGTAACTCTGACGATGAACAATATTTTTTTTGAATACCCAAGATCTCCCAAAAACTGAAAAATTAATGGAGAAATCTTAAGCTTTGATACCAAAAATGATGCAGGATAGATTCATGATGAAGAATTAATAAAAAATAAAGTAGGATTTAAACTCCACGTTTAAACCACTAGGATCTCTGAAGTGTATCTCCACTTATCAACACTAAGATAGATAAAATACCTCTACGGTAGGATACCTATACGGTATAAATAAAATAATTAACTTCAATATCAATAATTTGTAGTCTAAATGACTTGTGAGGATTATATTACTATTTAAAGAGAAACCCTAATATTAGTTAGAGAATAATAAAAGTACCAAACGACTAAAATATCCTTATTAATAATTCCTAATCACTAATTAATGGCCTAAATCCCCACTAATAAATAAAATACATAAATCACATCAATTACTTTTATATTAAACATAATAAAAACTCCAAATAATAAATATAAAAAATATCTTCTTTGTTCTTGACTTGGAGTCCCCATCAACAACCATAATTACCAAACAATGAATTATATAGTATATCTAAAATCCTGAACTCCTGAATCATGAATCATATTGTAAGATACGAATATAAATGCAAAATACAATAACTACATATCTAAGCATACAGAGAACTCCATTGATTGGACAATAAAGCATATTAGCTACAGTTTAATGTTAAAGTAGTCAAATAGCCTAGAAACAAACTCTAAATATTCAAAGTATAGCTTGAAGAATTTAAACTTAGGGCTTCATTGTTAGTTAATTTTTAGAAAAGAACAAAAAAATAATAACCTACCTTTAACTATACAAGTATTAAATCCAAAGTAAATCAAGTCCAGATTGCAAAGTGAAGATCAAAAAGTGAACCAAAAGCCATGTATAATGTCTCCATGCCAAAAGAAACAGGAACAATGAAAACGAAGACAATTTTGTTAAAAGAATATAAGAAATTTTAGAAAACATTTTAGGCGTATTGTATAGAAGGATTGAACATCTCTTCTACTAGAACAAGAAAAACTTTTTATTGTGTTGTTTTAAGTTTAATTCTTATCTTTAACTTAAAAATGTATGGTGACCATACCGTAAATCGGAAGATATGGTGTTGTATCCTAGGTACGGTGAGATATTAGATACACTGGCGATACTATATCAAATTGCTCCTGTATCATATTGTATTGTAAGATTCTTATCGCGTACCAATGTACAACCACATGTACTAAATAAAGTTCATTTAATTTGGTTGCTAGACAATATTATGTGGCCCTTAGTCCTGCATGTATCTTTTTTCAAAAGGCACAGTTGGTATCGTGGAAAATTCTGGAGCATGATGAAAACTGTAGTTTATGTAATTATTCTGTCATCAGAGCTTTCTCGGGAGAAGTGAGGGAATGGAAATCAGAAGGAAAGTAAATGAAAATATTCAAAGTACCATTACACTATATTTTAGGTTTTGTAAGTTTTGGGGCTTTATGTTGCGTTACTTTTCATTGTATTGTCCTTTATCTTTCCTTCACACTTCGAGTTCACATGGTGGAAGCATAATTGATGGAAGTTGGTATTCAAAAACTGAGAACTAGATTTTGTTTTTTAAATTGAATTACAGGTTCCTATATCGAACATCAGAAATTTTTGCATTATTGCACATATTGACCATGGGAAATCAACATTAGCAGACAAGTTACTTCAAACAACGGGTACAGTTCAGATGCGTGATATGAAGGAACAATTTCTTGATAATATGGATCTAGAGAGAGAAAGGGGCATCACTATCAAACTACAGGTTTGTATTATGACTGTCAGCACACAATGAGTGCAGAAACTGTTTGATAGCATTATAACAAGTTGTTATTGAAGAGTAAAATGTGGATGGAAAATGTTTCTTTTCTTATTCAAGCAAATTGATAGCTTAAACATCCAATGTTGGTGAACTGTCTGATATCGTTGTCATGAAATACTGTTATGCTCTAGGCTCTTTTGTCATTCCATCCAAGATTTTATGTTTAATTATTTTTTGTTGTTGGTATATTTGACATCCTTTCAACAGTATCTGATGTTTTCTTATTAAGTTCTGGCATTTGTGCTTATGAATTTAGGTGTGTCTGAGTAGTCGATGATTTGTTGTTTGTTAGATTATTGGGGTTAAAGCGAGAAAAGTCTTCCTCCACATTTCTTGAGTAGAGTTTCTTCCTTGCATCGTTGTGGTCGTCGGCCATTGGAGCTTTTGTTTAGCTATTTCAGATATGTTTAGAGATTGGGAAAGCTGTTGTTCTTTTAAGTGATGTTCTTTGTTTTCTTCATGTTCCACTTAATTCCGCCTAGGAAGGTTTATCTGTTCTCCATCCTTTTTCCCCCTATCAAAAATTCTTCTATATATATATTATATGTATGTATATTCTGTCATACTATGTTAATCTGTAGTCTTTTAGTAAAGCTGTGAAGGCACTCAATTCTTTCTTAGACTATCATTGGCTTTTTATTCATTTTGTGGTGGCTATCATTGGCTTTTTATCCATTTTGTGGTGGCTCATGTGTCAAGGAAATAGAGGGAAAAATAACATGGACTCTTTTCTTCCATGTCACTGCACATGGGGCCCTGATTATTAGGGCGTCCCGTAGTTTCCTTTCCACACAGATAGCATTGATTCTGTGTCTGTGTGTGTCTCTCTCTCTCTCGCTCCTTGAACCTCATGCCAGAGACAACCATATGAAGCACTATTTGTCCATCCATTTTGGGATGCACGAATTCAAACAGCACCCATAACTGCTGCCCCACATCAATTTTAAAGACAGTAAATTATCTAAATTCTCTGAGAGTGTGTATGAATACTTGTCAAGATCAACCTTGTTTAGCAGATAATGTAGTTTAATCTATGTGCTAAAGTAATGTCGGTTGATTCCCAATAATGTGATTTGGCTACTATCCAAGTAATCTGAATTATTTAGATATTCAATCCCAAACTAAATGATTTGCTGATCCTTTTAATTTTGTGAGAGAAATTGGGATATGTTTCCTGATAAATACCTTTTTGCTGTGATTCTAATTTGTATTGGTAATCCTTTCTAATGGGACCATGACTGTTGATATTGTTCCAGGCCGCTCGAATGCGATTTTTATATAAAAATGAACCCTATTGCCTGAATCTTATCGACACTCCAGGACATGTCGACTTCTCTTACGAGGTATGTGAATGTGTCTTATTATTGGTTTCATAAACTTCAATATTTTGTTTTGAGATGCACAAAAACTTCAGTTTCGTATATATAACTTCAATGAACAAATTTTTGTTGATAAATATGATTTTCATTTTTGGGACAATGAATATTTATTTATTATTATTTTTTTGTGAATAAGCATCTGTGATGAATGATCTTACACTATAAACGAGAATATATTTTGGTTCTTAATGATGTGAAGTGAACAGTGCAATTCTCATGGCGTATAACCTGCTGCTATTTGAGAGATTGCAGACATGCTAGCGTTTATTGGTACATGATGAGGACAGATCTTTATTCTATATTTACTTTCAGTGAGAAAAGGATCTAGTTGAAAACGTTGACGAGGATGTTTTTCTTCTCTCATGCAAATAGGAGTAGCAAGTAGATCTAATTTATTGATTAAGTAATGTTTGAAAGTTCTTGAGAAGTACAAACATCAATTCAACAATATTGTAGCCTGATTTGCAAAATGATATTTTAGGTACACATCTAAAAATTCACGTGTGACACCACTCTACTATTTCCTCCTGAATAATCGTTCTTATCAGTGGATTATCTGGTATAATCTATTAATATGTAGACTGTCACACTCCCACCCTCGAGGAGGCGTGATAAAAGGGGAAATGGGTAATGGGATTTAGTTTTTAATACATTGCTATTATTATTTGGCTCCCATAATATATTAAATACAAGCATTCCAACAACAAATAAAAACCAAACTATCAAAGCACACATTTTATTATAAGTACATACCACGCTTATACATTCGTTGTCCGTAAGTGTAGATATTTAAGACAAAAACATCATACATTGCACACATTACTCATTAGTTGCATATTTACACAAAACACATTTACACATAGTAACAACTTCACGACATCACAACTTTTTTTTGTGTGCTAAATTTGCTTGTATATAAAAAGGAAGAATGATGAAACAATGGCAAAGGGGCATACCCCAGCGGCTTTAGAATGATCATCATAGGACAACCCCCATGAGGATTAGACTAAAGAAAGATAACCAAATCAAATTGAAAGACAAAGGCCTTAAGCCTAACAACCATACAAAAGATAACAAAGTGCTAAGCCTAAGCAACCTAACAAAAGGAGTCAAAGCATCCCTGCAGCCCACAAAAGACCAAAAAGGGCGAGCCAAGCTACAGCTGCCCTCCAGCCCAGCAGCCCAAACAACAAGGAAAAAGCCAATGCATTCCAAAAGCCCAAGACAGAGAGAGAATCCAAAGTAAACAGCAACAACCGCAAACAGACCAGCATAACCAACAACCCAATTACTCGATCTCCTACCCGAACCAGAAAGCAGGCTGGTCCCGACCCGAACCAGAAAGCAGGCTGGACCGGTGCTAAGACAAAGTTCGCAGAAGAGGCTGCGCAGCAACCCAGAAACCAGAGACTGTTTGCAGAAAACCAACCAGCCCCAGCATTACCAGTACCAGCTTCCCAGTTGCTCATCAAAGCAACAAAACTCATTTCAGAACAAGAAAACTACATCCACAAACGAAGGCTGGGACAGTTCTGAGCCGCCTTAAGGAATTTCGATGACGAAGATAATCGGGACTTGATAACATTTACTATATCCCTACTCAGAACCCAAGATGGCATCTTAACCCTATTATGAACAATGGAGTTTCTAACAGCCCATAATTTGTACACAGAAGTAGCAAAGACTAATTTTAAAATTTCAGACCTTAAGTTACTCCCTTTAAACTGAATAATGTAGTCCACAAGGCTATCCCAACTCAAAGGAACATTTGGCCAAGCTCCAACAGCAAGGACAGAGGATAAAACTGAGGAAGAATAGGAGCATTCAAAGAACAAGTGAGAAAAGGTCTCAGCATGAGACTCGCAAAACGCGCAGTTCATGGGGCGGAAGCTAGTGTAGGATGAGAACAAATCATTTGTGGGCAGCCTATGACGGATAGCCAACCATAAAGTAAAAGAGAACCGAGAGATATGGTGAGAATGCCATAACAGATTAGCCCAAGGTACCTTTAGCGCACGGGATCGAATGGAATCCCAAATAGTGGAGACCTTAACAGATTTTATCTCTCGGTTGTCCCAAAGAATCATGTCCACAGCATCAGTTGGTGGAGGAAGGGAAGAAATGATACTGCGAAATTGCTGCACGTCATGATGGTTACGATGGTTACTCGAAGGTAAGGAGCAAGCTCCCAAGGAAATAATGGAAGAGATACGAGCTGAAATGGGAATTCTGGAATTGGAAAGAAGGGACTCAGAGGGGTTAATGGGTAAGCCATTCAACCACGGGTCATGCCACAGACTGAAGAGGTTGCCATTCCCAACCTTGTAATTGAGAAAATTAAGTGCGGTAGGACGCAGTTTTAGGATATTATGCCAAATCCAGGAACAATCAGATGGAGCAGAAAGATGCCAGAAATTCTTATTAGCAAGGACTGCAGAATTGACCCATTTGGCCCATAAGGAAGGGGAAGAAGGAGAAATGACCTTAAGGATATGGAGAATGATGAGAGTCATGTTCCATTCAACAAGATTCTTGATAGCAAGGCCCCCTTCACAAAGGGGGAGAGAAAGATCCTTCCATGAAACTTTAGTACTATGCGTGAGAAGAGACGGCCCTTTCCACAGAAATGTGCATAAAATGGATTGAATAGATCGCAAAACAGCTTTTGGAAGGATAAAATGGGCTGCCCAGTAAGATTGAATGGCAAAAAGCACTGATTTAATCAACTGCACTGATTCATATTACATATTGTAACTCTTTTAAAAGCATGATTCAGTTATACAATACTTATTCGATTGTATACTCTTGAGATTTATTATTCAAGTTGAATATCGATGTTATTGTTGAACCTTATAGGACTAGTGAACCCTTATTGATTCGACTAGTCCATAGTTGATGAACGTTCTAAATTCCAAAATACTTATTGAGCTTATCCAAACTAAACTTCCTTTGGTGCGGACTCTGATGTCAAAACTGAGATGAACAACCCTGTAAAAGGGGATTATTTACGCTTTAGCGTTGAGATATTGGGCACAGTATGGTATTAAGGGCTGATCCCCCTAAGTACGAGAAGTAGAGTCTATAGTCTTATGATTGTTAAAGGTTTAAAGTATAAACACTTTACAACCTAGGACATAGTTCAAGGTCTTATGACCCTCAGATGTTATTTTGATTCCTGTTATTTATCCTCGAGTCAAAAGTTGAGTTTCTTTATTCAGATGTCTTTGATTCACTCGCATGTTATTATATTGTTGTCATATTATTATACTTGTGGGCAATCGTGCTCACTCTTGCGTAATAATAACATTGCAGTTCAGAACGAAAGGTCCGAAAAGCCTTATACTAGCAAAGGCAAGGGCAAGGTCAACAAGTGATGAAGACTTGTTGTTTATTTATATGTTTATGTTTCAGCTTTATGTTAGTTGTGTAAGACTATTTATTTGCTATGTTCCGCATAGATGTTTAATGTTAGTATGACCTGGGATTTATTTTATTTATTACTCAGATGTTGTAACCTCATAAGGGGAGGATTTAATTCTATTTATTGCATGGTTTGCATTTACTATGGGTAGATAGATAGATGATATTCGTACAGTGAACACCAAGTCCAGTGGAATTGAAGTACCCGGATTTGGGGGTATCACAGGTTGGTATCAAAGCTGTAGGTTATGAACCTTAGGTGGGGGAAAAACCTTAGGATAGTAGCCTTTTTAGAGATCGAGAACATAGTAATGATAACTCTTATCGAGTTCTAAGAAAGATAATAACTTACCTTATGTGCTATGTGCTATGTGCTTATACTTATATATTCGAGTATCGATTAGCATCACGTAATTACTAAAACTTAAAATTTTATTTGTCAGGATGACGAATGCTGGAGAACCTAGTCAGTCCAGGGACCTTGTACCCCTAGAGGCTAGAGAGGAGCCCCGAGATATCCACGTAGTCTGGGAGCAGTTAGTCCAACGAGAGCCATCACCCTTGATCAGAGTCATTGGTTAGGAGTATGTGCCGGTGTCTGATTCAGAGGACTCTGAGGAAGACCCTGAGGAGATTGAGGTTCAGGCTGAGGTAGCCGAAGAGGAGGAGGAAGACCCTGAAGAGTTCCCGCCGAGCTCTATCAGTGCCGAGATGTATGACGAGCTGTATGATCGTAACATAGAGTTACGTGATACTGTTCAGGAGTTGAGGGAGACTGTTCAGGAGCTGAGGGAGCGGTCGGTTACTCAACAGTCTACTATCGAGTTGAGGGATGGAGAGGTTGAGGCTCTTCACACACGTTTGGAAAATGTAGAGTGGAATTTGGTTCACGTGAAAGGCCAAACCGAGCAGAAGTAAGAGGAAATAGAAGAATTGAAGAATGAATTAAAAGAGAAATCAGCAAGGCTGGCCATAGCAGAGGAAGCCTGGGTAAGGGAATCACGACGAGCAGATCTCGCAGAAGATAACTGTTGGGCGAAGAAGGCCAAGCTTGAGGAGACGTACTCTACACTTCAGTATGCAATTGACGAGGCCCAGGATCAGGTTATGAGGTGCCCAATTCAATTCGAAGGACTACCGTCGTACATGCTAGATCACAGGACGATGTCCCGAATTATGGAAGAAGAATGTGGCAAAGCTGTTCGTCGCCTTAATAGGCAGTGATAGAAACATTTGATTTTGTGAAACCTATCTGGTAGTTAATAATGTAAATTCCAATGTGTTTATAAACAGAGGAATATTTTATGTTTTAAATCCTGTAGATTCTTTATCTCGGGATAGTTGATGTAAATAGCAGTGATGCTATCGTATTATGTTAAAACTTTTGATTTAGTAATATATCAGAGTTTATTTGAGATAATGTGTTGACTGATTGTGTTTAAATGTTTAAGTTAAGCCTTAAATATTTAAAAGATTGAATAAAGTTCTAATAAGCGTATATCTTAACAGAAATATGCCGCCAAGGAGAAGACCGAACCGTCGACCGGCCCAGGAAGGGTCAACTAACAACAATGACGCCAATGCTAACCCCGTTCAGCAGTTGGCGAACTTACTTGCTGGAGCACTTAACAATCAACCTCAAGCTCCACCGAACACAACATTCAAGGACTTCAAGGCGGTGGGACCGCCAGAGTTTAAAGGCACCATGAACCCGATAGAAGCTCAAACCTGGGTCATGGAGATGGAAAAAATTTTCGACGTCGCCAGAGTCAGAGAAGACCAGAAAATCGCCTATGCAACGTTCATGCTAAAATCTGAGGCCAGCTATTGGTGGCAAGCGAATAAGGTCCGGGGAGGTGAAGGTGTGATTACCTGGGAGAGGTTCAAAGAGATGTTCTTCGAGATGTACTTTCTGACCAGTTCGCAGAATCAAATGGAGGTCCAGTTCCTGGAGTTGAAACAGGGGAATATGTCCGTACCGGAATATGCGGAGAAATTCAATGAGTTGGCTAGGTTTGCCACGTATCAAGTGCACACCGATCAGAGGAAGGCAAGGAGGTTTGAGCAGGGCCTGAAGCCCTGGTTGTATAGCAAAGTGTCAATGTTCTAATTGAACACTTTTGCTGGGGTGTTGGAGAAGGCCATTCTCGCTGAAGGTGGGAGTGACGCTATTACAAAGTATAACCAAGATCAAAAAAAGAAGAAGAGTGAAGGTGAAGGAATCAACAAGGCTAGTGGTAGCAACACGGGAGGGAGTAATAATCAGAAGAGGAAGTGGAATGATAACTCATCAACTGGGAATCAGCAAGGAGGTCAGAAGAAGAGGATCGAAGTATGTCCGACCTGCTGGAAAGCTCACCTGGGGGTCTGTATGAAGGGAAAACGAGTATGCTACAATTGTGGTCAGGAAGGCCACATAGCACCTAACTGTCCGAACCCGAAGAAGGGCGCTTGCTTCACTTGCGGCTCAAAGGACCATCTGGCAAGGGACTGTCCCAAGAAGGGATTTGGAGGGGCAGGATCAGGAGGGAACAGGGGAAACAGCAGTGGAAGTGCTCTAACTATTACGGGACCAACCGCAACCAACCGACCGACCGCCAGGACCTTCAACATGACCGTACAGGATGCTGTACAGTCTCGCGATGTGGTGTCAGGTATCATTCCGATCAATAAAGTTAATGCTTATGTACTATTTGATTCGGGTGCTACTTGTTCATTTATATCCGATGACTTTGCTAAGAACTTAGAACTTCCTATGGACGAGTTAGAATACCCCATGAACATAGAGATTGCGAATAGAGAAGTGATCCCTGTTAGGTATGTACACAAGAACTGTAGAGTAGATATTAAGGGTAACATTATGAACGTAGATCTTATCCCGATTAGACTTGGGGAATTCGATGTTATTCTGGGAATGGATTGGCTAGTCAATTATGGGGCTGTAATTGATTGCCAGAGGAAGTGTATCAACCTTATGACCCTGCCAAAGGTTGTGTTTTATGGCAGCAAATCGCCTAGACAAGCGAGTTGTCTGACGATGATGCAGGTCAGGAAGTTGTTAAGACAAGGCTGTGTAGGATATTTGGCCTACATAGTCGATAGTCGTAAAGAAAACCCGAAAGTGAAAGATATACCAGTCGTGAGGGACTTCATAGACGTATTTTCGGATGATCTGCCAGGACTTCCGCCAGACAGAGAGGTTGAGTTTGTGATCGATTTGGTGCCAGGGACGGCCCCAATATCGAAGGCACCATACCGGATGGCTCTGGTAGAGATGAAAGAGTTAATGATACAACTACAAGAGTTACTAGACAAGAAGTACATCCAACCGAGCGTATTGCCGTGGGGAGCGCCGGTGTTGTTTGTGAAGAAGGATGGGACGATGCGGCTTTGCATCGACTACAGAGAACTGAATAAGGTCACAATTAAGAATAGATATCCATTACCGATGATCGACGATCTGTTTGACCAATTGAAGGGTGCAAGGTACTTTTCAAAGATAGACTTGAGGAGCGGCTATCATCAGCTGAAGGTGAGGCCAGAGGATGTTCCAAAGACAGCATTTAGGACTTGATATGGTCACTACGAATTTCTGGTAATGTCATTTGGTCTAACGAATGCTCCTGCAGCATTCATGGGCTTAATGAATGGAGTGTTCAAGCCGTTTTTGGACGAATTCGTGGTGGTCTTTATCGACGAGATTTTGGTATACTCGAAGACCAAGGAAGAACATGTAGAACATCTGAAGTTAACATTAGAGGCGTTGAGAAGAGAGAAGTTGTACGCTAAATTTTCGAAATGTGAATTCTGGATTGAAAGAGTGCAATTTCTTGGACATGTGATCGACAAGGACGGAATTTTGGTAGATCCCTCTAAAGTCGAAGCTGTGATGAACTGGGATCAGCCGAAAACACCATCGGAAGTGAGGAGTTTTCTTGGATTGGCGGGTTATTATAGAAGATTCATTCAGGACTTTTCCAAGATCGCAACTTCGCTGACGAATTTGACTAGAAAATCGATGAAATTCGTTTGGACAGAGAAGTGTGAGGAAAGTTTCCAAGAGCTTAAGAGGAGGTTGAGTTCAGCACCTGTGTTATCCCTTCCGGACGACACAGGAAATTTTGTTAGTTTATAGTGATGCGTCGCATAAAGGACTTGGCTGTGTGCTTATGCAAAACGGCAGGGTCATTGCGTATGTGTCACGACAATTGAAAGACTATGAGAAAGGGTATCCGACCCATGACTTAGAGTTAGCTGCAGTGGTATTTGCTTTGAAAATTTGGAGACACTATCTCTATGGGGAGAAGTGTGAAATATATACAGACCACAAGAGTCTGAAATATATTTTTATACAGAAGGACTTGAATATGCGCCAGAGAAGGTGGCTGGAGTTAATTAAGGACTATGACTGTGAAATCTTATACCATCCGGGTAAGGCTAATGTGGTTGCCGACGCCTTAAGCAGAAAGGGTCGGGAGAAATTGATGATGTTGACTACTCAGGAGGAGTTAATTTCAGCAATGGAAAAGCTAAAATTGGAAGTGAAGTATCCGATGGAGATTGACGAGTTGTTTCAGATGCAAACTGGTACAACCCTATTGGATAAAGTTAAGGAAGCTCAACTTCAGGACGAAGAATGTGAGAAGGTTAAGAAAAAGATATCTGAAGGAACCGAACTGAGATTCAAGATAGACAGTGAGGGACTACTGAGATTTCAGAACAGAGTGTGGGTACCGTCAGTGCCAGAGATTAAGGAGGACATTTTGAGCGAGGCTCATAGCTCACGGTATTCGATTCACCCTGGTAGTACCAAGATGTACCAGGATCTTCGACAACACTTCTGGTGGCCGAATTTGAAACGAGATGTTGCTGAGTGTGTTGCAAAGTGTCTAACCTGTCAGAAAGTGAAAGCAGAACATCAGAGACCGAGTGGTTTGCTACAACCCCTGGAAATCCCAGAATGGAAATGGAAACACATTACGATGGATTTCGTGGTCGGCCTTCCGACGACTCAGAAAGGCTACGACGCAGTATGGGTTATCGTTGACCGACTGACGAAATCAGCACACTTCCTTCCGATCAAAATCAGATTCAACTTAGATCAGTTGGCAAGGTTATATGTGAAAGAGATTGTTTCGAGGCACGGAGTTCCGGTGTCAATTGTTTCCGACAGAGATCCGCGCTTCACATCAAACTTCTGGAAGCGACTACAGGAATGCATGGGGACACAGTTGAGAATGAGTACGACTTATCACCCTCAGACAGACGGGCAGAGTGAAAGAACGATCCAGACATTGGAAGATATGTTGAGAGCATGCATCATGGATTTTAAAGGAAATTGGGATGATCACCTACCGCTTGTGGAATTCGGTTACAACAACAGTTACCACGCTAGTATTGGCATGCCGCCTTACGAAGCATTGTACGAAAGAAAATGCAGAACTCCGCTATACTGGGATGAAGTTGGCGAGAGACAATTGCTAGGTCCAGAGTTGGTACAACAGACAGCAGAGATAGTCGAAGTGATCCGGACAAGACTGGTAGCCGCTCAGGATAGGCAGAAGAAATATGCCGATCCACACCGTAAGAATGTTGAGTTTGAATCGGGTAGCTTTGTATTTTTGAAAGTCTCTCCCTGGAAGGGAAAGATCAGATTCGGTAAGAAGGGGAAATTGAGCCCAAGGTTCATTGGACCTTTTGAAGTACTGCGAAGGATTGGGGAAGTTGCGTATGAGGTAGCCTTACCTCCGGCGCTTGAGAATGTCCACAACGTCTTTCATGTTTCAGTTTTGCGCCCCTACAAACCCGATTACAAACATGTGATTGAATATGAACCCTTACATTTTGAAAAAGACTTATCCTATGAAGAAATTCCTGTTCAGATTGTTGACAGGAAAGAACAAGTCCTCAGAAACAAAGTTATACCTTCTGTTAAGGTAATTTGGAGGAACCACAATGCTGAAGAAGCTACGTGGGAACTCGAAAAGCATATGATGAAGAATTACCCAGATTTATTTACTTAATTTTTTGTATGTGATTCTGGGGACAGAATCTTTGTAAGGGGGGAGAATGTAAGGGGGCGAATTTTTAATTGAACCGTGATTCTGGGGACAGAATCCTTTTAAGGGGGGAAAGATGTGACGAACAAGATTTTTGTAATTTAATTTGAATATTTATTGAATTAAATAAATATTTTTCGATGATTTAATTATTGAGTTAAATAATTAATTGATGAAATTGTGGTAGATTAATTTAATTATATGTGTCACATTAGTTAAATTAATGTGGTAAATTTTATATTCAAAGTATGTATTTAATTGAGCTTATTTGATTAATATATTAATTAATAAGCATAATGTTATTCTAATTAATTTAAATAATTAATTAGAGATTTATGATTTGACATAATTAATAAATAAAATTTTTAATTATGTGACTATGTGATTTAATGTGGATTTATGCTATCTTATTTAATTGATTTAAATAAAATTATTTGATTAAATTGGGTGTGACATTAATTAACTATCTAATAATAGTTTTATTAAACTAAGAGGAAAGGAGGAATTAAGGGGCAAGCAAACAAGGCCCTAAGGAGAGTTGCACCAGTTAACCCATTACGGATTAACTAACGCCACTCACCCATTACTCGTCCACTATACATATTATACGTATTACTCTATACATATATCCTATACACCAGTTTTATATTTTTTATATTATAAACGTCAGAGAACTTAGAGAGATTAAGAGAGAAAATTGAGAGAAGAATTGATTTGGAGAAGAGATTGAAGAATTAAAGTTTATATCATCATCAAAACAGAGTTAACAAGGGTATAATCCTTCATCTCAAGTTTTATTACGTTAGTTTATTTTTTAAACCCAACTCCAAACTCTCTGTATATGATTTTGGTGACGAATACTTAAGATGTAATCATATATGTGTTATTGTATGATTATAACATGTTTTGTATTTGGTATGAATGAATTAAAATAATCGAATTCATGTAATTAGGCCTTAATTGGGTTTTCAAAATTTTACAGAGTTTTTTTCATTTACGTGCTTTAAAAATTTTCTATGAATGAAAAAAATTGATATTTGTTCATTATATGGCTATATGTGTGTTCATATGTGTTTATAACATATTATATGCCATATATGCATAACTTGCGGTGATTACAGAGTCGTATATATGGTCATACGGCCCTTACGTACAAATTTTATACCATGAATGGATGGTTTAACTTTGAATTAATATTTGCATATGATTGTACACGTTTATACGAACAAAACAGAAGTTAAACGAACGGATTCGGTGTTATAACGAATCCGTAAAGTTGAATTTCTTGATTTTTCTTCAAAATATGATAAAGTATGAAAACAGTGAAATTAGATTGCCTTGGATTGTGTGATTACATGATTTTAATTGCCAAGATCATGCTAGAAATGTTGTATAGCATTTCTGTGAAGTTTTTACATTATGGGTAGCCTTAAAATTCATTACGTTAGTTTAATTTGAATTTATTTGGGTTGCTCTGGGTGTTCATCGCGAACCAGGGAGTGCACCAGCAGGGGGACCCACCCCAGCGGGTGTTCATGGGCATTAGGACCCGCCCCAGCGGGTATAAGGGTTGTCCGGGAGCCTTTGTTTTTTATTTCCAAGACTATTTTGACCTTCTGTAGTAAAATAAGAATAACGTTTTCATACGAACTCCGATTAAGGCGATTCAAGATGATTCAGAAAGATAACGAGTAGACCTACAACTTTCATTCTTTACGTTTTTCAATTTGAAATCGTTAAAATGGGTAAAAATGGCCATCTTTGTGACTGATGCGTATTTAGAGGCAATCGGAGGGCTTCGGACATGCACGCACACAAGTGTAGTGTTCTCGATAATAAAAGATGTTTTAAGTTACATACATGAATATTATATGATTTGAAGTTCATGATTAATAAATTTAGTTATTGACATGTATAAGATAATGTGAATGTTCAAGTTAACAAACTAAGTGCGAACTTGAATATCGTAATTGTAAAACTTGATTATGATTGTTTAAAGGGCTATACATGTGTGATATGCATGTTGTGAGTTTACATTCATGTTATGTGGTTAGCCATTGAGTAATATTATAAACCAAGTTGTAAGTCGAACTTAAGTGAATAGTTCAACAGTTAAACATGGTAGTTATGAAAACTAATTGATGTCGTATACATAATGTAATGTGTAGAACTTTGAGGAAGTGAATTGTAATTATATTTGTAGCTTGTGCAAGAGGCAAGTTTCCTATCCTTATTTATATGCTTATATATGTGTTATTATATCATTATAACATGTTTTGTATTTGGTATGAATGAATTAAAATAATCGATTTCATGTAATTAGGCCTTAATTGGTTTTCAAAATTTTACAGAGTTTTTCCATTTACGTGCTTTAAAAATTCTCTGTGAATGGGAAAATTGATATTTGTTCATTATATGGCTATATGTGTGTTCATGTGTTTATAACATATTATATGCCATATATGCATAACTTGCAGTGATCACACCATGGAATTTTGTTGATAAAAGTTACAGAGTATAGAAATTGTACATATGGCCCTTACGTACAAAATTTACACGCCTTATACGTTTATTTAACTTAAATTGATATTTGCATGTTATTATGTACGTTTAAACGAACAAAATGGAAGTTAAACGAACGGATTCGGTGTTATAACGAATCCGTAACGTTGAATTTCTTGTTTACCTTCAAAATTTTACAAAATATTGAAAACAGTGAAAATAGATGCCTTGGATTGTGTAAATACGTGATTTAAAATGCTAAGATCATGCTAGAAATGTTATATAATGTTTCTGTGGAGTTTTTACATTATGGGTAGCCTTATAATTCATTACGTTAGTTTAATTTGGATTTATTTGGGCTACTCTGTGTGTTCATCGCGAACCAGAGAGTGCACCAGCAGGCGGACCCTCCCCAGCGGGTGTTCATGGGCATTAGGACCCGCCCTAGCGGGTATAAGGGCTGTCCGGGAGCTTTTTTTTTTGTTTCCGAGACTGTTTTGACCTCCTGTAGTAAAATAAGCATAACTTTTTCATACGAACTCCGATTAAGGCTATTCAAGATGATTCGGAAAGATAACGAGTAGACCTACAACTTTCATTCTTTAAGTTTTTCAATTTGAAATCGTTAAAATGGGTAAAAATGGCTATCTTTGTGACTGATGCGTATTCAGAGGCAATCGGAGGGCTTCGGACATGCACGCACACAAGTGTAGTGTTCTCGATAATAAAAGATGTTTTAAGTTACATACATGAATATTATATGATTTGAAGTTCATGATTAATAAATTAAGTTATTGACATGTATAAAATAATGTGAAGGTTCAAGTTAACAAACTAAGTGCGAACTTGAATATCGTAATTGTAAAACTTGATTATGATTGTTTAAAGGGCTATACATATGTGATATGCATGTTGTGAGTTTACATTCATGTTATGTGGTTAGCCATTGAGTAATATTATAAACCAAGTTGTAAGTTGAACTTAAGTGAATAGTTCAACAGTTAAACATGGTAGTTATGAAAACTAATCGATGTCGTATACATAATGTAATGTGTAGGACGTTGAGGAAGTGAATTGTAATTATATTTGTAGCTTGTGCAAGAGGCAAGTATCCTATCCCTAACTTATTGATTTAGCAAGTTTCCTAAATTCTAATTTATTCATTTATTAAGTCTTAGACTTGTGTTTCTATATCGAGTAAGCTCGTGCTCTTAATTATTCAAGTTCGAAATTCATATTACATATTGTAACTCTTTTAAAAGCATGATTCAGTTATACAATACTTATTCGATTGTATACTCTTGAGATTTATTATTCAAGTTGAATATCGATGTTATTGTTGAACGTTATAGGACTAGTGAACCCTTATTGATTCGACTAGTCCATAGTTGATGAACGTTCTAAATTTCAAAATACTTATTGAGCTTATCCAAACCAAACTTCCTTTGGTGCGGACTCTGATGTCAAAACTGAGATGAACAACCCTATAAAAGGGGATTATTTACGCTTTAGCGTTGAGATATTGTGCACAGTATGGTACTAAGGGCTGATCCTCCTAAGTACGAGAAGTAGAGTCCATAGTCTTATGACTGTTAAAGGTTTAATGTATAAACACTTTACAACCTAGGACATAGTTCAAGGTCTTATGACCCTCAGATGTTATTTTGATTCCTGTTATTTATCCTCGAGTCAAAAGTTGAGTTTCTTTATTCAGATGTCTTTGATTCACTTGCATGTTATTATATTGTTGTCATATTATTATACTTGTGGGCAATCGTGCTCACTCTTGCGTAATAATAATATTGCAGCTAAGAACGAAATGTCCGAAGAGCCTTCTACTAGCAAAGGCAAGGGCAAGGTCAACAAGTGATGAAGACTTGTTGTTTATTTATATGTTTATGTTTCAGCTTTATGTTAGTTGTGTAAGACTATTTATTTGTTATGTTCCGCACAGATGTTTATGGTTAGTATGACATGGGATTTATTTTATTTATTACTCAGATGTTGTAACCCCATAAGGAGAGGATTTAATTCTATTTATTGCATGGTTTGCATTACTATGGGTAGATAGATAGATGATATTCGTACAGTGAACACCAAGTCCAGTGGAATTGAAGTACCCGGATTTGGGGGTGTCACATTATTTACGCACTCATCAATACGAACTTCTCAACATACGACCACAAATACATAAAATTTTACAAACGAAATTAATTAGTATCAAAAGAGAGTTGATCAAATATTCAAGCACGTACTTTCATGTACAACAGCACCCAAAAGGATTGTAACTCTTTATCGATCAAGTCTTTTGAGCTGATTTCAATTCCAACAGAAACTATATTTCTGGGGTTACATTTTAGTGTCAAGAATCATCAAATTATGTTATACAAAGATTGATATATGACTCTTTAAGGTAGCATGTGCGTAAAGAAAGTCAGTGTGCAGACTTTTATAAGCGGCGCTTTTACACGAATTTAATAAAATACTTGAGTGCTTCCGATTAAGTTGATATTTGGTAGGGATAAACTAGACTTCACTACATTTAACATATAAAAGTTTCTAGCAAAGCTAACGGTTAGATCTTTTTAAAATAACCTTGGAACAAACCCTAAAAATGAAGACTGGTTACATTTTCTGCACATGTATACTTTTATATCAATCACTTATAACTCTTCCAAATACCCCATAAATGTCATATATATTTCACCAAATCATCAAATCAAGCTCTACTAAACATGATCATAAACAACTTCAAACTTTAACATCATATACACATAGAAACATGAAAGGTTCATAGTAAAACATCATTCGTTTATAAGATACCATATATGGAAGTTAGTTCATCATTTGAGAATTATGTAAAACATCGAAGCAACAAAATATATCAATTCAAAAGATGTACGAGAGTCCCCTACCTCTTGTATGTTAAGAACATCAAGCTAGAAAGCCCGCAAAATTTATTCCTTTTGATTTTCTCCTTGCTTCTTATTTTTTTTCTCTTTTTTTCCTTCAACCTACTTGATTTTGTAGCGACAAGTAGCTCTAGGACTTGTAATCACATTTCTCTCCCTCTCTTACAAGCTTACGTAGGTGATAGGTGTCGATAAGTATTCTAGGTGTCATTTAACAAGTAAGCCTAGTCATCATGCTTACTCATCGTTAGTTAATAATGGTTTAACACTAATTAATCATAGTTTAACTAATCTTTCACTAATCATTAAACTTTGATTTATTAAACTCTAATCATGATTACCTTAATTAATCAAGATTATTACTAATTAATCACGATTATGAAAATCAAGCTAGTCTACACTAAAAACAAATAAGATTTCAAGATGAAGACACATATCACAAATAGGATGCATGATTATAGTGATGGTTATCACATTGACCACACTCAATAATTTTCTGCTGTGTCAGTTCTTGAGAGTGTCTTTTTGATGAGTTGACATAATAAATCAAATTTCATATCGATGCTCCAGATACTTTTGAATAAATATTAATTCTCCCTTTTGGTTTGTTTCCCCCTTATGGCGTATTGAAATTTAAAAGCTGAAGTATTTTAAATGTCGATATAGCACCTTGTCTAACATATTCCTACTTTATGACATTAATCTGTTATTTCCCAAAGGCACTTATAGATCTAGAAAGGGGTTGAATAGATTTTTTAAAACTTTTGTTAGTTAATAAGATATTACCAAATGGTTATTAATCAGTTTGATTAAACACAACGGAATGTCTTTTGAAAATCCCCTTGAAGATTGAAAATAAATCTCAGTTCTGAATATTTGCAAGATAAATAAGATAAGCAAGCAGATGGAAGGTAAGAACAGTAAAGTAAAGACAGACAAATTTTAAGTGGTTCGGTGACTGAATAACTCCTAATCCACTCTTCTACTACTCGAGTAGGAATTCCACTAAGGATTTAGTCACACATAAATGGACACTCTGCCCTCTTCAATCCCCGAAGACTTTGATATTTAGTCACAAAGACAAGGACAATAAGACCTCTTCAAGCCCAGCAGACTTGGATGTTTAGTCACTAAGACAAGGACTCTCAGTCCTCTGATGATCTGGTGATTGATTCTTATTGAGAGGTGCTGTTAAGATGGCGTTAAGCTTTTCTTCTCAAGTACTTAGGAGCTTGAACTAGATGTTCAGGATCGTTGAGTTCGTTCTTTTTCTTTTTGCAGAGTTTAGGCATTTTGATCAGTTACCCCACACATTTTCTTTTTGAATCCTTATTGCCTTTTATAATTTGCTGAAAATCTTCCCGTTGCTAGATGTCCGTTTGTGCATTAATGCTCAGATATTCTAGGATTCTTGATATAGACGTTTTAAACCTCGGTGTCAGCTTCTTTTTAGCTTGCCTGACACATCAGTTTGCTTTCTCACCTAACACCGTTGATGTGTCACTTTCACCAACTGGCTGGTAGACACATTCTTTTCTTTGATTTCAACCAAGGATGTTTGGTGAATACATCGGGACCTTCAATTTGCAACGCTCCAATATCAGTCATTTGTCAGACTTGACTACTCTACGACCAGGTTCTTCACAACGATCTTTGCTTGGCTAGGTGATTCATTTGTCCACTTTACGATTTGTGGTGAACTTTACGACTGCTGCAAAAGCTCTGCGACCCATTTGCTGTATTGTGATCATGTGCTTACTTTGTGATCCATCTTCTCATTACGAAATAGCAGAGTAATTTTACGAATATTGAAAATCCTATCAACTATACATCATATTAACTTCTATAAGATCAATCTAACATTATTTGATATTTCAAATCTAAGTCCTTATACATTGAATCATATCATTATAAGGACTTTACAAATCATACTGATACAAATATACATTAAGCACATTCGTCATCAAATTTAAATATTCAAACTCTAACAATCTCCCCCTATTTGATGATGACAAAACTAGTTGTTTTATAACATTCATCAAGAATTAAGATGCAGTTACTTGAAAGTAAATATGCTTTAAAATATAGCAAGCCACTGTATGGCTTAGATTAAAAGCATGAATTCATTAATGTATTATGAATGTTCACAAGAGATTTCAAAAACAAAAATTACATTTTGAACAATTTTGAACAATCTCTTTCTTCTCAGATTCTTTTCTGTGATCAGATATTCAGATCTGATTCTATCTTCGTTTGCTTTTCTTTTGATCTCTTCAGCAGAATCTATTGGGCCAAGGTGTTGACCATTCTCTCTTCTCCTACGACACGAGGAACTTGAAGATTTCTTCGAAGATAAGTAGGATCACCGGTTGGAACTTGAATACCAGTAGTGGCGACTCTATTTGATGATTCTTGTCGTGAAGAGGATCGACCTTGCTCCAGAGGAACACGTGATGGAGGATGAGGTGATCTAAAGATCGGAGGGGTAATGGATATTTGCTTTTGATTCCTTTTTCGTTTCTCCCCGAGTCTGATATTTCTCCCCTTTTGGCTTCTCTCTTTGCCTTTCTTTCTCCCCCTTTTTGTCATCAGGAAATTAGGAAAGGTTGTGGACAACATCAACAAGCTCCTGAAGTTGGGAGGATGACATTACAATATCAGCACGAATTTCGTTCTGACAAGCAGTTGCTTGGTCATTTTGCTGAGCAACCAAGGCTATAGTACTGGTTGCATTCAGTTTCATAGATGATAGATCTCGTAAAGTCCAAGAATGTGCCATTGAGCTCAAAAAGCTTGTCAGTGACCGACTTGAGGGAGGACTCATGCTGCAGCTGAAGAGCTAAGATAGCTTGTTTATGCTTGACCAGAAGTTGATGAAAACCTGATCTCGCTCATGAAGACGGCTGATCATGTCAGTGAACATGGATTGCAGCTGCTTTTGAATTTCTTTGCCCGTTATACTAGGTAAACAACGTACAGTAGTAGTGATTTTATCCATATGATTCTGAAGGTCAACATTATTCTTTTCAAGCTTATCATCAATATCATGAGACATCTGAGCAGTAAGATGGGTTATTTGATCCAGCCGCTCCATGACTTGAGTAGGGGTGACCTCCTGAATGCTTTGAGGGCCTTGATACAAATTTATCAGGGCAAGAGGCAGATCAAAGAATTCATTTTGAGAAGAGGGAATATTGGATGGAATATAGTGTTTTAATCCTTGTTTGGGAGATGGAGGGACAAAAGTGTCGGTAGATGGAATGATTACACAAGCTTTAGATTTATCAGACGTAGGATGAGGAGACTCTATGTCTGGAGAATCGAAAGACCATGGTGAAGAGGAGTCTGAATGGAGAGATGAATTATGAGCAGTGTTCTAAAAATCTCAGCCTAGGTCCGATTAATCCTCGCCTAGGCGCTAGGCCCCCTGGCTCCTCACCTGGGCCCAAGGCGGTAGAAAAATTTCTCCAGGAAATCAGGCGGGGCATAGGTGGAGAGGTTTTTATTTTATTTTAATAACTACCCGAATTAGATCTTGATATATTTATTTTTTTAATAATGTACCATATTCATAATGAAGGTTGTAGCATATCAAATCACAACAAGAATTGAACAAGATCAAGTCAAAATAGATAATTTTATTATAGTTGTAATTTTTTGAACTTGTATCAACTTCAAATTATATAAATGATGATACATTTGTAATATTTAGTTTAATTCAATATAATTCTTAAATTTATGTTTAGTTTCTTAAGTTTTAATATTGAATTGAATTCTTGAAATTTTAAATTTTATTATTTAATAGCAATCTTATTTATGAATAAAACTAATACGTTAAAGATATGTTTGAACTTTGAACAATTGCATATTTGTGTTTGAACTTTGACATTGGCAATATGGATATGTATTTCAACTTTAAGCAAATGCCTTTATTTTCTTTATTATAGATTGTTTTGCTTTATATTATTGTTTTGTTTGGATAAATGTAAGATAAAATATCAAAATTGGCTTAAAATAAAAAATTCTGCCTAGGCCACTCTAGGCGCTAGGCCCCCCTGGCCGCCCTCCTCCCGCCTAGCGCCATTTAGAACATTGATTATGAGGTGTGGTCAGTAAGCTTGATATATGAATTGGGGGGACGAGACTGTACAATGGGAATTGGAGAATGAACAGGGGAACTTGTCTCGATTGTAGGGTGTGAGAGCTCTACGATTGGAGAGTAAAGTTCATGTACAGGATCAGTAGAGGGTTGAAACTCGATTGGTATTATTTACACCGCCCATCGAGTGTTGAAACTCTGCATGCGGAAGAGTATAAGATTCTTCAAAACAAATAGAAGTGCATGTTTGTGAGATAGAAGGTTGCTCAGAGATCGTAAAGGGGGATTTTATGATCTTGTCATTGCAAATAGAAGATGGAAGTAAAAATGTGAACATAGATAAAATAGGGGGAATGTACGAGGTTCTGAATTGAAGGGTATGGAGGAGAGCAATTTGGTAGCATATCTTAGAACTCTAGAAAAATTCTGAGAGGTAACCAGGGCTCTTCTAGCACTGGGTGAGAAGTGGATGGAAGAGATGAGGGAGGGACATGAGATTCAACTGGTTGCTCCCCCTTAGAGGTAGGATCCTCCGACTTTACGATCGCAGGGTCAAAACCCTTGGTAGCTTCCTTTACGACATTTGTGATGACATGAGTCAGTCGTAGAGAAGCATCTGAAGAATGAGTCGATCGTTGAACTGAATCTCCTTTGTGTTTGGTTCTCAGTTCTTTTTTCTTCCTATTCTCTTCTCTCCTTTTCTGCTTTGCTTCTGCCTTCTTCCGTTTCTTTTCTACTTCCAATTTTTTCAGCTTTCTTCTTTCTTCTATCTTCTTTCTCAGTCATTTTGCTTGATCTGCTTTTCTTCTTCTCCTTAGGTTCAGAGCTTGCATCTTTCACTGTTTGAACAATATTATCATCAAGAGGGTCTGGCTCGTTTGTCTTCATGGCCAATTCTTCAAGTTGTGGCTCAGGCGAGGGAGCCTTCTCAGCCACTTCCTCTTCATTTTGTAGCTCAGGCACAGAGACTGTCTCAGCCATCAATTCATCAAGATTTTGAGGTTCAGGTATAGAACCTTGTTCAGCGATAACTTCTTCAGCCCTTGGACCAGAGGAATTGGATTTGCTTTTTCCTCGATTCTTTCTTGTCAGCACATATTGTGCAACTCCTCCTAAGTATCCTTGGGAAACTCCTGGACTGCTTTCTCCGACATCTTCATTTTCTTCTTTTGTTGATCGGCAGTAGAGTTAGGAGCTCTACGAACTTGAGGAGCAACTGACCCTTAAGAAACCTCTTCTTCCTCAATTACTTCCACTTTCCTTTTTCCCTTGGTTTTAACTGGCTTCTGCACTTCACTAATAGTTCTTTCGTTTCCACCTTCAGATTGTTTGAACCTCATATTTTCCAAAGGATTTCTCTTCCGGTTATCAAACAGTTTGGGGGTGATCTTTTTGTTTGCATTTAGAGGGACCCTTTAACTATCTGCAATTTTGTTTTGCAGACTCTTCTTTAGGATAATGTTAAACAGCCTCCCATGAAATATTTTGGGAGCATATTTTCTTGACGCCTTTGATTTTTCAAAATCTTCAACCCATTTGGCCAGCCAATTGATGAATATGACGCCAAAGTTGATCTTCTTTGCCTGAAAAATTACAGTCATGAACTTAAGCTGTAACTCACCGAATCATGAGTAGTATCTTTGCAAATTATGCAGTTGCCCACAATTTCAGCAAGGAACTCATATTCTCGAGAATTCCTTTCTCTTCAGCCCTTTTAGCTGTGGGTTCTTCTTATGACCCATTGATTTGAGCCCTTCTTTGAAATCCACTTCATCCAGCGAGGTAAGACCTTTGTTCTAAAAACCCAGACGTGCATTGATTTTGGCAGCTCCCATCTGAAGTGTAACTCCTTTGGCCTTGGTCGTTAAAACACCATTTCCGAATACAACGCTTAGATAGAATTCCTTGATGTGGTCTGTGTAGATCTTGGTGTTGAGGTTCAGACACTCGGAGAACCCAGCCAACGAGTTTGAGAATGTCTCTGATTTTCTTCTCTTGAGCAACGAACTGATCAATGCATAGTTGAATACCGGTCACGATTTGGAAGTTTGCCATTTGAATAGAATTAATCTGGAAAAATTTGCACAAGTGTTTAAGTTTTCTGATGATTTTGAGAACTAGGGTTCGATAGCTTTTGAAACTTTGAGAACTCTATGACTCAGATTTCAAAATGAAAGAGTTAAAGGTCAGAAATCGAATTTGAAAAGATTTTATATAACTTCCCTCTAATTTTATGAAGTAGGATACGTGTCAGGATATGATAGGCTGCATGTCGTTTTTCTGCGATTTTACAGCTGTGGAGCAGTAACTTTATTTTCCACTTGCTCTTCTGAACATGAGCGATATGTGCCTTTTTATTTAGGCAGCCTTTAATTTACCCTTCGTAGAGTACCTCTTTCCATTCTACGATAAATCTTCGGCTTTGCGAACTGCTTTCTCTTTACGATTGTTGAACGATTTTGCGATCTTGTCACTTTATGAGCAATTCTACAATTTTCTTCCCTGCACTTGATATTAACATCTAGAAACATAATGCTATGGATGCAAATTTAGCATTCCTAACTCACTTATTAACTTGTTGAATCTAGATTCATCTAATGGCTTAGTAAACACATTTGCTAGCTGATCTTCAGTTGAAATAAAATGCAAAGAGATATCTCCATTCTGTACATGATCTCTAATAAAATGATATCGGATGTCTATATGTTTAGTTCTAGAATGCATTATGAGTGATTGAGATGACACTAGTATTATCACAAAATATAGGAATAAACTTGAAATTAAATCCATAATCAGCATGCTAGTTCTTCATCCATAGGATTTGAGCACAACAGTTACCAGCAGCAATATACTCAGGTTCTGCTATAGAAGTTGATACAGAGTTCTGCTGCTTGCTGAACTATGAGACAAGTTTGTTGCCTAGTAGTTGACAAGTCCCACTAGTGCTTTTCCTGTCAATCTTGCATCCTGCAAAATCTGCATCTGAATATCCATCAGATCAAAGGGAGACTACTTGGGATACCACATGCCCAAATATGGAGTGCCCTTGAGATATATGAAAATCCTTTTTACAGCTATTAGATGAGATTCCTTAGGATTAGCCTAAAATCTAGCACAGATACAGGTAGAGAACATGATATCTGGTCTATTAGCAGTCAAATATAAGAGAGATCCAATCATACCTCTGTATTGAGTGATATCAATACTTTTACCATTTTCATCTTTGTCAAGTTTGGTTGCAGATGCCATTGGAGTCTTCATGCATGGGGGTTGTTGAATCTAAGCCATACTTCTTAAAAAGATTCTTCATATACTTGGCTTGATTGATAAAAATTCTTTCATCAGTTTGCTTGACTTGAAGTCCAAGAAAGAAATTGAGCTCACCCATTGTACGCATCTCAAATTTATTCTTCATTAACTTGGCAAATCTCTCACAATATTTTTCGTCAGTAGAGCCAAATATAATATCATCTACGTAGATTTGAACTAATAGAATTTTATCCTTATGCTTCCTTAGGAATAGAGTTGTATCAACTCTACCTCTAGTGAATCCATTTTCAATAAGATAATTAGTGAGTGTTTCATACCATGCTCTAGGTGCTTGCTTTAAACCGTAAAGTGCTTTATCTAGCTTATAAACATGATTAGGGAGAGTAGGATTGATAAAACCTGGTGGTGGTTCAACGTAGACCTCCTCTTGAAGTTCACCATTGAGAAATGCACTCTTGACATCCATTTGAAATACCTTAAATCTCATGTGGGTTGAATAAGCTAGGAACATCCTGATGGCTTCCAGTTTTGCAACAGGTGCAAAGGTTTCATCATAATCAATTCCTTCTTCCTGGGAATAACCTTTAGCTACTAGCCTTGCCTTATTTCTTGTGATCACACCAGCTTAATCCATTTTGTTCCTGAAGACCCATATCGTGCCAATGACTGGATATTCTTTTGGTCTTGGAACCAACCTCCAAACCTTGCTTCTTTCAAACTAATTTAACTCCTCTTGCATTGCATCGATCCAGCTTGAGTCTTTTAAAGCTTCTTTTGGCTCAATCTGAGATAGGAAGCTCAGATAGAAACATTCATTATGAGTGGCTGATCTGGTTCTAATACGTGGTCTTGGATCTCCATTGATTAGATTCTGAGTGTGATCTCTTGCCCATCTGGTTTCGGATGGAACATCAGTCCTTGTGCCTTGTCTAAGTTCTTCAAGATTTGGTTTTTGTTCTGCATCTTCATTGATTCGTAGAGTTCCCATATTTAGAACTAGAGACTCGACGATTTCTTTGTCTGGCACTACGATCGTAGGTTCTGGCACATTTGTTTCAGTTTTATCGATCGTAGGATTCTCCTCTGCGATTTGAGGTTCCAACTCTACGACTTCTTCAAGTTGAGCTGTTTTGCTTGGTTCACCTTCATCAGCTTCATCGAATGTAACATGGATAAATACTTCTACTGTCAAGGAGTTTTTGTTGAACACTCTATAGGCTTTGCTTTCCATTGAGTATCCAAGGAAGATTCCTTCATCTAATTTAGGCTGGAATTTAGTCTGGTATCTTTTACCATTGTTGAGGATATAACACGTACAACAGAATGCACGAAAGTAGCTAATATTTGACTTTCTTACTTTCCACAACTCGTAGGGCATCTTGTTGATCGTAGAGTGGATCAAGGATCTATTCTGAGTATAGCAAGTAGTACTAACAACTTCTGTTCAAAAATATTCTGGTAAACGAGCTGCTGCAAGAAGTGCTCTTCCTACTTCAATCAATGTTTTGTTTTTTCTTTCAGCTACTTAATTCTGTTGTGGAGTTCGTGGAGCTGAGAAATTATGTTGAATGTCATTGTCTTCACAGAACTGATTAACTCCAGAATAATCAAACTCTCTGCCATGATCACTCCTTGTAGCTTTTATCTTCTCGCCCTTCTCATTCATCACTAGCTTGAAGAATCTGATCAATTAAGTGCTGGTCTCATTTAGAACTTATGAAGAATACCCATGTAAATCTGGTATATCATCCACCATTACCAACGAGTATCTTTTGCCTCTAAGACTAGCCGTTGGAACAGGCCCAAAAAGATCCATTTGGAAAAGTTGTAGGGGCCTTTCATTTGAGTTAACCATTTTGCTTTTGAATGAGTTCTTGGTCTACTTTCCTAGTTGACAGGCTTTGCAAGGTCTTTCTTTGACGAAGTTCAGCTTGGGTAGACCTCTGACTAGATCCTTTGATACAAGTTTTGACATGCTCTTGAAGTTCAGGTGAGATAGCCTTTTATGCCACAACCAGCTCACATCTTCTGATGCTTTTGAAAAGAAGCAAGCTGATACTGAGGAACTTACTTCAGAGAGATTTATCACATAAACATTTCCTTCTCTTGATCCAGTAAGCTTAACAGAGTTGGTTTCCAGATCTTTAACTTGACACTGGTTGTTTAGGAAGATGACTTGATGACCTTTGTGACATAGCTAACTTATGCTGAGCAGGTTGTGCTTTAGTCCATCAACATAGGCTACCTTATTGAATGAAACAACTCCTTTTCCTATAGAACCGTAGCCTCTGGTTTTCTCTGAGTTGTTATCTCCAAAGATTACTGCTGGACCATCTTTAGCTTTAAAATCTGACAGGAGAGCCTTATTGCCAGTCATGTGCCTTGAGCACCCATTATCGAGATACCAAACAGATTCCATTTGCCTTAGTATATGCATGTACAATCATTGTTTATTTTGGTACCCATACTCTCTTGGGTCCTGCAATGTTAGTTACCTTGGGAACCCAGGCTTGCCTCATCTTGGGTCTAAGATATGCGATATGCTCAAAATAACAATCAACAACCTTATGCCCATATTTATGACATTTATAGCAATTTATATGCTGCATGTGTGAGTGGACATCTTCTCACTTGGAACTTATATGGTAGATATGCCTTTCTTCTTGATTGAACTCCTTGCTTCCACATTGTTCTACGAATTTGAAATTTCTAAGAACCAATTCTACGATTGATTCCAGGTTGACTCGTAGAGTTGTTTCCAAACTCTACGACTCTTCGAGGCATGATCGTAGACTTGGTTTTACCTTGCAATTTTACAAAACCTAAACCAGTGTATGATCTGTTGTCCTTTGGAACAACAATCTGGTCCGTAGAGATTGGACGACATGAAATACTCGGCTCAACAATCTCTTTGGATTTTACAAACCAATCCTGATCTGTAAGAAACAACTCTCTGACTGGTGATCAGTGAATCCATAAATGAGGAAGAACGGTTCCACATAGAGATAGTCTTCTCTAATTCCTCTATTTTAGAGTTAAGAGCAGACTCCCTCAACGTGTTGGCCTCAGTTATTTTTCTCAAATTTTTATTTTCAACATCAAGCTTGGATAGAGAGGCAGTGCTTCGTAGAGTAGTTTCCAACTCCGCTTGCACTTTCTATTTCTCCTCTTGAAGAATAGAATAATCCTTTGATAGTACCCTGTACAACTTCATGTATCTATGCAATTCAGATGTAATATCGCGCAAGGCTATTCTAATATCATCCACACTAACATCAGGAGAGTTGAAGTCAAATATCTCACTGATGTCAATTTCTCTACGATCAGTGGTTGCGTTGGAGTCTTCCTCTATAGCCATCAAGCATAGATTGGCTACTTGAGGTTCTTCATCAAGTGAATCACCTGAGTCTGAGTTGGAGTCATCGTCTGAGTCACTCCACGAACTGTCAGCTACTAGGCCTCTATCTTTCTTGTGAGACTTCTTGTAGTCCTTATATTCTTTCTTCTTATCAGACTTCTGTTTGTACTTTTTGAGATCATCTCATAAAGGCTTGGTACACTGCTATGAAATGGCTAGGCTTCTTGCAGTTGTAACACAAGTTTTTTCTTATTCTCTGCTGCTGCTGCCTTTGTTAAAGTTCTTCCTTGATTTCCAGTTGCTGCTTTTTCTCATGAACTTTCTTAGCCTTCGAGCAAGCAGGGCTATGTCATCATCATCATCTGCGCCGTCTCGATCATCTTTTCCAGCTTCGATTGAAGCTCTGGATGCATCTTCAGAGGTTTTAAGAGCAACACCTTTGTCCTTTCTCTTATTCTCAGAAAGAGTTTCTGCTCTTTGATTCAGCTCCAGCTCATAGGTAAGTAGATTACCATAGAGCTTATGCACAATCATCTCGTGCAGATTCTTTGACTCTCAGATAGTTGTGGTCTTGGCATCCCACTTGCTTGGTAGTGCTAGCATGAATTTTATGTTCAAGTCTTTATTTGGATACACCTTACCATATGATCTTAGAGAGTTGAGAAGAATGTTGAATCTTTCATATGTTGTCGTGATGTTTTCTCCAGGAACATGAATGAACATCTCATATTGTTGAGTTAGGAGTGATTGCGTGTTTTCTCTGGGTTTCCCATACTTCCTTAGCAGTAGTGTAGTTGACAAAATTTTTGAAGAGTTCATCTTCCAAAGCCATAGAGAGAATATTTTTGGCCCTTTTATCTAGCTGCACACGCTTCTTCTCGTTCTCTGTCCATTCTTCACGCATCTTTACAACCTCCTTGTTAGGATTGTCTGTTGTAGGAGCTAGCTTTGTAGGAACATATGGACCAATGAGAACAGCCTCGAACAGATCATCATCAATAGCATCCATGTACGCTTGCATACACACTTTCCAGTTAGCAAATTTTTTTCTCTATTTAGAAGAGGTGGCTTACTTCCACCACTAAGCTCAAAACCGTTTTTGTTTTGTGCCATGGATCAACTCAAAGTGTAAGCTTTGTGTTCGTGAGAACCTGTTTTGATACCACTTGTTATTTTCCGAAGGCACTTATAGATGTAGAAGGGGGGTTGAATAAATCTTTACTTTTGTTAGTTAATAAGATATTACCAAATGGTTATTAATCAGTTTGATTAAGCACAACAGATTGAAAATCCCCTTGAAGATTGAAAATAAATCTTAGTTTTGAATATTTGCAAGATAAATAAGATAAGCAAGCAGATGGAAGGTAAGAACAGTAAAGTAAAGACGCATGCAAATTTATAGTGGTTCGGAGACTGAATAACTCCTAATCCACTCTTCTACTCCTCGAGTAGGAATTCCACTAAGGATTTAGTCACACATAAATGGACACTCTGCCCTCTTCAAGCCCCGAAGACTTTGATATTTAGTCACAAAAATAAGGACACTAAGACCTCTTCAAGCCCAGCAGACTTGGATGTTTAGTCACTAAGACAAGGACTTTCACCCCTCTGATGATCTGGTGATTGATTCTTGTTGAGAGGTGCTGCTAAGATGGCGTTAAAGCTTTTCTTCTCAAGTGCTTAGCAGCTTGAACTAGATGTTCAGGATCGTTGAGTTCGTTCTTTTTCTTTTTGCAGAGTTTAGGCTTTTTGATCAGTACGCCACACATTTTCTTTTTGAATCCTTGTTGCCTTTTATAATCTACTGAAAATCTTCCCGTTGCTAGATGTCCGTTTGTGCATTTACTGCTTAGATATTCTAGGATCCTTATGTAGACTTTTTAAACTTAGGTGTCAGCTTCTTTTTAACTTGCCTGTCACATCAGTTTGCTTTCTCACTTAACACCCTTGACGTGTCACTTTCACCAACTAGTTGGTAGACACATTATGTTCTTCGATTTCAACCAAGAATGTTTGGTGAATATATCGGGACCTTCAATTTGCAACGCTCCAATGTCAGTCAATTTGTCAGACTTGACTACTCTACGATCAAGTTCTTCTCAACGAGCTTTGCTTGGCTAGGTGATTCATTTGTCCACTTTACGATTTGTGGTGAACTTTACGATTGCTGCAAAAGCTCTGCGACCCATCTGCTGAATTGTGATCATGCACTTACTCCGTGATCCATCTTCTCATTACGAAATAGCAGAGTAATTTTACGAATATTGAAAATCCTATAACTATACATCAGATTAACTTCTATAAGATCAACCTAATATTATTTGATCTTTCTAATCTAAGTCTTTGTACATTGAATCATATCATTATAAGGACTTTACAAATCATACTAGTACAAATATACATTAAGCACATTCATCATCAAATTTAAATATGCAAACTCTAACATAATCAGCTTATATAGAGAAAATTGTGCTTGTTTACAAGTGCATGTTACTTATAATAAAGAGTAAATTTGTGGATGTGGCAGCTGATATATATATATATATATATATATATATATATATATATGTATATTGTCTGACATAGTGTTTTTTTCCATCTTGTTGCAGGTTTCTCGTTCTCTTGCTGCATGTGAGGGTGCTCTCCTTGTCGTAGATTCCTCTCAGGTGATTTCCCCCCTCTCCCCTACATTTGGCTGTCATCTCATCTGATTCAATTTTCTTTAAAATAATTCTAATTACATTGTCATCTTCTGTTAGAATTTAGTCTGATAATATTTTTTGAATAATTTTATGATTTAAAAATCTAGGATTTTGAAATCATGCAATATTTTTTTTAATGAAATAAAAGATTTTATTAGAAACATAGTAATTATAAGCTACTGCCTAGGCGCCTGTTTGGGTGATCCCTCCAGGTGAAAACACCTAGGCAGCAATTGGATTATTGTGGCAAAAGTTCATTATTAAATCTACTAAAATTGTTGTATGTTAACCCTTACGCTACAGGGAGTGGAAGCTCAGACGCTGGCAAATGTATATTTGGCCTTGGAGAGCAACCTTGAAATAATCCCAGTATGTTGGCTGCCTCGCTGCTTTTTCCTCTTTTTCTATTTTTTATAATTTTAAATTTATCAGGTTCTTGTTTATATCTAGAGATGTGTGTGCATATATATGTATATATATTTGAATTTTCAGCGTTCAATAGACTCATTTTGAGATGATATTTGCGGTGAGAAAAACATTGTGGACTGGACTTTTTTTAGTTGAAATTCTGCTAACGATTTTCTTTCATTCAATAGAAACATGCAGACAATTTTGTTCCTTTGTTAGGTGATTGAATGACCCTTATCAATATAAAAAGTTGTTTGAGCATCCAGTAGACGTTGACATTTGTTGTACTTTCTGTTCGTAATATGATTCTGGTGCTTCTGGAATTAGGAAATTGTTTGGTCATGCATCAAATACTTTATGGATCAAACTAAAAAGATCTACAAGTTTATTGAGAGAAGGATTACTCAATTAATATGTGCAAATTTGCGTTTTGGAAGATTGGTGCTTAAAGCCTTAAACTTGACCCACATCCGCAGATGCCTGCTTGAGAGAGGTTTTGGTTCCATATGAATATATATATAGTCTGAAAAATGTGTCATTTGATGCTTTGTCAATAAATGTTTTGAACTAATATGTTTTTCCTTAGCAGGAGACTTGAATTAATGGTTTTACTCTTTGTAGCTTCTTTTACACACATTTTGGCATAATTATTTTAATAATTATATTAGATTAATTTAAGTAGGATATTCTAGAATTTTATTTAAGGTAATAGAGAATTTTACGAGTTATTTCCTTATTTTAAATTTGGCCTTTTTTTCTTGGTTGTTAGGTCGTGGGTTGTCTATATAAAGCATTGCATTCCTTATTTATTTTCATTCTAAAAAAACGAATTGATATGAGAAAAGCTGTGCTTTATGGTGTGTTTCTCTACCAATTCGGTGCGGGAATAGGTACTCAGTGGTTGATATGGTAATTCGATGGGTTGTTGAAATGGTGTTAAGGCAGCCTTTGGCTAGGGTTTGAGTGGGTTTAGTATGCTGCAACACTGATTTTGGGATGGCAGGGGTTGTATGGTGGTGATTGGCTGGGCTTTGATACCAAAAATGGTGGGTGCTGGGGTTTAGAGATAAAGAATGTCTGACAAAATAATTATCTTCCAAATCTCAGTCAAAATGATTAATAATTAACATTTTAATTTTATTCTTCCGTTTCGTGTCATCTGTCTCTATATAGCTTATTTTGATTGTATTATTTTCTTGACATTGTAATTTGTTATTAAATTCAAGTTATTAAAATATAGCATTCATGGTGGCTTCAGGTTTTGAACAAAATTGACCTTCCAGGTGCTGAACCAGATCAAGTTTCGCAGGAGATTGAAGAGGTTGGTTCATAGGACATGAAAAAGTATAGTTCTATTTGTTTAATGGGCGTGGTTCTGCTTGGGTCATGCTGGAGAAAGATAACTAATTTCTTGAAGTGTAAGTTCTTAAAAAATCGTCTTTGCCTGAAAAAAGAAAATATTTTGTCCATTAATTGAAACTTGAACTTCATGCCATTATAAAGGCGGATAGGGTTTTGCATGAGGTCATGATGGTGGGATAGCTAACTAATTGTTGCAATGCCATTACTTACAAAAGTTGACCTTTTCAGATCTGCAAAAAACCTGATTTTTTCACTGGTACTTGAATTTCGAAGTTCATTTCACGTGTCGATAAAAATATCATTTTCTTTTCCTTTTCTCTAAGAATTTGTGGACCACAACTTCCACTTTCTTGACATTCTTTCCAGTCGAATAGCTTGGTCACACAATCTGTCCAACTGTTAGAGTATCTATTTATGTATGTACGAGGAATGCTGGCGGGCTACAGGAGGTAATTGACCTTATCTCTTGGGTAGCTAGTCAGTTACCACTTGTGGTTCGCGCTCACAGATATTTCTAGTGCTTCTCCTCAAGCAGGAGACTAGATACTACACAAAACCCAGCTTGTTACTAATATAACCAATTTAAGTTTTTTTTTTTGATAGTTTATACTGAATTTAAACACACATACCATACCTTGGCCACTGCCAAGGATTGAACCTAGGACCTCTTGCCTAGCACACCAACTGAGCTAGAGCTTTGGTGTAACCAATTTAACTTTTGCGAATGGCTTAGTAAAAAAATATGCAAGTTGAGCTCTAGTCCTCAAATAATTCACGAGATGACCTGCTGCAGCTTCCAACAAGCAACGTGACTATGAACCGTAATTTCTAATTTTTTTTTCTCTCTCTCTCTATATATATATGTATATATTTAGTTCTTGTTCTCTTTCTTTATCAATTTACACATTTTAACCCTAATGAAATAATTATTTTATTTATATAAAGTTTCCTTATTTATCTTGAGATGAGGATGCTCATGTCTAATTTCAGTCTTTAACATTGCTTGGCTATGGATAAAGGTGAACTGAAAGTTTTTCTTTTCTTCTTGTACGGTTAATTTTTTTTTCTTTTAAAAATTATTTTTTATACTTTTAACTTCACCAATGTTTGTGTAGGTTGTCGGTTTAGATTGTAGCAATGCAATTCACTGCTCAGCAAAGGTTAGCTTTTGATTGGGTTGTCATTTTAAGTGAACAGGTCACTGCCTCTTATACATGGTTGCTATTACTAGAGGAAGAGGAGTTCATTCTATATAATACGATTTTATCCTAGTATAACACGGTGAAAATTAACTCCCTATTTAAAATTTCGTTTACTGCCTTTCTTTTGTAGGAGGGAGTAGGTATAACTGAAATTTTGAATGCAATTGTTGAAAGGATACCCCCGCCTCTTGATTCGGCTAAAAGACCTTTGAGGGCTCTAATATTTGATAGGTATCTGAAATAGGTAACATGGGTGAATTTCTTACTGTACAGGATTTGCATCGTTCGATTGCTTTATATTATAAATTTTGAATTATTTATTGAGATCTCCATTTTTCTTGCACAAGTATTTATGTTTATTTATCCATTGGAAAAAAGGTTATCATTCTTATTCATTGTGCTTCAGAGAGAAGTTTATGGAATTTACTTTTTGAGATTTTTGAGGTAGCTTGGGTGTCCCCTTACTCGTTGGAAAGCATGCTTCAGATAAGGTTTAGTAGTTTGGGAGATTTCTTATGGAGGTAAAGAGGAATTTAAATATCTTCTAATTAGGTGGAAGAAGGTGCGGTTTTTCTCTATGCAAAGGAGACCTTGTAATCAAAGATAATGAAAGACTTTACTTAATAAGGTGCTTAGGGGCAAGTCATATTATACCATGCTTCGGAGAAGCATTTGCGTTACCAAAATATCTGTGACTTGGTTTGGTTTATTTAGTCACCGCTGCAATAGCGAGACATGAATTGTAATTTCAAGCATTACTAATGTAAAGGCTGTGTAGGCGAAATTTCTCCGTAACGGGGAGAAATAACGGCGAAGCAGGGGAAATAACGGCATAAATTAGAAATAAAGGCGAAATAATAGTGTAACTGAGGGAGTAATAATAATCAATACCTATATCTAAAAGTCCGACTCGAGTTTAGTTTTTAATTAATTGAAGAACCAACCGAGTTAATCCGGTAATGATTCATATTATTCAATCGAGTTGTCTCGGTAGTAGTAAATATTGTGTTTAATAATTACAACCGAGTTGACTAAGTAATTGTTGGTTGGATTAATATTTTATTTTTTTTAATTGTTGATGATAGTTGCTAAAATTTTAGTATAAGATACCCATGTCTATTCGTTTTTCAAGTTTCATAAATGCATCTAATTATGGTCACATTTAGTATGAACTTAAAAATATATCTCCAACTACTATATAAATGAATGAATACATTTTTGCTATACTCTATTATGGAACAATTAGTATATTATCAACTAACAATTCTGTGAGCTCCTACCAAGTCAAATGGTAATAAAAAAGATAAGGTTAAAGTGAGCAGAATTAATGTTGTGGATTGTGATATATTAGGTAAGGTTAAGTGAAGAAGATTTCAACCATTATTTTACATAAAGATTATTAATGTTGTGGATTGTGATATATTAGGTAAGGACTACATCAACATTTTTTAAGTGAAGAAGATTTCAACCATTATTATGCATAAAGATTATTAAATTACACAAAAAAATTTAAAATTTAAAATGACAAAAAGACAATGCCTATGTCTCACACGGGCTAATAGATTAGTAATATGAAAAGATCACTCTTTTTATTGGATAGAGGGAGTAATAAAATAAATAAATATATATTTACAAATTAACTTATCAAATAATACAATAACAATGAATATTAGTAAACAAATATGTATATGTACATACTAATTTATCAAGTAAAATAAAAATAAAACTATTACTAAGGAACAAGGATATGATAGTGACATGGAGGAGAAGTAGAATGAGGATTGATTTATAACTATCTAGCTTCTTTTATTGTGTTTTATGTACTTTTCATGTCTTAAAAACTTAATTGTTCAATTATTATGCAATATACAAATTACAATTAGAGAAGTTTGGCTGCATTATTATTTGGACAATTCTTCGGACAGTAGATGGTGATTTTGTGTTTATCTAATTGATCCATCTTCTTGTTCTTATTATTTAGAATTTTCTCATATTTTTCTTAAAAATTTCTGAAACTTCTAACAAGTGTAATTGTTTGTATCGTTCAATACCAAAATCGGAGTAAACAAAAACTTTGATACTTAGGACGGTACCGACCTTGAATCATGTATTATATTTGCCATTAGTGTACACAGGTGAGTTTTCCATGAAAGTTATTTGGTTGCCTAAATCTCCCTCGAAAGTGGCCTAGTGTGAACCGTGCGCATGAGGTGAATCTGATTTTAGGATATTTGGTGAGAGGTGGATTGTCACACCCCTTACAAATTGGTATCGGAGCTATGGCCCAGCCGAGATACTCTCAAGCAATGCTTGAGTAATAGGTAGGCCTTCAATGTGTAGTGTTGAAAGTTCGCAAGTAATTTTTCAAGTAATGCGCAAGTCTCTGCGTGTTGATTGTTGAAAGAATATTTTCACTCTCAAGAGGAGCAGTTCAAAAATGTCGGGACTCGCATGTGAAGGGGGAGATTTGTTGACATTTGAGTTGTCATGGTACAATATCGGTTTTTAGAGTGAGGTTGAAGGCTTAATATTCAAAGTTGCGCCAAGTTAGCCTAAAATCGCTATCGGAATTAAGCACCTTTCCAATGCCTAATGCCGCTCTAGCTGATGCGATAGTTGCAGCTTCTTAATGCACTACCCTGATTTTACACTTGACTTAACCTGCCTTCGAGACAGAGTGATGGGGCCTCCCCCTCATGAACAACAGCCTGCCCCTATTTGCAGGTCCTTACCTGCCTTGAACTACAGGATCAGTCTTTGAAATATATGAGGACTAGAAATTGCTGAATAGATAGACCCTTCGGCCAATAGTCTGATAAACCACATCATAACCTACTCCCAATGAAGTGACCTACCAGATTAAGCTTTTGTGTCAACATAGGTTCCAATATGAGTATTGAGTCTATCAATGGTCTCCCTAGACTCCCCAACACAACGGTATCACAAATGTCATTTAAATTAGATTGTCAATAGTCAGAAGACTATAAAGATATTGCCAACTTTTTTTCCTGGATAAGTTAGATATTGTAAGAACATATGACATGCTAGCATAATAATAAAAACGATTTGACAATTTATTATACATCATACCTCTTGTAGCGTATGCCCACGTTCTTTACGACGACGATAGGATCCGCTAGAATTTAAACACGAATAGAACTTCAAGCTCCAACGGTGACCGGACTACAAATGAGAACCGGCTATGAGTTTGCAGTTTGCACAACCCAAAAAGCTTGAATCACTCTAATAGTGTTTTAGATTTTCTCTCTATATAATAATGCCTTGCCTCTAATTTACTTGGTGAGCTAGCACTTTCCAATTCCCAATTGAAAAGTCTTTACTCAGTTACCATATAGAGAACATACCATATCCGACGAACCGGACTGGACTAGGTCAGCCCGACTTGGGCGACACTTACTGGGCTACATCCGGAAATCCTACAAATATGTTCAACATAATATGATATCATAGATCTAAACTTCATATTACATGCAACAGGTACTTTTTGTTAACCTCTCGCAATTTTATTCTTTCGTTGTGATATAATTTGTACTTCCTAGTCCCTTCATCCATTTTTACTGTGACATTTAACATGGCACATATTAATATCTTTTGCAGCTACTATGATGCATATAGAGGAGTTATTGCATATTTTAGAGTCATCGAAGGTACTATAAAGAAAGGTGACAGAATTGTTTTCATGGCCAGTAAAAAGGTAAACCAGTCTTTGTTCTCTCTCACTTACTTAAGTTGAGCTCCTGGAAGCTACATTCATTTTATCTCAGTATGGTTACACTTGACCATTAATCTCAAATCTACTTTATATGAACTATGAAATTGGGAAAAATGCATTTTAGGTCACCAAGGTTGTGCCTTTTTTTTAGTTGGCACTGAACGAAATTATTTCACTAGTTAGTCACTGAATACTATTTTAGTTTATAATCAACAATTTTTCAGTTAATGGACATTCAATGGAATGTGAGTTGTCATCTATCTAATGACGAGGAATCTGGGAAGGGTTTAAGAGAGGTGTTGTCTCTCATGAAAATTGGGCGAAAACTATCTCATTGGTACAACAATTTAATTTTCTTTAGAAAATCCCCCACTCATACCTAATATCTAGTTGAACATTTCTCTCCCCTCAAAGTCTCAAACTGATGCATACAAGTTTGTCACCTCCACGCCCAAAATTTAGATTTACATGAGAGGCACACACCTCTCTTACATCCCACCTCAGATATCTTGTATACTTGACAACTGAGCATTTACAGTAATGAACTTTAACAGGAAGTGATGATTTTATACTAAGTTCGACTTGATTGGGAAAATATTTAGTTTTATTACCCAATTAAAAATCAATCTAGGTTAAGTCACCTAATATGCATTTTTTCCTTGTGAAATTCCATAGTTGAGTGTTGAATTTGTCATTATTTTTCCATCTTGTGCTCTCTCTACATGTTAACCTGTTTACTAAATTTGGAAATCTGAAAACTTGAAAAGCAGGATTATTTTGCTGATGAAATTGGAGTATTGTCTCCGAATCAGTTGCAAGTTGATGAACTTTACGCTGGTGAGGTAGATGTGTCCTCATAACTTGTAACAAACACAGTATCCTCCTACCTTTATTTTAAATATGGTTATATCCTTCATTCCTATTGGTTATTGTTTGCTCAAGACTCACTTTGGTTGGTGTCGATGGGGTTATTTGATTACAGATTTCCTTGTAGAAACTTTGTTATATTATCTTTGCTTTATACTGTTCAGTTGAATAGGATTGGGGGACACTATTTCCGCAAGTGATTTTGATATTTCCACGGGTGTCCTCTCACATGAGAGTGGGGTGAGTCCCACCTTCATTTGAGAGGGGACCTTGTGGAAATAGCAAAAACACTTGTGGAAATATCATTTCTCATAATATATAATTAATTCTTATACCTACTTAATTTGAGAGTATTGTTCCTGGAGATGGTACGTACTGGTGGAACATTTTTCCCTTAATAAGGCCGTTTTTATATCTTTATTTCGTTCAAGGATTTGGCATAATATTATCTGTATATTTACTTGTTAACAAGAGAATAAGATTTTATAAAATGGAAATAGAGATTATGAGTAAAACAAGGAGTCATCCAGAAGATTGCATCACCTAATCAAGAGAATAATCTGGTGCTGCCCTCCCTTGTCTTTTCATGATTTGAGAAAATCATGTTGAACATTCAAAAGAGCCCACTCCTTTAAAACTTTCAGTTGGAAAGGACCATAAAGAAGCAAAAGTCATCAAACTATCTCATAGAAGATGATCCAAAAGAGTCCAATTGTAAAGATTTCCGAGTGTTACACTCCGCCCAACTATCAAAAGAAATAGATAGAAATAAGGACCATCTTGAACTAATTCATCATAGTTTAATTTCCAAAATAATAAAATATGGTTTGGTAAGGGCCTTCAAAAGAACATCCAAAACCTTAACAATCTTATTCCTTGATGACCATACAACCGGAAAATGAATGAGAATAATGTCATTCCAAGTTTTACACATCACACACGGATCTAGAGGGGGAACCTTGTAAGGGACTACCATCTTAAATTATATGGACTCGGATGGAGTGGCTGGTTGGACACAAGTACTTTGAAGAATCTGATACGAATATTTTGATGAATCCAAGGACTCCTCAATTTTGCCAAATTTTTACACTGAAATGAAGTGTCTAGCACTTAAACCCACGTTTTAGTATTGAGTGTCGAAAAATGGTACTTCAGGGCAAAGTGAAGAGTACATGTAACATAATTTCCATATGCAAGAGATCAATCATTAATGCCTAGCCTACCTTTAATCGCGGACCAAGCAAAGTCCTTAATTCTGGATGGAATTTTGGCTAATTTCACCCCGAACAGTTGTGGGATTTTCTCAATTATCTCTAGCGACAAAGTGTTTTTTTTGTGCATGTAATATTAGGGTTTTGAGCTATTACAAACGTCTGCAAAGTCCAGCTTAATTGTGTGCACGGATCCCACAATATTCATGATAAGAAAAAGAAGAAACCCAAAATATCGGATGAAAACGAAGAACAAGACAACTCAAACTGTTAAAGAAATGTTGAGGATCCTAGAGATGTTCTAGAGGCATACTTGTAGGAGTAATCAGTTGTGCATGATTATAGGAGTGATCAGTGGTGTTAGGATTATTCGAGATGCATGATCAGTGGTAAATGGTAATTAAACCATTGTTCATGCTTCTAGAATAATGATAACGCCACTAATCACTCCAAGAATCATGATTTTGATTCTTTCTGGAATCCTTTCTAACAACTCCACTAATCATAATTCTAGAATCCTTCAAGAATCCTTTCTAACAACTCCACTAATCCTAAGAGCATTCACAATAGTTTCCCCAATAAGTTCTCTATCCCAACTTTGAAGAATACATCAATAAATCATTATCCAACAGTTTCCTTATCTTTATTTAACTCTCTATTTTAATCTCTGTATAGGATTTTACTCTCCAAAGTGAGGGAGTTAAAAAACCGTTCTCTATATATGCAAAATGACAGTTCACACCTTCATTTAAGTGGATAACTCATCAATCATGCACATCTTGACATTATTATCACATGACTTTTTTACTACTTCATTTTATAAATTATAAAATTAATATCGACTTATTTTTTAAAAATTAATTTCAAACGTATTCAAATTCAAAATTGATATAAATTTATGTCCATATAATTATAAATATTATAAAAGTACTATTAATTATAAAATTTATTATTTTCAAAATTTAAATGAATCATATTAATTTTAAATTTAAATATATCACAAATTAACTTTTTAAAAGTTAATATTGATCTTATGTACATTTGCAGTTACAATTCATTCAATACTCACTCTATAAATTATTTAAAATTTAAAATAAAATAAAAATTATTTTACAGTAGAATACAATTGATAAACTATACTCTCTTTTATAAATTATAAGATTATTATTAATTTTTATAAGTCAATTTGATGTATTCTCAAACTTAATAATTTTGCTAAGAATTGTAAAAATAATAAATTTTATAAGTAATTAGTAATTTTTTTTCTAAATAAGTTACAATATGTATTGATTAAATTTATATTAATTTTAAATTTAAAAATATCACATACTTTTAAATTTCTTTATTTAAAGAATTAATATAAGGAACATGTTGGGTACATAGTGAAAAAATTGAATCCCTGTCTTGCAGAATGACTCAATGACACTGCAGAGTAGGGATAGAGATAAGGAAACTATTGTGAATGCTCTAATTCTAGAATCCTTCAAGAATCCTCTCCAACACTCCCACTAAAGTTGGAAGTCTTATGTTATTACTTCCAGCTTGTTACAAAACATAATCCCAAAAATTTGAAATAAAAATGACTCAAAAATAAGACAAATTAAACAAAAGCATTGCTCATGATACAAGTAAATAAAACATGAAACTTAATCTACATTTCTTCTTTATGTTCATGATCTTATCATTCTTCTTTAACTACAAATAAAGTTTTATTCGCAAGAATGAACACTACGGCTCAGCAAGTCTATCTAATAATACATAGAAAGTTTATGCTTTCATATAAACTTTAACATGCTTGACTTGACATAACTTTCAATTAACGATCATGTTAACTCATGCTTAATGATAGAACATAATCATATATGACATAACATATCATTAAACACTTAACATTTAATCATCATATCCTACTTAACATTACATAAGGCTTTCATACATATACTATCACATATCAACTATCACATATTAACAAGCTTAGCAATAGTTGCACATAGTTTTAGGATAAAAAACTTGCCTTTTTACCTTTGCCGTTTACGCTAATTTTGCGTCTCTCGATCAACCTATATTATTTATGAGATCGACATACAAATTAGTCATCACGTGACTCTTACTCTAGTTCACCTTAACTAGCCTTTAAACATGAACCTAACTTCGTACTTTTAACTTTTACGATAATTGATTTCAAAACTTGTTTAATTCATAACTAATTCATATCAACTCGGAATTGACTCATCTTTGGACAGTGACCTATGTATAACATGGTCTAACTACCCCCATAAGTGGCACGAACCCCAAAATTCTCATGCTCAAAAAGTTCCGGACATCCCTCTTTTTACTGTTCACTAGCAGAATATTTTCAGCAGTACCTTGGCTCGCTATTTAATTCATATTAATGAATTTTTGAGTGATTCTTTGCCCCATGTATTTGTAACTACAACTTTGTTTTGTATTTCATAACCAAATTCCAAACATATGATTTTACAATAACAGTTCAAATTAGGAGTTTATCATTTCATATTTTCAATCTCTCTAACTAGTTACCACTTGGGTTAATTAGCTTGTTTTCATCTTTTATGACGTAATAAAATTGTATTACATAATCATAAACCTAAACATGTATTATTTCATGAATTCTACTCAAGAACATAAGAACATAAACTAAATTTATAACAACATACCTCTTGAAGTGCTAGCTATTGGATACTTGAAAACGCAAGACTTTAGCTTTCATTCCTTCTCTCAATTACCAATATAACTCTCTTATGATTACTCTAGCCTCTTTTGCTTTTGAATTACTTGTGAATATGCGAGGATTTATTAAGAATGAGGGTTCTATTTATAGGAAACCAAAACTTAGGGTATTTAGGACCTAAAGTCACCCCGCCATGGCTAGTCACCATAGTGAGTCACATGCTTCATCATCACACTTGGTGAGTCTCCAAGCCTAGTCACCCATGTGCACAACACCACACAATTTTGGACAGCACATTTTAGGAAGCGACGTCTCATTTGCCAAACTAATTAATCAAGGAAAAAAAAACTATAAATACATAAGCTATATGCATATAAGCCGCCCCACCATGGCTAGTCACCATAGTGAGTCACATGCTTCATCATCACACTTGGTGAGTCACCAAGCCTAGTCACCCATGTGCCACAACACACCACACAATTTTGGACAACACATTTTAGGAAGCAAAGTCTCATTTGCCTACTAATTAATCCAGGAGGAACCTATACATACATAAGCTATATGCATATCTTTTGTGACACCCCCAAATCCGGGTACTTCATTTCCATAAGATTTGGTGTTCACTGTCCAATTAAAGCATATCTTACTATCCATAAATAAGAAAATAACTGAAACTCATAATTAAAATAAAAATCCTCCTCTTAAGAGTTACAACATCTTAAACGAATCAATCCCAGGTAATCTAACCTTAATACATCAAATGCGGAAACATAACATAATCAATATAAGTCTTATGCATAAACATCATTCAAATAAATAAACAAGTCTTCATCACTTGTTTGCCTTGCCTTTGCCTTTACTAGTGGAAGGTTCGTCAACTCTTTCGACCTTAGCTGCAATGTTATTATGCAAGAGTGAGCAAACAATTGCCCACAAGTGTAACAATAACAATAATAATAATAGCCTGCGAGAAATAAATGGATACTGGATAATAGAAAGCTCGAATTTTGAATCAAGATTAGAAAACAAAAATCAAAAGTATATTTATGGGTCATAAGACCATTAACTATGTCCTAGGTTATCAAGTATTTCTACTTTAAATCTTTAACAGTCAAAAGACTATATGGACTTTACTTCTCGTACTTAGGGGGATCAGCCCTTCGTACCATGTATGTGCACAACATCTCAACGCTATCGCGTAATATAATCCCCTATAAAAGGGTTCATCTCAGTTTGACATAAGAGTCTGCACCAATGGAAGTTTGGTTTGGATAAGCTTCAATAGTAGTTCTAGAATTTAGAACGCTCATCAACTATGGACTAGTCGAATCAATAAGGGTTCGCTAGTCATTCAAAGGTCTCAATACAATAATGTAAATGATATTTAAATCGAAGATTAAATCTCAAATGTATACAATTGAATAAACATTGAATAACCGAAGTATTACTTCAAAAGAATTAGATCATCTCATTTGGAATCTTGAACTTGAATAACAAGAGTACGAAACTTGTTCGATTTAAGAATAGAATTTAAAACTTGCGTAATTGTAATCAAGATAGGGTAAGGAAACTTGCGTAATGATAACAAGTCATGGTTAGAAAACTTGCCTCGTGCGTTGATTATACGTTTACTATTCACGTTCCTCGATTAATCCTACATACCATTTAAAGTCACAATATCAATTAATTATAATACAACTAGCATCATGATTATATTCTCTTTTAACTTAACTTAACTCTGATTATGATTATATTAATCACATTCACAACCCTCAACTCTTAAACACATTATTGTACTTCACGAACAATAAGTTTAAGAACACATTCAATTCATCAATTAATCACGTAACACCATAATTGATATGTTATTAATTTGATTCAACATCTCATTACATGATTATTACATTTTCATGTTCATTAGATTAGGTTAAAATTACATTTTCTGGATTCAAATACTGAAATAAAATTTTCTGGGCGATTCTGCTAACCGGCGCTGCGGCGTGCCAAATAGCCTTCTAAGAGACGCTGCAGCGCTGCGTCGCAGATTCAGTTCCTGCAGTTTGCGTAGAACACAAAACAGAGCCAAAATAGGCCAAAAACTTCGCTCAAACATCAAATTAGTCACACCCATCAGTTCTAGACTTTACAGAAATATAACCCAACCTTTCTAGCATGATTCTAACAACATAAATCACATAAACAACTAAATTTAAACCCACAAATTCAATGTTTTTGTGAAAAACTCCATTTTAGACATTCTTAACGAAATCAACTACCACAAACTCGTTTTTCAACCAAATCAGTCTATACAAGTTTCATTCTTTTCGTTTCTAAATGTATAAACATAATCAATCATCAATTTACCGATTAATATACAATTTAAGCATAAATTTATGTACATATAAGCCATATTCATATATTTTTCTCTGTAAACTCAAAATTCCTTTTTAAACATAATTTCATGGATTAACTCACCCAAAATCGTTTATAAACATCATATATTAGATTATACATGCATATTAGTAATTATAAACAACTTCTCAACAATTTAACCATGAAGACTCAATTACAGAGAACTAAAAATATATGTTCATAGAGAAAACTTGAAACATAAACTAAAGCTTGGGATTAAGGAATTACCCTTGATTGTTTGTTTAGATTGTTAGAAGATGATACAAAACTTCTTGATTCCCCAATTCTTCTTCGTAAATCTCAATTTCTTTCTTAAAACTCTCTTTTTTCTGTGTTTCTCTGACTTGTGTTTTCAAAAATGAACTAATATAACTATAACTCTGATATAGCTATTATACGTATAAGTAACTGGCACAACATGAGTAGCGGTTAAGTGCATCATGACCCTAACAACTCCCATGTTCTTAAGACCATGTTTGATTTGGCTTTAAAAAGCTCCTTTTTAGTTTATTTTAATTAACTTGTATATTATATAGTTTATTTGTCACACTTTAATTAATCAAATTATATTATTTAAATTCAATTAAATTAAAGGCAATATTACTCATTAAATCAAATATCACATAATTAAATTCTCATTTATTAATTATGACAAATCATTAAATCTCTAATTAATTATTAAATTAATTAGAACAACATTATGATTATTTAACAACTCATGTAATTTAATTATCCCAATTAAATTCACATTTTGAACTATAAAATTATCCAACATTAATTTAATTAATGTAACACATTTAATTAAATTAATCTACCACAATTCCATCAAATATTTATTTAACTCAATAAATAAATCAACAAAAATATTTATTTAATTCAATAAATATTTAAAATCAATAACAAAAATCTCGTTCGTCACATCTTTCCTAAATAACCATAATGCCATCACTTTCTCTACAACATAGCCAAATTCCACCTAGTTTGGTTACTTTCTAGTTAGTCTTCTAGTTAGGTTTCCTAACTAATCAGGTTAGTTAAAAATGTTGACTTTTCTAAGGTTGACTTTACATTTTATAAATAGTGTTTTCGCGTCTTTTTCTTTTTTTTTTCTCGTAAATATTCGGGATATTACAATAAGTGGTTAGGATGATGACTTGGACGCAACCTAATACTTGGTATTTGCTTTCATCACTCACAGTCACCATTTTCTCCTCAAAAGATGGGGAATACCTTATTGAACTTCAATTCGAGCAGTTTTATTACACCCACAACTACTCCAACGACAACCAAGATGGCCTCCTCGAGAAGAATCATAACTTCCACAACCTGTACCTAGCGGCTACAGTTGACTTATTGCTTGCATTACGATCTTTAAGCATAATAAAAATATACTCTAATCCTCAAAACATTCAACATTCAGTAACTCAAAAGCAAACTCCACATAAAAATTCAAGATATTAAATTACCCCAAGTTACATGGACTTGGATAAAGTGGGCCATTGGATATGGGTAAATCCGACACTGGCACTCCTAAATTTTTTCAAATATTTACTTTTAAAATGAAGTGTCCAACACCCATATCTTTGTAAGAGTGTTGGACACGGGTATTTCAAGGCAAAGTGAGAGTCCATGTAACATAGAAATTACTGAATCTATAGCTGAATACGGACCAACAATTTTGGAGCATAATTCGTTTAGAGTGAATAACTCACATGCATAGATCTTGGAAGCAGCAGGGGAAAAAATCAGAAAACTTTCTGTTCAGGGCATGTGGGTCTCAGTGCATGTTCACTCCTAGTAACTTTTTTTTGTTTTTATTTTTTATTATTCTTTTTTATTTTTCATTTTTTGAGAAGGAGGATAAGAAAATATCTAGGAAGGCTCTTGGTGCTATGTGAACAATATAGAACTAAAAGATAGATGTTTATTCCATACCTCAAAATATGCAAATGAGATTCAACTATGCACCACAGATTATTCCTACACAAGTTATGCATGACTGATTATTCTTATGATAATGCTTCTACAATAATCCCTAAAATCCTCGACTTTTCTAACGAGTAGTAAGTTCTTCCTTATTCTAGTCACGTCCCTTCATTTTAGTTTAGTTCAATTCATGGATGTATAGTAATTGAGCTATATGCCTTTAGATTATTTGGTAACTTAACATGGTATTATCAACATAGTTGTTAAGTTGTCCGGTCGCTCCATAATGGCTGAGCCGAGTGTGTCGACTAGTCAACGACTTCGCTGACTTCCTTCATTTTGCCCGACTTAGAGACCACATACCTCCTTTCAAGTCGTGCGCCAAAAGAGAGGAATTGAGATGGAGAAGGAAGATGTTAGGGTTTATATAGAGCACATACCTGGGTGGCTCGGCACGACTTTTTCGGGCTCTCTTCTTCTCTTCTCTTCTTCTCCTTGCGTTTGTTTTCTCCTTTTTCGTTTCCTTGTTGCAGCGGCAGTTTAGATTAAAACTCTAATCCCATTTTGTTCTTCTTGTAATTCTGTTATGACCACTATTGGGTTCCTTTCTTTATTTTGCATAGTTGTAGTTGTTGGTTTGCAGAAACATGAACAAACATACAATCATGTGTATAAATAGCGGAAGCATGACATAAATCGAATTTAAAATTTTCTGCAATATTATTAATTGAGGAAGGATAAAGATATACTTTATGAAGATGATTCAACTCCTTGATTGATCTTCAAGTTCCAATCCTTTATTCCTTCCTGCTTCTTCAAGATCACAGATCAAACACAAGCTACTCAGTGCGTGCAGCAAAGGTGATCCACCAAGAGATTATTATTGAAGAAGTAAATTTTAGGTTTCTCTAAACCTTGGGTGGCTAACCCTAATTCTCTCAAGGTTCTAGAGAATTGTAGAATACCAATGACTATTAGGAAAATCTCTAACCCCAATCTATCATAAGATCTCTCCTTATATAGACTAATCATCATCTTAAACCCTTTAGGACTTGGAGTTTTAATTTAATCCCTAAACTATTTAGGAAATAAATTATTTATAATAATAATAAATAAGAAGACTCCTCTTATTAATTTATACTTAGTATTTCTCCAAATACTTAATTATAAATATTAAGCTATTTAATTTATTCACTAATAAATTAAATATTTAATTTATTATTATCAAACCAAGTACTTCTAAAATAATATATCTCTTTTATGGTGTGACCCTTTAGGTTCAATATTATACTTGTATTAAAATAAATAAATTTGAACAATTCTAATATTAATATAATGAATTAAACTCCTTTAATTCAAATATAAATAAATAATATTTATTCTATATCATGAGTGACACCTCTCAGCATATCATGACTATCTAGATAATATGAATCAACGTTTAATCACAAAAAACTTATTCAGTAAATAGTTATCGTATAATTCAATCTTTCTACCATATAATATCCCGATCAAATATAAAATATGGAATTACTTTCAAATTTTATTTATATGATCATATGCATTTCGATTAAAAAATGCACGACTTTAGTTAATGTAAATTAGAAACTCCTTTCTAATTTCCATTCACCCTGACCAGGGATTCCTGAGTTGTCACTTATCGAATCGCATAGAACATTTTCTCCCTTTATTGGAAGTGGTAGATTCTTTGTTGATCATTCACCTATCTCCATGCAGACTTTATTATACCCGAACATACCTTATTATTTACTCTAAGAGTTTTAAAGAATATGACAAAGTATAACTCAGAATACACAAGGTACTATGATGATTTTAAATTCAAGGATCACTTGTACTACTATCACTATAGGAAATCCTTTTGACAGACGAGTAAAACTCCATTAGGTGTTCCTTTAAGCGAGTCATGTTCAGTGAACTTATTCTCTAATAAGCACCTACATACTTGTTTTAGTGTCTCCACACAAATGCTTATGAGATCAATCATCCTCTTCATAAGAGTAAACATAATATGTACTAATCTATCCGGATTCAATAACCCCACATTAGTGATCCATCGATTAGGAACGTTCTTGTTTTGAGCTATCTATATTTTAAATCTCATTAACATGAACTCATCATGATTCTAAAAGTATTGCTCCAAAACTATAGGTTTATCTCAATTAATTCAACTAATTAAACATGGATAAATTAATGCCTTTAAATGAATGAATTCATTTTTTAATAAATGAATAGGATTACAATGTAAATGCTTATCACATCCATTGTGATTGACTTGAGGGCATACTACTTTTAGTAGTTTGGCCTTATTTGAATAAATAACATTATAAGCTCAAGCCCAACTTGTATTTTTCCATTACATTGCTCTGCTTAAATTTTGTTTATGTATGAAAATTGAAAAGTTTTTTTCAACAGATTCCAATTGTCTAAAAATATTCTCTGAAGTATTTTCCATGCTAATTATTGCACAGATTCCTATGTCTCACAAATTAAGTGATAGTTAATTTGTTTCCATTAGTGTAGTAAATAAATTTGACTATTTTTTTTTTATTGTGAAACTGATGGATTAAAAATTTTGTTGAGTTTCCATTTTGTTTTGGAAAAAAAAATCTAATAAATAATATTGTAAAAAATATACTATGTGTTTTACTTATATTGTTATTTTGTCATGATGAATGGAGTAACATATGTGTCATGATGTGCATTGGCTACTTGTTGCTACAAGTTGGAAATTAAATTAATTAATTAATACCTATATGTTAGTAGCAATTTGTTTGAATATTTAGTTGAGAAATGATATCTAATCTAATAGTGTTGATTGTTTATATAGTAATATAGATTCATGTTTTTAGTATTTAATATAATTTTAATTTGTAATATATATATATATATATTAATGTATTTTATACATTATAAATAATTTATTGCCTTATGGACAACTAGTCGGGCGACTAGTCGCTTAAGTGGTTGACCATCGACTTGACTTAAAGCCTTGACACTATGATCATCAAGTTTTAGTTCTTTGAGTTACTTGATTCTACTCCACATATAATCAATCACCTTTCACCTTTTTGTTGCTATAGTTTGAGCTTGGTTTTAGTTGTGTGCTTGGTTCACGGCAAATTTGATCTTCACTTGTGAATTTGGACTACATTTGGTGTGAAGTGGTAAAACATCATATACTGATTTAGACATTAGTTCAATTAGCTAAAATACACAGTTAAAATTCTTTCATAGTTTAACATATCTAACAATTACTTTATTTCAGAAAATGCTTAATAACTAAGTGAAGTTCCTCTATTCCCTATTTTCTTGTTTTATAAGGCAAGTCGGGTTCTTGTTTTGGGGAAAACATATTTTGGTACTGATATATTCTATTTAGCACCAATTAAAAAAGAAAGAAACTTAAAATGGAATTGATGTTGATAGGCTAAAAATTACTTTCATTTCCTATATGGGATAAATGACTTTCAATTCTTTTGTGATATGTGTAATATTAAAGATACTGGGAGAGAATGGGGAAAGAAAGGACCTTAGAACGGCTGAATAATGTATTGGATAATGATTCTAGAGTACGTAGGAGTATATATAATATCCCTAGCTAACCTTAGGACCTAAGACTCTTGAAAAGACTACAAGAATGTCTGCTGACGAATGATAGACCAGTTCTCTGGACAGCTGACCGGCTGTCTTCATTTCCAAATCTGCTTCCTGCTGATTGTCCGATCAGCCTCTGATGTCACTAATATTATGTCCACTGCTTTTCCGGATACTATCTCTAGCTTATGCTCTTAATACACGACTAACCTCTTGTCACTTTCTTACAGACATAACTTAGTGAGACATGCATTCTTAACAATTTCTAATGCTAATTTACATCTTTTTAGTTTCTTTTGTCCTTGCATTCTATCATTTCAGGTGGGTTACCTTTCAGCTTCGATAAGATCAGTAGCAGATGCAAGAGTGGGTGACACTATTACTCATTACAGTAGAAGGGCAGAACAATCACTGCCTGGATATAAGGAGGCTACTCCTATGGTGTTCTGTGGCTTGTTTCCTATTGATTCAGACCAGTATTATTCTATTGCTTGCTCTCTTTTATTGTATTTGTAATTTTACATGTTTTAATTCCAGCTGAAACTTTTTAGGCACCAAGGTCTGTTTCTATTTGTGATAATGACCTATGATTTTTTATAGATTTACGGAGTTACGTGATGCTTTGGAGAAGCTACAACTTAATGATGCAGCGTTGAAGGTAGTGTATTTCTAGCACTAAGGGTACTCTCAAAGCAATCCCATGTTGGGAATTTAACAAGTCTGTTGCATGCTAAATTCAAAAAATAAAAATTAATTTCTTATTAAGTCGTGACATGCTTAACAAGACCTCTTTCAGGATCGTGGGGATCCAGGTCTTTAATTGGAATGCTGGTAGTGGTCAGTATATTTCTAAATGGAAGTGAGTCCTGGTTACAATAGGTCATAACTGGTGGCTGAAAGATTTTGTTTCTGACGTTTTTTGCAAAACTTCTCAGCAGAACTTTGAAAATTACTAGAAATTATTTTGATATATAAATAAATTCTTTTACGGTATTGTCTCTAAATTTGTATCTTGATCCTTATGTGCGTCACCTACACCATATTAGTCTCTTCAATACCAATTTCAGACACTACTTGTGTGCCCACACATTTATTTTATTGGGTAAACATGTACACATGGGAAGTTGCTGCATTATAAGATTAGGATAATCTTTTTGGTTTACATTGCACCACCTATGCATTTTACATCATATTTACTGAGTGCATATATTCCTTAAAAACTTGAGTTGTTTCTCATAGCTTCAAATTTTCAGTTTGAGCCTGAGACCTCAAGTGCAATGGGGTTTGGCTTTAGATGTGGGTTTCTGGGTCTGCTTCATATGGAAATTGTTCAGGTATAGATCATTTTCTTAGTCTACATGACAATGTCTTTTACATTTTGACTAAAATCCTACTATATTGCGGCTCTTGCATTTAATAAATTTTCATCTCACAGGAAAGGCTCGAACGGGAATACAATTTGACGCTAATAACTACTGCTCCAAGTGTTGTGTACCGAGTACATTGCGTAACTGGTGATACTGTAATTTCACGTCTCCTTGCTCAATTCATTCTGTTGAATTTGACCTATTATAATTTAATTAAGGCATATTACAGTTAGGGTGCTTATGCTACTGTTAGCAAGGTGCTCTTAAAGTTGACTGTTTTGAATTAACTATTAATTAACATCTGCTCTTTTCTTAAAGTTAACCTTATGGATGGGGGTTGTCTTACTTAGTACAAGTGGAAGGTCAATAATAATCTAGAAGGGGGTGGAATAGATTATTACTAATTAAAAATTTCCTTGGCCTTTTTCAGTTTTGTTAGATTTATAAAATAGGTCCAAGACTAATATATAAAGATATCAAGCTCTCTAACGACAAACCAATTTGCAATGAGAAAAGTTGACCCAACTCATTATATATTAGACATACTTTATAGTGGTATTCGATGTGGGACAAGATATATACTCCTAACACTCCCCCTCGCGTGTAACACGATGTATAGAGGGTTGCACGTGGACCTGATGAATATGAGATTCACACAAGATAAGCAAGCCTAGAAGAAGCTAGTCACAAGACAAGCCTAGAAGAAATCTAGTAAACCACGGACAACTATTAACCCAATTGATAAGTGGTACTAGTTAAGAAATGAGTATTAACCACGGACAACTATTAACCCAATTGATAATTAAACTGTATGTGAATAAATAGAAAGGATAATGGGATGAAGAAATGTGAGCTCGAGTCAAATGACTGAACGATGACTGTCGACTCATAATTTGGCTCAAGATTATTTAGGATTGCAAACACTATTCTTGAGTTGCCCGAACAACTCTTAACCAATTTTAGTCGAGCTCAGACTCACTTTTGAAGTTCGGCTCGAGATCGTAAAAAATAAATGAGTTTGAGTTTGAGCAAGCCAAGCTATTTTTACCAACTTCTGATGCATGGACAAGGATTCGGAATATTGTCTAACCATGAAAATTATAATACTGTAGTACATAAACATAAGTTATCAAGGATTCACCAACAAATTTATAGATTCATTACATATATAAACCACACAACAAATAGTTTATTATCGTAAGTATATCTAGCATCATATTGGTGTGAAGTACAACTTTCAAAAACTATGTGTATGCAACCATTTTATATGATGTATATGTGGAATATCTGCACGATTTTGTTAATTATAAATTCAAATCTAGTGCCAACTCGTTTACTAAAGTTTTACCTGTTGCAATGTTTAAAAAACTGTTTTTCCTGACAGTTATACTTTATTTTTTTATTATAAATAAATATATATATCAAGAGAAAGTCATATATAACATCAAAGGTGTGTTGATGACACGTGTGCATCAAAGGTGTGTTTGTCTTATGCAGTCCAAGGTGTGTTGATCACGTTTGTGGAGTGTACAAGAAGTGTGCTTTCATATTAATATAATTTGGACATAAAGAAGTGTTGACATTCGTGTCCGAAAGTGTTTGTAGTGTGTAATATATTTCTACTCCCACCATGTTGGCCTTATGAAGGCGTCTACGCTTTTTGGTAACTGGTATACCAACTAAATTACATAGACTCGGATGGAGTTGCCAGTTGGACATGGGTACTTTGAAGAATCCTACATGGATACTCCTACACTAGAATAAAGTTTCCATCACCCATACCCTTGTCCGAGTGTCGGACATGAATACTTTAGGGCAACGTGAAGAGTCCATGTAACACAGTTTATCAATTGTTAAGTTTGTAACATCACTTTACTTTTTGTTGCTGTTACTATTGCTATTATCATTATAATTATTTTGCCAGAGTATCTTAATGGCTATGCTTCATTGTTATCTGTCCAGAAATGTTCCTTCCCAATAAAATTTTGCATTTTCCATTAGCAGAGCATTTACTTTTGTTGTGCTATGGGAAATTCTCAACTTTCCTTCCTTTCTTCATTTTAATTACGATGTAGCTGTTTAATCTGGGCAGCATAACAAGTTTGTAACCTTATGTTTGCTGATCTAGGTTGAGTGTTCAAATCCATCTATACTTCCTGAACCTGGGAAAAGGAAGTCAATTGAGGAGCCTTTTGTTAAGGTTGCTTTTTGTACTCTGATATGATTTTCTATATAATACGTGCTAATGTAAGACAGTCTCTGTGAATGCTTTGAAATTTTAATATGTCAGACTCAACTACACAGATTGAGATGCTCACTCCGAAAGACTATATTGGCCCTCTTATGGAGCTTTCTCAAGATCGAAGAGGAGTGTTTAAAGAAATGAAATTTATTACCGAAAATAGAGCATCTATCATCTATGAACTACCACTAGCTGAGGTACTTCTATCAATCTCATCATCCACTAGCCGTGTTCATTAGTTTTTGGTAATTTATATTGCAAATTTATTTTGTAGATGGTAGGGGACTTTTTTGATCAGCTGAAGTCAAGAAGTAAGGGTTATGCTAGCATGGAGTACTCTTTTGTCGGGTAAATCCATGTCTTGCACATACTAATGACATAATCAGTAATATTTTATGAGTAACTCATTTACTTGTTAATAAATTTATGTGCGACTTACTACCTTAAAACTTTTGAGTTTTTAGGTTCTTGGGCCATCTATGATTTTACAATATGTTTTTGGTACAAGACACTGATTGTTGACTAGGACCATATAAACCAAGCTACTTGAGCTCAAGATCGATTGAGTTGATTATGGCTCTTATTGAACTGCAAAAGCTTAACCAAGCCAATCTTAAACACAATGGGATTACATGTGTGTGGTCTCTTTGGGGCTATCCAAACATAGTTTACTATGGGATTACTTATGTGTGGTTGATGGGATATTGCGTCCACCCGATGATTTATCTAATGCACACCCTAAAGGGTAGTGGCTGTTGGTTCCGCTATCATAAAAAACTAAAAAAGGAACTAAATTTATTTATTAATTTTCATTGTTTCAGCATAGTGACAGTGATGAATCCATTTCATTGAATAATTCATTTCTAGAATCATGAGTTTTCTGCATTTTCCGCTTTTTGAAGAAGTTGGATTCAAATTTGATACGGGAAGCTTCTATGTACTTGTACTCAATCATACAAAAGCTGAAAAATATAACTGTCCGTCCACAAAAAAGAAAATAAAGAAAAATAATCATCTTTCTGGGTAGGCACTTTAAGCTATTTTTGGTCTTAGACTAAGTCCTTATACTTCTATAACATACAAGATTTTCGAGGAACAGACTATATGCATGTTATTTCATTACTTTTCTAATTGTAACTTCCAGGTACAGGGAAAGTGACTTGACAAAGCTTGATATTATGATTAACGGCGATGGAGTAGAACCTTTGGCAACTATTGTCCACAAAGATAAGGTAAAATTGGTCTCGTTTACGTCAACCGAGGCAACTGATCATGTCTATCATAAAGTTTAATATGGTTATTGTAGCTGTGGATAATGTAGATATCAATCTCAAGTGAGGAATTTCAGTTTTTTGTTGTGTGCCCTTCACGAAAGCTTATTAAGCTTGTCTTATCTTTTGTAGAATTTTGTCACGAGAACTTCTTCAAAGGGTTTGGCGGTCATATTTATTAGAATTTTTCATGACATTGACAATTTCTTGATATAGTACTAGGTACATTAAATTTGTTTGCTTATGATTATAGTTCAAGCAAGAATTTTTTTTAACTAAAGCTAAAAATATCTTTATTATAAGGGTGGGAGAATGGTGTGAATTGAGAGAACCCTTTCGAATCTTCCGATGAATTGTTTGGTAATGTATGATAGGCTATTTGGTGAATTAGGATAAGGTTTGTTCCTCGATGGAGCAAGAAGGTTTGGGAATTAGGAATCTTAGCCTTTTCAATTGGGACCTCCTTGGCAAGTGGTTTTGAAGGTTTGCGGTGGAGGAAAATTAGTCGAAAAGGTTGGTGGAAAACGCTTTGCGGTAGCCTGGAGGTTGGTGCACGTGTGCTAGGAGGTTCCCCCTTTATGAGTTTTCTCAGGTAAATATCCAGTTAGCTTTGTGAATTCTGTAGATAAATTGAATAGGGATTTTGTTTTATCAGAGGTAGAGGATGAGAGAAGGGATCATTTCGTAAGGTAGGAAAAGTTGTGTGTTGAAGTGAAATATAGCGATTGGGTAACTTGGTCATTAAGATGTCGCCTTGGTGGGTAAGTAGTTATGGATATTTTCCTTAGAATCTAATTCCCATTGGCATAGGTTCATTAGGAGCATGATCGGTATGCAAATGTGTTGGTGTAATGTAAAATTTGAAACTTATGTTACTCATACAATCACTTGAAAAATCAGTTTGTAATTTCAATCTTTTTGACTCTCATTTAAGATAGGCAGTTGGGATAGGGCTTCATATTTGTTTTAAGGAAGACTCATGGATCGGTCAGTTTTCCAAGATTGTTAATCCAATTTTTCCCATATCCATTTTGCATACTTCTATTTCTGATTTTATTCTTTGTGATGGTGATTCATTGTCTCGAGACTTCCATTTGTTAATGAATCTCACTAACCTGGATGCAAATGAGTTGTTGTCCTAGATTGACTTGCCCGTCTTGATAAACAAGTTTGGACCTAGATTCTTCTGGTAGCTTTTTTATAAGAGCTATTTCTATTTATTGAACTTGTTCTCGTGCCCCCAATTCTGTTCCTTTGTTATGTCAGTTAATAAGCAAAGGTTTCATATTAAATAAAGTCATTTATTTGGTAATGTTGTTGGGGATACAATCTCGGATTCCCAGAGTGCCTTTATGAGTGGCAGGTAGATTATTGATGCAACATTAGTACCTAATGAAGTTGTGGAGGATGTACATAGGATAGGGAGAAAGGATCTTGTGCTTGAGCTGGATTTTGAGAAAGCTAGAACTGTAAATGAGTCGAGCCGAGCTTTGACTATTTGTAATCGAGCTCGATTAAAAGTACACAACCGGAGATTAAACGAGTTCAAGTCGAACTATGAAAAGCATGTTCGAACTCGACTCGTTTAACAAACAAGCTTCTAATGAACCACCACTAGCTTTTAATAGAGCTCTTAGTAGGCCACTTGAAAAATTTATCTTCTACACACCAGTGTGAATGTAAGCGTATATTACGGACAAAGCCAAAGAGGTTGATTGTCCCAAGAAATGTGGAACTCATTCTTCTTTTCCTCTAGAGATGAAGCTGCTAATGAAGCTTAACATAAGCCATATTCAACAATTTTTTGGGGAAGAAGACGATGTGGGATGTAAGGAGCAATCCTACTTCATTTATAGAAATGCATTGATGGAAGCTTGAAATCATACACAATGTGGGACTCTAATTTGAGGAATTAAGCCTATCTTTTCACATTCTTTTGTACTTCTTCTTTCTAGCCTCGGTTAGAAATTCAGTTGTATGCTTATTCTGTACTTTATTCTAGCCTCAATTAAAAAGTCAATTGTATGCTTATGTACTTCTTCTTTCTAGCCTCAATTGAAAAATCAAGTTTAAGTTTTTACCAGTGATTAATCTATTAATTAGTTGTATTTCTTACTCAATTTATTATGAATTTAATAGTTGGTAAAAAAACTTCATTGTGTCTCGCACTATTTCTTGCATAATCTTGGTATATTTTCATGGTTTCTACTTTATATTCACAAACTTGAGATTTAATTTAAAACATACATGATGTGGGATTCGAAATGGTGTATTTCCTTTAGTTAAAGGGCTAGTGTTGCAGTGAAAGCATGAAGCTAAAGCTTTCATGTTTCAATTCTTTTATCCCACATTGAAAACATGAGGAAAAAAATCTCTTGCATAAGTAATATATAGCCCTTTCAATACCAGTTTTCTAAAAATCATTAGGCGGATCTAGGCCGGTCACCGGTGGAGGGGCCCTCCTAGTTAGCGTAGGTGACACCCGGTAGAAATTTATGAGAGACTTTCTTTGATCAGGAGTTATTGATGAGAGGAATGATCATTTGGTTGGGTGAAAAACAACGTGTCTATCTATGCGGGAGGGAGGGAGGGAGGGAGGGGGAGGGGGGAGGGGGGGGGGTAGGTAATTTGATCCTTAAGAATATTGCTCTGGTTGGTAAATGGCTTCGGAGAATTTCTTTGGAACCTCATTCTGTTTGGCATAATAAGGTTATTAAGAGCAAGTTTGATACGTATATGAATGGGTGGGATGGCAAGCCCGGGGCTTATGTTAATCATGGAAGCCCTTGGGAATTCATCTTCGATGGTTATACTTCATTTACTGGACATTTGAGGTATAGGGTTGGGGATTGTATTTGGATTTGATTTTTGGTGGATTCCAAGTTGGGTGATAACTACTTTTCTCTTGTTTTTAATCATGTGTATCGAATTTCTTTACTATATGATGCTCCCATTTTGAATTTCATAAAGCGTGGTGGGAACTCCTTTTCTATGGATATTCATTTCTTTAGGAATCACATGGATTTTGAGTATAACAAAATGGAATATTTGCTTATGTTGATTGATTCGGTTCTGGACTTTAGATCTAATTGGTTCCTTTTCTTGTAAGAGTGGCTCCTCTTTTTTGACTCGGATTGTTGTTCATAATTCATTTCGAATTGCTTCGTACATTATAAAAGCCAAGGTCCCTTCCAAAGTCGAGGCTTTTATCTCCGGTTTTACAAAGATTGGATACTACTGATGTCTATCAAGATGACCTCACAAAGTTCTATCTCCGGACAGTTGTTTTTTTGTGCTGACAGAGTAATGAGAAACATGCTCATTTATTTCTGCATTATTTTTTTGTTTGGGGCTTGTTAGAGCTCTATCTTTGGAGTTCTAGGAGGGGATTGGGCATGCCCTTCTTCGGTGGAAGATATATTACTAATTCATTTTCCTTTGGCCAATTACATCTGAAAGGCAAAAGCTCCCTTTAAAATAAAATGTCTTTGTTCGATATTTTGTCCTTGATAGTCTCAACATTAATGATATGCTTCCACGATTCATGCATTACAAAGCGTTGTACTAGAACATTTGTGTGATGTGTAGGTAGCTCTAATTTGTTTTTCCATTGCCTCGTGGCGTGAAAGTTGTGGTGTTCATTATTTGTTGTGTTTGGTGCATGTTTGGTTTGTCCAATGGGAGTGAGAGTTGTTTCTTACTAGGTCAAGAGCTTTGGTAGGAAAAACGTTGGTAAGGTGCGGTATAGTTGCTTTGCTATTCTCTTGGCTATTATGATGGAGGGAAATGCCCGGATTTTTAGTGACTTGTATATTTCCTTTCATCTTGTTTGGGACATGGTCGTTTTCTATTCTTTTTTGTGGTTTTCAATGATAGGTGCTTTTGGTGAGATTTTGTGTTCAAATTTACGAAGGAACTTGCGGAAAGCCCTTCTCTAGGGGTTTTGTATTTTATCACTTTTCTCGTTTACGAGGATTCCGTATATCATCTTGTAATCTATTCTTTTTTTTAAAGTCTTTGTTTCTATCAAAAAATTACTAGTGTTACTCCCTCGGTTACAAATTAAGTGTCTAATTTAAAACATGTGGTTAAGGATTCTTTTTATTACATTATATTTTTAGGGTAGTGCTATTTTCAAAAGTAGTTTTTTTTTCCTTCAATCATAGTTCCACTAGATTTTCTTCAATAAAAGAGTACGGTAAGTCCCACCTTCATGTGAGGGGAAACTTCCTGTAACTATAAAAATTACTTGTGGAGATATTGATATACTTATACTTATATTGATATTGATTCTTTTTTAATGTCCCTTTTATATAATAATATCGAACTGATGGCAATTTTGACCAATTTCGGAAATGGAAGGTGGACATTCGACATGGGACGCTTGTAGTAGTATTTATCTGGATTAGTACCTCAAATCAAATCTTGACTATTTTCATCTTCTTCCTGGTCAACACATTCACCCTGTTGTCCGACTGTATATAATAAGTATTCTTCTATCCTTGTAAAATAAATTAGTTTGAAGTTGTCTCATTTAGCTTCTTGAGCTTGTGTCTCTAAAGTTGTGTTGAATGTAAAACGTCAGTCTGATTTCCTGGAGTAATCAGTGAAGATATTTCTGGCAATGATTCAGGCAATTTAAAATCACTTTTTTGTTCTTTTTTTGTTTTTAATTATAAAATTTGCATAGGCTACTGGTTGATTATTGTTGTTATATATTTCAGAAAGTCAACTTCCATTGTGTTTTACCAGTTCCATTACTCAGTAGGAATTCTTTATATCGGGTCTCTGCTAAATTGTTCAGGAATTCCATGTTTTCTTTAAATGATACCTTTTTAAATGCTAGTAACTTAGTGGACTTTTGCACAGCATATGTTATTGAGATTGAAGCTTATGCACTTGATTGATTTGAAGTTGAAGTTGTATGGGTGTTTGCTACTTTTTTCTCAGGCATATGCTGTGGGGAGGGCTTTGACTCAAAAGCTAAAGGAACTTATACCAAGACAAATGTTTAAAGTACCCATCCAAGTAAGACATCCGTCTCTGTTTGGTGATGATAGGACTTGAACTGCAATTGATTTCTATGTCAATTTTAGCCACTTCCCAAGTTCAGATAACTTGTTTTGCTCTTTCTACTTTGATGTAATCATGTATAGCATGCCTCTTGATTGGAAAATAAGAAATGAGCTTCAGCATTCACGGTACTAGCTTATTGCTTAAATCATCTCCAGAGCCCTTTCCATACGTTAATATTTATTTTGAAATTCTTGTTCGCTAAATGGGACAAACTATTCCATTTCCTACCGTCTTACTCTCCATCAACTATCAAATTTCTAGGAAGTCATCTTTTTGAGTCTCTGAGCTTTTTTCCCTTCCCTTCTGCCACATTCTTGATTTGATTGAGCTGAAGGCTTTAGCCTTAGACCTCCCAGTAGTTGTGGGAGAGGTTATTTCTATTGATTCAATGATCCCTATAGGTCGCATTGCCTAGCATTTTGGGATCCAAAATTTTGATATATTAAATTATTTTGAGAGGTGGATCATTTGGTAGGTTATAGTAGGGTTGTCAGACATAATTGCAATCCAGCAGGCAACCTTATATTATTTATAAGTTATGTTACCGTTTTTGGAGGGATGTATATAAATCAGTATCATTCTCATTTTGGGTGCTTTGATATAATCATTAAAAAAAACGTTCTTTGATAGACATTTTATTGGATTGAAACGCCTGAAACCAGCAGGGTGTGTGAGAGAGAGTGACTGTGTGTGAGAGAGAGATAGAGAGAGAGTCTTAAAACTATATATACCAATCTTGGGACATAATCAAGGCAAAAATCAAAATAGACAGAGATAGCATTACTAAACCTCAGAATGACCAGCTGGATAACCAGAATAACCTCAAGGTGCCCAACGATCATCTGTTCCTGCTCTGTTGACAGTGTAGCCAGCTAGGTGGGTGGGCCAGCCGGTTACCCTCAGTTATCTCATCACACACTTCCCCTTAAGATATTTATATGTTAAATGTACGACTTGTTAGAAATGAATATAATCCGACTACTCCCAACAACTTAGTAAATAAATTTGCTAGTCAATCTCCAGCCTTCAATTGATTTTTGAGATATAGCCTCTGACGAACAAAATGATAATTAAACTCAATCTTATTTGTCTTTTGATGGAAAACCGAATTTGATGCCGTTATGTATGCAAGTTTGTAATTTTTTTTTCGTCTTGTAAAATTCCATCGTCTACTGTAGAATTGTAGAGAGGAGAGAAGACTTCATTGCATTGATAATCAAGGGAAGGAGCCTTTATATAGACTAGGCTCATGAATACAAAAGGAAAGAGGAATAAATTACAATCAATGATTAGCACTAATTAAGCCCTCTAATGTCTCTTCTATAATTAAGCCATCTAATGTCTCTCCTATAACTAAGCACTCCAGAATATTCCTAACACCCCCCCTCAAGTCGGAGAAGGGATATCAATCATGCCCAACTTCCTACAGATAAAAGATATTTTAATAGCTCCCAAAGCTTTTGTGAACTCGTCATCAAGCTGATCTCCGATATTCACATTATTAGTAAAGATAATTCCTGCTTGAATCTTTTCACGAATGAAATGACAATCGACTTCTACATGCTTTTTTCATTCGTGAAACACTAGATTAGAAGCAATGTGAAGAGATGCTTGATTATCACACCATATAGGAACCATGTTAGTGAACCCCCAATTCAGTTAACAAATGTTGTAACCATAGTACTTTACAAGTTACATGAGTCATTGTTCTACATTTAGATTCTGCACCAAATCTGGCCACTACAATTTGTTTCTTACTTTTTCATGCGACAAGATTTTTTCCAAAGAAAACACAATAGCCAGTAGTGGAGTGTTTATCAGAGGCCCCCCTGCCAATCCGCATCTGAAAAACCCTTTATACGTAAGTGACCATGATCCCGAAACTCGAAAGACTAAGCCTCTCCCAGGTACACCCTTGAGATTCTATAAAATACGCACCACCACATCCTAGTGTGAGGTCCGAGGAGTAGATACTAGATAAGAACTAACTTACTACACTGACAGGAAACGCAATATCCGGATGGGTGACAGGAATATAATAAAGCTTTCCCACCAATCTTTGATACCTTGTGGATTTTCTAATAATTCTCCCCCTGTGGTAGTTAATTTCTAACTGGAATCCATGGGTGTGTCAAACAGAGAGCAGAGCCAAGCAAGCCAGTTTCTTCAAGTAGGTTCAAGACATATTTCCTTTGGGTGAGAAATGCCCTTGCTAAATTGAGCAACCTCAATATCCAAAATATATTTTAAGCAACCTAAATCATTTGTCTCAAACTTTTGCATTAAGAAAGACTTGAGATCATTGATGCCCTGTGCATCATCTCCTGTAATTACAATGTCATCGACATAGATGAGCAATAAAATTCTCCTGGCACGACTTTCACGATGAAACATATGATGATCATTAGTCTACCGTAATAGGCCAAACTTAAGTACAACCTCCGAAAATTTACCGAACCACGCCCGAGGTGATTGTGAGACCATATAGGGACTTCTTTAGCTTGCAAACCTGCTCTGACTGTCTATGAGAAATAAAGCCAGGTGGTTGGTTCATATGAACCACTTCACTAGAGCATTTTTCACATCAAGCTGATGTAAAGGCCAAGGATAAAAGCTTTCCGTAGAAATGAGCAATTGAACAGAAGACATTTTAACAGCTGGAGAAAAAAATTTCAAAATAGTCAATTCCATGAACTTGGGCATATCTTTTGGCATCCAAGCATGCTTTGAGGCGAGCTAAATAGCCATCAGGATTACGGGATGTATCACAAGATCCCATGTGCCATTTTTATCTAAAGCAACCATTTCTTCTTCCATTGCAGTTTTCGAACCAGGATTAGATAACACCTCTTTCATGTTTTAGGAATGAAGTGAGTAGAATTAGTAGAAAGACAATAATGAGGTTTAGCAGAAATACCAGTGTAAGAGATAGCAACAGAAAGAGCATGGTGCGTACAAGACCGTGTACCTTTTTTGAGCTGCAATCGGTTTATCTAGATCAGACAACTCAGGAGATGAGGATATTTTTGCTGGATCATCTGAAGAAGGTAAAGGATCGGAAGCTGTAGCAGTGAGAAGAGCTATATTTGTCTGAGGCCGACAATTGTACAGATAGCGAACAACTGACACTGGTCTAGTCTGAAGAACAGCTGGAGAAATAGTATGAACAATGTAATTAAGTTTTTTTGCGTCCAAGTCAGACTATGAATGATGCTGAGAAGAGAAAGGTGTATTTTGAAAAAAGGTTGCATCAAAACTAACAAATATCTTTTAAGATATAGGGAATAATAACGGTAACCCTTGAGTATGAGAATAACCAAGAAATAAACATTTAATAGCTTTGGGATCTAATTTAGACAAACCAGACCGACAATCTCGAAAAACAAGCACAACCTAAGATTTTCGGAGACAAACTCTGCTTTGCCTCTTAGTGTTGTTTCCTAAGGCACCAATCGGGAGAGGAAAGCTTTTCCTTCTAAACCGAATCGCAAGCAGGGACTATAGCCCAAGAGACAAACGAGAAGCAAGGCCAAGCTCAATTAACTCGAAAAAGCTCCTTCTTTAACACATCCAAGTGGTGGGTCAAAGCAGAGAACAAGACCTGAGAAGGAAATAGAGTAGTGTAGGAAATATCACCACACAAAAAAGATGAAGGCATGCAGTTAATTAAATAGCATGTAGTTAAGACTGAATCTGCTCAAAACTACTGATAATATCAAACAGTGAAGCCCTGTTAGCCTCCATAAGATGATGATTTTTCCGTTCTGCAACATCATTCTGTTGTAATGTAAGACTATGACTAATGCCCAACTAAGTCGTAAGATTCTAAAGCATTGTCACTGCGTAATAAACGAATTGTGCAACCAAATTGAGTTTGTATCTCAATGACTAAATTAGAAAAAACAGAAAATAACTCAGAACTATTTTTCATCAAGTAAAGCCAAGTAACTCTAGAATAATCATCCACAAATGTAACAAAGTACTGAAATCCAAGATTAGACACAATGGGATAAGGCCCCCAAACATCATAATGTACCAAATCAAATGGGTTTGTAGACCGTTTATCGAATCTAGAGGGATAAGATAAACGATAGTGTTTCCCAAAGTGACAAAACTCACAATCTAAACTAGACAGAGTTTAAACTAGGCATTAATTTCTTCAGGTTGACTAGAGAAGGATGTTTTAATTGATAGTGAATTTGAAGAGGAGAAGCAACACCAAAACAAGCAAGGGGACGAGGAGTAGCCTGGTCGAACAAATATAAGCCTCCCACAACACAACCTCTACCAATCGTCTTCTTCGTCATAAGATCCTGAAAAACACAAGAATCAGGATTAAAGTTTATAGAACTATTATACACATTCATTAATATGCTAATAGAGATATGATTGAAAGGAAGGCCAGACAAATATAAGGTAGAAAGCAAAGCTAGAGAAGGACTAATGGTGGCTATCCCAGTTCTTTTTACAATAATTGTAGAGCTATCGGCTAAAGTGACCCCAAGAATGGAAGAGGTAAGTTGAAAACTAGAAATGATGTGGGACAAGGATGGAGGAAAGAATAAAGGGGATTTAAAGAAGACAATTAGCTAAAAAGCCACAAGTACAAGGCTTAAAGTTTAATAATATAATATAATAATGATGGATTATAACTATTTATATAGGAATAAGAAAAATCCTAATACATGGAGACTAAGTAAAATATTAAGCATCCTAATTAAATAAGGAAATAGAATCCTAGTAACTATCTACTACCATAAATAATTAATACTCTAGATTCTAGAATAATCTACGAATACATTTAAATATATATCCTAATATTATCTGCTAAATAAACTAATAACATTGAAATCATCCATAAATAATAATATATAAGAATAACCCAATAATATTAAACTTCTTTTACTTCCATCCTCATCAAGAAAGAGTATTAGATGTACCTGTTAAATGATCGGATAACCAGAGTCAATGACCCAAGGGAAGAATGCAGTAAGACGAGCACTGACAATACCTGTCTAAGCAAGAGCTATAGTGGAAGTTGATAGTGACTGTTGAGAAACCTGATGTTGGGTGAAGGAAACTTATTCATTAGGAGTCATATTAACTATCATTTCATCCGAAGGAGGAACTGTGGATACTTCTGGTTCGGAACTAACAACAACATTAGCAAATCGAGGTTGTGTTTGAAGATGCCTAAAAAATTGTGAACATGGCCTAGGTCTCCCCAATAAAAACAAATTATGCACGGTATGTTGCTATCAGAAGACTAAGAAGGCTGATTCGGCATATTCTGATTTCGTCCTCCACCATAGTTGTTATGGCGCCACGACGAGTAATGGCGGTAGGCGACTACCAGGACGCCAAGGCGATAAGGTGACCGCTATGGTGTCTGTAAGACGACAAGTCGTTTACAATGTGCAATTTATATATTATTTATTTTACTTAACAAGTATATTGTCAATAAAATTTCATATACATTAAAACTCAAAACCTAACACTATGGAATATATTGTATGTATGTACAAGTATGTATTAGTATATAATCATTAACCACATCAAGCAGATAAATTGTATCACTATAAACCACATTAAGTAGATAAATTGTATGTTTGATGTATACAACATCAGTTGTGGTATCACTATTTAACATCAATATGTCCAAAATGTAACCACTGTCAAGTTGATAAATGTTACATATCAATTGATAAAATGTAAAGAGTACATATATAAAATATAAATAAATACATATTTAAATATATATATAACCAGAAGTTAGCAGAAAGGATAAGGAGATAAGGGGAACAAAAAAAGCAGCAGCCATACTTCGCACAGACAAATTGCACTTGGCACTACGCACTAAACATACTTCGCAAGCAGCCAAGCAATAAAGGGGAAGAAAAAAACAAGAAGAAATACTTGCCGACTGGAGTCGCGCAGTGTCGCCGAAAGGAACTTCGGAGTCGAGCAGTCTCTCGCTCTCGCAGTCTCTCTCCCTCAGTCGTTCGTCGACGCCTTCTCTTCTACTGCAAATCGACTTCGAGTTCTATTGCGAAGCGACTTCGATCTTCTTCGAAGTTCTACTGCGAAGTGTGCGATGCGAATCGACTTCGAGTTCGACTAGGGCTAGTTACTCAGTTCCTCAGCAACGTCGTTTTGCTCTTTTTTTTATTAACGCAGTTGACATTTAGATTGATCCATACCCGGAGTTGCCAAGTCGCTCGATCTGCCGAAAAGTCGTCAAAGTCGACGCTGAGTCGTCAAAGGGGACGATTGCCTTTGCTAGGTGCTCGACTTTCAATCCAAACCCAATTCGCCCAGTCTCCTTGTCTGTTACTCACTGAAGCCAAGGCGTCTCCTAGGCGATGCCTTAACAACTATGTCCTCCACTATTCCGCCCACCAAACCGTCGATGGTATTGTCACAGCCCGTCTCACTTAGAAGAAACAAAGCAAAAATGTCTATAAGTGAAGGTACCATAGTACTACCTAGGATTTTCGAGTGAACGCCATCAAGTTCGCATCCATGAGCGCCAAGAAACCCCATAAGTCAGTTGCTCTTGTTGTGCCTGCATTTTGGCGACATCAGCAGAGATAGGAATTAGGAAGTAGCAAATTCATTTCGTCATACATCCTTTTAAAATATGCAAAGAACTGTGCGAATGGCCGCCCATCGCGACAAATCCTGTAAAACAAAACTCCTGAGACCTGCGACAATTGTTTCACAATCTCAATATAAGTAACCATATTTACAACATGACTCCAAAATTAAGTATCTTAAAGAAAAAACTTCCACAAATAATATTCACAAAAATACACAGAATAAATGGTGCAAAAATCACAGCAGTACCCCAAAAGAATCTCCACCAGAAGCTAATATAAAAGAAATCAACAAAACATGCTTTAAGTTCATCCAAAGCAAGTGTGGATGTTTGAAAAAATCAACACAGAAACTCAGATCTAAAAGTAACGAGTGACCAAAAAATTATATAAAAAAACCTGGCAAAGCAGGCCATATTTTATTTTATTTTAGGAGAGAAGAAAGAAAAAAAGAAGAAAAACATAGATTCATGGCTCTGATGCCATGTTGAATTGTAGTGAGGAGAGAAGAATTCATTGTGTTGATAATCAAGGGAAGGAGCCTTTATATAGACTAGGCTCACAAATACAAAAGGATAAAGGAATTAATTACAATCAATGATTACCACTAATTAAGTCCTCTAATGTCTCTCCTATAATTAAGCACTCCAGAATATTCCTAACATCTACCAAGGCTGAGGATAATTTAAAGGAGAAAAGGTAATATGTTTCTTTCTTGCTGTCTACTTTTAATCACTGGTTAGATCCGTTTCAGGCAGCATACTGATTCAGTTAAGGTAGTTAGGTTTGGCTAGATTGACTCAGAGATGGAGCCAATAATTTTGCATAGGAGGGGCCATAAATTATATACAAAACATATAATTACAAAAAAAATATATTTTTTCTTTGGTTATTACATACTGAAACGAACTTATTAGATAGTAAGTAAGAAATATGAAGTTTACATTTTAAAAGAGTTTGCTTTATACATTTAACAACAAAAACTTGAGAGATTAACTCATAGAGTATGCTATATTTTTCTTTCGCATTGAAAGATTTACATAACTAAATTATGGACTGAACAGGAATTTGCCATAAACTATTTAAAGGCCATTTATAAATTGTTTGCACACTCGAAAGGTAGTGCATGTCTCCACAAATATTGAGAATATATATATATGTATATATGTGTATATATGTATATATATATGGGTTCCCATCCGTGGCAACCTGTTGCCACAGAAACTATTCCAGTAGCCATAATCCTAGCCCTTGATCTCAATATTGAATGGCTCAGATTAAATGCAATTTTCCCCTGCCGCTACAGCTTCTTGTGGCAGTAAAATGACTTCTAGCGGCACGGGTAATTACCAAAAAGTCCCTTGAAACCAATTGCCACTACAACAAGCTGTAGTGGCAGGGAACAAAAAAAAATCAAGTCATGAATACTAGGCCCACCTCAACTATTTATATGAATTCATACATCTCTCTGTACAGTTATGCAAATGAATGGACGATGGATGGGATTGTTTATTATGAGGATATTTAAAGTTCAAGGTTTATGCTATTAAGGGGCGAGTTTACCTACAATTAATATTAATAATAATACTAATATTAATATTAATTATTACTATTATTAATATTAATAATATTAATAACTAATATTAATATTAGTATTATTAATATTAATACTACTACTATAATAATACTAATAATATGAATATTAATATTAGTTATTACTATTATTAATATTAATGTTCATATTATTAATATTATTATTGTAGTAGTATTAATATTAATATTAATAATACTAATATTAATATTAGTTATTACTATTATTAATATAATATTAATAATAGTAATAAATAATATATTATTATTATTATTATTATTAATTGTAGGTAAACACATTCCTTAATAGCATAAGCCCTGAACTTTAAGTATCCTCATAATAAACAACCCCATCCATCGTCCATTCATTTGCATAATTGAAAAGAGAGAGATGTATGAATTCATATAATATAAAGAACTGAGTTGGGCCTAGTATGCATGTCTTGGTTTTTTTTTATTCCCTGCCGCTATAGTTTGTAGCGACTAAGGGTGAGCAATTCGGTTATATCTGAACCGAATAGTTTATTCGGATATAACCGAATACCAAAATCTTTCAAATTTCACTATCCGAATAATTAACCGAACTGAGAAATAACCGAATTACCGAATTTTCAATTCGGTTATTTCGGTTAATAACCGAAATTAAGTTCCATATTATTGGAATTTGATTTGTTGAGCCTCTGTTTGAGCTGAGACCGAAGTGCTTGATTCTCTTGGTTCAGAAGCTATGCTTTCTTCCTCAGCTTCTCATTCTCCTGCATTATGTAACAGTTCTCCATGTACAGCTTTGAGTTCAATCTTTCCATCTCTCTCTCTCTCTAAATAAATAAATACAATCCTCCTCCTGAAACCCAAACCAAACAACCACAATAACACTAGTATCTTCTCCTCTCTTTTTCTGTTAATAAAATTTTATAAAATCAAAATTAATGTATATCATACTCCTATAAAAAATCTGAAATAATATTTTTAAGGAGTGGTTCAAAGCCAAGAAGTAAAGTTAAGGGAGGAATTAAACCAGAGCAGGTGGAGTGGAGGAGGCCAAGAACAATTAATTTAGCATAGACATATATATACATATGCATGTATGTATAATAATAAAATAATCGTTTGTAGAAAGAAAGGAGTAAAACAAGCAGAATGTTGGTATCTCCATTTCTATTCGGTTATTCGAGTAACCGAATAGCATTATTTCAATACCCGTATTCATACCCGAATACTGAAATATTAAAACGGTTATAACCGAACTAATGAAAATAACCGAATAACCGAAGTAATTCGGTTAAAAAATTTTGGTTATTCGGTTTTATCCATTTTTTTGCTTAGCCCTAGTAGCGACAATGGGTTTATTTGAGCGAGGGGCTTTTTGGTAATTACCCGTGCCGCTTGAAGGGGCTAGGATTATGGTTGCTGGAATAGTGTTTGTGGCAACCCATGGATGAGAACCCTATATATATACATATATATATATATATATATATATATATATCAGACATAAATTACAAAAGATACAAATGCTACAGTAAAGAATTTTAACCCATAAAATTCTAAAAACTAGGAGAAAATATTGGAAGATAGATATGCTTTGTAAACTTCACTTGCAAGACGCGAAGAAACACTAAATTGAATATTTGAAGCAACCATAAGAATTTTAAAACATGTATATTGACATAATCGTCAAATTATAGGAGGGGCCGTGTCCCTTACCTGCCTCCTCTCCGTCCGTCCCTAGATTGACCAAGGGCCAAATCAAATAAAGAACAAACTGTCTCATATATAATCACAGAATTATCTATGGTTACCAAATTGATATGGGGCTTATTAGAGCTCATAGATAATTAAGGCACATGGAAAAAAGAGAATGGTTTATGGTATCCTCACTAGGTATTCAGCAGCCCACAAGCAGATAATGGTTCTTCTTGGTAGGGAGTATGTTGTAACCTCTTGTAGTATGAGGCTCACAACACACTTATTCAACTCTGTCGGGATTATCATAGTTTTTAGTATCTTACGCTAGGATAAGATACGATATTGAAGAAAATGATACACACTCATTACTGTATCTGAAATAGTCACAGTATTGCATGGTATTTTACATTCAACACATCATATTTTACAATATAATACGTTAACAATACGTTTTTAACTTAGCAGCGGACTTGATAAGAGCTAAAACAACACACTAAAGCATCTCTTTGTTTTTCCTTTTTAAAGCAAAAGATGTGTTCACTTAGTTCAGTGTTCACTCAGTTTAGTGTTCACTTAGTTTAGTCTTGTGGAAGTATGTAAGTTAGAGAGTTCTAGAGAGAGAAGCTCTCAAGATGTAGGGAGTAGGGTGAGAATGGTATGAGAGAAATGAAGAGAAAGGTGTATTTAGGGGCCATTAGGGGGTTCCCCCATGTGGTACATAGATGAATCGAATCAAACAATGTTAACAAAGATTCCATCTCATTCGATTCCAAATCCGTGAGATTCCTGAAGAAATGAAAATTCCAAGAAAGTGAGTTCCCATCACGCTTTATGAAGTTAGAAATGGGAGCATCATGAAATGAAGAAATACGATAAACACAATTAAAAATAAGAGAAAAATGGTTATCGCCCAACCAATAATCTTCCCAGAATTGAATTCGATGACCATCCCCAACTCCATATCTCAAATGTCGAGTAAAGGAAGTATAACCTTGAGAGATGAATTTTCAAGGACTTGCATGAGTAACATAAATCCCGGACTTGCATGAAGTGAAGAAATACGATAAACACAATTTGTATGTGTTGTTCCTTTGACTGTCTGCTTGCTTATTCTACTTCTGCATTTTAGAACTAATTGAAATTTTGCCGACTTTGAAAACCTCCTCCATCATTTCGCTTCCAATTCATCCATATAAAAGAATGGGCAGGTGTGAGAATCAGATCTAGGGAACTGCCTTCATTGAATGTCACACTTTTGAAAGCGAGCCAAGCATTCCAATCCCAACGATGCTGTCTTCCAAGTGAGAAACCATTTTCATCATTTTACATCGCAGAATGAACAAAAACCAATTCAATTAGAAATCAATATGAATTGCCTTATTCAAGGCTCTCCAACTCGCCTATAAGGCTATGATCTGTGGCTCGCTCTTTCCTCCTCTGGTTCAATATATCTTATAGTAACGAGTAGATCACGTTTTCCGGTTGGGGTCCCAGCGAATAGAAGATGCACAGCTCCACACAACATCGGATTGGCACGCTTTCGAGAAGAACATACAATAGTAGAGGATCCAGCATGCGGAACACGGCGATCTGATTATTGAAGGTGTGAGTGGACCAAAGTCCCTACTATTATGAATTCCCCGCTTATTCTTATTGTTTAAGCTTCGGATGATTCGAATGTATGGACCCTAGGGGAAGGCTTGACCCTAGAGGCTCACTCTCCCTCACTCGGTCTTTGTTTTCTTCAGTTTGGTTGTTTCGGCTCGATCCTCTAACCAAACTTTCGGATGATAATACAGTCCAAAGTTTGGCTAAAGTGTGGGACAGTTGGAGCCTTAGGAATGCTGGACCCTAGGGGCTTCTCTATCCACACTTAGAAACATGTGTAGCATGTTCTAAGGTTAACTTTAAACTGTTGATTTTATCCGAGGAATTCTCTCACTAGTTATATTACGATTTTTTGATCTAGGCTGTTTAGTATGTAACGGTGTTTCCCGGCTTTGGTTGACAGTGGCTTTGCATCATGGCCAGAGTTTGACGTTGGCGTTGATGGGCAAGATCTCAGTAGAAGTTTTGGAGGGAAGATTAGAGTAGTCTGGCATGAATGGTGAGCTTGGACGAACCTACTAGCAAAATGACAACTATACCCTTAACTATTACCATGTAGGAAATTTGGGATCTCTTTCCGTCGAATATTTGAATGCCAAACATAACAAGGGTGGATAATGGGGTTTTGGTAAAATCGTAGACTGATGGACAAAATCGTCACAACGCCACAAACAAAATGGTCTATTTTTACATTTTACTCTTTGTTACGTAAAACATGTTTTGTGACATTTGGACAGTTCGCTTATAGGTCCATAACATCCATATTAATCCGAAATAGTTTCTTTATACCTCGTTTTTTTCTTTGTTTGTATAGATAAATATTTCATCCATATTTGTTACCGACACAAATTTATATACGGAGTAACTTAAGATGAAAATATATATGAACATCAAATAAATATTTTTAGCTATATATTAGCATTATAAATATGGGAAATGATCTACAACACACGCTGGTTATGGAACTGTTACCAACCAACTCATATTGCACTGTTCAAAATAATAAGCAACGACTGCAAGAAATTATTGCAAATTTCGCAACTAATTCTTGTGGATAGCTTTTTACCTAAAAAAATAAATCAGAACATACATTCTCTCTCCTAAAACAAACTTTTCTCTTTCTTCAATCATCAAACTTCAAAACTAAATAACTTTTTCATTACAAATCCAAAGTGTTCAGTCCATATATCGTTGAAAAGCTCTCGAAACAATATTCAAAATAAGATATATTGTTGATATATTTTGATGTAGTTAAAATGTCCAAAATTGAGGTCAAAGTAGTGGGAAGGTGAAACAGAGCCGAAAGGTAATTCTTGTGGTCACGAGACCCTTCTAGTAATTGGTCAGGGTATTGCATACCCTATACACTTCCACAAATAAGGGGCTTTTAACGCTTATGTATTTTGAGATACACCATGTTAGGCTTTGGCTGTAATTGTCATTTTAACTACACCAAAACATATCAACGTCTCTTATTTTGAAGATCTTTTCAATAGCTTTCCAAGGATATATAGATTGACAATTATAAATTTGTAATGAAAAAGTTGGTGAGTTTTTTAGTTTAATTGAAGAAAGCGAAAAAATTATTTTAGGAGAGAATGATGTTTTGTTGTTTCTTTTTGTAAAAAGTTATCCACAAGAAATAGTTGCGGTATTCGTAATAATTACTTACGGATACTTTAAGTTCTACTTTAATTACGGCCAATCAAATCCGGGATGGACGTTGTGAAATGAGCTGGCCCTAAAGTGTTTTGGACAACTTGAGCCCTAGATCATCTCCCTATAAACATATATGTATATATACATATGCTGATAGTTTTTACTAGTAGATTATGTATATGGGAATAGGGAGTATGTGTATTAGGTACACAGGCTTCTGTATGCTTCACCTAATATGACATATTATTGATTGATAAAATGGTGAAATGTGAAAACAACCATTAATGAAAATGGTGAAATGTCAAGACTGCCATTAATAAAATCTCTTAAAATAGTAGGACACACGAGTCTATGTCCAAGACACATACTCTCTTTTTCCTAATATTTATGCAGAGATATAGGTTTAGATATAGAAATAAAGGAAAAATAGCAGGATTTTGGAGATTGTTGTGTCAGGACTAGTGAAATTGAAAGGAAAATTACAATTGTTTTGAAATCCCTTCTTTAACTTTCCCACCAAAAAAAGGAACTGATATAAAGAATAAATGATGTTTTAAAGTGAGATTTTCTTGCAAACTAAATTTCTTCACCTCTATCACATAAATTTTTTGAAAGTTTATTTGAAATTGAAGCGTTAAATTATACTCCCTCCGTCCCCAAAAAGATGACTCAAGTGGTAAAAAATCTTGTTCTCAAAAGGATGACAAAAGTACTATATAAATTTTTACTTGGACAAGATTACCCTTGACTTACTATTATATTTTACTTACCTCAATAGTCAAATAGTCACATCACTAATTCTATCTCTACCCAAAACCCAATTAAATATATTAACCCATACAAATATCAACTCGTCACATTACTCGTGGACAAGGGTAGATTGGAAAAAATATATACTCTCTCCTAATTTTTTCACTACCTTAATTTGTGTGAAAATTGTACTTCCATCATCCTTTTGGGGATGGAGGGAGTAAAATACTAGGAAATAGGGATTCTCCATTTTCCATCGTACTTCCATTTACCATGCAGTGATTATCAATTCTCAACGAACATCAGGGATTCTCTCTTCATTTATGACTTTTGTGTTTTTAATTTTTCTTTATTATGTTGTTTATGACTCCATGTTTGTAAAACCATGAAACTTATGTTGTTTGTATGATGTTTATTGCTTTTAGCTTTTGCTGATGTTTATTGTTTTTGTATATGTATATACAAAATAATTAAATATGTTCCCAGTCCCCCTACTACCGAATCCTCATTTTTAGATTTGGTGAGTCTTTGATATCCCTGTATGACGAATCAATACCCCTGGATAAGTTTGTCACTTTGCAATTATTTCCATAATTTTTTTGTCAAGGGATCTTTTTAAATATATGTTATTTGTTGCTGACAGGCTTGCATAGGTTCTAAAGTGATTGCTAGCGAAACTTTATCTGCTATTAGAAAGGATGTTCTTGCAAAATGCTATGGTAAGATCTGAATCTTCCCTTTTGAAATTTGGTTCGCCTCATCGCCGCGCCTGCCCCTATATTTGAAATAACTTATGATCATATCCAAATTATGATGCTTAAATATCAAAATTCTTGTGATTATGTTCATATCCACTTTGGTAAATCTTGTAGTGAAATTATTTGTTATCGAGTATAAAAAGTTAGGATGCTTATGTTTCAAATTTAACTAATGTCTCTGGCCTTATAATTTGTATGATCTTTTTTTTTGTAATCATTCATGTAGGTGGGGACATCACAAGGAAAAAGAAATTGCTTAGGAAACAGGTATTTTTATTCACATGCCCAATTCGAATGTTGAATTTCTTAAATAAGTATTTGCTTAACTGATATTGGAAGGTTCATTTAAAATTGCTGAACTACAATATTCTACAAGTAATAACAGTGGTTCTTGTTCTAAAAGCATGGCCTCCTCTCTCTTTTCAGCCTTTTTCACCCTATGTGTGGAACAGAAGGAAATGAAACTAAAGTCAACAATCACAAGTACTTTAAATAGTTCTACCTCTTCAATGACCACTCTAATACATAAGTGCGAGACAGAAACACCATGAAAGGCATCAACAACAGATGATAAAATACATTCTCCATAAAAACACAAAGTAAGATACTGCTCTCTAAACATCATGAAGTTCTGTTCATTCCAAATAACAGAACTAAAAAAAATCCACTCTTCAAAAGAACATGGGCTTCCTTTCTCCTTCCAAACCCCTGAAATCTGATTATCAACATATCACTCACAGGCACGGGGCAAATGTCCTGAAACACCAACTTTGTTTTCCCCACTAGCTCCAATTAACCTATCAGTTCCAAAAAAGGTGGGAAGGAGTCTCTGTATGCACATAACATACACATACGGAGATAATACCTGTAAGATCCATGTGATCGTTTTTACTGAAACTTATGAAGAATCGAACCAAACAAAAGCATTAAATTTTTAAAGGACTGTAACCTTCTAAATACAGATCATAAGTGGAACTGTAATGGAATACTATATCAAGTCAAAAAGCAATGAGAGATTTGCAGGAATAAGCTTCAGACTTCAGAGGGATCACACTTCCACACACGTCAATCAGGAGAAGGGGAAAGACTATTAAATGAGAGCAAATAAAGCAACATCATCATTTCATGTGCTTCCTGGTAATTCAGATTATGAAAGAAATGAAATTCCCAAGATAAAAACCTCCATCATGCCAAAGGGAACAAACAACATTACTGTTATCGAGAGAAGATATCTGGAAACAAAATAAACAAATAAATAAAACATAAGAAAAGCAAGAAAAGACTGACAAAATAAAGGCTCAACCCTCGGTTATTCTCAATTCTCAGTCCATCCAAAATCCCATGTGTCATAAAGAGGTAAAAAGAATGTGAACCTAGGGAGAGAAAATTTGAAGGGGCCGTGTGAGTTGCTGAGATCCTGAAATTAGTATCCTACCCATTAATTGGCATACGAATTTTTATCCCAATGCCTTGTGTCAAAGAAAGTGAGACTGCAATGGAAATCTTCAAAGTCATACCCCCAAGACAAACATTCTTCGAGACTAGATTCCATAATCCAACCCCCATCCCCTTCCCCCCTCCCCCCCCTCCCCCCCTCCCCCCCTCCCCTCCTGCTTACACCTACACATGTCCATTCGCTTACAGCTACAAACCCAATACCCAAAGGAAATCACCCATCCAATGCTCTCGAGTATCCACAACACTCACAGGAGTAAAGAGGAATACAAGATAGTCAAGCCACAAGTAAACTAAGGGTTCATAGGATCCTTTCCACCTGTTATGTCTCCTAGAGACTCCTCAATCGAGTCCCAAATGATGATAGACTGACCCAACTCTTGACGCTGATGAGCAAGGTAAAATATTTTTTAGATGGTCCGCCATCGGTAGCAAGTACTCTTGGAGGTACAATTTATCCACCTATTTCTGCACTGTATCACCATATGTTCATAACCATTAAACTTCCCCTTCGGGATAGAAATGTTTTTATGTTTATGAATCAGTATTTGAGCCTATTTTTATTTATCATATCCTTGATAAGACGAATCTTTTATTTAAGTTAGGAGACAGAAACGGTAGAGGGAAACAGTTTGTGCGATATATATATATATATATATATATATATATATATATATATATGAGATTGATCCATAGCTCACGTTGTAAGAATATGGTTATCCTTACAATAGTTCTCAGTCGTTTATCCGCGGATTGAACGGTAAGGAGCACCTCCCATCCGCAGTTTAATATGTAGGTGCCCGCAGTTTAATACTTCGGATTGGATGATTATTCAAAATACCCCTCGTCCATCCGTAGTTTAATACTCTGGACACTAGATAGGAGAGTTGTTAATCCCCTTGAAGACGACGTTTTTTGTCATACGGCCCGTCCGCAGAACAAAACTGCAGACGCCAAGTCTATTAATGATATAATCCAAACGTCGTCGTTTTTGGTCAACCTTCAGTCTGCAGAATTAAACTGCGGACTCTGAGTCTATTAATGATATTATCCAAACGACGTCGTTTTTGGTGAACCATCAGTCTGTAGAACTAAACTACAGAGTTTGAGTGTAATATTCAATATCGACTGGATTGGACGGCTTTTTTCCTTCCTCACATATCTAGACTACCTCTGCGATTTTGAGAGTTTAACAACGACCAGATCAAGTAGCAGTACAAGCATTTCTTCCTTGCATCTTTGCTAAATCGAAGTCATTTAAGTCTTTTATATTCGTCATATATCCCCATATATATATATATATATATATATATGCATGTATTCTTCGTTGTTTAATACACTCCAAGTAGTTGTATACAAAGACTTGCTTGCTACAAACATTTGTTGTATGCATCAATATTTTTTGTATACATCAATGAATGATTTTTGGTAGTTTTCATTATTGTTTGCTTAAATTTATTATGTTTCAATATATTGGTTTGATTTAGGGTCCTTTTGTTTTAAGTATTGTATGGTTCATATATAATTTGTATTTTTGTTTTAGTTTGAAAAAATAGATTTCATTCCCAGACCGATCGATAATACACTGTTGTGGGATCAAGCTAACCACATTTCTATAATTGTATGGAATAATCCTCATTTTACGCGTTCCTTTAGAACTGATGAGAGTGGACTCTCTTTGAATGTGGTTTTTAAATGATGCCCAAAAACAATTATTACAACAATGGGGTTTTGGGGTATTCGCAAACATCAATGTTTGAAATCAATTAGTGGTGGTTTGCAGAAACAAGACATATATACAATCGAATTGTAAATAAAGCGGAAATATGGCATATATTGTATTTAAAATTTTTCTGCAGTCCCAGGAATCACCTTATGCAATATTATTAATTGAGGAAGGATAAAAGATATATCTTTGAAGATGATCAACCCTTTGATGTGTTCTTCAAACTCGAATCATTTTCTCTCCTTCGCGATCTCTCTAATCCTCAGATCCAATGTTCGCTACAATAGTGTGCAACACCCAAGAGGTGATCCACCAAGAGTAATTGATTGAAGATGTGAATTTAGATTCTACTAGATCTTGGGTGGCTAGCCCTAATTCTCTCTATCCTAACTCCTTAGGGTTTTGAGAATGCTTGCAAGAAAGATGCAAGTAGCAAGAGTTGCATTAGTCTATCCTCCAATAAGACTCCTCTTATGTATAGACTAACCCTATCTCCTAAACCTTTTAGGAGTTGGGGTTTCAATTTAATTCCCAAGGAATTAAATATTAATAATAATAAATAATAAGACTCCTCTTATTAATTTATAATTAGTATTCATCCATATACTAGATTACAAATATCAAGTTTATTTAATTTATTCCACCAATAAATTAAATACACTTAATTTATTACTATTAAGCCAGTTACTTCTAAAATCATATTACTCCCTTTTATGGCGTGACCCTCTAGGTTCAATATTAAGTGAGTAGTAGAATAAATAAATTAGAACAATTCTAATATTATTTATAATGAATGAAACTCATTTAATTCAAATATAAATAAATAATATTTATTCTACATCATGAGTGACACCTTATAAATAATGTATCATGACTTTCCGGATTATATAAATTCAACGTTTAATCTGTGGATTATCGCAGAATATAAATAACATATTCCGTGAATAATTACCGTACGATTCAATCTTTCTAGCATACAATGTCCCAATCAAATATAAAACATAGAATTACTGTTAAGTTTTATTTATTTGATTATATGTATTCCGATTCTAAAATACACAATTCTAGTTGATGTAAATTAGAAACTTCTTTTTAATTTTCATTCAACCCTGGCCAAAGATTTTCGAGTTGTCACTTTATCGAATCACATAGGACATTCTTTTTTTTTTACTAAAAGTGGTAGATCATTTGTTGATCATTCACTTATCTCCTTATATCCTTTATTATATCTGAGCATACCCTACAACATACTCTAGAGTATTAAGTAATATGTCAAAACATAACTTAGTATCAACCATTCGTTATTATACTGACCGTAGTTTTTATCAACAATTTTCATCTGTCCTCAAATTCTTGAATACTGAAAAGACTTAAAGACACAGTAGTTAAAATTTGACTTAAAAAGTCGAATGCGAAGAATAGACATGACCAAGTTTTTTAGGATATTTTTTACTAATGTGTCACGCACAAAATGCATGGTATATATTAAGAAAAACCCTAGCAATTGCATTCGACATAGTACAATCTTAATTAGTGACAATGGTTATGGGATGTTTGAAATTCATTGTTTCAAACCATTGCTCAAACAACCATACAAATGTATCCTCAGTCTTTTCGCTCAATAGTGCACACCCAAACAATACGGAATGTTTGAAATTCACATGTTTTCTAGTAGTTTTTATTCTTACTTCAAATCCAACATGTTTCGAATATTTCCTATAAAAAATTTCAGTATCTTCCAACGTATCAAAATGTTGACCAACATAAGGTATGATATCATCAACTAGACTTGTTACATCATTATTATCATGCAATTCTTCCTCGGTACTTGAAATTGAATGAAATGATTCTTCAACAAACAAATCCATAGCAAAACAAATGAATCACTAGTAAAAATTAAATCAGATTATCGATTTTTGTTGATGTTTGTCTCCTGGTATGCTTGCTAGTAGGCTATGCTCTCTCAATCGTATGAGCAGGTGAGAAAGGAATAAATAAAAGTGATATGGTATGCTCAGTACTTGTTTTGTTCTTTCAAGTTGATTGAACCTTTTATGAGAAAAGAGACGAGAAAAGGGGATCAATGTTATGAAGAATAAAATATGATCCCCTTTTCTCGTCTCAGATCCCTATATATATAGAGATCTGAACGATTGAACATTTTGTCCTCACCGTTCAATCCCTATATATATAGAGATCTGGACGATTGAACCTTTTGTCCTCCTTACCGTTCAATCCTCGAATAAACGGCTGAGATCTATTGTAAGAATAACTTTATCCTTACAACGTTGACTATGGATCAGTCTCTATATATATAGAGGGTTAATCCATGACAAATGGTTGCTAGAGTTACTATTCCAATAACCAGATCTTACACAGTCCATTGCTGGATCTAACGATATGGATTGGTTGAGATGAATAGCCTGCCGCTAGTAGGAGTAGCGGTCGAGAATAACTTAGTAGCGGCAGGAGCAATTACGTTAATGCCCCAAATTAAATAATTTTTTAATTTGCCTCTACTCCTAGCGCTACGGCTAAAAAATTGGATTCTTATTGTGTTTGGCGCTAGTCCTTACTAGTGGCTCAAAAATCTATATAATTAATAATCAACAAAAATTAAATATTTTAAAAATATTGTAATTATCATTATTATTATAAATGAAAAAGGATAATATTATATTATGTAGTTAATAATTGACAAAAAAATTAAATGTTTTAAAAATATTGTAATTATCATTATTATTATAAATGAATAAGGATAATATTAACGTAATTGATCCTGTCGCTACTCTTATTAGCGGCAAGAATTAAAAAAATATTAAATTTGGGGTATTAATGTAATTGTTTCTGTCACTACTAAGTTATTCCCTACTGCTAGACCTGACAAAACTTGGCCCAAGCCTGCGGGCCAGGCCGGCCTGCCTGCCACAGGCCGGGCTTTGGACTGCAGATTTTTAGCCGAGCAAAACCCAGGCCTTTTGGCCCGCCTGTTTTTGGCTCGGCCCGCCACTCGCCTGGCCCGTTTGGCCCAAACCCAAAAAAATAGCAAAAAATAGGCATAAATTGGTCCAGGCCCGTTGGCCGGCCTGCCTGCCACGGGTTGGGCTGGGCTTTGGGCTGCAGTTTTTTAGCCTAGCAAAATTCGGGCCTTTTTGGCCCACCCGTTTTTGGCCCGTCCCGCCACTCGCCCAACCCGTTTGGGCCGAGCCCGCCCGTTTGCCAGGCATACCTACCGCTACTCCTAGCAGCATGCTATTCATCCCAACCAATATGTGTCGTTAGATCCAGCAGTGGACGGTGTAAGATTTGATTGTTGGAATAGTAACTCTAATAATCATTTGGCTTGGATTAACCCCCATATTTATATATATCGATCCGGATCTTAAGCTTATTATTTATCCTACATATCTTGCTTATCCCCTTTAGCTACGAACCGGGCGACAGTTCGATTCGTCGCTATATATACAACCGTCGTCTATATGTTGTCCGTCGCTAAAAGCTAAGACGATGGTTGTATATATAGCGACGGACCGAACCGTCGTCCGGTTCGTCGCTAAAAGGGGTTAAGCAAGGTATGTTGGATAAAGGGTAAGCTTAAGATCCGGATCGTGTATATATATATACGGTGAGTCTCTCTAGCGAACCATAGGGAGCGAACTAAAAACGAACTGGCTATAGCGACGATTTTTTCCGTCGCTATAACATAAAAACTCGGCTTTTTATGCTATAGCGACGGAAAAATCAGTCACTATAACCGGTTCGTTTTTAGTTCGCTCCTATAGTTCGCTAGAGAGACGGACCCTATATATATGTATCCTTTAACTTTAGGAAAGATCCTTGACTCGAAAATCTAGGAAAGAAACTATTTTTTCATCCTTTGTTTAATTTCTAAATCTTTCCATCTACATTCTTACTATTATAATTATATATTTATCACTATCTCTTATTCTCATACATTTTTTAATTTAATTAATGTTATTTACAGTCCATATCCTTACTAACAATAATATTTAATTACATAATAATTTCTTATTATACAATTATAACTATTTGAGTTTAAATAAGATTTTACTATTGCATAAATAAATATATGAATATATAAACGAATGAATCATTAATTTAAAGATGAATACTATCATTTATATTATATGAATAGACGAATTACTATTTTGAATTTTTTAACTTTATTTAATTTATCATTAGTTATACATTATTAGTTAAATAGTACTTCATTTGTTCCAAAATATAAAATTATTATTGACTTTTTGAAGTCGGTTTAAGACATTTTCAAACTCTAAATTGATATGATTTTCTTTAATTCTAGTGTGATGAATATTTTAAACTATCTAAAAAGTAGTACTAATTGAAATATTTGTTGTTTTATAATTTTTAATGAATCATTTCAATTTTAAGTTAGAAAATGTCTTATTTTGACTTTTAAAAGTCAATAATGATCTTATATTTTAGAATAGATAGAGTATATTTAGAAGAAATTAATTGATTTTTAAATAAAATCGTTAGACAATACTATTCTATTAATACTATGATTAATATATTAGTATATTACAATACAAAACAGTATAAATAATACAATAACTTTATAACGAAACTCATGCTTCGCATGGGATCATAAACTAGTTATAACATAGTTACAATCTATAGTAATTGGATAATATATCATTTCTTTGTTCAAAATATTTTAGACCAATTGGTACATATTCTTGTGTGTCGCGGTATAATTGTTATACTGTGTTCTTCCTGTCAGGCCGAGGGAAAGAAAAGAATGAAGGCAATTGGTAAAGTTGATGTACCTCAAGAAGCATTTATGGCTGTGTTGAAACTTGAAAAGGAGGTATTGTGATTTATGAGCAATATCATTTTGTAACATATATGTAACAAGAACACAAATGATAAAGACCACAGTAATTATATGTACTGAAAGATGGAAGTAACAAGTTTACTTTGCATTATCAGTTCACTTTTTCTTTTTTTACTAAAGCAAGTAATTGTATGCAGAAAACTGCAAAATTTAGAATTTGAAGCAATGCCAGAAAATCATTGTGTTTGCTTTCACATATTCAGATGTACAGTTAATTGATTTATATTGGGAATCGTTATTTCCATAAGTAAATATTTCTAATATTTTAACAAAATCTCTGGCATTAGTGTGGGAGTCCCTTGCTATTTTATTTGAGGACAGACAGTGTGGACATACCAATTTTACTCATGGAAATATCACTTCCTCATAATACTCATGGAAATATCACTTTCTCATAACACTCATGGAAATATCACTTTTTCATAATAGTTCAGAAATCAATATGTTTATGGGTTGATTTAGGCAGCAGAATAATTATCTTGTTCTGGTGGACTTGGAAGTTATCATCTGTGCTTGACCACATATTGAGTGTTCTACGGTCTACTGGAGATCATTTTTAACATTTTTTTTATAATAAGTAATACTTTTTAGATAGTTTATGATATTCATAATTACACGAGTCTCTCAAGTGAGAGACTCCTTTCAATTATCAAGGGCTAATTTAAAGAAAAATAACTTTAGTTAATTTGGTACAATAATTTTGAAAAGAGACTCGTATTTTAGAAGTTGTCATCCGCAAAAGTTTGAATTTTGCGCCATGTCGAAGATGACGGTAATATTAGAGGGTTCATGAATCTTTCGCTCCATTTTGCGTTTTCTTATTGTAGTGGTATAGTTGGATTCATCTAATAAATTATGGGATCCTTTGGAAATTACAATACGACAAACATTGAGTGAGTTAAACCGTCGCAGCAATTTTGGGTGCTGAAACCTCAGTGCTACATATCGGGCAAATCTGCAAAAGCTCATTTTTCAAACAAAATTAGTTTAAAATAAAGTAATGAAGGAATTAGGAAAAAAAAATCTGCCAAAGCAAAATAAATTGTACAACTCGGGAAGCACAGCAAACAAAGAAGAAAGTTCTGAACCCATAACGCAAGCTTGGTAAAGTTGGTATCATTTTTTTGAAGTTTAATTTCTTTTCTACTTTCATCAAGCAAAAGATATTTGTTAAAAACAAGTTCTACCTCCATTCTAAATTATAAGATCAGTATTGATTTTTAAAAAGTTAATTTCAAAAAATTTTAAACTTAAAATAATGTAGATTCATTTAATTTATGTCAATACAATTTATATATATATATGTATATCATAAATTACCTAAAAATACTACTAACTATAAGATTTATTGTTTTCAAAACGTAAATGAATAATGTCAATTTTGAGTCTTAAAATGTTTGAAATTGACTTTTTGAAAATCAATATTAATCTTATAATTCGGAGTAGATTGAGTGTGTGTGTGTGTGTGTGTGTGTGTGTGTGTGTGTGTGTGTGTGTATATATATATATATATATTAAAAATACAAAAAATATTATGAGTAAATATTAACCTAATATTTTACAAAAAAAAATTCTTTATAGGAGTAATTTAGTTACTTGGTCATACATACAATTATACCTTAAATATCATGTTTAGAATTTTATTTAGAGCTTTCTACTCAACCTCTCAGAACTCTAAATAATTATACATTGAAACTACTAGAAAAAAATGCTAGGAGTAAATAATAATTAATATTAGCAAATATATTAGGTATATTATAAGGGCAATATGGTCATACACAACTGTGTATATTTTATTTGTGCAGTCTGCCAAAACTACGTCGTTTTGGCAAATATATTTTTGATTTCTGACTTGGGAAGAGAGAAGTTGTTTTTTTAAAAAAAAACAAATATGCTAAAACGACGTAGTTTTGACAGATTGTGCACAAATAAAACATACACAGTTATATATGATCATATTGCCCATAGTATAATTAAAATATATTATTAATTAAACTTTAGTTACTAATTCTATTTCATACAAGAGATCTTTAGTAATTAATATAGTAAAATTAATTCTAACTTATATATTAGTGATTAAAATTTAATTAATTAATTTTAGGACAAAATCATTATGATAACTCATTGTTTTACTACAATTCTATTCCTAGATACTTATATATTAAAAATATACAAACATATATTATGATTAATGTATGATTAAACTTTAGTTTTCTATTTAATAGTAACATAGTATTTTACAACAATTTTTTCTTATAAGATTCTTATAACTCATTAATCATACTATTTCGTTTTTTCGAGAAAAGTTTATAGAGATTCTAATAGCAATTGTAAGTTAAATTATGAAATTTTTTAAAAAATATTTTATAATCATAATATATAATTTTTTTGAAAAGTATGCTATTTGAAAAACAAACATATGTTTCGCACTGGACATATAGTTATCTAGTTTCAATAAGAATGCTAACCTCCACAATTATTATTGTGAGAACCACATTGGTAATGTTATGGTCATCGGTTTTATTCCGATGATCAACTTGTCTCTACTTATTTTATTCAAGTTTTTACATAATTAATAATGTTCCTTTGAAACATACCTAAAAAACTCGCTCTTCTTTTTTAATTTTTATCTTATAGAAACTTCCAACTATGTGATTGAGAAGGATCCCTTTACATATATGAATATAATTGTCTGAATATAAATCCAACTTAATTATTTTATTAGTCATTATAGTACAATTAAGTATATGTTCTTACCCTTTAACTCCTTTAAAACATACTCAAGAAAAACCAATTAAAGTGTATGATACCTTTTTGATTTGTAGCCACTTGCTTATGCAATCCAAATGGTATGAGTGATCACAAGGAAGCGCCACCAGCATTTCTCCCTCTTCGTAATCCACTTGGCATATTACGCACCTGTTGAGTTCAACAGCATATATAGACATTTATTATTAAGTAATTATTATCAATGCTCTCTATATTTGACTTGTTTTATTTATTTCATTCTAATTTCATTGTATTCTTTTAACTGAGGTATTTACAGTCATTTATTTTTGAAAACTGTATTGTTGTGATCTCAAAGCCTTTTTTTATATATACAATTTAAAATTATGTTGCATGAGATTGAATAATTTATATTAATTTAATAAAAAAATTAAACTATTCTTTTTAAGATATCAGAGGGAGGGCAATAGAATCAAATATTACTTCCTTTTGAGGTACCAAATGACTTTAAAGTTAAAATATATTTCATCAATTATCATGGATTAATTAAGCCAAAGACTAAAAAGAAGTATTTAATGATATTAACATGTATTTTTATTATAAACAATCATAAACGTATAATTGTCTCTATAAATTTCAAATTACGTGTACCCTACTAGAAGAACCACTTATCACCCTGTGAACATATGTTGTTTGGACCACACAAAACACGAAAAATGAAAAGAAAATTAAAGATCAAGTTAAAAGGAAGAAAAAAGTAAACCTTCTTAATGAATATTATTATATATACACATTTTTCAACACTTATGGTTAAATATAATTGTATTTTAATACTTTAACCACTTTTTTTCTCCGCCCGGCCGGCCCAATTATATATATATATATACACATAATTATTTTTAAAATTGGCCTTTGTATAGTATAATTATTTACCTATTTAGGTTAGGTTATTTTCATTAAAAATCACAACATTTTTAATACAAGGAGCTAATAAAATAATAGAAATATTACATGTCGTTTGATTCTTAATTAAAAATAATTGTACAACAGTAATATAAAAACATTTGAAAGAATTTAATTTGGAAAAAAAAAAAATAATTCTAGTAAACGGAGCGGCCAGGTATGAGGTATTTATTTTCGGGCAGGTTAGATATAAGGAGAAGAAGAACATTGAACTATACTCACCGATTTATAGGCGTTTGCGAGTTAACCGATTGGCATTCAAACAGACGCAAACATGAAGAGATTTCCTCTGCCGGGAGCCCTTTGCTTTCTCCCCCAATAATCTCTCCTAGATCAACCAATTCCTGCAGCCATTATTAATATATTAGGCAAAGAAAAATCTCCCCATTCTACAAAAAGAATCTTATTCGACTTTGATCAAATACTAAAATTTTAATTGTAATGTGATTTTATTTTTATTTTCAGAAAAACAATTTTGTAATTAGTGTTAGTGTTTAATAGTTTATAATATTAACTATTGCATTCATCAAAATCAAATTAATTTTGAACTTTAAATTAACTAAAAATGAATTAATGTGAATGAAGAAAATATTTAATTTATCTGCTCACCTCATATGAAAGCTCGTCAGGATCAATATCATCTTCCTCCATCTCCTGGATTATAGTGCCAAATTTGTTATCTATCTCAAGTTCTCAATTGGTCTCCAATAGAAACTCCAAACCCTCGATCGGACTTACAAATAAAAAGTTTGATATTTAATGTAAAAGTAAGTGAAAAAAGAATGTATATTTATATTGAGATCCACAAACATTATAATGATTTATTTACTTTAGGCATTATTTTGAGGATATTTTCTTTTTATTTGTTATTATCTTTTTAACAAGTCAACCTCTGTTCTTCTAACGGAGGTAGTAATTTAGAAATGAATTCTTCATGATCATTTACAAAGCTTTCTTTCCCTTATACCCTCAAAGTAATAAATTGATATACTTTTTTCAAATTATAATATTATTATTGACTTTTAATAATTGATTGAGATATTTTTTAAATTCAAAATTAATATAACTAGTTAACATGAATTACGAGACAAGAAAATTTGTAATTAATTAGAATTTTTTTTATAGATAATTTCTAATATTAGTCATTGTATTGACTAAATTTAAATAAATATATGAAACATTTCTGGTTTAAGGTTAATACAATCAAATTGAATTGTTAATGCATAGATACGTAGAAATGATTACTTAATTTGTTTTGGGACATCCCAAATTTAAAATAAAGAATAAATTGCATTGCATTATTGAAAGTAATCTTAAATAAATTCTTTTGATGGTTTATAATTTAGGGGGCAGAGGGGGGGGGGGGGGGGCATGGACAGAGAACCTGATCAATGCTGTTGTTTTCTTCTGCTTCTAGAAACTCTACTTCAGCTGCAAAGACGGTTTTAATATTAAAGTTATCATTATGTTATAAAATAGCTTAATAGTCTTGAGATTATAATTGCCTGATCAGTTACATTACATTAAGCTCTACAATTAAAATTTTGCAATTTGGACTATATACAATAAGCTCTATATAAAATTATGAATTGTGAGTATATACTACCTTCAGTCTGACTCTCGAAAAATTCTTGGAAATTGCCACCATCATTTCCATCAGAAGAAAAACTTTCATTCCCATCACTTTCACTTTCAGACGATGCAAACCATAACGTAGCTCTCTCCTAATTTGCAGTACAAAAGCACACAAATGTACCAATATCATGTATCAATAATTAAATCTTTTAAGACAATATGTCCAAAATATATACTTCCTCCATCTCACGAAATATAAAAAATGTCTTAAAAAATATACAATTTAAAAAGCAAAATATATATGATAAAGCGGGAGGAGAAAATGATGGTTTTTTTAGTGTAGTATTATGATCAGTGCTTAGGGTAAAATAATTTTTTTTTCTTAACTTCTCTTTTTAACGTTTTATTATCCCTTAGTTTCTCACCTATCTTTTCTACCCATTTTCCTCACCAAGTACAACTTTTAAATACTTTTGAACTCCGCACATTAGTGAGAATGCTGGTAATATAAAGTCCATTTTAAGCTCAAAAGCACTTAGGTCCACTAGCTATTTTTAGAAAAAATAGAGAATTATTAGTGTATTTATATGGGTCCATTATGGAAAAAATAGTAACTTATTTACACTTTTTCTTCTACTTTTATTTTTTTAATTTATGTGAAAAGTGTATTTAAGATGTCCAATTTGAGACCGTGAGAATATATATACCCCCATATATAAACTCCATCTGTCGAAACTAACGGTCCAAATTTTCTAGACAGTTTTATATTTTTTTTAGTTGAAATAAGATTTCTTTGTATATGATACACAACACTATTTGATGAAAACTGTCGTTATAAAATTTATAGCGACGATTTTCATGTAAAAATATCATTTCTGTTGTGAATTTATCAATTTTCTAAATTATAATATTTGCATAATAATAACAAAAAAAATGAAAATAGTGATATTTATGAATTTCCCCTCTCGAGCTTGAATACTTTCAAAAAACAATGAAATATTAGGAAGACGAGAAAATAGGGAAAAAATAATCATTAAATGTACAGGAACCTGTTCTTGCAACGCCAGCGCAAGAGCAAAATCTGAATCAACTTGGTCGAGCTGAGTGAAAGGATCAGCTGATCCTCTGGAAATCCTTTTGCTGTGTTCGTTGTCCATTTGTTCTTCAATATTTAATGGTCTCTTTGAACAACAATGGTGTACTGAGATGTAATTAAGGATTGATTGGATTGGGATTTAAGAGAGAGAATAATGAAGAGACGTGAAGTTGGACTTAGTTTGCTTGGGATGTAAGTCGACCTCCATGCAAAGCAATGCAGAATACCAATTCTCATTAATTCCTTGGAATATTATTACAATATTCTTTTTCGGTTTCAGCTTATTACGTTGCCTAAGTTTTAGGTTATTCCTTAAAGTTTTATACGTAATTCTCATCAACTTTACCAACATTTGAATCTTTGTTAGTTAATTATTATTCCACATCTTTATTCCTTGGTCAATGGAAAGATAGAAATAATAAAAAGTTGGGATCTTGCACCCGGTCCAAATTTTTTGGGGTCTCAAGCCGGTGACGATCAGTGGGTCTTGGAAAAAAAGAACAATAAATTTCAGTATTGGAAAGAAAATGGAATACATTTCAGTCTTGGGAAAAAAGAAGAATAACTTTCAGTATTCCGTTAGATAGAGAAAAAAATATCTTGTATGATTGTACTTGTATTTACTGATTTGTTGGAAAAAAAAATTAAACTTTTTTAATGGGCTCTAGCATATATGAATTATTAAAATTTAAAAGCTTTCTCAATTTTAAGGATCTCAATTCATTGCTTAAATGACTTAATATATGGACCGGCCCTGCTTGCACATTGGAATTTTGGAAAACAAATCAATTGGTTCAATTAACCTGATTGTAACTTGAGGGTTTAGTTATGGTGTTGCAGCCGAGAATATATATTTAATTTACTTTTAGTACGATATCATTTTCAAGCAGGACATACCATGCTTTCAAATTGAGATCTATATATGTAATTTTGGTGGATTTCTTTTAAGGATGAATAAAAAGTTGTTGATAGTTATTTTAAATTTGTCTTTCTTAAATAAGGGAGAATGAAAATTTTGTCCTCCAATGTTTGGAAGTATTTCAATTTACAGCTCAAAGTATGAGAATATTCAATTTTATCTAAAAATTTATAACTTACATATGAAAGCACGAATAACAATCATATATTAGACTCCCCCAGAATAGGTCCAATTAACCCAACTCATTCTGAATCGCCAAACACATGGTACAAAATTTAAATACAAACTTTTATATCAAAAGGTCATGAGCAGGACGACCATACAAGTTGTGAGTGTCAATACAAATATGTAAAAAATATTAACATTCAAACTAAGTCCTCATTACAATTATTATCATACTACTTTATAGTGAGGACTACTACTGCTCTAACTCGAACCATCACTCTGTCCCCCGACTAGTCCCTGCGACATTCTCATTTCCTGAAGAGGATAATAGAATAAAAGGGTGAGCTCAACTAGCCCATTAAAGAATATTATGACTAAGATAATGAAAAATAAATTATCGTTAGTCTTCAACAAATCAGATAAAATATTATGGACAATAAGTTTTAGATCAACAACTGCAGCGAAAATATCAATTCATTAGAAGAGTTATGTAGAGAATGAGGTCTATCATCTTCTATGATTTAGAAGTCTATAATCAATATTTTATCCCTGTAACATCAATCAATATATCTCAAATCAAATATTCATCTTTGCACTACAGCCAAAGATATTCATTTGTATCACCAGTGGTCATATTCATCTCAACACCTGTTCATCTTTGCACTACAGGCCAAAGATATTAATCAGGTAATCATTCATCTTTGCACTACAGGCCAAAGATATTCATCAAGTATCATCATTTAAGACTGAGGATGATGAAAAATACTCTTAAAGAATGAATCTAGTGAAATAAAGGACAAGAAAAGAAAATATAATTTTTTCGTGAATAGTACTGTATTTGTGAATAGTGCTGTATACGTGAATAGTGCCGTATACGTGAATAGTAACCCCGACGAAAAAAGTAAGAATTTTATAATAAAATTCATGCCAATATTTTGGTATAATGATATTGAGAAGAATAACAACATCCTTTACCACAAAAGAATAGTACTTCTAGCTGAAATATCGGATATAATACTGAAATAAACTTACACTGAATAGCAACACTCAAAGTATCTAAATACTCACAAAAATACGCTCGATATTATAGAGAGAGAAAACTTTTGATTCTGGTGTGATTTTCAATTCTAACCTAAGCACCCTATTTATAGGAAAATGCTAGAACACCAAAGCTGACTTACCTGCTACTGGTGGCTTCAACCTTCTGAAATTCCAACGCACATCAGCTTAGAATTCAGAATTTTTCCATCAAAAAACAAAAGTGGGGCCCACCCATGTTTTTAATAAAAAATATTTATTTTCGCAACTTCAATAATTCATAATAAATAGCCCTTTTATTAGAAAAATACAAATTCTATGTCCTTTTCATAGAAAATTTAATTCTCTACAACTTTGTAAAAGGAAGTTTTTCTAAATTCCGAACGAAAAATGGTCGAAATCCACAAACGGATGATTTTCCACACCAAAATACTGATAAAAATATCTCAGCACTAATTCCTTCTTTTATATCCACAAAATAAATATTTTCTTATCATATAAATCAATAATTAATTGGGTCTGTATATTGGGTGAGTACTGTGTATATAGACGAGCTTGGCAATGAAGAAAAGGAAGAGTTGTGTCAGAAACTAATTTGAATGGTGTGAGAGACGAATTTGGGGGTTAATAGAATTTGGATTTGGGTAGATTAGAAGTTGGGGTGGAACTAGAGTTGATTTGGATTGGGGGAGGTAGAATTGGAATTGGAATTTGGAGTGGTTAAGCTTCGAATTTGATTTGGAGAGGAGCGATCGGACATGAACCCTTATTTTAAAATCACTTCAGCCGACCGATGCGCCCCGAGCCCGGTCTTTACTTAATCTAGCGCAGTCCGAGCTGGAATGATTGGATTTACTAAATTTGCTGTGATAGTCGCGCACCCCGCGCTTGGTGAAGCGCGCCCCGCGCTAGCCTGCAAATTCTAGTTTTGAATTGTTGTGGGGGTAGCGCGCTCAGCGCTGGGTTCCTATATGTTATGGCGCGGTCAGCGCCACTCAGCTTTTTGTGGGAATTAAATTTCCTTGACTTAACTTCCTTCCAATAATGAAACAAAAACATATCAGTAGTCTAAAAGATTATGTAAACTAAAATTTATTTAACGAACTATATGAGATTAAATGAACAACTAATGAAAAGTTTAGGAATTGGGTTGCCTCCCACACAGCGCTTGGTTTAACGTCGTCAGCCCGACTTGCTTTCTTTGGCTCAGTTTCTCTCTGTGCGACTGATTGATGTTTGCTCACAGTTCAGTTCTCCCCCAAGATAGTGCTTCAATCTCTGGCCATTAACCTTGAACGACTGGTGGCTTGTGGAATCTTGCACTTCTATTGCTCCATACGGATAAACCTTCGTGATCGTGAATGGTCCAGACCATCTAGATTTCAATTTACCTAGAAATAGTTTTAGCCGGGAATTGAAGAGTAGCACAGATTGTCCTGGTTCAAAGGTTCGTTGGACAATTCGCTTGTCGTGCCATCTCTTGGTTTTCTCCTTGTATAGTTTGGCGTTCTTATATTCCTGCACTCAAATTCATCCAATTCGCTCAGCTGCAGCAGACGCTTCTCACCTGCTGCTTCGAGGTCCAGATTTAAATTTTTTATAGCCCAGTAAGCTTTGTGTTCTAGTTCCACCAGTAAGTGACAAGATTTACCGAACACTAGTCGATATGGCGACATACCGATTGGAGTTTTGTAAGCTGTACAATATGCCCATAGTGCTTCATCCAGCTTGCTTGCCCAATCCTTCATAAATGGATTTACTTGGACACTTCTGCTTGCCCATTTGTCTGTGGATGATATGTTGTGGCAACCTTATGTCGAACTTCGTATTTATCCAAGAGAGCTACGAAGGATTTATTGCAGAAATGCGTGCCCTCGTCACTGATAATTGCTCTTGGTGTCCCAAATCTGGTGAAGATGTTCTTGCGGAGAAAGTTAAGCACTACCTTGGCATCGTTAGTAGGTAGAGCCATTGCTTCCACCCATTTGGACACGTAATCCACTGCAACCAGTATGTATTTATTGTTGAATGATGATGGGAACGATCCCATGAAGTCGATGCCCCATACGTCAAATAGTTCTACTTCCAACATGGTATGTAGTGGCATCTCTTGGCGACTCGTTATGTTCCCCACTCATTGGCACATGTCGCACTTTTTAGCAAACGCATGAGAATCTTTGAATAGTGTTGGCCAAAAGAATCCAAACTGTAGAACTTTTGCTGCTGTCCGATCTCCTCTGTAATGACCGATATACAATGACGAGTGGCAATGTTATAATATTCCCTCAATTTTGGATTCGGCCACACATCGCCATATCATCTGATCGGCACATTGTTTGAACAAGAAGGGCTCGTCCCACATATACTGCTTCACCTCAAATAAAAACCTCTTCTTTTGCTGAAAACTAAAATCGAATGACACAATCCCATTGACGATGTAATTTACAAAACCTGAGTACCACGAGGTCTCTGTTGCCACCGCAAATAGTCGTTCATCCAGAAAAGATTTATTGATGATAGATTTCTCAGTTTCCTGCTCTTGTTCATTTTCTAACCTCGACAAATGATCAATTACTTGATTCTCTATACCTTTTCTATCCCGAATCTCGAGATCAAATTCTTGAAGTAATAGGACCCAACGGATTAGTCTCTATTTGGCATCTTTCTTCGAGATGAGGTATTTTATTACCGAGTGATCTGTGAAGACTACTACCTTTGTTCTAATTAGATAAGCTCTGAATTTGTCGAACGCAAACACTTCGGCTAGGAGCTCTTTTTCAGTTGTTGTGTAATTTACCTGTGCATCATTCAGAGTTTTTCTTGCATAGTAAATTACATGGAAGACCTTATCCTTTCTCTGTCCCAATACAGCTCCTACTGCGTAATCGCTTGTGTGACACATCAACTCGAATAGGAGCGTCCAATCTGGTGCCACTATGACTGGAGCGGTAACCAATTTCTCTTTCAACACTTCAAAAGCTTTCAGGCAGTCCGAATCAAACTAGAATGGTACGTCTTTCTCGAGTAATGCACACAATGGTTTAGTGATCTTGAAGAAGTCTTTGATAAACCGACAATAAAATCATGCATGCCCTAGAAAACTGCGAATTTGTTTTACAGACGTAGGAGGTGGGAGATGTTCAATTGTTGTAATCTTCGCTCGATCCACCTCTAGACCCTCTGCTGAAACTCGATGACCTAAGATGATCCCTTCTCGTACCATGAAGTGACATTTTTCCCAGTTCAGGATCAAGTTAGTGTCCACACATCTCTGAAGTACCAATGTAAGATTCGCTAAGCAAAGATCAAAGCTATCTCCAAACACCAAAAAATAGTCTATAAATACCTCTACGTTTTGCTCCACCATGTCTGAGAATATAGCCATCATGCATCGTTGAAACGTAGCTGGTGCATTACATAACCCAAAAGACATCCGACGAAATGCTAATGTTTCGTAGGGGCAAGTGAAAGTTGTCTTTTTCTGATCTTCGGGTGCTATGACAATCTGGTTGTAACCCGAGTATCCATCCAACAAATAGTAGAACTGATGCCCTGCAAGTCGATCCAACATCTGATCAATAAACGACAACGAAAAGTGATCCTTTCAGGTGGGTTTGTTTAATTTTTTGTAATCCATGCATACTCGCAATTCCGTTACCGTCCTTGTCGAAATTTGTTCATTGTTCTTATTTTCTACGACTGTCATTCCTCCTCTTTTTGGCACACACTGAACCAGACTAACCCATGAACTGTCCGATATGGGATAAATAATACCTGCATCGAGCCATTTAATGATTTTATTCATGAAAACCTCCTTCACAATGGGATTCAATCTGCGCTGCTGTTCCGCAACCGGCGTCGCATCTTCTTCCAATAAAATTTTATGCATACAGAATGAGGGACTAATTCTCTTAATGTCGGCTATCGTCCATCCAATTGCAATTTTAAACTCTTGAAGTACTTGTAGTAATTTTGGCTCTTGTGATTCTGTGAGAGAAGCTGAGATGATGGCTGGTAGTGTAGATGATTCTCCTAAGTAGGCATACCTGAGATGGCTCGGGAGTGGTTTCAATTCTATGACTGGAGGTTCCTCAATTGATGTCTTTGGTTGTGCCTTTGATTTCTCAGACCTCTCTAATTCCTCAAATCTCTTCCCATATGGTCTGAATGAAATAGATGCGATCAATAGGTGTAAATACTCTAAAGAATCTAGAAAATTTGATGCATCTGAATTTCCCAATGTCGTGGCAAGTGGATCCCCAAATACATTGCTCGATACAAACTCTTGTGCTACAGTCTCAACTACATCAATCCCAAAATAATCCTCAGTCTCTTTTGGAAACTGCATTGCCTTGAACACATTGAATGTCACCTCTTGATCCTGTATCCGCATTGTGAGTTCTCCTTTCTGGACATCAATCAGTGTTCTCCCCGTAGCTAAGAATGGTCTCCCCAGTATGAGTGGAATCTTCTTATCTTCCTCAAAGTCAAGCACAATAAAATTCGCTGGGAAGAAGAACTTGTCTACCTTTACCAGTTTGTCTTCTACAATTCCTCGTAGATACGTCAGAGACCTGTCTGCTAGCTGGAGGGTCACGTTAGTGGGTTTTACCTCCGGTAATCCCAACTGTGTGTAGATGGATAACGACATCAAATTAATACTAGCCCCCAAATCGCATAGTGCTTTTCTGAAAAAAAATTCCCCAATAATATATGGTATTGTGAAACTACCTGGGTCCTTAAGCTTTGGTGGTAACTTGTTTTGCATAATTGCACTACACTCCTTCCTATGTGCAACAGTCTCAAAATCTTCTAACCTTCTCTTTCTCAACAGGATTTTCTTCATAAATTTTGCGTAACTCGGTATTTGTTCTATGGCTTCAGTGAACGGGATATTAATATGTAATTTCTTGAATACCTCCACAAACTTTGAAAATTATTTATCTTCTTTCGCTTTTCGGAGTCTCCCTGGATATAGAACTGATGGCACATAAGCTTCTGGCTTATTCATCTCTCCCTTCTCTCTTATTTCACCTACTGTTCCTGCCTCTGTCGCTGACTGTTCCTCAGTACTCTCATCAGTAGATACCTACTTAGTCGGCTCTTTTGTAGCTACATCCTCTAAATTTTTCCAGTTTCTCAAAGTGATTGCCTTACAGTGTTCTTTTCCATCCCTTAGGTTCATTTCTGTGTCACTGGGCAATGCTCCTTGAGGTCGAGAATTCATAGTTGTAGCCAACTATCTGATCTGGTTCTCAATGTTCCGTAGAGTTACCTTATGAGTGTTCTTCCAAGTCTCGTTATCCTTGATGTATTTTATGAGCAGTTCCTCAAGCTCTGGCTTTCTTTCTTGTTGTGCTGGTTGTTGTGGTTGTCTTGCCTGAAATCCTGGGTGTGCAACTTGTCGTGGAGCTTACGGTTGGGCTTGTTGCTGATTTTGATTGTTACTCCACAAGAAATTCGGGTGATTTCTCCAACCTGGGTTGTTACTGTTCGAATTAACCCCATACTGCTACTGCTTACTATAATTCCCCACAAACTGTACTGACTCGGTGTTGATAGTTCAGTGATCTGCTAGATGGGCTCCTGCACATAACTCGCATACCACTTCTACTTTCTGAACATTCTGAACTCCCAGAGCATCTATCTTCTTTGTCAAAACTAAAACCTACGCTGATAGTGCTGTTACGGCGTCTAATTCTAACACCCCTGCTACCTTTGGTTGAGATGTTCTGCTCGTTGGCCATTAGTAAGTGTTAGCCGCCATATTTTTGAACAATTCATATCCATCTTCACAACTCTTTGCATTCAAAGCCCCACCAACAGCGGCATCAATACTAGTCCTCAGATGCCCATCAAGACTATTATAAAACGTGTGAACCTGTAGCCATAACGGCACCCGATGGTGTGGACATTTTTGAAACAGCTCCTTGAACCTTTCCCAAGCTTAGTATAATGACTCTAAATCAAACTGTTTGAAGGACAGGACAACATCCCTCATCCTCGCCGTCTTTGCTGGTGGGAAGAATTTGGCAAGAAACTTTTGTGCCAAATCATCCCACGTTGTGATGGATCACAGTGGAAATGAATGTAGCCAGCTCTTCGCTTTGTCTCTCAAGGTGTGTGACGCACCCAAATCCAGGTACTTCAAACCCGAACTTGGTGCTGCACGATATCATTTTTTTGAGAGGAATAATATAATATAACAAACTTAATTTATATATCAGAGTTATCTTATCCCAGGTACACGACCTTTAAAACATTCATTACATGATAAATAGTAAATATTATCGTCTTAATAAAGTCTAACTATTACACAAGATACCAAAAAAACTTATTCTTGCAGCTTTTCTTTCCCTTTGTTTTTGCCAAAGCCTTCTGGTTGATCACGCTTAGCTGAAAACATTTAATTTAAAGCAAGAATGAGCATTCAATTGCTCAGCAAGTAATAGCAGTTAATAAACTTTAGCTGAAAGAAGTAAATATTTTCTTTAAGGTATACTTCTACAACGAATCAATAGTTGTGAAGTCTTTCGAAACATATCTTAATAACATATCAAATCGTTTAAAATTTTAAAACGACGTAGTGACTATAAATGCTGAGCGGTCAATGGACCATGAACTTTTATTTTTCATTTTCGAAAAGGTTTAAACAGAAATTCATCTGCAAACCGCTTTGGTCTTACGGACTTGTAGGGTGATCAGCCCCGTTATATCCTGTATTGATCAATACTATCTGTTTGAACGATAATTCATTCACTCTTTCACCTTGGGCACATAAACAATTTTCCCATTAAGGGTTGTTCATACTCAGTCTAGAATCCTAACTAAACAATTCAGTTGGATGACCTTATCATAACCAATACTATTCAACAATACAGTTCGAACTATGTCTAGCCGAGTCAAATAGCTTAGACAGTCATAATTACCTACTGAAGTTTGATAGTATGTAACAGGGTTTGTCATATCAAAGAATTTCAAGTTCAAGACTTCTTGTTTGAATACAATAGTTTATACAAGTGGGGACACTTGTATAATAAAAGACAATCCTGAGATATTAATAAATAATAACCTGAATTGAATAAAATTTCACAATATAAGAATAACTTCATAAACGAATCATGAATTATCATTTGGATATGAATAATTTACAATAATTATTCATGAACATGCCTTGTATTGGATACTTGCTCAATATAAAATTTTGAGTAAGGTTAGAGTACTTGCACAATGAAATAGAATAGTTCAGATACTTGTCACGATAGCTGATTACTGCTACGTAGTATAGCTTACGCTTTTATCTTTAATATGAAGTCCTATCATCAATAGAATTATTCTTTTAATTAGAATAATATAACTTAACACCTAATACTACTTAAACATGTCGTCACATATTCATGTCAGTCATTACAACACATAAGAATGTATACCTAGTCTATGACGCCCCCAAATTTGGGACCGCCACTTGGTCACTCGAATTCGGTTCGTCACGTGCTCATGGTAATATAATAATAACTAAAATCACACATTCACTGCGGAAGATATAATATAGAATAATATACAATGATTTATTATAATTATTCCCCAAGTCTCGCAACCTACAGTACTTAATAGATTACAAAATAATATCGAATAAAGACTTATTACATAATCCTACTTAAGCTTAAACATAGTCTGAAGACAATCTTAATATAACATTAGAAATTTAAACGTAAAGGACCAAGCTAGTCACTAGCCTTGCCCTTGCCCTTATCCTTGCCAGAGACACCTCCCTGTTCCGCCTTAACTGAAAGGTTTTTAAATAAGCAAGAATGAGCACAAATTTCCCAACAAGTAATATACAACAAGGATAAAGAGTTTTATCTCACGAGTTTGAAATATCAAAGTGAAATCTCTAAGATAGTTCAGGGTTTCAGAATAATAATATGAATAACGAGTTTCAACAATTCTCGAATCAATCTTTGGAATATGAAATAATAATTCAATATAGATCAACAGATATATATGAATTTAAAGGCTATCAACGTATCCAACTGGATAAACAATTTATACTGAGCAATCACTAAGGACTATTGAACATCTACTAGAATCATCAATATTAAACTAATAACCCAAAAGAAACAAGTACGATAGATGATCAGTCTACAAAACTCTATGTTATGCATAACCATAGTAATATTCACACGTGTGTTGAGGCTTCTAACAATATACACCCCCCTTACCATAAGGGTTGTTCAACTCAGTTTTTAGATTTTCCGCACCAAAAAAGGTTCGGATAGTTTTATAAACATGCATATAGTCTAGCTTAATCAAATGGCATAGACACTTTCACAATGTTCAAGAACAATACCAAGTTCAACATGAATAATAGTTTCCACAAGAGTTTAAACGTACTAGCTCAATGAACGAGTAAGTAAGATAACTTGCATTGTACAAGGATAGAATACTTGCACCGTGAAAGAGTGTAAGTTAGGAAACTTGCCTTTAGCGTAGTCTATCCACGTAATTTAACCAACACTTTTCGAATCCTATCGTAATATAGTTATGTATATACGATATCCATTAGTCATATAGTTCAACATTATATCTCATCTTGTATATACGATCAACACATAAGCTAAGTTTTAACCTAGCTACACAGTTATATAGTATCATATTAATATAACTTTTATCCTTAACGTTCCTCCTTTTGAGTTAAAACACACTCTCATATCATTAATATCACATAAGATCACAACAAATAGCAAAAATAATCTTTCTAGCGCTTTATAGCATTATTATAAGCTAACCGTCAAATCGGACTCAAGTAACAACATATGATATCACATAGCATGTATATATTTAAAGGATACTTCTATATTTGTATAACCTTTCTAATTCCAATCATATATGATATAGTTTTAATTCATGGTCTCTAACGGCTTAGGGTCAAGAAACGCCATGAATTTACATAAGTTGTCATGCTTATCATTCAGACATATAAAGTAGTTATACTTCTCATATTAGGCATGCTTATGAGTATTCACATTTCATATATGTAACTATCATAGTTATTAGTTCGAAAGCATGCTTCGTTTACGCTAACTTTGAATCACGACATCTAGCATGGTATGTACACATGTATATATGTATGACACATTGGTGAGGTTCAAAAGCACTATCAAACATGTCCACAATTATCAGAATCTAGACTTCGATATGACATGTCAAGATTTACGTTCAAAACATATGCCTTCACTAGTAAGGTTCACTTAACATGGTCCACATGCTCATGTCATATGTATGCATATATTAACGTGTCCGATATGCATTTCTAAGTCATCTAAACATGCTCGCAAAAATCAGAACGTCAACATGGTTATAACATGCCAAAGTTTGCTTTTAAAACTTACACTTTCGTTAAAATATTCACTAGTGAGGTTCATTATGCTCGTGTCACACTATGAAACATGTATGCACCTATTATAATGCTTTCCATGTCTTGCTAGATCATGCTAATATATGTCAAAAGTCAGAACATCAATATCATACTCACATGTAAAATTTACTTTTAAAAACTCTAAGTTCCTTATAAAATTTTAAGTTCACTTAGCAAGGGATTTTAATGAAGTTAAACCAATCCGTGCTATCTCAAGGACTATATATACTCATTTCAACATATTCCTCATACTTGCATGACAAACTAACACTGGACAGATTTTAAACAGTAACAGAAACTGCAGACTGGCGCGGCCACGCGCTAGTTGTACTAGGCAAACATTCTATATCCCAATTACACTTTAATTTAACATGATCAATAATCTAAGAATTTTTAGAAACAGAAACAGAAAAATGAAAATGAAGAACAATGAAGCTATATTGTAATCCCAACATGTACATAAGTCCATATAACAACTATACAAGCTTTCTATAATTCAATTAGCATCTAATTTGACAAAATCAAGAAATGAGATTTTCAAGACTAGAAATTTTGACAAAGAAATGAAGAACAATGAAAGAGGAATTATACCTCTGCTAGATTTCAAATAGAACTTGCTGCTAATCTAGGAATGCTCACACTGATATATGTATATGCTCTCAATTCCAAACTTAAGCAATTCTCAGCAATGAAAAATGTGAAGAGGAGGGGCCATATATATAGCCAAAACCAATACCCAGACAATGCTATCTTCCCATGAATCAAACCAATGAGAATTTGAATTGTATGGAGGTTAAGAAATGGTAGGTAATTAGTAGTTGGAACTCATCATCATGCCCACTCCCTTGCTTATCACTAAACTATAAGGCTAGGAGAGTTTTGCTGAGTTTTAAGGTTATAGGCTTTAGCCTTTATAATGCTATGCACGTGAAGGAGAATGGGTCTCATATAATGGGACAAGGCAATATGAAACTCAGCATTCCCAACTTGTAAACAACTAATGTTAATACTTAGGCTATATAAACATATATATTTATATATATGTCTTTAATTGAGATGTCACACTATAATTCACATAAGGTAGTAAGTGTGACTTGCACACATATAATCCATGTACATTTTTATCATACTAGTATAATTTACTCGGATATAATCATATCACATTGTCTTCTTTATTAAAATAATAGTTTACAATATGTTCATGGTATAATATTTTAAGGTATACCCACACACATATTGTCATATAAGCATTTCATGATGTATTCATAACATATGGTTTCAATATATGATATAGTCACATAGATGTTGTACTACTCTATATATAATATAGTTGGCTATTATACTTTTAGTATTGCATGCTTGCACATATAAATTAATAAATTATATTAATCAATCCATTTTTCCTTAATCGATGAAATTATTAATATCCACAATAATTGATTAACACTTACATGATTAAATATCACATGAATATAGATCTTATTATATTTATGAACACGTTGCTTATTATTATTATATTATTTGCAATAATAATAATCCACACATCATCAATTAATTATCATTAATATTCTATAACAATTAATTAATATTCTACGATAACAATTAATAACAATTAACAATTAATTAATTGTTCACTTAATAAATCCTTCGTCAATTAATATTATCGTTAATCTTTCTCATTACTGTGCCACACAAGGCCTCTACGAGTTTATCACAACTTCAAAATTTCTCAATTATTATAATTATTCAATTTAACATAATTGAGCTAACTCATCTCTTAACACAAAAATCATTTATATACGAATAAATATTCATTTCCATTAATATATTCATTTAATAATATATGAAAATTCTCGGGTATTACATCCTCCCCCCTTATAAAAAATTCCGTCCCAAAATTGCTACAAGGTTACACAAATAGATGGGGATAGTCCCTCATCATCCTATCTTCTAACTCCACATTGCCTCCTCGACATCGTGGTTACGCCAAAGTACTTTTACAGATGAAATAATTTTATTTCTTAAAGTTTGCTCTTTCCTATCTAATATCTGGACAGGAATTTCTTCATACGCCAAGTTCTTCTCCACTTGAATGGGCTTGTAAGAAATCACGTGCTTGTAGTCGGCCTTGTATGGTCGTAACACGGAAATGTGGAACACATTATGGATGTGCTCCAGTTCGGGTGGTAACGCAACTTTGTATGCCACTTCGCCCATTCGCTTTAGTATCTCGAACGGTCTTATGAATCTTGGACTCAGTTTTCCTTTCTTGCCGAAACGGATCTTTTCCTTCCATGGAGATACCTTTAAAAATACAAAACTACCAACTTTGAAGTCTCGATCCTTCCGATGTAAATCTGCGTACTTTTTCTGACAATCTTGAGCTGCTACTAATCTGGCTCTTATCATTATCACCACGTCTGCGGTTTGTTGTACTAACTCTGGTCTAAGTATTCGTCGCTCTCCGACTTTGTCCCAACATAACGGCGTTCTGCATTTTCTCCCATAAAGAGCTTCGTACGGTGGCATGCCGATACTCGAATGGTAACTATCTTTATATGCAAATTCTACTAAGGGTAGGTGGTCGTCCCAATTTCCCTTAAACTCCATCACGCAAGTTCTAAGCATGTCCTCCAGCGTTTGTATTGTTTGCTCACTCTGTCCGTCGGTCTGAGGATGATACGCCGTACTCAACCTCAATTGTGTTCCCATCCTCTCTTGCTGACTCTTCTAAAAATTTAACGTGAAGCGCGGATCTCGATCGAAAACAATTGACACCGGCACTCCATGTCGTGAAAAAATCTCCTTTACGTACAGACTTGCTAACTGATTCAAACTGTAGCGGATCTTGATTGGTAGAAAATGTGCAGTCTTAGTAAGTCGATCCACGATAACCCAAATGGCATCATAACCTTTCTGCATAACTGGAAGTCCTACCATGAAGTCCATCGTAATATGCTCCCATTTCCACTCCAGTATTTCCAACGATTGTAATAAACCACTCAGTCGCTGATGCTCTGCTTTAACGCGTTGGCAAGTCAAACATTTACTAACGCACTCCGCGACTTCCTGTTTTAAGTTAGGCCACCAAAAATGTTGCTTCAAATCTCGGTACATCTTAGTGCCTCCCGGATGAACGGAATACATCGTATTGTGTGCCTCGTGAAAAATCTCTTCCCTTAACTCGGTTACCGCTGGCACCCACACTCTTTCTTCGAATCTTATGATACCGTCTTTATCCATTCAAAATTTCTCTTCCATATTTTCTGTAATCCTTTTCCTGATCTTCTCACATTCTTCATCTTTCTCATATGCTTCCTTTACTCTATCCAACAATGTTGGACAAGCTTCCATTACAAATAATTTCTCTTCAGACTTCGCTGGTCTTTTCACTTTTATCTCCAATTTCTCCATCTCTCTTATCAACTCTTCCTGAGTCATCAAATTAAACAATTTCACCCTTCCTTTTCCGCTCAGAGCAACGGCAACCACGTTTTGTCTTACCCGGGTGATAAAGAATATCGCAGTCATAGTCTTTGATTAATTCTAACCACCTTCTCTGCCACATGTTTAACTCCTTCTGTGGGAAGATATATTTCAGACTTTTGTGGTCCGTGTATATCTCACATTTCTCTCCGTATAAATAATGCCTCCAAATCTTTAACGCAAAAACTACTGCCTCTAACTCTAAGTCATGAGTAGGGTATCATTTTTCGTAATCCTTCAATTGTCGTGACGCATACGCAATGACTTTGCCGTGTTTCATGAGCACACAACTAAGTCCCTTGTGCGATACATCACTATACACCACAAAATTTCCCACATCATCTGGTAATGATAACACAGGTGCTTCGCTCAATCTCTTCTTCAGTTCTTGAAAACTCTCTTCGCACTTTTCGGTCCATACAAACTTCACTGTCTTCTTCGTCAAATTGGTCAACGTGGTTGCTATCTTAGAAAAATCTTGGATAAATCTTCGATAGTACCCAGCTAACTCTAAAAAGCTTCTCACCTCCGTCGGTGTTCTCGGTTGTTCCCAATTACTTACTGCTTCGACCTTTGCAGGGTCTACTGATATTCCATTCTTATCCACCATGTGGCCTAAGAATTAAACCTTTCTCATCCAAAATTTACATTTTGAAAACTTTGCATACATCTTTTCTTTCCTTAGTCCCTCCAAGTTCGGCGTGTTCTTCCTCTGTCTTCGAGTAGATCAAAATGTCGTCGATGAAAACTACTACAAATTTATCCAGGTATGGCTTGAAAACTCGGTTCATCAAATCCATAAATGCTGCCGGAGCATTAGTCAAACCAAATGACATTACCAAAAACTTGTAATGTCCATAACGGGTTCGAAACGCAATCTTTGGTATGTCTTCATCCCGCTCTTTCAGTTGGTGGTATCCTGTTTGTAGGTCGATCTTTGAGAAACACTTTGCTCCCTTCAGTTGATCAAATAAGTCGTCTATCCTTGGTAGCGGATATCGGTTCTTGATCGTTACTCTGTTCAATTCTCGATAATCGATACAAAGCCTCATCGATCCGTCCTTTTTCTTAACGAATAACAATGGTGCTCCCCAAGGAGACACACTCGGTCGAATGTAACCCTTATCCAACAACTCTTGTAATTGTATCATCAATTCTTTCATTTCTACTAGTGCCATATGATATGGAGCTTTTAAAATCGGTGCCATTCCCGGTCTCTGTCTGGCGGAAGACCAGGCAGGTCGTTTGGAAACACATCCTGAAATTTATTCACTATGTATATAGCCTTAATTTCTACTCCCTTCTTCCGAGTATCAACGATGTAAACTAAATAACCTACACATCCTTTTCTTAACAATTTCTTGGCCTGCATCATCATAACGCAACATGATTGCTTAAGCGATGAGCTACCATAAAACACTACCTTAAAATTACTCGGAGTCTGAAGGTTCACACATTTATTCTGACAGTCAATTATCGTTGCATGGTTATACAACAAATCCATTCCCAGTATCACATCAAATTCTCCCAGTCTAATAGGGATCAACTCTATGCTCAGTTCATGTTCTCTACTGTTTTCGCGACAATTTCGATAAACGTATTGTACAGGGATTATTTCCTTATTTGCAACTTCTATGTTCAAAGGACTTTCTAATCATTCTCGGGGTGAATTAAGTCTACTAGCAAGTTCTTCAGACACAAAAGAATAGGTGGCACCCGAATCAAATAATACATAAGCATTTATATCATTGATTGGGATTATACTTGACACCACGTCCTTTGCAGCTACGACATCTTGGACGGTCATATTAAAGGTTAGGGCGGTCGATCGGTTGGGTTGCGCGGGTCCTCCAATCATTAATTTGCTACCTCCTCCCTGACCTCCGCTAGTTCCACCACTTTCTTTCTTTGGGAAATCCTTTATTTGGGGCTCCATTGATCCACAAGAAAAACATCCCCTGATCTTCTTCGATTTTGGGCAATTTGGCGATATGTGCCCCTCTTGGCCACAATTATAACACGTGCTTTTCCCCTTCCAGCATTCTCCCTGATGGCTTCTCCCACACTTGTTACAAGTCTCACTCCTTTTCTTAGAATTTCCCTGGTGACTTCCACCTTGATTATTGTTTTTATTGTTGTTGTTGTTGTTGTTGTTGTCCCATTTTCTCTTCCCGGAGTTACTCCCTCCGCCGCTGCTTCGTCCACGTTACTCACTACCAGTGTTCTTATTTTTCTTCTCCTTGTTATACAAGCTCAAAGCTTCACTTCCTCCCTCGGCAATAATAGCCTTTTCCAGCCGTGTTGCAAAAGAATCGATCTGAAGAACTGACACCTTATTGAATAGTCAATGCTTCAGTCCTTGTTCAAATCGTCTAGCCTTCCTCTCTTCATCACCAACTAGGTGCTTTGCAAATCGCGCTAGTTCGTTAAACTTAGCTGCGTATTGCGCCACCGTCATATCCCCTTGTTTTAACTCTAGGAATTTCACCTCCACTCGATTTTTCATGCTCTTCAAAAAATAGTTCTTGAAGAACAGCGTCTTGAATCTTTCCCATGCTATCGTTCCTTCCCCAGCTCTTTGCTGATTTGCCTCCCACCAATAGTTCACTTCTCCCCTCATCATATACGTGGCAAACACTGTCTTATGATTTTCGCCTACGCGAGCTATAGTAAAAGTTTTCTCATCTCCTTGATCCAAGTTTTGCGCCACTATCGGGTCAGTAGTACCCTCGAACTCTGGGGTCCTACACTTCTAAAGTCTTTAAATGTTGTTACTGGCACAGCCGGAGGGTTTGGGCAAACAGGTTCATTGTTTCTCCCCCTAAGAGCCTCTCCTAACAGATCAACTAGCTTTTAGATGGGATCTACTTGTTCCCTCTTGTTATTAACCGATTCTTCGGGTGCAGTCAGTCTACGCCTTGGTGCCATGATCTGCATCATAAATTTTCATTTTATTATTATTCAGTTATGTCACTTAAGTATTTCTTTTGAAACAAAAAGAATAAATTTATAACACGTGTCTGAATAAACTCCATTTATATTCATATGCCATTTCATTTCATTACATGATTATCCTAGCATACTGCTATAAATGTCATCACATATATCCCATACTATCACAAAAGACGGGGAATATACCAACCTATTACCATACTACCCCTCTAACAAAAGCTTACACGGGGTTTACATCACTATCCCACATCTTACACAAAAGATTGGGATTACAACATAGTATGTACAACACATAAAGATAAACGCTACTAAACTACTACTAGACCATCTAAGGAAATCTCATCACATCATGCCACGCTCCACAGCGCTCTTGTACTCTAACTGTGCTATATAAGCTACCAGCTCTCGACTCATAGTATGTAGAGTCTGTCCCTGCTCTGCCGGGTAGTGGTACACACCATCAAGCACCTTCTCAAATGCCAAACGGAACACGTACCCCATCTTGTTCATTTTTCTCTTCTTGCATCTGACCTCATCTTCCAGGTCATTTGCTCTCTCATGGGCAGCCTCGCACTTCTCCTCGAAGTGTATCCTATCCATCACCTCTAATTCCAACTGAGTACGAAGTGCTTCCTTCTCGGTCTTCTCGCTTAATTTCCTCTATTCTACCTCTTCCAGCTTCCCTGCTATATCCACGTTCCTAGCCACTGCCTTGTGAAATAAAGTCCCCATCTGAATCTCTGCCTCCTTACGGTAGGCAATCTCTACCTCTAGCTCCTGCATGGCCAACTTCCTCTGATGGTCTTCGTCCCTCAGTTTCTGGAACTCGGACTCTCTTTCTAAGGCCTCTTCTTCTAACTCCTGGACTCTGCAGTCCAATTCTAAGATCTGCTCCTCATACTCGCCTAGTATATGCTCCTCTAAGTTAGGCTCATAGGAGTCCTCCATGGGCTCCTCCTCTGAAGGCTCGTCCTCGATAGGCTCGTCCTCCATTAGCTCCTCCTCGAGTTCAAACTCTACCTCTATCTCATCCTCGTCGTCAAACTCGGATGGTGCAATAGCCTGTACCTGCACAGCCTCTAAGGGTGCCTCGTACACTACATGAATATCCCTGGACTCCTCCTCAGCCACTTTACTGGGTACTCCCATATCTGCCATCTACAATCACAAACAAAAGATAAGAAACAGCAACTCCATTAGAATGTTAAATAAAACATAAGTTCATTGTATAAAATGAAGTTACATTTCATAAAAGACTAAGTCTCTCAAGGAAAACTCTACATGAGTTTTATCTCCTTCCTAACTTCTAAGTTCTCCTAAGTTATAGTTTAAGGACACTCACTCCTAAGGTTTATAACTACAACTCTGATACCAACCTGTGACGCCCCCAAATTTGGGACCGCCACTTGGTCACTCGAATTCGGTTCGTCATGTGCTTATGGTAATACAATTGTGACACCCCCAAATCTGGGTACTTCGTTTCCACATGATTTGGTGTTCACTTTCTAATATAACATACATCTACCCAATGAATAATGTAAAATAAACTACAACTTAGATTAAAATAAATAAAATCTCCCTTAAAACAAGGATTACAACCTTTATTAAAAATCCCGGGTTACTCTAACCCTGACATGAATATAATAAAGTGCGAAAATAAAAACATAACATTCAAGTCTTATTACAATCATTCTCAATTAAATAAAACAAGTCTTCACTTGCTTTGCTTTCCTTTGCCCTTACTTGTAGACAGGGCATCAACATTATCAACCTTTACTGAAATTGTTATTTAATGCAAGAGTGAGCAAACCACAGCTCACTGGAGTTTAACAATAATATATATATGAAAGGATATCTTTAAAAGAATACGAACAACTTAGCTTGCTTCAATAATAAAGAATTGAATAATAATTCTCTATCAACATTAAAATTCGAATATAGAATTTATCTGAGGGTCATAAGACCTTTGAACTCTTGTCCTAGGTTATAAATAGTTCTATTTAAACCTTTAACAGTCAATAAGACTATGGACCTTAACTCGTACTTAGGGGGATTAGCCCTTTGTACCATGTATTGTGCACAAACATCTTAATGCTATGCGTAGTAACCTCCCCTAGTAAATAGGGTTGTTCAACTCAGTAATTTGAATTCAAGTCCGCACCAAAGAAAGTTTGGATTGGATAAGCTTACAAGGGTAATTTAGAATTCACGTTCATCAACTAAGGATTAGTTGAATCGACTTCCAATAATTCATAATAAAAGAATTATGAATTAACATATGCTTTAGAAGTAAACTTAAAGCATTAAAATAATAATTGGATCTAACTTGAACAATAAGTTAAGATCATTTCAATTAAATAAACAATTGTCCAATACTGAAATGGAAAGGACATTCTCAACAATGAATATATGAATTCAAGAGATCATAAAAAATTAATACAAGTTTAGGGTTTATAAAACTTGCCTCAAGCGCAAGCTACTTAACACAATTCACGTACTTTAATACTTCCTACACATATATATTCAATCACAATAACCTAAATTAGTTAACACGTAACTAATTCACATAAGTGGTTAACCCTCATGGTTAACTCACTTTAATTACATAATAATAATCAACTATCACATAGTTAATTACATCACCTACATATTCACATAATTAAATCAATTATGTATTTAACTAAATTATAGTTAAACAATTATAATTCAAACACTTAATCAAATTATAATTACTTAAATTATAATTACCTTTTAAATTATAAATAATTTATAATTTATAATCAATTAAATCACATTCATGCATTTATAATTACACGATTTATAATTAATCATGTATTTATCAATTATAATCAAAAATTAATTAAACTACAACATGTATTATAATTACACAATTTATAATTAATCATGTAATTATCAATTTAAAATCCACAATTAAACATGCATTTATTAAATTATAATTACATAAATTATAATTTAAATTAACTTCTAATAAATCAACCTTTATTCATTATAATTTAACAAAATTATAATTTAAAATAAACATTTACTTTTGATTATAATTATTTAAATTATAATCATATATCACATTTAAATAACAATTCAAATCATACTTTAAGGTTTTCAAACCTCTTTTCTTTTCTAAATATAAATTTGTCAAATTTATGTTAACAACATGTTGTAGCAACTAGATACATGCTCGCTGTTATAGCATAATTAAACTAGGTTTAAAATCAACACTACACAATTAGCTAACCTTCACTGCCTAAGCACTGTGTCTGGCGCAGCTGCGCAGCCAGCCGCCCTATAACCGGCGCAGTTGCGCAGGGAAGGATTCTGGGATAGGCCAGTGGCGCAGCTGCGCTGCTCTTGGCCTTGCTGCCGGCGCAGCTGCGCAGCAGCTCGGCCAGACGCAGACAGCCACGCCCCCCTGTTTAACCGACCAACCCAAACAAGCCAACAACGCCAAAAATACAGTACTATAGACTCTGTAAAACATATATACGCTATTACACATATATAAAGCATGCTTCCAAAACCCAAAATCATTTAAACAATGATAATAACAAGTTTTAAAAATCCAATTTGGCCATTTTCATGAAAACTCATATTTTTCTCAAAATAATCTATTATAACTATTTTTCTCCATCAATTCGAACTTATATACATGCATTACATACGAAGTTGAAGATAGCATCCAGAAATTACTTAATAAGCATATTAACACATACCAATTGCATGAATTTCTCAATTAAAATTAACCACACTTATGAAATTCCATATGAACTCATATAAACCTGAATTTTCTATTAAAAATATATTTCTACAATAATTTGATTTCTGAAAATTCTCTTATGTCATAAAATTACCACAATCAACACATGGATACCATACATATATATAAAATTCATGATTACATAATTTCATGAAATTCATATAAAACTAAATTTACAGAAACTCAAAACAATGAAGAACAACTAATCACAATTCTTTAAAACTATAAGATATTAATTACCTTTTTGATGATTGGAGAAGAATACAATGACTAATTCTAGCCTTCACAAGTTTCTTCTTCCTTCTCTTCTCTAACTTCTCTGCTCTTCTTTTCTCTTTTTGTTCTTAGCTTTACAGACTAACTTCTAATCTAACGGAGTATAGATATATTATAACTGATATAATATACGTATACTAATGATATATATGTATTTGCTAATTACTTAATATATATAATAAATACATTTATTATATAAGTTACAAAATTCAAAAATCACAATGCCTTGTTTGGCAAAACAAGGTTATTTTTAAAAATAGATTTTTAATGCTAAGGTATGGTTTGGTAACAGTTTATTTAAAAACAGCTTTTGATAGTTAGGGCCTGTTTGGTAGAAATAGGTTTAAAACAATTACAAGGGCCTTGTTTGGCAAAATAATTTAAAACCTTTTCTTTATTTTAACAAATCATTTAACACATACTTTAATGTCATATTTTAATTAATTAAATATTAATCAACTAATTTAATCAATTAAAATCTAACATCAATTAATCACATAAAATTGCCACATAATTATAATTACTCGCTAATTATAATTCATGCAACACTTCATCATATAACTCATCTAATTTAATTATCTCAATTAAATTAGAATTATAATATAAAATTAATATATATATACATATCAATTAAATAACATTCATTAAATTAATATGTAACACTCAATTAAATTATTTCCATAAATTACTTAATCTATATATTTACTCAATAAATAATTCACATAAATATTTATTTAATTCAATAAGTATTTAAAATTAAATATAAAATCTCAATCTTTACAATCTTCCCTCCTTAAAAGGATTTTGTCCCCAGAATCACACATAAAAAATTTCTCGTCTATTACAACAATAATAACTAAAATCACACATTCACAGCGGAAGATCTAATATAGAATAATATATAATGATTTATTATAATTATTCCCCCAAGTCTCGCAACCTACAGTACTTAATAGATTACATAAAAATATCGAATAAAGACTTATTATATAATCCTACTTAAGCTTAAACATAGTCTGAAAATAATCTTAATACAACATTAGAAATTTAAACGTAAAGAACCAAGCTAGTCACTAGCCTTGCCCTTGCCCTTATCCTTCCCAGAGACACCTCCCTGTTCTGCCTTAACTGAAAGGTTTTTAAATAAGCAAGAATGAGCATAAATTGCCCAACAAGTAATATACAACAAGGATAAAGAGTTTTATCTCACGAGTTTGAAATATTAAAGTGAAATCTCTAAGATAGTTCAGGGTTTCAGAATAATAATATGAATAACGAGTTTCAACAATTCTCGAATCAATCTTTGGAAACGCCATAAATTTACATAAGTTGTCAAGATATAGTTTTAATTCATGGTCTCTAACGGCTTAGGGTCAAGAAACGCCATAAATTTACATAAGTTGTCATGCTTATCATTCAAACATATAAAGTAGTCATACTTCTCATATTAGGCATGCTTATGAGTATTCACATTTCATATATGTAACTATCATAGTTATTAGTTCGAAAGCATGCTTCATTTACGCTAACTTTGAATCACGACATCTAGCATGGTATGTACACATGTATATATGTATGACACATTAGTGAGGTTCAAAAGCACTATCAAACATGTCCACAATTATCAGAATCTAGACTTCGATATGACATGTTAAGATTTATGTTCAAAACTTATGCCTTCACTAGTAAGGTTCACTTAACACGGTCCACATGCTCATGTCATATGTATGCATATGTTAACGTGTCCGATATGCATTTCTAAGTCATCTAAACATGCTCGCAAAAATCAGAACGTCAACATGGTTATAGCATGCCAAAGTTTGCTTTTAAAACTTACACTTTCGTTAAAATATTCACTAGTGAGGTTCATCATGCTCATGTAACACTATGAAACATGTATGCACCTATTAAAATGCTTTCCATGTCTTGCTAGATCATACTAATATGTGTCAAAAGTCAGAACATCAATATCATACTCACATGTTAAATTTACTTTTAAAAACTCTAAGTTCCTTATAAAATTTTAAGTTCACTTAGCAAGGGATTTTAATGAAGTTAAACCAATCCGTGCTATCTCAAGGACCATATATACTCATGTCAATATATTCCTCATACTTGCATGCTCATATAAACAAACTAACACTGGAAAAATTTTAAACAGGAACAGAAATTGTAGACTGGCGCGGCTGCACTGCTAGTTGTACTAGGGAGATGCGCGGCCGCGCGACTCCCATTCTAGACCAGACCAGACAGCAGCCAGCAACGGCAGAAACAAGGCCAAACACAAAATTTTCTTCACCAATTCGTATGAAATCAGTAATATAATAGTTTAAACATGCTTATATGGTTATATAACACTTAGGCAAGCATTCTATATCCCAATTACACTTTAATTTAACATGATCAAGAATCTAAGAATTTTCAAAAACAAAAACAAAAAAATGAAAATAAAGAACAATGAAGCTATATTGTAATCCCAACATGTACATAAGTCCATATAACAACTATAAAAGCTTTCTATAATTCAATTAGCATCTAATTTGACAAAATCCAGAAATGAGATTTTCAAGACTAGAAATTTTGACAGAGAAATGAAGAACAACGAAAGAGGGATTATACATCTGCTAGATTTCAAATAGAACTTGCTGCTAATCCAAGAATGCTCACACTGATATATGTATATGCTCTCAATTCCAAACTTAAGTAATTCTCATCAATGAAAAATGTGAAGAGGAGGGGCCATATATATAGCCAAAACCAATACCTAGACAATGCTATCTTCCCATTAATCAAACCAATGAGAATTTGAATTGTATGGAGGTTAAGAAATGGTAGGTAATTAGTAGTTGGAACTCATCATCATGCCCACTCTCTTGGTCATCATAAACTATAAGGCTAGGAGAGTTTTGCTGAGTTTTAAGGTTATAGGCTTTAGCCTTTATAATGCTATGCACGTGAAGGAGAATGGGTCTCATATAATGGGACAAGGCAATATGAAACTCAGCATTCCCAACTTGTAAACAACTATTGTTAATACTTAGGCTATATACACATATATATTTTATACATATGTCTTTAATTGAGATGTCAACCTATAATTCACATAAGGTAGTAAGTGTGACTTGCACACATATAATTCATGTACGTTTTTATCATACTGGTATAATTTACTCGGATATAATCACATCACATTATATTTTTTATTAAAATAATAGTTTACAATATGTTCATGGTATAATATTTTAAGATATACCCACACACATATTGTCACATAAGCATTTCATGATGTATTCATAACATATGGTTTCAATATATGATATAGTCACATAGATGTTGTACTACTCTATATATAATATAGTTGGCTATTATACTTTTAGTATTGCATGCTTGCACATATGAATTAATAAATTATATTAATCAATCCATTTTTTCTTAATCGATGAAATTATTAATATCCACAATAATTGATTAACACTTACATGATTAAATATCACATGAATATAGATCTTATTATATTTATGAACACGTTGCTTATTATTATTATATTATTTATAATAATAGTAATCCACATATCATCAATTAATTATCATTAATATTCTATAACAATTAATTAATATTCTACGATAACAATTAATAACAATTAATTAATTGTTCACTTAATAAATCCTTTATCAATTAATATTATCGTTAATCTTTCTCATCACTGTGCCACACAAGGCCTCTACGAGTTTATCACAACTTCAAAATTTCTCAATTATTATAATTATTTAATTTAACATAATTGAGCTAACTCATCTCTTAACATAAAAATCATTTATATACAAATAAATATTCGATTCTATTAATATATTCATTTAATAATATATGAAAATTCTCGAGTATTACATAATCAAAATATGTCGGTTTGGTTTGAGTTCGGTATCGTTTCGGCATTTTGATTGCGTTATCGAATAATGAACGAATTTATTTTAATAAAACTTTGTTCAAGAACTTAAATATTATAAGAGATAATTTAATTATTATTTATAATATTTTTCCAAATATTATAATTATTTATAATGATTTTTCAAACACTTATATTATTTTTAATGATTTAATTGTCAGCATTTTCGATTTTGATATTGAGTATATTTACTTTAACTTTCGGCTACTTTTGAAAAAGGAGCACGCGCTGATGTCCGCCGCTTGCGTCCAAATGTGACTGTAGGCATCCTAGGCGAAAGGATCCTGAGCATCTTGGAGACTATCGGTGAATCGGTAAAGTAATCTCTTTCTTGTATTTATAAACATTTGGGAAAGGATTACATTAATTTGGAAATGTTTACTAAGGGAGGCCGAAACCATAAGGGCTTCGACCTTCTTCTAACTAGAGAGAAGGTAGAGAGAAGGAGGAGAGACCTCTGTGAGGTTTGTCAAAACAAAACCTAAGGAAACTCTAACACTTGAGTTCCTTTAAATAGAACTAAAGTTACTGGTTTATATTTACCGAAGTAACTTTTACATTTACTTAAAGTTAAAAGTAAAAACATTTAACTAAAGTAAGAAACATTTAACTTAAGTTAAAAACATTTAACTTAGGTTAAAAGTAAATTACTTTTACATTTACTAAAGGAAAAGTAAAAACATTTAACTGAAGTTAAAAACATTTAACTAAAGTTAAAGTAATTACATTTACTTTTACTAAAGTAAATTACTTTTACTAAAGTAATTACTTAATTACTAAAGCAACATCTGCTTTTGCTTTCGATAGCTTTTGACTTTGTCTGATGCATTGATTGCATCTGATGATGACTGGAGCATTCGATGACTGTGGGACCCTGGGGGGCCAGCGTCGTCTGACTTTTGACTGTTGAGGTCCGGCTCCTTACTCGCCGGTGGGTGTTGTTGATCTTCTTCTCTCCCCCTTCTTTCTACCTAAAAGTAAATGTAAATACTTTAACTTAAGTTAAAAATATTTAACTTAGGTTAAAAGTAAATTACTTTTACATTTACTAAAGGTAAAGTAAAAACATTTAACTAAAGTTAAAAATATTTAACTAAAGTTAAAGTATTTATATTTACTTTTACTTAAGTAAATTACTTTTACTAAAGTAAAGTTGTCCTTTACTTTTGATTTTGTCGGATGCGTTGATTGCATCTGATGATGACTGGAGCATCCGATGACTGTGGGACCCTGGGGGCTAGCGTCGTCTGACTGTTGACTGTTGAGGTCCGGCTCCTTCCTCGCCGGTGGGTGTTGTTGATCTTCTTCTTAGAGAGATCACCATCCCCTATTCTGCTTTTACCACTCCTTTTGGTCATTATGAATGGGTAGTTCAGGCCTTTGGTTTGAAAAATGCTCCTAGTGAATTTCAAAATATTCTCAATAAAATTTTGAATCCTTTCATTCATTTCATCATTGTCTACATTGTTGATATTTTAGTCTTCTCAAAGTCAATCGATGAACATTTCAAACATTTGAACTCGTTCTTCAAAGCTATCAAAATTAATGGTTTGGTTCTTTCTCCTACAAAATGTAGTCTGTTCCAAATAAAAGTTAAATTTCTAGGTCATAATTTTTATCGTGGTCTAGTTCGTCCTATTCAATGAGTAATTCAATTCGCTGATAAATTCTCAGATAAAATCATTAACAAAACCCAACTTCAGCGGTTCTTAGGATCTCTGAATTATGTAGGTAAATTCTATAAAAACCTAAGAAAAATCTGTAAACCATTGTTTCTTCGTTTACAGAAAAACCCTTCTCCTTGGACTGATGAACACACCTCCATCGTCCAGCAAGTTAAAAAATATGTTAAGATTTTGCCTTGCCTTGGCATTTCCAATGAATCTGCATTTAAAATTGTTGAAACTGATGCCTCTGAAATTGGTTTTGGTGGCATTCTGAAGCAGAAATTAACTCCTGCTTATATCATTCACAGTGTAAAGTTCTTACTAAAAGTCAGTGGACGAAAGAGGATAAATCTAAAATTTTAGCAAGTCATCCTCCTTTGAAAACTGTTCTGTTGCATGTTAAAAATACTCCTGTTGTTGATAGTCCATTCAAGGTTGCGGATGGAAAACTGATGAAAAGAAAATTATTGAACAAAATAATTTTACTAATCAGTATTTGGCTACAATTGGTAAACAGTTAGATAAAATTGAAAAAAATTTGATCATTCTATGGTTAAAAATTCTGATAAAAAATTAGATCAACCTTTATTAACTCTCCTAGAAAAAAGAGAAGGAATGGGATTGCCTAATAAAGATTCTGATCTAGTTAAATCTATTGATAAGTTACTTAAAAAGATTGGTTCAAGTTCCGGTGAAGCCAGTGGAACTGTTGCTATCATCGATCAAGTTGAAGAATCTGAGGATGAAAGTAATAGTCAATCAGAAGTTTCTGAAACTGCTTCTATCCCAGATATTATCATTCTTTATATCTTAAACAGATTATCTCCATGTCTGATTGGGGTAATCACCCGTCTGATCTTCGTCAGTTAAATGATCATGATAGCCAGTTCTGCTATTATGATTACATGGAAGCTTGGAATAGAGTCTTTTTGTTCCAAACAACTTCTTTTAGTCATTCGTGGTACATTCAATTTGACCACATATTTAAAAGTCAAATTCCTAACTGGTTTACTCTATGGTGGGAAAGATTTGGTCTCACTCATAGCGTTTTGCCTATTGAGCTCCAGTCTGTTCTTACTCATTTTTGTTGTCGTTTTCCCCACAATCCTAAAAATGAGTGTATTCCAGTCATTCTTTTGTTTATTAGTAAATATAAAATTCCATGGATCTTTAAATGGAATTATGGTTTTTATTCTCCCACTGTTCAATTTAATCTTGAGTCAGCCAAAGATTAAATTCAACAGTCTTTCAATCCCACTGTTTTACGGAGCAACCGATCATCTTCACAGTCTGATAAGTTTTTATAAAAAAATTTACATAATTTTTTTTTTGAAATCAACAGTCGGTGACCAAAATTTTGGTGAATTTTTTTCTCCTTTCTTAAAATTAAACATAATTTTTGGGGGAAAAAAGGATTGAATCCCTTGATTTTTTTTGGGGTCGAAGGAATAGGGGATGGTGATCTCTCTGAGCAGAAGATCAATAGCACCCACCGGCGAAGAAGGAGCCGGACCTCAACAGTCAACAGTCAACAGTCAGACGACGCTGGCCCCCCAGGGTCCCACAGTCATCGGATGCTCCATTCATCATCAGATGCAATCAACGCATCCGACAAAGTCAACAGTAAAGGAAAACTTTACTTTAGTAAAAGTAATTAACTAAAGTTAAAGTAAATGTAGAATAGGGGATGGTGATCTCTCTGAGAAGAAGATCAACAGCACCCACCGGCGAGGAAGGAGCCGGACCTCAACAGTCAGACGACGCTGGCCCCCCAGGGTTTCACAGTCATCGGATGCTCCAGTCATCATCAGATGCAATCAACGCATCCGACAAAGTCAAAAGTGAAGGACAACTTTACTTTAGTAAAAGTAATTTACTTAAGTAAAAGTAAATGTAAATACTTTAACTTTAGTTAAATGTTTTTACTTTACCTTTACTAAATGTAAAAGTAATTTACTTTTAACCTAAGTTAAATGTTTCTTACTTTAGTTAAATATTTTTACTTTTAACTTTAAGTAAATGTAAAAGTTACTTCGGTAAATATAAACCGGTAACTTTAGTTCTATTTAAAGGAACTCAAGTGTTAAAGTTTCCTTAGGTTTTGTTTTGACAAACCTCATAGAGGGAAAGTAATCTCTTTCTTTTAATTATAAACATTTGGGAAAGAATTACATTAATCTGAAAATGTTTACTAAGGGAGGTCGAAACCATAAGGGCTTCGACCTTCTTCTAACTAGAGAGAAGGTAGAGAGAAGGGAGAGAGAAGGAGGAGAGAACCTCTGTGAGGTTTGTCAAAACAAAACCTAAGGAAACTCTAACACTTGAGTTCCTTTAAATAGAAACTAAAGTTACCGGTTTATATTTACCAAAGTAACTTTTACATTTACTTAAGTTAAAACTAAAAATATTTAACTAAAGTAAGAAACATTTAACTTAAGTTAAATCATTTAACTTAAGTTAAAAGTAAATTACTTTTACAATTACTAAAGGTAAAGTAAAAATATTTAACTGAAGTTAAAAATATTTAACTAAAGTTAAAGTAATTACATTTACGTAACTTTAGTTCTATTTAAAGGAACTCAAGTGTTAGTGTTTCTTTAGGTTTTGTTTTGACAAACCTCACAGTGGTCTCTCCTCCTTCTCTCCCCCTTCTCTCTACCTTCTCTCTAGTTAGAAGAAGGTCGAAGCCCTTATGGTTTCGGCCTCCCTTAGTAAATATTTCCAGATTAATGTAATCCTTTTCCAAATGTTTATAAATAAAAGAAAGAGATTATTATACCGATTCACCGGTCATCTTCTTTAAGTTTCAAAATTATTTTAAGTTTAAAGTTTTGTTTAAACTTTTCGTCCGCTATTAAATGGATTACATTAATCTGGAAATGTTTACTAAGGGAGGCCGAAACCATAAGGGCTTCGACCTTCTTCTAACTAGAGAGAAGGTAGAGAGAAGGGAGAGAGAAGGAGGAGAAAACCTCTATGAGGTTTGTCAAAACAAAACCTAAGGAAACTCTAACACTTGAGTTCCTTTAAATAGAACTAAAGTTACCGGTTTATATTTACCGAAGTAACTTTTACATTTACTTAAAGTTAAAAGTAAAAATATTTAACTAAAGTAAGAAATATTTAACTTAAGCTTTCCCAACTGTTTATAAAAAAGAAAGAGATTGCTTTACCGATTCACCGGTCATCTTCTTTAAGTTTCAAAAATATTTTAAGTTTAAAGTTTTATTTAAACCTTTCGTCTGCTGTTATGCTCCTTTTTCAAAAGTAGCCGAAAGTTAAAGTAAAGTTAGTTTGTATTTTAGCTGAGTCATGTTATGTTTGTCGGCCATCTGGTCATTTTAGAGTCATTTTAGTCAAAAGTTGTAATAATGCGTCTGTATTTTATTCAAAAGTCGTAATAATGCGTCTGTATTTAGTCAAAAGGTTCAATAATGCTTTTGTCTTTTGTAAAAGCATTACTGTTCTTTAATAGTGATAGATGTTTTGGAATTATTGAGTTGTAATCAGTTAGCCTTTTCTTATTCTATATAAGAGAAGCTGAGTCATTTGTAGAAGGCAGGATTAGAAATCCAATAGAGAGTTTAGAAAGACTCAGATTCCCATCTGATAAATCTTTAACCCTCTTACCTTCTTCTTAGTTATACATGTTAGGCTTTCTATAATCGAGTCTACTTGTAAGTTATCTTCAATTATCTGTTTGTAATTATTTTCATTCAATAAAAGTTTATTTATTTATAAAACTGTTTACTTATTCATTTGAACTGCTGTTATCATTTCTTATAGTTATACTATAGTTGTGATTCAGATCTATATGCGCCACTCTCTCTCTCTCATCTATCACTCTATCTTTCGCCTTTATGGTATCAGAGCCATGTTGTTTGTTTACTAACTATTGATCTTAATCTGTTTAATCAAAGTCATTTTTGAAAATCAAAAATTTTTAGCTTTTCTTTGTTGAAGAAATCACCTAAGCTCTTTATGTAGAACACCGTGTTCGCCCCGGTCTTTTTGCCCTTTGTAAGTCTTAGTGTGGAGCAGTGTCGGGTGTTTGACCTAGGACATAGGTATGCGTCTGCTTAAGCAAAGAAGGGTATGTATGGAAGAACATAGAATTATAAAAAAAAATTAATTTTTAAAAAAATAAATAGATTATTCAGGTCGAGTTCTTCAGTTAGTAATAGATCAGCCCTACCTCCGGTTCCAGACATAGTCAACCAGGAAGAACATAGTTACGAAAACATTAATCAAACTCTTAATAATTGGAACATACCTAGTGTGTCTCCTAAAGAGATCTATCTGTCAACATTTATTGATAATTTTAAAACTGATTATAATGTTAAAACAGTTGAACGTGTCTATGCGATCAACAAAGAATATGAAAATTGTAACCTTCTTTCTTATGATGTTATTAACAAACATAGAAAGAAAAGCTATAATTTTATTCATATTAGTTTAGTTCAGGTCACAGTAAAGCCTTTATCTATTAAAAGAATTAACTCAAGCATCTATATCTTAGAGATGCAAGATACCTTAACTATACTCCCAGCATAATTGGTATTATGGAATCGAGTTTGCATGATGGACCTATCCATTTCAATTGCTTTCCCGATCTCCCTTTGAGTCTAAGTGATGTTAATTTATTAAAAGCATTAACTCTGAATATTAAGACTGCAGATGAAATAACTCATATAATTGAGGGTTCGCAACCTATGGCCTTAATTTACAGAATTTATTATAAAGTTATGAAAACCAATTTAAATATTCATGCTCTTAATAAAAGTCCAAAAGATCACACTGTTTTAATTCAAAGCAGCACTAGTAACGCTAATATCAAAACTCCAAGGACTATTTTTTGGAAAGATATTACGCTACCTAGTCAGTGGATTCTACCTTAAGAAATTTCACAAAAATCAGTTATTAATAATTTGTTGAATTTAGAAAATATTAAACAATTTTATGATGGTACTGTCAGAATTAGTTTTGAACGTACCAGAAGACCTTTGATAATAGAAAATTTACTAATTCCTCAGTTCCTTCGGTTATTTCAAGAAGAGATACTGAAGTCTTAAGTGATTTTTCTATTCCTGATATTAAAATGAAAGGAGTTTTGAACCAGGGTCAAACCAGTCATCCTTGTTATACTCCTACTAATCCAGTAGAAGAAGAACAAGATATTTCTCCTACTACTTCTGTAGGACCGACCCCTTCGGACTTTGAAGCCCCCTATTAATCATCAGTTAAGAGTCATCACTAAAGCATTTAAATTAGATTGGGATAATCTGGTTGCAGCGGACAAATGGCTTAATAAAACTTTAAACTTAATATAAACAAAAGTAAAATAAAGAAGAAGCAACAGACATAGTCAAAGAACGGAGCAACAAACAGTGACACCAAGAGACAACACCGCATGGCTCTGATACCATTTAACAGCGGACGAAAAGTTTAAACAAAACTTAAAACTTAAAAAAAAATTTGAAACTTAAAGAAGATGACCGGTGAATCGGTATAATAATCTCTTTCTTTTATTTATAAACATTTGTGAAAGGATTACATTAATCTGGAAATGTTTACTAAGGGAGACCGAAACCATAAGGGCTTCGACCTTCTTCTAACTAGAGAGAAGGTAGAGAGAAGGGGGAGAGAAGGAGGAGAGACCTCTGTGAGGTTTGTCAAAACAAAACCTAAGGAAACTCTAACACTTGAGTTCCTTTAAATAGAACTAAAGTTACCGGTTTATATTTACCGAAGTAACTTTTACATTAACTTAAAGTTAAAAGTAAAAATATTTAACTAAAGTAAGAAACATTTAACTGAAGTTAAAAACATTTAACTTAGGTTAAAAGTAAATTACTTTTATATTTACTAAAGGTAAAGTAAAAATATTTAACTAAAGTTAAAAACATTTAACTAAAGTTAAAGTATTTACATTTACTTTTACTTAAGTAAATTACTTTTACTAAAGTAAAGTTGTCCTTTACTTTTGACTTTGTCGGATGCGTTGATTGCATCTGATGATGACTGGAGCATTTGATGACTGTGGGACCCTGGGGGACCAGCGTCGTCTGACTGTTGACTGTTGAGGTCCGGCTCCTTCCTCGCTGGTGGGTGCTGTTGATCTTCTTCTTAGAGAGATCACCATCCCCTATTCCTTTGACCCCAAAAAAAAATTCCAGGGATTCAATCCTTTTTCCCCCAAAAAATTATGTTTAATTTTAAGAAAGGAGAAAAAATTTCATCGAAATTTTGGTCATCGACTGTTGATTTCAAAAAAAAATTTGTAAATTTTTTTAGAAAAACTAATCAGACTATGTCTGATACAAGGATCACACAGCTGACTCTTGACTAACTGATGAACTCGACTAAACAGTCTACTTCGTTTTAACTTTGTTCAAACCTAATCTCTAAAACTGTTGACATTTCACTTAAAGACAGACCAAAGTCGCTTAAGTGCATACCCTTCTTACCTTAAGCAGACGCATACCCTTGGATCTAGTGATTCTCTTTTGCCTAACTGCTCACACTCTTGAGACTTACAACGGCTCGACGGGACCTATGGTGATCCGGGGTGTTCTACGGTAAGAGCATAGGTGACTTAAACTAGGTGCTCTAAGGACGGAGCAAAATAAATCTAAAGAAGAAGTACAAACAAGTTTTAAACTCAGACCTCTGTGTTTGACCGGAGAACAAACAGTGACACCAAGAGACAACACCGCATGGCTTTGATACCATTTAACAGTGGACGAAAAGTTTAAATAAAACTTTAAACTTAAAATAATTTTAAAACTTAAAGAAGATGACCGGTGATTCGGTAAAGCAATCTCTTTATGGTATTATAAACATTTGGGAAAGGATTACATTAATCTAGAAATGTTTACTAAGGGAGGCCGAAACCATAAGGGCTTCGACCTTCTTCTAACTAGAGAGAAGGGGGAGAGAAGGAGGAGAGACCTCTGTGAGGTTTGTCAAAACAAAACCTAAGAAAACTCTAACACTTGAGTTCCTTTAAATAGAACTAAAGTTACCGGTTTATATTTACCGAAGTAACTTTTACATTTACTTAAAGTTAAAAGTAAAAACATTTAACTAAAGTAAGAAATATTTAACTTAATTTAAAAACATTTAATTTAGGTTAAAAGTAAATTATTTTTACATTTACTAAAGGTAAATTAAAAACATTTAACTAAAGTTAAAAACATTTAACTAAAGTTAAAGTATTTACATTTACTTTTACTTAAGTAAATTACTTTTACTAAAGTAAAGTTGTCCTTTACTTTTGACTTTGTTGGATGCGTTGATTGCATCTGATGATGACTGAAGCATCCGATGACTGTGGGACCCTGGGGGGCCAGCGTCGTCTGACTGTTGACTGTTGAGGTCCGGCTCCTTCCTCGTCGGTGGGTGCTGTTGATCTTATTTTTCGTGAGATCACCATCCCCTATTCACTGTTGACTGTTGAGGTCCGGCTCCTTCCTCGTCGGTGGGTGCTGTTGATCTTCTTCTCAGAGAGATCACCATCCCCTATTCTCTCAGAGAGATCACCATCCCCTATTCCTTCGACCCCAAAAAAAAATCCAGCAATTCAATCCTTTTTCCCCCCAACTTTTGACATTATCGGATTCAAACCTCATAGAGGTCTCTCCTTCTTCTCTCCCCCTTCTCTCTAGTTAGAAGAAGGTCGAAGCCCTTATAGTTTCGGCCTCCTTTAGTAAACATTTCCAGATTAATGTAATCCTTTCCCAAATGTTTATAAATAAAAGAAAGAGATTATTATACCGATTCACCGATCATCTTCTTTAAGTTTCAAAATTGTTTTAAGTTTTAAGTTTTGTTTAAAATTTTCATCCGCTGTTAAATGGTATCAGAGCCATTCGGTGTTGTCTCTGGGTGTCACTGTTTGTTTTTCGGCCAAACACAGGGGTCTGAGTTTAAACCTTGTTAATACTTCTTCTTTTAAGCTGTTGCTCTGTCCTTAGAGCACCTAGTTTAAGTCACCTATGCTCTTACCGTAGAACACCCCGGATCACCATAGGTCCCGTCGAGCCGTTATAAGTCTCAAGAGTGTGAGTAGTTAGGCGAAAGGGAATCACTAGATCCAAGGGTATACATCTGCTTAAGGTAAGAAAGGTATGCACTTAAGCGACTTTGGTCTGTCTTTAAGTGGAATGTTAACAGATCTAGAGATTAGGTTTGAACAAAGTTAAAACGAAGTAGACTCTTTAGATCGAGTTCATCAGTTAGTCAAGAGTCAGCCGTGTGATCCTTGTATCAGACACAGTCTGATTAGTTTTTCTAAAAGTTTTTATAAATTTTTTTTTGAAATCAACAGTCGATGACCAATATTTCGGTGAAATTTTTTCTCCTTTCTTAAAATTAAACATAATTTTTGGGGGGAAAAAGGATTGAATCCCTAGATTTTTTTTTGGGTCGAAGGAATAGGGGATGGTGATCTATCTGAGAAGAAGATCAACAGCACACACCGGTGAGGAAGGAACCGGACCTCAACAGTCAACAGTCAGACGACGCTAGGCCCCCCAGGGTCTCACAGTCACCGGATGCTCCAGTCATCATCAGATGTAATCAACGCATCCGACAAAGTCAAAAGTAAAGGACAACTTTACTTTAGTAAAAGTAATTTACTTAAGTAAAAGTAAATGTAAATACTTTAACTTTAAATGTTTTTACTTTACCTTTAGTAAATATAAAAGTAATTTACTTTTCAACCTAAGTTAAATATTTTTAACTTAAGTTAAATATTTCTTACTTTAGTTAAATGTTTTTACTTTTAACTTTAAGTAAATGTAAAAGTTACTTTGGTAAATATAAACCGTAACTTTAGTTCTATTTAAAGGAACTCAAGTGTTAGAGTTTCCGTAGGTTTTGTTTTGACAAACCTCACAGAGGTCTCTCCTCCTTCTCTCCCCCTTCTCTCTACCTTCTCTCTAGTTAGAAGAAGGTCGAAGCCCTTATAGTTTTGGCCTCCCTTAGTAAACATTTTTAGATTAATGTAATCCTTTCTCAAACTAGGTGCTCTAAGGGCCTATTAATGAAATTCATGTCAACACTTTAAAAGTTATTTATTATAACTTAAAAATATTTTTTTAAAGCCTTGATATTACCTTTAAATGATTTTTAAGATATTAAAATTATTTTTAAATAATTACCATTAATATTAAAATATTAATGTATTTTATTTCTAAATATTCAAAGTTATTTATTATAACTTAAAATATTTTTAAAATATTAATATTACTTTCAAATGATTTTTAAAGTATTAAAATTATTTTTAAATAATTACCATTAATATATAAATATTAATGTTATTCATATCAAAATATTGAAAGTTATTCATTATAACTTAAATTTTTTTAAAACATTTATTTTACCTTTAAATGATTTATAAAATATTAAAATTATTTTTAAATAATTTATTTAATATAATTATTAAATAAATTTAGTATCATTAATATTAAAATATTAATAAAATTCTTATCAAAATATTATAAGTTATTTATTATAACTTAAAATACTTTTTAAAACTTTAATAACATTTTTAAAATTTTAAAACCATTTTTAACTAATTTATTTAATATAATTATTAAATAAATTTATTATCATTAATATTAAATTATTAATGAAATTTATCTCAAAATATTAAATGTCATTTATTATAACTTAAAATATATTTTAATACTTTAATATTATTTAAAATGATTTTTAATATATTAAAATCATTTTTAACAAAAATTTTTAATATAATTATTAAATAAATTAAATATCATTAATATTTAATTAAATTAAAATATTAATGAATTTTATGTCAAAATATTAAAAGTTAATTAATTTTTAAATTTATTTTATGAATTTTTTATAATTAATTTCTATTTATTTTAATTAATTTTAATTAAAAATCGTTGCTAAAGGTCTTTAGTGACGAAATCTGTCGCCTTAGGTGTTCTTGAACAACTCAAGAACAGCCCTTAGGTACCAACTTTGACCTGCCTTAATTCTTGATTCAAGAGGTTTCTGGGCATGCTAATGTATTAGCGTTGTAGTATTGATGTAATACTATAATTACAAACAAGTTTCATGGTCAGGCTACATCGCAACAAGAAGATATAAGCCTTTGAACAAGCTGTCAGAGCTGTTCTTCATTTTCTGGGCTGCCCAGAAACGTGAAGTCATGGTCGGTCAACGCACTTTGAGTGCTTATATCTTGCAAGTTGTTCATGGTTTAAATGTGTTAGACGTCGAGCTTTGTAGTACCACTACCAGGGTACATTAGTGAAGCACTTAGAGGGTCCAGATATCAACACAAAGAAAGATCTAGATTTTACAAAAATTGGTCAGGACGCTGTTCAACAATTCTAGGTTACCTAGAAAATAAAACTGAACAGTCAACGACTTTTGATCGTTTACCACATCCGATCCGTTGCTTTCTAAGGTTCGAGAGTGCTCTGGACTTGTAGTCCACATGTCAGAATACAACCTAAACATAACTTTACATCCTAACAGCCGGTCAGTAACGAGATCAAGGCCGGTCAAACGGCCTGTCTGGCTTGTTCACCAGTTTTCTAGGTTGCCCAGAAAACGCTTGGTCATGCTCGGTCAACGGATTTTGACCGTGAATAAGTTTCAATCTACACATGCTATGATCATGATTCCACGTTCAGAATACTAACAACATTGCATAGTACACATACAAACACATAAACACAACATATGATGCATAGATTGAGAATTATAAGCCCCGACTTTGACTGCCAGACAACAAAATTAGGGTTCGTGCAGTTTTCAAATTTTTTTTTCTACATCTAGATGTTATGTAAATGTTATTTCTCAACCCAGATAACTTATTAACATATCATAGAACATATATTAATACTTAAACATAACATGTAACGAAAAATTAAAGATCTAGCATGGTTAGGGTTTTATACCTTTTCTTGAATAAATTTTTGATTTCTAACCTTGGATCTGTTATGGGTTAGTGTATGAAATGTTATTGTTTGATATTTGGAAATAAGTTTGAGAGAAATTTGTGGGTCTAGAGAGAGAATGAGCAACTTGGCTTGTGTGAGAAATAAAATAAAATTTCTTTTACTTTCTCTCTCTTTTGCAATCCTATCCATTTGATTCCATGAATCTGATCTTGGCTAGGTGTCAATTTTTGACTGATGAAATAGGATTTGAGCATGTGATGATATCTAACAAAGATCTTGGCACAATATCTTGTATAGATTTACAAGTAAGCTTAATAAAACAAAATTCAAAAATGTCATTTTTGTAATTAATAAAATATTTAAGGGTATTCTTGTCCATGACACTTGAATCTAGGATTTAACCTTTAGGTTTTAACATTTAGGGTTTGCCAAATAATTCCTAGAGTTTGGAAAATTAACTAGGAATTAAATAAAAATTTAATTAAAACACACTAATTAAAAAATTAGGGGATTTAATAGAAATTAGGGTTTTTTAAAAATTTAGGATTTCTTGCTATAATTAGGGTTTCTAAATTTATGAATTAGGGTTTCTTAATCACTACCCTTAATCACTTAATATACATACTTTTATTTAAATACAAACATATTAAATACTATGTTTAATATTTAAACAAAATAAATAAATAAATCCTTAACATATAATCATATAATTATGTTAATTATCATAATTATATATAAAATCTATAATCATATCTTGTATTAATATACTTATATATATTTGAAGATAAATATAATTAATAATTATATTTAATATCCACATTCCTTAAGAAAATAATATCTTATTATTCATAACATACTATACTTTCTTCCAATAATTGTATTAATTCATGAAATTTCATAACATAGATCAACATTAGGGTTTTGATCTATAATCACACTTTACCTTATATACCATTTTTAATTAAGTTAAAATATTTAACTTAACTAATCTTAATAAATTTATATAATAAAATAATTATTATAATAATTCTAAGAATCCTTTCTTATATTATTTAAATAATATATTAATCATATTTTCATGGAAAAACAAATAATGAAATATTTTTACTATCAAAAATTAATTTATTATAAGAGTTTAATTTATAATAATCAACCATTCCTTTATCAAAAAAAAATTATTTACAATCATTCATGCAATAAATAAATATATATTTATCACATAAATACATATTCTTTACCTTACACATATTTCCACCTTTATTTTGATAAAAATTATATATAAAAAATATTATAAGCAAAATTTCTTATTTAATTGTATCGAAAATATTGGGTTATTACATTTACCCTCCCTTATAAGGATTCCGTCCTCGGAATCACTGTTTCAAAACTTATACACAAAAGCGTAAATAATATACACATTCATTGTAAGTAGATCTCTATCAGATCCGATCGAACTGATCTTTAACTTATTCAGCATAAAGCTTATCTATCCAATTAAACGGAATCTGATTTCTAATAGAACTCAAATTCCTCCTTCAAAGTTTCTTAATAAAACTATTTATTATAAATAAGAAAACCATATATAAGAAAATAAAATTTATTCGAATAATACCTGAAATTCCATCCCCGGCTGCTACCGTATCTTGAACCGTTATATTGAAGGTCCTCGCAGTTGGCTTGTTCGTCGGAGTTAGATACGAGATCGCCAGCTTTCCACTGCTTTTCCCAGCATTCGCATTTTCACCATCGGCGTTTCTTTTTGGACAATCCTTTGCCATATGAGCAGTTGATCAGTAGATGAAACAACTACTATTCTTTCTTGGAATAGGGCAATTAGGAGAGATGTGTCCCTCCTGCCCGCACTTGTAACACACAAAATTTCCTTTGAGACACTCACCTGAGTGACTCTTCCCACAATTCCTACATGGTTCCACCTTTTTCCTTATTCCTTCCCGGCTATTACCAGTATTTCCAGAATTTGTCCACTTTCTTTTCCCACTTGTACTTCCACTGTTTCCTTCTACCTTAACTTTTCCTTCGACCTTACCCTTATTCTTCTTTTTCTTATTATAGAGGCTTATGGCCTTACTTCCTCCTTCAGCAATGATAGCCTTTTCTAGTAACGTTCCAAATGAGTTAATCTGCAGCACTGTAACCTTGTTGTAAATCTAGGGCTTTAAGTCATGTTCAAATCTTCGTGCCTTCCTTGATTCAGTGTTCACTTGTTGTGGAGCGAACCTAGCTAATTCGTTAAACTTTGCAGCATATTTTGAGACGGTCATATTTTCTTGTTTTAATTCTAGAAATTGAACTTTCATCCTATCCTGGATACTGGACGAGAAGTAATTTTCGTTAAACAGTTCTTTGAACCTTGTCCATGTTACCACTTCTGCTCCGGCTCGACTTTGATTAGCCTCCCACCAGAAGTTCGCTTCCCCTTTTAGCATGTAGGTAGCAAAAGTTATCTTTTGCTCCTCTGTTACCCTAGCAATAACAAATGCTTTTTCTATTTTCTTTACCCAAGTTTGAGCTTTTATAGGGTCAGTCGTTCCTTTAAATTCAGGTGGTCCTACTGCCTTGAAATCTTTAAAATTTTCCAATTGATTATCTGGCCGATTTCTTCTTGCTGCCGGTGCTGGATTACGCATTGCTTGTGCCAACATATTCGCAAAATTCTGCATTGGATCTGCTTGTCCTTCTGCGTTGTTTACAGATTCTTCTACCCTTTGGTTTCGAGTTTGACGTCTTGGCGGCATTATCTGGTTAAACAAAACCTTAAAATTATTATATCATTATTCATATACCATTATTAATGGTATCATAGAAAATAGAATATAAAATTCTAAATTTTAGACCAATTCAGCTTGCTGGATTCCCAAATTCAGCTTGCCGAATTAACAAATTGTCATTTAATCAACATACTATCTTGACATATAATAATATCATCACATTTATATTCATATTCAACCAGTACATAGTATTTCTCCTTACACAATACAGACTACCACAGTCAGTTACTATCTCTTAGTGACAACAAAAGTCAGGATTCATCATGATACTTATGCAAAAGTAAAATATTTCACACCTATACGTACCGTATCATATTCTATACATAATCCTATTTTTCTTATCCTATTCATTTCCTACGCCTTTCCTAGATACTGGACAAGCCTTTGCCTGAGGACCTACCAATCCACATACAAAACATACGCATTGCTTCGGATCAGGGCAATGAGATGAGATATGTCCTTCACGTCCACAATTATAGCATACATTCTGTCCTTTCATACATATGCCTTCCTGACATCTACACATAAATTGTCTTGATTAGCACATAATATAGATACACATAACAAACAATCGTTTATATAAGTTACTTTTATTTTATTTTACAATGAATTTACTTAATTCATCTCCTTTAAACTCTATTTGAGTTATTTATTTTTCAACGCTTCTATCTAGCTTAAGGTTATAGCCTAAGGTTTTCCCCCACCTAAGGTTTCTAACCTAAAGCTCTAATACCAACCTATAACGCCCCCAAATCCAAGTACTTGACACCCGAACTTGGTGCTGCACGATATCATTTCTTTGAGCGAAATAATATAAAATAGCAGACTTAATTTACATATCAAAGTTGTCTAATCCCAGGTACACGACCTTTAAAACATTCATTACATGATAAATAGTAAATATTATCGTCCTAATAAAGTCTAACTATTACACAAGATACCAAAAAAACTTATTATTGCAGCTTTCCTTTCCCTTTGTTTTTGCCAGAGCCTTCTGGTTGATCACGCTTAGCTGAAAATATTTAATTTAAAGCAAGAATGAGTATTCAATTTCTCAGCAAGTAATAGCAGTTAATAAACTATAGCTAAAAGAAGTAAATGTTTTCTTTGAGGTATACTTCTACAACGAATCAATAGTTGTGAAGTCTTTCGAAACATATCTTAATAACATATCAAATCGTTTAAAATTTTAAAACGACGTAGTGACTATAAATGCTGAGCAGTCAATGGACCATGAACTTTTATTTTTCATTTTCGAAAAGGTTTAAACAGAAATTCATCTGCAAACCGCTCTGGTCTTACGGACATGTAGGGTGATCAGCCCTGTTATGTCATGTATTGATCAATACTATCTGTTTGAACGATAATTCGTTCACTCTATTCGCCTTGGGCACATAAATAATTTTCCCATTAAGGGTTGTTCATACTCAGTCTGGAATCCTAACTAAATAATTCAGTTGGATGACCTTATCAGAACCAATACTATTCAACAATACAGTTCGAACTATGTCTAGCTGAGTCAAATAGCTTAGACAGTCATAATTACCTACTGAAGTTTGATAGTATGTAACAGGGTTTGTCATATCAAAAAAATTCAAGTTCAAGAGTTCTTGTTTGAATACAATAGTTTATACAAGTGGGGACACTTGTATAATAAAAGACAATCCTGAGATATTAATAAATAATGACCGAATTGAATAAAATTTCACAATATAAGAATAATTTCATAAACGAATCATGAATTATCATTTGGATATGAATAATTTACAATAATTATTCATGAATATTACTTGTATTGGATACTTGCTCAATATAAAATTTTGAGTAAGATTAGAGTACTTGCACAATGAAATAGAATAGTTCAGATACTTGCCTTGAAAGCTGATTACTGCTATGTAGTATAGCTTACGCTTTTATCTTTAATATGAAATCCTATCATCAATAGAATTATTTTTTTAATTAGAATAATACAACTTAACACATAAAACTGCTTAAACATGTCGTCACATATTCATGTCAGTCATTACAACACATAAGAATGTATACCTAGTCAAACTATGTCGGTTTGGTTTGAGTTCGGTATCGTTTCGGCATTTCAATTGCATTATCGGATAATTAACGAATTTATTTTAATGAAACTTTGTTCAAGAACTTAAATATTATAATAGATAATTTAATTATCATTTATAATATTTTTCTAAATATTATAATTATTTATAATATTTTTTCAAACACTTATATTATTTTTAATGATTTAATTGTCAATTAATATCATTATCATTAATATTTAAATAATTTAAAATATTCATAAAATTCATGTCAACACTTTAAAAGTTATTTATTATAACTTAAAAATATTTTTTTAAAGCCTTGATATTACCTTTAAATGATTTTTATGATATTAAAATCATTTTTAAATAATTATCATTAATATTAAAATATTAATGTATTTCATTTCCAAATATTCAAAGTTATTTATTATAACTTAAATTTTTTTTAAAACATTAATATTAGTTTTAAATAATTTTTAAAGTATTAAAATTATTTTTAAATAATTACCATTAATATATAAATATTAATGTTATTCATATCAAAATATTAAAAGTTATTTATTATAACTTAAAATATTTTTAAAACATTTATTTTACCTTTAAATGATTTATAAAACATTAAAATCATTTTAAAATAATTTATTTAATATAATTATTAAATAAATTTATTATCATTAATATTAAAATATTAATAAAATTCTTATCAAAATATTATAAGTTATTTATTATAACTTAAAATACTTTTTAAAACTTTAATATCATTTTTAAAATATTAAAACCATTTTAACTAACTTATTTAATGTAATTGTTAAATAAATTTATTATCATTAATATTAAATTATTAATGAAATTTATCTCAAAATATTAAAAGTCATTTATTATAACTTAAAATATTTTTAATACTTTAATATTATTTAAAATGATTTTTAATATATTAAAATGATTTTTAACTAATTTATTTAATATAATTATTAAATAAATTAAATATTATTAATATTTAATTAAATTAAAATATTAATGAATTTTATGTCTAAATATTAAAAGTTAATTTTTATAACTTAAAATAATTTTATGAATTTTTTATAATAATTTCTATTTATTTTAATTAATATAATTAATTTTAATTAAAAATCGTTGCTAAAGGTCGTTAGTGACGAAATCTGTCGCTTTAGGTGTTCTTGAACAACTCAAGAACAACCCTTAGGCACCTACTTTGACCAGCCTTAATTCTTAGTTCAAGAGGTTTCTAGGCATGCTAATGTATTAGCGTTGTAGTATTGATGTAATACTATAATTACAAACAAGTTTCATGGTCAGGCTACATCGCAACAAGAAGATATAAGCCTTTGAACAAGCTGTCAGAGCTGTTCTTCATTTTCTGGGCTGCCCAGAAACATGAAGTCATGGTCGGTCAACACACTTTGAGTGCTTATATCTTGCAAGTTGTTCATGGCTTAAATGTGTTAGACGTCGAGCTTTGTAGTACCACTACCAGGGTACATTAGTGAAGCACTTAGAGGGTCCAGATATCAACACAAAGAAAGATCTAGATTTACAAAAACTGGTCAGGACGCTGTTCAACAATTCTGGGTTACCCAGAAAATAAAACTGAACGGTCAACGACTTTTGACCGTTTACCACATCCGATCCGTTGCTTTCTATGGTTCGAGAGTGCTCTGGACTTGTAGTCCTCATGTCAGAATACAACCTAACCACAACTTTAAATCCTAACAGCCGGTCAGTAACGAGATCAAGGCCGGTCAAACGGCCTGTCCGGCTTGTTCACCAGTTTTCTGGGTTGCCCAGAAAACGCTTGGTCATGCCTGGTCAACGGGTTTTGACCGTGAATAAGTTTCAATCTACACATGCTATGATCATGATTCCACTTTCAGAATACTAACAACATTGCATAGTACACATATAAACACATAAACACAACATATGATGCATAGATTGAGAATTATAAGCCCCGACTTTGACTGCCAGACAACAAAACTAGGGTTCATGCAGTTTTCAAAAATTTCATTTTTCATGCATCTAGATGTTATGTAAATGTTATTTCTCAACCCAGATCACTTATTAACATATCATAGAACATATATTAACACTTAAACATAACATCTAACGAAAAATTAAAGATCTAGCATGGTTAGGGTTTTATACCTTTTCTTGAATAAATTTTTGATTTCTGACCTTGGATCTGTTATCGGTTAGTGTATGTGATGTTATTGTTTGATATTTGAAACTAAGTTTGAGAGAAAATTTGTGGGTCTAGAGAGAGAATGAGCATCTTGGCTTGTGTGAGAAATAAAATGAAATTTCTTTTACTTTCTCTCTCTTTTGCAATCCTATCCATTTGATTCCATGAATCTGATCTTGGCTAGGTGTCAGTTTTTGGTTGATGAAATGGGATTTGAGCATGTGATGATATCTAACAAAGATCTTGGAACAATATCTTGTATAGATTTACAAGTAAGCTTAATAAAACAAAATCCAAAAATGTCATTTTTATAATTAATAAAATATTTAAGGGTATTCTTGTCCATGACACTTGAATCTAGGGTTTAACCCTTAGGTTTTAATACTTAAGATTTGCCAAATAATTCCTAGGGTTTGGAAAAATAACTAGGAATTAAATAAAAATTTAATTAAAACACACTAATTTAAAAATTATGATTTTTAATAAAAATTAGGGTTTTATAAAAATTTAGGATTTCTTGCTGTAATTAGGGTTCCCAAATTTATGAATTAGGATTTCTTAATCACTACCCTTAATCACTTAATACACTACAACAAAACAGGCTATCTGTGACCGCATATTAGCGACCGCATGTGGTCACACATGACTATCAACGACCGCATGCGGTCGCTGATACTGGTCGCAGTAAATCTAGTCGCTACATGTCAATTGGCGACCACTTTTCGCGACCACACTATCAGCGACAGCTATTAACGACCAATACGGTCGCCAGATTGTTTAGGCCACATCAGCCTCTGTCGTGACGTGGATCCACGTGTCAGCGACCAGTATCAGCGACCGCTTGCAGTCGCCTTGAACAGTGACCAGTATTAGCGACCGTCTGCGGTCGCTACCCAGGAAAATGACATTTCGATCGTAGATATGTAATAGCGACTGTATGTGGTCGCTGATTCTACTGTTAAAAAAAAAGGTTAATTTTGTACCTGCTTATATCCCAAAAAAGTTGACCAGTTTTGTACCTGTCCTAACTCATAGCAATTATATACAATCCAAATCCATTTATTCATTCTTTCAGTATGCCACTGAATGACAATTACATTCATTCATTCATAATAAAACCAACACAAAGGCAATTACATTCAAATTCAAATCCATGAAACGCTTGTACATTCAATCATTCAGTAAAAAATAGTCAATATATATAATGTAGAACAACGGCTGAGAAATTATGAGAATACAAATGTCTGGGCCGCATCAAATATCGATCGACAGAATGAGGCTGTAAAAAATTAAAGAAGAAAACACGTTAAACATATATGAAAACCAAAAAAAACCCTAGCCTTTCTAATGTATTACAATAACATGAAACCTAAACAATGACAAGATTACCTCATATATCCTGATGCTCTGCTGCTCTAGCCACTGCCTCTGCTAGATCCTCAGGACTCAGGGAGTGCAAATTTCCGCCTAGTGTAAGGAGAAGATTTTGATCTTGACATATTGCTCTCACACAGTCAGCAGGAGTGTGCGGCGTCGGATGACATGAGGATTGAGTAGACTGAGTAGCAGAGCTGCCCGTGCCGCTGATACTCGGTCGTCATCGTTGTCCTTGGCCTTTGACGTAGTTTTTCTTCATAACTGACGCCCTCTCCCACAATTCTTGATCAATCGACGGTCGCGGGGTGCCTTCAGGATAACGCTCGTTCATTAGGCTCTTATAAGTGTCCTGCCAGCAAACAAATAATTAAATTGTTAAAAATAAATATAAAATGCTTAATAATTAATTAACGACGAAAATATAAAGTTATAAAAAATAAATTACCGCTATCTGCACAGCCTCAGGCAAACCATCGTGGGTGGCCACGTACACATCCAGCCAATGAATGGGCTCACCCTGAGACTGAGTCTCCTATATAAAACATGCTCGTATATTAATATGTAAACATGTGATATAATGTATACATAATGATTGACATTTGCAAAATACGTACCTGTGTAGCAATATGTTGCAGCTGTGATATACTGTCGCCTCTATACGTGCCTTTTGCCTTGGCGCCTTCAGGTACACCTGAGGCTCTGTTAGCGGCGGTAGTCTTGCGTCTCTTCACCCAGGCCTCATCTCGCCACACCTCACACATCCCTACCCATATGTCAGGCGCACACCACCAGGGGCTATACACGTGCATGTGCTGCTCACCCTCCCCTGGATGGTCGACCGATGCATTATTCAAGGCTTTTATTCATTCCTTGTTCAGGTTATCCTTTGTTCAGACGGCGCACTTTTGCCAGAATAATGTATGTATTATTGATGCATGTGCGTCGTCCCATCTATACCTCTTCTGCAAATAAACAACAATAATAATATTATGGATGATGATATATAATCCAAAACAATATACACATATTAATTATATTATCTGTCAAAATTAAATAAAATATACCTGGAATTCAGCCCAAACTGCATCCTTATGGGTGAGAGGTGTGGCCGCCCACGTAATCACTGGCGTAGGCCAGTTTTGTAAGCATAACTGTGAAATGCACTTCACAATCTTGGTATCTTGAAAATCCCTACAATATACAACAATTAATATACAAACCAAGAAAATATTAGTATATAACTACAACATTAATGATCTTATTATAAAATGATTATATATGAAATAGATAGATAACGTACGTGATGTCCAGTGGAGGCCTGATCTGTATAAGAATCCGGTCATCTGGATTACTCGGGGCGTTCGGGACCTGATTAGGCCCCCGACCCAAGCTACGCTTTTTCAGTGGGACTTCAGAAGTCATATATACATATAAAATTAACGGATGTTAGTAGGAGTTATATGATATATTAACATATACCTTGAATAAAAGGACAATAATGACAGATAATTGTATGAATTAGTTAACTACGACACCTATAAATGAAAGGAACAATGGAGGTGAGTGTATATATATAATTGTATGTAAAACCTTGCATAAAAGGACAATAATGACAGATAATTGAATGAACTAGTTAACTATAAATGAAAGGTACAACTGCGGTAAGTGTATATATGTAATTGTATGTAATACAAGTAAAACTAAAAATACATTTCTCACCCTAATCGCTTTCTGAGGCAGAATCTCCTTGTATACGTATTGGAGATTCATAACCATCATTTTCTTCATATTCAGTGTTAGTGTCAGTGTCAGTGTCAGTCAATAACTCTTCCTCCTCAGTATCACTGTCATCTGGCACATGTACTGACTCGGGATCCAGTTCATCAGGTTCATCTCCAACCTCTGACTGGATTACTTCATTGTTGTCCTCCACATTTATTATCGGAGGTCTATAAAGCATCTCCTCTTGGTAGAACTCTCCGTCTACTAATTGGACACGATTTCGCGCGGGAGTATGAATTACAACTTGCCAATCTGTAGGCGGTCTATCCCTTTTTCTAACAGCACTAGGAGTGTAGTATACTTGTACTATTTGAGTTGGCAACACAAACGGTTTGTGGGCGTACGCAGACCTATGGAGGTCAATATCGACGATTCCATGTCTGTCAACACGTATCCCTTTTTTTGAATCAAACCAACGACACTTGAACAAATTAATCTGACCCCCGTAAGTGCCCTTGTACGACAACTCTATGATTTCCTCCAACTCTCCATAAAAGGCACGACCAAGCTCATTGTAACAATCTCCTTGGACACAAACTCCAGTGTTCGTTGTTCTTTTACCACGAGCATATGTCTTTGTATGAAATTCACAGCCATTTATTTTGTAACCATTACGGCTGACTTGGTCCCTGTCTGGGCCCATAGCTAGGACTTGTATATTTGGAGGAATGGTTCCCACATTAAGAGCCTACAAAAATGAATTTAAATTAAATGAATTCATAAATTACTATTATATATGTCGTGCTTAATTAACTTCACTTACTTTGTCCTTTAGCCAAAGAGCAAAATTTTTATCTCGACTGACATGAATATCTTTATCAATGATGCTTGGCTGATTTGATTTTAACTCGTCATCGTATGATCTATACAATTTTATTAACATTAGCATATTGGAATGTATGAGATTAATTTTATAAATGTTAACATATTGGAATGTATACCTCACAAATTTGTCAATCTCCTCACAATTGAAAAGAATGTAAGTATGTGCAGCATCTAATTCTTGCTCAGAGAGAAATATGCGCCACCTTTTTCCATAAGCACGTCCCGGTAGACCAAATACAGAAAGCCGACCATTTAGTTCAACATTGCCCCCATCATTATGTCTCGGGACTCGATTGGCCTTTGTCAAGACTTCGTCGGGAAAATAGTTTGAGATAAACGTAGATATCTCATCGAAACTATATGCCTCACATATCGACCCCTCGACGTAAGCTCTATTCTTCACCTTCCTCTTAAGGTTTCCCATCATCCTCTCAAAAAGGTACATCCATCTATATTGAACTTGACCACCAACACGAGCTTCATAGGGTAGATGGATTTGCAAATGCTCCATGGAGTCAAAAAAACCAGGTGGGAATATCTTTTCAAGCTTACATGTGATCTCAACGATGTTCTTCTCAAGTACAGACATGTCCTTCTCATTTAACGTTTTTGAACATATGTCTCTGAAGAAACGACTAAGTTCAGTCAAAGCATCCCATATTGGTTTATCAAGTAAATCCCAAAATGTTATAGGCATGAGTCTCTCCATGAACACATGGCAGTCATGACACTTCATCCCTTGCAATTTCCCACCTGTGACACACCTTGCAATGTTTGAGGCATATCCATCTGGTAGTTTCAGAGTCTTAATCCATGTGCACACATCTTCAACTTGCATTTTGGACAATGTATATCTTACATGCGGTTTGACCGTCCGACTGTGAGGAGATTCATAAAGTTCTAATCCAGGACGCTTACAAATATCTTTCATGTCCAACCGTGCCTTATCATTATCTTTCGTCTTGCCCGGAACATTCATCACGGTGTTAAACACATTGTCAAACACATTCTTCTCAATATGCATCACATCTAGATTATGACGAATCAAATTTGTAGACCAATAAGGCAGTTCCCAAAAGATGCTTCTCCGAACCCAATTATGAGACTCGCCAAACCCATTGATTATGTTTGAGGCAACAATCTTACCGAATGGAATGACCGGCAATCTCATCATATGGTCACGCATCTCCGTCCCCGACAATCGCGGTGCAGGCATATCATTCTCTACTTTTCCTTTCCTGAAGTGTTCTCTATTTCTTCGAAACGGGTGGTCTACCGGCAAGAAACGACGATGACAGTCAAACCAGCAAGGCTTTTGACCTTTTGATAGATTGAAAGACTTTGTATGCTCCATACAATACGGACAAGCCAACTTTTCGTGTGTACTCCATCCAGCTAACATACCATAGGCAGGGAAATCACTTATAGTCCACATAACTGCTGCCTTAAGGTTGAAATTTGTTTTTGTGGAAACATCCCAAGTACGTACTCCATCCTCCCGCAATACCTTCAACTCGTCTATAAGAGGTCTCAAGTAAACATCAAGGTTCTTTCCAGGACTCTTGGGACCAGGAATCACGAGTGCAAGAAACAAGTATGGTTGTTTCATGCACATCTAAGGAGGCAAGTTGTACAGAGTAACAATCATAGGCCAGCAGGAGTATGGAACAGCTGAGTGGCCGAACGGGTTGAATCCATCAGTGGACAAGCCAAGCCTCACATTTCTACATTCCAATACAAACCCAGGATGTGCTAAGTTAAAATCCTTCCAAGCCTGCCCATCTGCGGGATGGTTAAGTTCTTCATCTTTAGCTGGAGATTTCGCATGCCAAGTCATATGTTCAGCTGTTCTTGAAGACATGTACAACCTTTTAACCGATGCGTAATTAGAAAATAACTTAAAATCTTAAAAGGTATACTTGTCTTTTTTGTAGTCACACCCTCTTTATTAGGCCTGAACCGATCATGACTGCAAAACGTGCACCTTGTCTTTTGTTCATTTTCCTTATAAAACAACATTCAATCGTTCGAACATGCATTAATCTTTTGGTATCCAAGACCCAACTTCTTCACCATTTTCTTACAGTAGTAGTAGTTATCGGGTAATTTTTCATCGTCAGGCAACATACTCTTAATGGCCTTCAATAGCGACTCAAAACACTCATGGCTCATGTTGTGATCAGCCTTGATGTTAAGTAATGTCGCCACTGCAGACAATGTAGTGTGCTTGGTGCAACCATGCCACAACGGCTCGCTACCCTCATCTAACAACTTAAAGAACGCTTTGGCATCAGAATTCATAGGTTGCTCTCTGCCTTGTTCCCAATCAAAATCCAGCCCTACAATATCATGAACCATGGCATTCATACGATGGGTACTGCTTCCCGGAGTGTGTACTTGTGCATAGCCACTATCTCTTCTCTGCCCATGTGCCCACCAGCATTCTTCATAATTTCTCATGAACCCAGAAACAAGTAAATGATAGTTTACTATGTCTCTGTCCATATAATTTTGATTTTTACACTTCAAACAAAGGCATCTTATCTTGTTCTGACCATTCACACATTCCGGGTGACTATATGCATAATCCAAAAACACTTGACAACCAATTCTAAATTCAGTTGTAGCACCTATCTGGGAACTTGACTTTCGTTTTCTCATCCAACTACGGTCTGAATAGAGGTCCATGATACCACGGTACCTATTGCAAGCAAGAATTATTGTATCCCCTTGTTAGATATTTACAATTCAACCTAATGTCATTTCTGATGTATACTTGTAAGCATATGATTAACATTTAAGCATACTTTTGTAAACATATATATGACTTGAGCATATACACGTATATGATTAATTCATCAACATACATGTAAGCTGTTGTTGTTTGAGGGTGTTCAAACAACAATACAGCCCCAACCATACAAGTTCAAACCATACAGCCATACATGTTCAAACCAACATAATGTATAGCATGGTCAGGCTCTCTAAGCATACTTATAAGCATATGACTTGAGAGTCATCTCATATATTGTTTGGGCCTCACATCTAACAATATGTATTGTTTGTCTAAAGAGAGTCATCTCATATATTGTTGTCCCTGGACCAAGTACCTTTAACTCAAATTGGTTAATGTCATTGCCTACACTTTGTGTTCCTGAAAAGTACAGGTTACTACTTGTGACATAATTTAGACACCTTCTATGTTAGTAGTATGACCGGTGACCGACACTCGACACTCTGCATTTGAGATTCAAGGGAGGATAATTATCATTTTTATATTATTTTATATGGTGTTATGTGATTTCTGATTTGTATTATTTATATATATGAGTAATTTATCTAATAAGTCCTCCAATAAAATAAAATATTTTTCATAAAATATTTGGGTAAGGTATTTGGAATTGAAAGTTATTTGTATTGTATTGCATGATTGAAATAATTGAATTATTAAGAGTATTTTTTCATTTTAGGAATCTTACATACCTATAGGCTATAGTTCTTTAGTTTTAAAATCACACTTAAAAGTAGGAGTGACTTGAATAATTGAAGTTGTTGATTAATTAACTAAACATCAACACACTTCTCACTTTCAAATAATAATAATTATTATGCTTTGTTTTGGGTGTAAGTGAGAATGTTTTTGAGTCCCAAATGTTCAAATAAGATTGGGTCAAGTCGTGTGTTACTAGACCCCCCTGTCTGAGGCCGAGTCTGTCGTAAGACTTTTCAAATAATAATAACATTGCATAATCCTAGTTGTTTGGCTAATTCAACATCATCTTACACTAAAACAACTATCAATTACTATTAAACTTGCATATAATAAATCAAAAATATATTGTAGCAGAAATCACATAACACCATATGTTATTATATAAATTACATGAAATATAAACATGAGTACACAAAATACCAATTCTACCAAATTACACAAAGCTTGAAACATGTATACACTATCAATTACATGTATACACAAATTACGAAGGTAACATAACACCATCAATAACACAAATTACATGTATAGTCTAACGAAAGAAAATGATAGGGCATAACAAAAGAAAATATATGGAGTCTTAGTGTAGTCTAACAAAAAGAAATATATACCTAAATTGATGGGAGTGTTGACGACGGTGGAGGCGGTAGCAGCGGACGGTGGTGCGGTAGCAGCAGCTTCTCTTCTTCCTCTTCTCTTCTCCCCCTTCTTCCTCTTTTCCCTTTTCTAGTCTCCCTCCTTTTCTTTCCGTTTTGTGGTCTGTCCAGTCGCCTGTTGCTGAGTACATTAAAATAGATCAGTGACCGCTATCACCGACCGCTGGCGGTCGCTAATTTTTAATGATGTGGACATAGTAGCCACCGTAAGCGGTCGATGGTACTTTGTGGTCGCAAATAAATTGCCCGCGAGCATTTCACGCCAATTTTTAGGCGGCAAAAGTCTACCTGCGACCGACCTGCGACCACAGGCGGTCGCTGTTATAATCTAGCGACTACTATTATAAACGGTCGCTAAAGGCGGTCGCTGATGTCAATAATAGCGACTGAATAGGGCGGTCGCTGAAACTGTTGGTCGCTGATAGAGCATTTTCTTGTAGTGATATACATACTTTTATTTAAATACAAACATATTAAATACTATGTTTAATATTTAAACAAAATAAATAAATAAATCCTTAACATATAATCATATAATTATGTTAATTATCATAATTATATATAAAATCTATAATCATATCTTGTATTAATATACTTACATATATTTGAAGACAAATATAATTAATAATTATATTTAATATCCACATTCCTTAAAAAAATAATTTCTTATTATTCATAACATACTATACTTTCTTTTTAAAAACAATTATACAATAATTGTATTAATTCATGAAATTTCATAACATAGATCAACATTAGGGTTTTGATCTATAATCACACTTTACCTTATATACCATTATTAATTAAGTTAAAATATTTAACTCAATAATCTTAATAAATTCATATAATAAAATAATTATTATAATAATTCTAAGAATCCTTTCTTATATTATTTAAATAATATATTAATCATATTTTCATGGACAAACAAATAATGAAATATTTTTACTATCAAAAATTAATTATTATAAGAGTTTAATTTATAATAATCAACCATGCCTTTATCAATTTTTTTTACAATCATTTATGCAATAAATAAATATATATTTATCACATAAATACATATTCTTTACCTTACACATATTCCCACCTTTATTTTGATAGAAATAATATATATATAAAAAAAATTATACGTAAAATTTTTTATTTAATTGTATCAAAAATATTAGGTTATTACAAGGTGAACGGAAATAACCTCAGCTTCACTACATTGTCTGACACCTTATTAGATCGGAATGTATCACAAATCTCCAAAAAACTGATCAGAAGGTCATTGGGATCATCCGTTGGTGCTTCCCTGAACTGACATGAGTTTTGGATCATATGAATCGTGCCTGATTTGATCTCAAAACTATGTGCTGTAATGGCAGGTCGTGCAATACTAGACTAAATGTATGTGTAACCTTCGGCATTCCATAATCCCGCAGTGGCTTGTACTCTTCATTATCCTGAATTAACATTGTTCCCTGATTAGCTCTTCTTCCTTGTCGAAATGTTCTTTCAATTTCGATGTTGTAAGGAACTAGTTCAGATCCCTGGGACCGTGTTTGCATAAACCACTGAAATTACCCTGTGCACACACGAATCTTGGATCACATCTTGAACAGACTTTGAATAGAATTTAAGCCTGTAAAACCAAACAAATAAAATAAAAATCTGTTTGAATAATCTAAATTAATAAAAACCAATAATAAAATAATTATTAAAACTGTTCACCGGCAACGGCACCAAAAACTTGTTGTCCGATTTATACAATAACAATTACGCGCAAGTGCACACGGTCAATCAAGTAATATAATAGTAAGAAAAGTGTCGAACCTACAGGAAACAGTTATCAAATAACTACAATTATCCAATTTTCACCAATTTATTTTATTTAAACAGTCACTCCAATTGATTTGTGAGAATTAACTAAATTAAAGTGATTAAGATTCAAGTAACTGACAATTAATGAATACTAGAAGATTTAAGCATAGGAATACAATTTTTCCAATTAATCCACAATAATTCTCTTACCGTATTTCCACTTAATTTACTCCACCAAATTGACAACTAGGTTTAATTTTGATCTATAATCACACTTTACCTTATATACCATTATTAATTAAGTTAAAATATTTAACTTAATAATCTTAATAAATTCATATAATAAAATAATTATTATAATAATTCTAAGAACCCTTTCTAATATTATTTAAATAATATATTAATCATATTTTCATTGAAAAACAAATAATGAAATATTTTTACTATCAAAAATTAATTTATTATAAGAGTTTAATTTATAATAATCAACCATTCCTTTATCAAAAAAAAAATTATTTACAATCATTCATGCAATAAATAAATATATATTTATCACATAAATACATATTCTTTACCTTACACATATTTCCACCTTTATTTTGATAGAAATAATATATATATAAAAAAAATATACGCAAAATTTCTAATTTAATTGTATCGAAAATATTGGGTTATTACAAGGTGAACGGAAATAACCTCAGCTTCATTGCATTGTCTGACACCTTATTAAATCGGAATGTATCACAAATCTCCAAAAAAAATGATCAGGTGGTCATTGGGATCATCCGCTGGTACTCCTCCGAACTGACATGAGTTTTGGATCATATGAATCGTGCCTGATTTGATCTCAAAATTATGTGCTGTAATGGCAGGTCGTGCAATACTAGACTGAATGTATGTGTAACCTTCGGCATTCCATAATCCCGCAGTGGCTTGTACTCTTCATTATCCTGGTTTGACATTGTTCCCTGATTAGCTCTTCTTCCTTGTCAGAATGTTCTTTCAATTTCGATGTTATAAGGAACTAGTTCAGATCCCTGGGGCCGTGTTTGCATAAACCACTGAAATTACCCTGTGCACACACGAATCTTGGATCACATCTTGAACAGACTTTGAATATAATTTAAGCTGTAAAAGCAAACAAATAAAATAAAAATTTGTTTGAATAATCTAAATTAATAAAAACCAATAATAAAATAATTATTAAAACCGTTCACCGGCAACGGTGCCAAAAACTTGTTGTCCGATTTATACAATAACAATTACGCGCAAGTGCACACGGTCAATCAAGTAATATAATAGTAAGAAAAGTGTCGAACCCACAGGGAACAGTTATCAAATAACTACTTCAATTATCCAATTTCCACCAATTTATTTTATTTAAATAGTCACTCCAATTGATTTGTGAGAATTAACTAAATTAAAGTGATTAAGATTCAAGTAACTGACAATTAATGAATACTAGAAGATTTAAGCATAGGAATACAATTTTCCCAATTACTACACAATAATTCTCTTACCGTATTCCCACTTAATTTACTCCACCAAATTGACAACTAGGTTTACTTCACAATTCACTAACACCTTTCAATGATTAGCAAAAATATCTATTTTAACTATTTTACTACTTTCGTGTAAAATCCTGAAAATAGATTCATTAAGTTCACACCTGCATCACAGTTGCACATGGTATATAAGTACATTCGTCTTATACACTGTTGTGTTATTCCAATTAAGAATTAACAAATTCATGTGTTGTTATATTCAGTTCTAATCTAAGAAATCCTTTTTCAAATCAATCAAAGATATAAGATTAATTGTTGGCCAAACAATCATTTAATTATGCACAGATTAATAGCAATCAATTCGGAGAGATTATCAAGTAAAAATAATAGTAATTGAATTAAAGCTTCATAAAAAGTTCCATTGTACTCCTAATAAAGATTTAGTTCATCATAAACTTAGGAACACCAAGATAATAATTAAAAGACATCATGATATAGAAATTAATTTAAGAGGAAGAAGTAAAAACTCTGTCGATGTTCTTCAATCTTCAATCCAACGTCTATCTTACGAAAGCCTCCAATGAAATACCAGTATGCTCCAAGAGATTAGCCTCCAAGAACTTTCAGTCAAAAGATGTCTAATACTAAGCTAATAACCAATATTTATAGAATTATCAAAACCCTAATACAATTGGGCAAGTCCAAATCCTTTTCTAGCTCAACTTTCATAATTTAGAAACAAAATCTGTCATTCCCGTCCGACTGGCGTTGTCCGTGCCCGGTCCCTTTACAAATTGGCGAGCTCCGCGCTACTATGAAGGGAACAACCTTCAAGCTAGCACACCTCGCGCGTCCTTCAATACTATGCTAGTGTGGCCCGCGCTTGGTATGCAACATTTGATCCTCCTACGGCGCGCCTCGCGCCAGCTTCCAAGCACCACCAGCGTGCCCCGCGCCTGGCTACCAGATTTCCCAATCTTCAGCTTTTATCTCCCAATTCAAATCGCTATCCCGCTCCAATCCTTTTCACCTGCAAACTAACATAAAACATCCACGAGTAACATGAACAATACCCAAAAACACATAATATATCAAGCCTAATGAGAGCAATTCATAGGTTTTCAATTTACTCATCAACAATTGGTTTGTATAGCTTTCTAACACATGATAATAGTCTAGCCAAATCAAATGGCTTAGACGACTTTTAGGAACAATAAGTTCACTTCTCGTAACATGTGTCAAGATATAAAATCAATTTATAATTATGAATAGTAATCATACGAATGTAGATATTTGCTCAATATAAGTATGTTTGATATAACAATAATTCAAAGTTTCGCAATAAGAAATACGATCTAGATACTTGTATCCAATTATAAGAATGAAGTTAGGGAACTTGCATTTAATATCAAAATCAAATGAAGTTAGGAAACTTGCATTTAATATCAAAATCAAATGAAGTTAGGAAACTTACTTTTTGCATAGATTATAAACTTAAAGCTTAACGTCACCGCGAGGTCTTATAATATCCTATTTATGTATATATATATACACATTAGTTATGCCAACTCGATATACATAAACTAACGATCCTACACGTATTCTGTTACACACATTACATAATTAGTTTACACGTTACTACGTAATCAAACAACATAGCTTTGTAATCGTCATTGACTTAGCATTTTGAAAGTTTTAGAAACACTTATCAATTCTTAGTTTCCTATAGTCAACATATACATTAATACTTGAACATCCTATTGATCATGTATTGCAGTTTTAGGATATCAACATAAGCATGCATCAGGTTTCAGATTACAAATAACATAAACTACTACACTGCAGGGCGGCGCAGCCGCGCTGGATTTAGACTAGGGAGTGGCGCGGTAACGCTACTCCCTGTCCAAACCAGTACTGCATTGACCCTGCATGAACCTAGCCCACTTACTAGCATACCTTGATGATGATACATGCAGAACATACATGTTATGAGGTTTATGATTAGGTTTGGTTCCCGTCTTACTTTAAGTTTACCTCCAACCTACATAGTTTTATATCAACTTTTCATTTAACAAGGCCTAATGAGTTTAATTCTCAAAAGACTTCTCATGTTTAACCATTATACCACATAATGAGGTTAATAAACCTTAAACATACATGATCAAGTTATTCTACTCATGTATTCCAAATTAGCATAGTTTAACTTCTTCAGAACTCATTTGAAACTATGCTTGACTAGTTCGTAACATACTTAGCTAGATAGGTGTACATGTCAATCATGTCTAGATGCATAAAATATTTTATCATGATAGTCATAAATTTCAGAATTCAACATAAGATAGTTATCAACAAAGTTAGTTTTCAAACTCCTAAACTTTTTATGAAAATCTCATATTAAATCAACTAAACATGCAAGACACTTCGGATTCATATATCATGTTATTATATACCAAACCAAGCCAAATAAGCATGCGTAAGGTCAGAACTTAAAAGACATAAGGTTCCTTTTACAAACTCCACCTAAAGCAAGCTAAGGTGACTTATTATAACTAAAGTAACATCAATCCATATGTCATGGTCATTTATAGACATAATCAAGTTAAACTAACATGCTCAACATATCAGAAAGCAACAAAATGGGATTCCATGACTGCCAGTCGGCGCGCCCACGCTGTGTTTGTACTGGGAAGTGGCGACCGCGCCACTCCAGTACATACACAGACTTTGCTTCTGCTTCTGCAGAACTCAAAACCCAACTTAGAAATCCTTTACGTAATCTATCCAAAATTAGCTACATTACTATCATAGATGCATATAACCTCGTATATCACAACGACATTCCATTTCTAAATCAATTATCAAGTATACACGAAATTTCTAGAATTCTTTGAATCTAAAAATCAAGAACACAGATGAAGATTTATACTTCTGCTAAAGCTTGAAACGAAATTCGTTCAAATTCTCAGATTGCTCTCTCTCCAATTCAGTATACTCACACTCTAATTTTACTTATCAGAATTTTAAGCAATGAATATAGAAGAAAAGGAACTCCAATTTATAGAAAATTGATTATACAGACAATGGTTTTGCCTACCATTCCAAACTAACGGAAAGGAGAAGAAGATGATGGTTAATTGAGGTTTGGTGAAATAGCATATCACTGCTACTATTTGAGCCACTCCCCCTCTCATCATTAGCTACAATGCTGAGTTTGATTTTGCAAGCAATAGCCTTAGAGGCCATTGGTCTAGACACGTGAGGAAGAAAGGATAGGACAATGAAAATGGGACTCTCCAATACTCAGCATTTTGTAAAGGAAATGTATACCAGAAATGCTAAGGTTTAATACCTTTTAAGTTTACAATGTAGCTTTAATGAGAAAATATTATTACACTGTAGTAAGTTGGGGAGTATATATACGCATAATTATATAATCCATATACATTTGGTTAGTCCAGATAATACTAAAGTATAATTTAGGTTAGCACTATCAACCCATATTTTCATTAAACCTTTTTTATTTCAATTACACATAATTGAAATAATTATTTAATAATAAATATTTATTTATTCTAATTTGATTTCTCCCATAACATTTAAGTACACATGTAATTTACCAACCACACATCATGTTGTCACATAAGCTTCTTTATGTAACTTTAATAGAATTATATGATTCAGCTAATTTTATCATATAGTTTCATGTATCATGTAATCTCATTGTAATGTCACACCTTATTTTATATTAAATGGATGTAGTGGTTTTTATAACATATGATCACACATTACATATTATTGTTCGTAGCAATAACTCAACAATACTAAACATTAGTCTATCATATCATTTACTCATTAATATGCTATTACTCCTAACATCAATTAATTAAAGAATATAATATTAACTAATCATTCACTTATTTAATTCATTCATTCTTTAATTTAATTAAACCATCACTAAGTCCATCATCGTGCCACACCAGACATTTCATAAGCTCAACTTAAATTCTCCACATTTCTCAATTATCATAAATTCAATTTAATTTAATTGAGTTATCCCATCTCATACCACATAAACATTTATATTAGAATAAATATTCACAAATTTATTAATATCAATATTAATATTATTTATAAAATTCACGGGTATTATAAAGAAATTCATAACTAAACTTGGTGTGGTTCTAAGCATTAGAGGAGCAGTACCTTAATTCTTGACAACACCGGAGCTGTTGCGCAGGCTAAGGAACCCAGGTTTTATCAGAAATTCAAACACGTGTTACAGCGATTGCATTTGATTAGAGAGATCATTGAAATAGGAGATGTCATCATGGAGTGTGTAGACTCTCAAGACAACATTGCAGATCCATTTACTAAAGCTTTAACACAACATCAGTTTGATCGTCACTTTGAGAAGATGGGTATGCGATACCATGACGATTGGCTTTAGTGCAAGTGGGAGATTGAAAGTAGTATTCATACAAGCCAATTATGTTTGATGATAAAGCATATACTTTTTAAGAATCTTATTCATTTATTAATAAAAATGTTATTTAATTAAAGGTATTTATTTATCTACATGGTGCTGTTTTTATAATATGTGATAAACCCATAGTTTTAAGCAATGCATTTAAAATCATGATGATGATCATGCTAATAATTATTTAACTCAATAATTAAAACATTGATAACTAAATAAATATATAATCAAAAAAAATTATTTAATTCAATAAATATTCAATTTAAATTATAAAATTCTTGTTCGTCACATCTTTCACCCCCCCCCCCACTAAAAGGATTCTGTCCCCAGAATCATTAAATTATAAAATTCTCGTTCATCACATCTTCCCCCCCTTAAAAGAATTCTATCCCCAGAATCACGGTTCAATTAAATTCGTCCCGTTACATTCTCCACCCTTACAAAGATTCTGTCCCCAGAATCGCTTACACATAAATTAAGCAAATAAGTGTGGGTAAGTTTTCATCATATATTCTTCGAGTTTCCACGTTGCTTCTTCAGCGTTGTGGTTCCTCCATATTACTTTAACAGAAGGTATTATTTTATTTCTGAGAACTTGTTCGTTCCTGTCAACAATCTGAATAGGAACTTCTTCATAGGATAAGTCTTTCTCAAATTGATGGGTTCATATTCAATCACATGTTTGTAATCGAGTTTGAATGGTCGCAATATTGACACATGTTGTGGACATGCTCTAGCACCGGAGGTAAGGCTACTTCATATGCAACTTCTCTGATTCTTTGCAGCACCTCAAAGGGTCCAATGAACCTCGAGCTCAATTTTTCCTTTTTGCCAAATCTGATCTTTCCCTTTCAGGGAGAGACTTTCAAGAAAACAAAGCTACCTGATTCAAATTTTACATTCTTGCGATGTGGATCGGCGTATTTCTTCTGCCTATCTTGAGCAGCTACCAATCTTGTCCGGATCACCTTGACGATCTCTGCTATCTGTTGTACACGTTCTGGACCTAGCAATTGTCTTTCGCCAACTTCATCCCAGCATAGTGGTGTTGGGTTTGTACGAAATCGTGACGCAATCAAATTGCAAAAATTAGCGAAAATATGGTATATCAGAGTTTAAAAAACCATTACCCGGATCATCCTTTACGCAAATTATTAATTTAAAATGATAAATAAGAAGTTATGGAATCATACCCTTGTAGAACGAAGCTTCCACAAGTACGAGTTCAACTCCTTGTTCTTCGTGATCTCCTTAAATTTCAGGGTTAGATTCCTTCCTTTTATGGTGTGTGACCCTTTAGGTTCTCCATATTAAATCGGTTGTGAATAAATCAATTAGAACAATTATAATCTTATTTAAATAAATAAATTAAACTAATAATCTATTTAAATAAATAATATTTATTCTACAATACGGATAAACCTCCCTAGCGATCAACGACTTTCTAAATAATATAGATTTCAACATTAATCATAAAAGAACCTGTGAGTAAATAGTTACCGTATAATTCAATCCTTCCACCATACAATGTCCCAATTAAATATAAGACATGGAATTACTGTCAAGTCTTATTTTATTTAATCATATATATTTCGATTGGAAAATGCACAATCCCAAATAATGCAAATTAGAAACTCCTTTTTAATTTCATTCTGCCTTGGCCAAGGACTACTGGGTTATCATTTAACGAATCACATAGGACATATCTCTTCTTTTACTAGAAGTGATAGATTCTTTATTGATCATTCATTATCTCCATATGTAACTCATTATACCCAAGCATACCCTTTGATATACTTTAAGGGTCTTAAGGAATAAGTCAAAATATAATTCATTACACACAAGATAATATGATGATCTCAAGTCCGAGGATCACTTGTACTACTATCACATTAGGAACTCCTATTGACAGGCAAGTAAAACTCCATTAGGTATTCCATAGCGAGTCACGTTCAGTGAACTTATTCTCCAATAAGCAGCTACATACTTGCTTTAGTGTCTCCAAACAAATGATCATGAGATCAATCATCCTCATCTAATGAGCAAGAAATATATGTACCAATCTATCCGGATTTACTAATTCCCTTTTTAGTAATCTAACGATTGGGAACTATTTTAGTTTTAAGCTTTCTAAGAATTTAGATCTCATTGGCATGATCATCATCATGATTCTAAAAGCACTGCTTAAAATTATGGGTTATTTACATAGTATAAAAATAGCATCATGTAGATAATTAAATACCTTTAATAAATGAATACTTTTATTAATAAATAAATAAGATTGTCTTCAAAGTATATGATTTATCATCATACATGATTGGCTTGTATGCATACTACTTTCAATCCACTTGCACTAAAGTCAATCGCCATGGTATCTCATACCCATCTTCTCTAATTGACGATTAAACTGCTGTTGTGTTAAAGAATTAGTAAATGGATCTGCAAGTGTTGTCTTGGGAGTTCACTATCTCTAGTGACTTCTACTCTTTCAATGATTTCTTTAATCAAAGTGCTGCAACACATGTTTGGGTTCAAGATAAGACTTAGGAACTATTCCTAGTTCTGTAATGAACTTTTCATCCGAAACATCAATTTGCAGCTGTAACAAATGACGATTTTATATATTAATTCTAAATATTTATTGAGTTAAATAAATATTTTAATTTATTTATTTATTGAGTTAAATGAATAAATTATATGATTGTGTAGAGTAATTTAATTAAGTGCTATATACTAATTAAATGAGTACTTAATATTTAATTTAATTGATGTGTAATAATTTTATAGTATAGTTCGAATTTAATTGAGATAATTAAATTAGATGAAGTTTGTGTGATAATTGTTACATGAAATTATAATTAGCGAGTAATTATAATTGTTATATGGCAATTTTTATGTGGTTAATTGATGCTAGCTTTTAATTAATTAAATTAGAATGATAAGATTTAATTAATTAAAGTGTAACATTTAAAGTATGTGTTAAAAGAAATAAGAAAGGGTTTTTAAATTAGTTTTGTCAAACAAGAGCCTTGCACCTGTTTTAAATTCGTTTTGTCAAACGGGACCTTATCTATTAAGAAGTTAGTTTTAAAAAAAAAAACTATTTTTGCCAAACAAAGCCTTAAGGCTTTTGAATTTCAAAAAAATATGTAACTTATATATTTATTGGCAATTAATATATAATATAAATTATATGTATTAAATTGTCAGTTATATATTGTATAGTTATATGTATTATATGTGTAATATATGTATTATATTATACGTTAGTCAAAAATTGGTCAGTTAGAACAAAGAGCAAAGAAATAACAGAGAAGAAAGATTAGAGAGAAAAGAAGAGAGAAGAAGAAGAGGAAAAGAGGAAGGCTTGGAGAGAACTCTTGCTAAACATCATCTTCTTCCTCACTAATCAAAGGGTATATTTCTATCTTGTGATTTTAGAATTTTGTTTATATGATCTTCATAACTTGTAGTTCTCTATAAAAATAGTTCTTTATGAACATTGTGATTTTGATGTATATAGGTGACATTGTGTATATAAATTGTTTATAATTGATTAGTATGATAATTTAGATTGTTTAATTCATGTATATATGATGAACATGAGGAATTCATGTTCATCAAAAGTTATAGTTAAGTATTTTGAAAATATATATAGTTTTCTTTTAAAATCAAAATTTCATGTTTGATTGTTAATTGTTGTTTAAATTAATTGTAGATAATGATAGCATGTTTAGAAACTAATTGATTATGCTTGGAATTGTGTGAATTGGTTTAAAAACAAATTCACAGTGTTCAATTTCAGCAAAGAACATTGAACGATGGCTTTTCTTCAAAAATCATGAAATCTAGAGTTTGATTTTGTGTTATGATGATTATATATATTCAAAAAGATGTTAGAAGCTTTAAATTATGTTTTCTATAAAGTTTTATGTGCAATATGTTAGTTAAAATCAAAATTTAGTTCGAAGAAATAAGTCAAATTAACTTTTTCTCTGCACAATTCGCGATCCAATTTTTCGATGCTGCAGGGGGCCCGCCCCGGTGGGCCTATCAAGGCCAAAACACCCGCCCCTGCACAGGAGGGGGGGTGCAGAAAAGAAATTTTCTTGTTGTTTTGTGTAGCTTTGTTTGTATCATGAAAAGTTAACCTAATGTGATAAACTTGATGACACGTTAGGCATACATTAAAATACTAAATGGATAGTAATGAATTATATTAATAAAATATAATATGTAATTATAATTTGAATAATTATAATTAAAGTAAATATTTAATTTAAATTATAATTTGTTAAATTATAGTGAATATAGTTTGATTAATTTTTACTCAAAGTAAATGTTTAACTTAAATTATAATTTTATTAATTATAATTTAATTAATATAAGATACAATTATAATTTGATTAATTATAATTAAAGTGAATGTTTAATTTAAATTATAATTTAATTAATATGAGTACATAATTATTATCTGGTTAATTATGTGAAAATGTAATATGGTTATGTGATGTGATTAATTATGTGATAATTAATTATTAACTTAATAATTAAAGAGAAATAAGTTAACCCAAAAGGGTTAACTAATTATGTGAATTAGTTATGTGATAACTAATTTAGATTATTATGGTTAAATATATATATGTGTAGGATTTGTTAAGGAACGTGATAGTAATTATAGCTTGCGCTTGAGGCATGTCTTCTATCCCTAAACTTGTTAATTATATGCAAGTTTTTCTACACTCAAACTTGTTATTGATATGCAAGTTTTCTATATTCATATCTCAATTGTATTAAGCATGTCTTTCTTTTCTGCAATGTACATTCAATTATTTAAAGTTCATTATTGATTAACGTGACCTTGACTTTATTGTTCAAGCAAGGTCTATGTTGTCCTTTACATGCTTTAAGTAATTCTAAAGCATAAGTTATTTCATAATTCTTTATTGATGAATTATTCCAAGTTATTGTAAGTCGATTCAACTACTCCTTAGTTGATGGTAGTTGAACTCCAAATTCTCTTGTAAGCTTATCCAAACCAAACTTTCTTTGGTGCGGACTTGTATCAAATACTGAGATGAACAACCCTATTTATTAGGGGGGTTTACTATGCGAAAGCGTTAAGATGTTTGTGCACAACACATAGTACGAAGGGCTGATCCCCCTAAGTACGAGTTAAGAGTCAATAGTCTAAACGACTGTTAAAGGTTTTAAATGGAAATGTTTATAACCTAGGATATAGTTCAAGGTCTTATGACCCTTAGATGATTTCTATATTCGAAATTCTAAATGTTGAAGAAAGAATTATTATTCAATTCTTTACTATTGATGAAAGAAAAGTTATTCAAATCTTTTGAAGTTATTCAGTTATGTCATCATTAATATTATTGTTATTCCAAGTGAGCTTTTGTTTGCTCACTCTTATAATTAAATAACCATTTTAGCAAAAGTCGAGAACGTTGACGTACCGTCAACGAGTAAAGAAAAAGGCAAGATGAACAAGTGGAGACTTGTTGATATTATTGTTATGATATGTAATGAGACTTGATGTTATGATATTGTATTTCCGCATTTATTATTTATGTTAAGGTTAAATAAACCCTAGGATATTTTGAGAAAAGTTGTAATTCCTTTTACAAAGAAGATTTTATTTAATGATAAGGTTGTAATTTATTTTGCATTCCTTATTATTGGGCAGTAGATGTATGTTTTATTTAGATAGTGAACACCAAATCGTGTGGAAATTAAGTACACGGATTTGGAGGTGTCACAAGTTAGTATAAGAGCCGTTGGTTATAAAACTTAGGTGGGGAAAAAACCTTAGGTAGTAGCCTTATAGGAGATCGAAAAGATAGTGGTGATACGTAAAGATAATAAACTACCTTATGTGCTATGTGATTACGTTCTAGTATTTGAAGAGTGTCAACAGATATCACGTAATAATTAAACTTTAAAATTTTCTTGTCTGTATGACGAACGTTGGAGAGTCTAGTTAGGTTAGGGAGGAGTTACCCTAGATGCCGAGGGACAAGGAGCCCCGAGACATCCATGTGGTCTGGGAGTAGTTTGTTCGGAGAGAGACATCGCCATTGATCACCATAGCTAGTCAGGAGCATGAGCCGACATTTGACCAAGATGATGAGGACGAGGATGAGTCAGAGGAGGAAGAGGAGGATCCTGAAGAAGAATTCCTGTGACGCCCCCAAATTCGGACCGCCACAGGGTCACTCGAATTCTGTTCGTCACACTCTATAATCTAACAGCATGATAATAATATTATGACTAATTATCACATCGCACAGCGGAATAATACACAATACTACCGAATAGATTACATTTACTTAATATAATTTATTCACGTCCCAAGGTCTTGTAACTTAAACATTGATTACATAGCTTAGACATAACTTAAGCATACATAACCTTAACTAGTACATAATAGGATAAATTCTTATTACAATCATAAGTCCTACATAATATTAAGCTACTCAGTAGCCTTTCCCTTGCCCTTGTCTGTGCCCGAGGGTCCGCAATGCTCTGTCTTAACTGAAATATTTTAGGGAAAGCAAGAATGAGCAACAAGTTTGCTCAGCAAGTAATATAACAATAAGGGTGAGTAATATAGTTCTCGAATCCCAAAAAGGGTATAACAAGGTATGATAGTTCAAGGATAGCAAGAATATCAACAGTTCTCAATAAAAGTAGCTAAGGAAAGAATAATATCAATATAATTCAATACTAAATCAATTTAAGATTTTAAGATAATTGAAATACTAAGCAGTCACTAAGGACTATGAACTCTTACTAGAATTAACAGAAATATACTAATAATCCAATGAAAACAAGTACAACAGGTGATCAGCCTAAAGTACCCTACGGTATGCATATCGTTCAATCATACTAAAGTGCGAATGTCGGTCTCCCGACAATATATAATTTCCCTTCAAAGAAGGTTGTTCATCTCAGTCAAACACAAGATCCCGCACCAATCAATTGGTTTGGGTCGCCTTTCAACAATATAAGTCTTGCCTAATCAAATGGCATAGATCACAACAATTATAAGTTCAATCTCAAGATTTAATGTTCGAAGAATATAAATTGACTTTTATCTTATCCATGAAGTATATAATCTATAATATCTGAATTGCAATCTCAAAAGTTTACTTGTACAACAATAATAACACAAGCTTAATGAACGCTCAATAAAGAGTAGGGTTAGGAACTTGCTTACAACGTTCCTTGAATAATGTAAACACAAGGTTAGGATACTTGCACTTTAAAATAGTGTAAGTTAGGGAAATTGCCTTATGCGTAGTTTATCCTCGCTAAGTAAATCAACACTTTTAAATCCCTATCGTAATATAGTTATGTATATATATGATATCCATTAGTAGTTTAACATTATACTTTATCTCATATATACCATCCACATATAAGTTAAGTCTTCAATCTTACTATACAGTCATACCATGTATAGTATCACATTAATTCACAAGTCTTGACTAATATAACTTTTATCCTTAACATTCTTATTTTTGAGTTAAACATATTCTCATATCATTATTATCACATAAGACCACAATCAATACTAAATATATGTTATTTTAGTAAGTTATGGTATTTCAATAGGTTAACCATCAAAATCGAATTCAAGTATCAGTATATGATATCACATAGTATATATGCATATTAAAGGATACTTTCATGCTTGTTCAACCTTTTCACGTTTAATTTTACATGATATAGGTTCTAAGTGAATACCTTTAATAATATAAGGCCATTCTATGTCATAAAACCACATTAGCTATCATGTTTGTCATTTGAAATATATGAGGTGATCACATAACTTGATTTAGGCATGCTTGCAAGTTTATATTTCATATACACATAGCTAGTATTGTTACTAGCTTAAATCATGCTTCACTTGTGCTTAAATATCTTTCATGGTATTTACCTAGTGTGTGTACATGCATGATATATTAGTGAGTCTAAGAGTACTTCTCAATATGCCAAAAATATCAGAATATGAATCTTGCTAATACATGTCGAAGTCTACTTGCAAAACTTATATTTTGTTTAGTAATGTTCACTAATGAATCCATTATGTTCATGTTATATGAAGAAACCTATACATAAGTTAATATGTCTTTCATGCGTCTCTACGTTATACAATCATGCATCAAAAGTCAGAATATAGTCGTGGTTCATATATGTTAAAGTTCGTTTATAAAACTTTAAGTTTACTTCAACACTATATGTCGTCTCATTAATCTTGCATGCAATCAAAGCAACACATATGCACGTCATGTTAATGTAGTCATATAGGCATGTTACTCACGCTAGCAAGCTGGTTCAAGTAGTAATCTAACTATCTAGCACTCACAGCCTAAAAAAAAGTCAGAATCTGGTGCAGGGTGCCGAGGCAGCTGCGCTGCGCCCCAGTGTTATACCGTTGTAGCTGAGCCACTACAGGTTCGCACCAGACAACAGTCTGCTACGGCAGAAAACTAGGCCAATTTCCAAATTTTACAACAATTTCGTTTCTACACAACTACATTTTAGTTTAAACATGTTTATAAGTTCATATAACAACCAAATAAGTTTTCTAATATTCAATTATCATTTGATTCAACATGATCAAGAAATGGCACTTTGACAGAGAACAAAATGAAGAACATGGAAAGATGATTATACCTATGCTAAATGCAAATTGAACTTATTGAATTCTCCCAATTCTAGAATGATATTACTAATGTATATATGCTCTCAATTTAACACAAGCAAAATCTTAGCAAAAGAATTTGTGAAGAGAAGTAGCCATATATATAGAGAAATCCATAACCAGACAATTCATTCATCCATTGAATCAAACTAATAGATTGAAGGTTTGTATCTTGGTTAAGGAAGAGTAGGTAATTAGTTGTTGAAGGCAATCATGAAATCAAATCCCTTGTTCATCAATAGCTAGAGCATTGCTGAGTGTAAGGAGAAGTAATAGGCTTAGGCTTGCAAGCTATGCACGTGAAGGAGAAATGTGACTCTATTTTGGGACAAGGTATGTATCTCAGCATTCTAGCAAGTTTGTACAATACAATGTTATAACATATAAGCATAACATATATTATCTACACTTAGGTTATAACATATTTTATCACACCGGTATAATCTTCTCAGATATTATCACACTACACTGTCTCCTTTATTATCAAATTTTACTATTCAACAATTGTTTACAATATATTTGTGATGTACTATTTTAATGTATACTCACACACAATTGTCACATAGGCGTTATCATGTAGATTTCACAATTCAATAACTTTACTATATAGTTTATGTATAATTGTATAGTCACATTGCACTACCCTTCATATAATATATAGGTAGCTACTATACATTATACATTTAATTTGCATGCTTGCACATAGAAATTAATTGACCAAATATAGTCTACTCGTTTACATATTATTATTCTTAATGGTAATTAATTAATTGCTTATCTTATCAATTAATTAACCTTAATATCAATTAATCCATCACTCATTAATCAATGTAATCATTAATAACACTTAATTAATATTCATAGGATTAATTATCACATTAATAAATATAAATCTTATTATATTTATAAACAAGTTGCTTATTATTATTCTATTACTTGCAATCACATATCATTAATTAATCACCATTATATCAATTAATTAATATTCTATTTCTCATAATAACAATTAACAATTAATATTTGATTAATTGTTCACGTCGTAATTCCTTCCTCAATTATTATTTCTCATCATTGTGCCACACAAGGCATTCAACGAGTTTATCGCAAACTCCATATTTTCTCAATTATCATAATTATTCAATTTAATATAATTGAGTTAACTCATCTCATAACACTTACATATTTATATTCAAATAAATATTCATTTAATAATATTCAGAAATTCTCGGGTATTACATCCTCCCCCCCCCCTATAAAAATTTCGTCCTCGGAATTGCTACAAGGTTACACAAATAGATGGGGATAATCCCTCATCATCCTATCTTCTAACTCCCACGTAGCCTCCTCGACATCGTGGTTATGCCAAAGTACTTTTACAGATGAAATACTTTATTTCTTAAGGTTTGCTCTTTCCTATCTAATATCTGGACAGGAATTTCTTCATAAGCTAGATTCTTCTCCACTTGAATGGGCTCGTACAAAATCACGTGCTTGTAGTCGGCCTTGTACGGTCGCAACATGGAAATGTGGAACACGTTGTGGATGTGCTCCAACTTGGGCGGTAATGCAACTTTATAAGCCACTTCGCCCACTCGCTTCAGTACCTCGAACGGTCCTATGAATCTTGGACTCAACTTTCATTTCCTTCCGAAACGGATCTTTCCCTTCCATGGAGATACCTTCAAGAATACGAAACTGCTGACTTTAAAGTCGATCCTACCGATGCAAACCTGCGTACTTTTTTTGGCGGTCTTGAGCTACTACTAGTCTGGCTCTTATTACTGTCACCACGTCTGCGGTTTGTTGTACTAATTCTGGTCAGAGTATGCGTTGCTCTCTGACTTCGTCCCAATATAATGGCGTTCTGCACTTTCTTCCGTAAAGAGCTTTGTACGGTGGCATGCCGATACTCGCATGGTAACTATTGTTATACGCAAATTTAACTAAGGGTAGGTGGTCGTCCCAATTTCCCTTGAAGTCCATCACGCAAGTCCTAAGCATGTCCTCCAGCGTTTGTATAGTTCACTCACTCTGTCCGTCTGTCTAAGGATGATAAGCGATACTCAACCTCAACTGTGTTCCCAACCTCTCTTGCAAGCTTTTCCAAAAATTTTACGTGAAGCGCAGATCTTGATCAGTGACAATTGACACCGGCACTCCATGTCGCGAAAGAATCTCCTTTATGTAATGGTTCGCTAACTGATTCAAACTGTATCGAGTCTTGATTGGTAGAAAATGTGCGGTCTTTGTTAGTCAATCCATGGTAACCCTAAATGGCATCATATCCCTTCTGTGTGACTGGAAGTCCTACCATGAAATCCATCGTAATATGCTCCCATTTCCACTCCGGTATTTCCAACGGTTGTAGTAAATCACTCGGTCGCTGGTGCTCTGCTTTAACGCGTTCACAAGTCAAACATCTACTAACGCACTCTGCGATTTCCTGTTTCAGATTGGGCCACCAAAAGTGTTGCCTCAAATCTCGGTATATCTTAGTGCCTCCCGGATGAACAGAATACGTCGTATTGTGTGCCTCGTGCAAAATTTCTTCTCTCAACTCGGTTCTTGCTGGTACCCACACTCTTCCTTCAAATCTTAAGATACCGTCTTTATCCATTCGGAATCTTTCTTCTCCATTTTCTGCGATCCTCTTTCTGATTTTCTCGCACTCATCATCTTTCTCTTGTGCTTCTTTTACTCTATCCAACAAGGTTAGACGAGCTTCCATTACAAACGACTTCTCTTCAGACCTCTTCGGTCCTTTTACCTCTATTTCCAATTTTTTCATCTCTCTTATCAACTCCTCTTGAGTCATCAAGTGAAACAATTTCTCCCTTCCTTTCCTGCTCAGAGCGTCGGCAACTACGTTTGCCTTACCCGGGTGATAAAGAATATCACAGTCATAGTCTTTGATCAATTCTAACCACCTTCTCTGACGCATATTTAACTCCTTCTGTGTGAAGATATATTTCAAACTTTTGTGATCCGTGTATATCTCACATTTCTCTCCGTACAAATAATGCCTCCAAATCTTCAATGCTAAAACTACTGCAGTTAAAAATATGGAGGCATTATTTGTACGGAGAGAAATGTGAGATATACACGGACCACAAAAGTCTGAAATATATCTTCACACAGAAGGAGTTGAATATGCGACAGAGAAGATGGTTAGAATTAATAAAAGACTATGACTGCGATATTCTTTATCACCCGGGAAAGGCAAACGTGGTTGCCGACGCTCTGAGCAGAAAAGGAAGGGAAAAGTTATTTAATTTAACGACTCAGGAAGAATTGATAAGAGAGATGGAGAAATTGGAGATAGAAGTGAAAGGACCAGAAAAGTCTGGTGAGAAGTTATTTGTAATGGAAGCTCATCCGACATTATTGGATAAAGTAAAAGAAGCACAAGAAAAAGACGAAGAGTGTGAGAAAATTCGAAAGAGGATCACAGAAAACGAGGAAGAGAAATTTCGAATGGATAAAGATGACATTTTGAGATTTAAAGAAAGAGTATGGGTACCAGCGGTAACCGAGTTAAGGGAAGAGATTTTGCACGAGGCACACAATACGATATATTTCGTTCATCCGGGAGGCACGAAGATGTACCGAGATCTAAGGCAACATTTTTGGTGGCCCAATTTGAAACGGGAAGTCGCAGAGTGCGTCAGTAGATGTTTGACTTGCCAACACGTTAAAGCAGAGCATCAACGGCCGAGTTGTTTACTACAACCGTTGGAAATACCAGAGTGGAAATGGGAGCATATTACGATGGGCTTCATGGTAGGACTTCCAGTTACACAGAAAGGTTATGATGCTATTTGGGTTATCGTGGATCGACTAACGAAGACTGCACATTTTTTACCAATTAAGATCCGCTACAGTTTGAATCAGTTAGCGAGTCTGTACATAAAGGAGATTGTTTCACGACATGGAGTACCAGTGTCAATTGTCTCTGATCGAGATCCGCGCTTCACGTCCAATTTTTGGAAGAGTTTGCAAGAAAGAATGGGAACGTAGTTGAGGTTGAGTACCGCTTATCATCCTCAGACAGAAGGACAGAGTGAGCGAACAATACAAACGCTGGAGGACATGCTTAGAACTTGCGTGATGGATTTCAAGGGAAATTGGGATGACCACCTACCCTTAGTAGAATGCGCATACAATAATAGTTACCATGCGAGTATCGGCATGCCACCATATAAAGCACTTTATGAAAGAAAGTGCAGAACGCCATTATGTTGGGTCGAAGTCGAAGAGCGACGAATACTCGGACCAGAGTTAGTTCAACAAACCGCAGACGTGGTGACAATGATAAGAGCCAGATTAGTAGCAGCTCAAGAACGCCAGAAAAAGTATGCAGATTTACATCGGCAGGACCGAGACTACAAAGTCGGCAGTTTTGTATTCTTAAAGGTATCTCCATGGAAGGGAAAGATCCGTTTCGACAAGAAGGGAAAATTGAGTCCAAGATTCATAGGACTGTTCGAGATACTGAAGCGAGTGGGAGAAGTGGCATACAAAGTTGGGTTACCACCCGAGTTGGAGCACATCCACAACGTGTTTCACATTTCTGTGTTGCGACCATACAAGGCCGATAACAAGCATGTGATTTCTTACGAGCCCATTCAAGTGGAGAAGAACTTGGCGTATGAAGAAATTCCTGTCCAAATATTAGATAGGAAAGAACAAACTTTGAGAAATAAAATTATATCTTCTGTAAAAGTACTTTGGCGTAACCACGATGTCGAGGAGGCAACGTGGGAGTTAGAAGATAGGATGATGAGGGACTATCCCCGTCTATTTGTGTAACCTTATCACAATTCAGGGACATAATTTTTATAAGAGGGGGAGGATGTAATACTCGAGAATTTCCGAATATTAATAAACGAATATATTAATGGAAATGAATATTTATTTGAATATAAATAATTTTGTGTTATGAGATGAGTTAACTCAATTATACTAAATTGAATAATTATGATAATTGAGAAAATGTGGAGTTTACAATAAGCTCAATGAATGCCTTGTGTGGCATAGCGACGGAACGTATATAATTTAATTCATAAAAGTAAGAATTTATGAGTGGATGATTAATTAATAATATGTTATTAATTAATGGTTTTTACGAGTAATAACATATTAATGAATAAATGGTTAATTAACGTTGAGATTAATGTTATTCAATTAATTGCTTAATGTAAAGTTATGTAGTCACACGTTGTATAGTAACTATGTCCATATATATAAACTATATTATATGATGTATAATGTGACATTTTGGCATAACTACGTAATATATAATATGAAGTGCATTGTGATAATACAAGCAAATATGTAAGACATATAAACTATACTATAAAGTGTAGTGTGACACTTTAATAAGGCTATGCAATATGGAAATTATCTCATATAAGTTACATAAATAATGCCTATGTGACCATATGGTAGGTATAGTACTTTAATGTATACTATATGGAATATTAGGTTAAAGTATGTAAATAATTGATATTCCTAATCATCTCCATGAGTAACATACTTAAAATATTATTAATAATAAGAGTTGGAATAATTAAATTAACTCATAAATGTGATATTGTTAAAGTGTACATGGATTATATGATGTATATATATATGTACCCCAATGTGCTACCATGTGAAGTTGTTATGGTATTTTAGTCCATGTATGCCCCTAAGTGAGTATAATCTAAGGTGTACATATATCTACTAAGTATATAATATATCGTCTTTTATCCCCAATTTGCTATGGCTGATGATATGTTTAGCTAGTCCCACATTAAGTGTCCAGTTCCCCTCCTTTCTCTCATTCACGTGAAGAACAAAAAGGCTAAGGAGCTACTCCTTCTTCTTCTCCCAAGATCATTCTAGCTCATCATTGTAGGGGGAGTGGGATTCATGATGCATATTACCAACCTCTCACCAACCATCTAATGTCCAACATCTTCTTCCTTCATCTCTTGGTTTATTTTCATGGGCAAAGGCTTGGCATGGGTTTTGATTTTTCTATAAATTGAGCATCCCTCTTCATTTTCTATATTGATTAATTAATTGCTAAGTGATATAGAGAGATTATTGTGAGTTCATAATCTGAATTTGAGAGCAAGTTGTGTGCAAGTTTGAGCTCAAGAGGTATAACCTCTAACCCCATTTGAATTTCAATTCATAGAGATTGCATGATATTGTTGAAATTACTGTGTGATAAGGTGCTAGCATAAGTTGTTAAGTATATCTATGTGTCAGGAATGTAAAGTGATGGTAGGCAAGCATGCTAGCTAAGTACATTATGAGAAATTCTGAAGCTTTGCAATAACAGAACATCTTCTGGTCTGGAACGGGAGCCGCGCGGTCGCGCCTCTCCCTAGTACAACTAGCGCGTGGCCGCGCTGTTCTGCAGAAATTGTTGATGATTTTGTTAAGTATTCTGATGTTTTGAGCATGTTATACTAAGTAGGTTATGCATACAAATCACCATGACATGTACAATAAGGTTGTTATGTATATAGTAAGCCATACTAGTTGTTTAGCTTGAGAATTTTGAAGAAAGCTTAAGGATTGGTAAAGTAGTTTGATAAACACGATGTAATACGTAAACCAACCTTATGTGTAAATGAATCACATTCTGATATGCCTTGACATGTGATAATGTGATAGTTATATTATTAGACTATCCAAACATGAATTGAAATAAGTTTCCAAGTAAAAGGCTATACTTGCTATGTGTACAATAACCTATGTGAACTTGGATTCCGAACTTGATATCACGATCTGAATTACATATATACATGCACAAGAAAGTGTAGAAGCATGACATAGAGTATATGAACTTACCTTGCATACTTAAATAGTTTTAATAGCATTTTAATGGAAACATAGAATTTTCAAAGGTGAACCTTGGCAAGTAAATATCATACATACATTCTGATTTTGTAAGCATGTCTATGTGGCTTAGGAATGCATGTCGGACATATTAACTTACGTGTATGGACTTCGTAAGGAAGCATGAACATGTTGGACTTGTTAGTGAGCCTTACTAATGAAAATACAAACTTTGAACGTAAATGTTAACATGCTACTTTGAGAGTTAGAATCTGATATTTGTGAACATGTTTGATGATACTCTTGGACTCACTCATGTATCATAAATGTATATGTGCCATGATTAGGTGTCATAACTCAAGTAAAGCATAAACGAAGCATATTTCAAACCAAAACGATGCTAATTGCACATATACGATATGAATACTCACAAGCATGTCTAATATGAGTTATATGACTACCTTATATGTTTAAGAAGCAAGCATGTTAGACTTTGTGATTTTCATGACCTTGAATGACCGTAAGTTGTCAAAAGTGTTAACTTAGAGCCATATCATGAAAGAGAGAACTTAGATGGACTTAAGAAGCATAAAGGCATCTTTTAATATGCATATATGTTATGAGATATCATATGTTGATACTTTAATCCGATTTTTGACAGTTGACTTATTGAAATACCATAACTCACTGAAATAACATATATTTAGTATTGATTGTGGTCTTGTGTGATAATAATGATATGAGAGTGTGTTTAACTCAAAAAGAGGAACGTTAAGGATAAAAGTATATTAGTCGAGACTTGTGAATCAAATATGATACTATATGTGGTATGACTGTATAGTGAAGTTAAAGACTTAACTTATGTGTGGATTGTATATCTAAAATAAGATATGTTGTTTAACTATATGACTAATGAATATCATATATACATAACTATATTACGATAGGATTCAAAAAGTGTTGATTAATTTACGAGGATAAACTACGCTTAAGGCAAGTTTTCTAACTTATACTCTTTTACGGTGCAAGTATTCTATCCTTTTATATTACGAGCTAGTTTCTTTACTTACTCGTTTGAATTGAATTAGCATACTTGAACTCTTATTTCATTAAAGCTATTATTCATGTTGAACTTGGTATTATTCTTGAATATTGTGAAAGTGTCTATGCCATTTGATTCGGCTAGACTTATATTATTGAAAAGCTACCCAAACCAATTGATTGGTGCGGGATCTCGTATTTGACTGAGAACAACAACCTTCTATGAAGGGAAAATATAATTGTCGAAGAACCGACGTGCGCACTTGAGTATGATTGATTGTTATGCATAACGTAGGGTACTTTAGGCTGATCACCTGTTGTACCTATTTTTTTTGATTTGGGTTATCTGTTTAATACTGTTAATTTTAGTAAAAGTTCATAGTCCTTAGTGACTGCTTAGTATTCAGTTATCTTGAAATCTAGAATTGATTTATTATTTAATCACATTGATATTATTCTGTCCTTAGTGACTGTTATTGAGAACTGTTGATATTCTTGTTATCCTTGAACTATCAAACCTTGCTATACCCTTTCGAGAATTGAGAATTTTATTACTCACCCTTATTGTATATTACTTGCTGGGTAATTTGTGCTCATTCTTGCTTTCCCTAAAATATTTCAGTTAAGGCGGAGCAGTGTGTTGGGTTTGTACAAAATCGTGACGCAATCAAATTGTAAAAATTAGCGGAAGCATGGTATATCAGAGTTTAAAAAATTTCTACAAAACCATTACCCGGATCATCCTTTATGCAAATTATTAATTTAAAACGATAAATAAGAAGTTATGGAATCATACCCTTGTAGAACGAAGCTTCCACAGGTACTAGTTCAACTCCTTGTTCTTCGTGATCTCCTTGAATTTTCGGGTTAGATTCTTTCCTTTGATCAACGTTAGCCACCCAAGTGTTTGGCCTCTAGAGGTGATCCACCAAGGAAGAGGAATTATCAAGAAGGAGGGTGTTTGGCTTAACCTTAGTTTTCTATCCTCTATAGAAAAGGAGTACTCTCCAACAATTGGAATTACATCATCTAATATCTATTATAAGACTTCTCTTATATAGACATTGGTCAACCCTTCTAATCCTATTAGACATGGGATTTCTTTTAATTAATTAAACTCCTTTAATTAATTTAGGCTTCCCACCACATGGGAATAATTAATTAAATTCATTTAATTAATTTGTCTTCTAATCTTATTAGGAATAAATGAGAGTACTAAATATTAAATTAATTACTAAACTCCTTTAGAAATTAAAATAGTAATAATTGTAATAATATTAATAAGACTCCTCTTATTAATTTATATTTAATATTTCCAAAATATTAAATAATAAACATTAAGCTATTTAATTTATTCTATCACCATAGATTAAATTAATTATACTTAATGCATTATTACGATTATGCCATTACCTTCTTAAATAATTATTCTTCCTTTTATGGTGTGACCCTTTAGGTTCTCCATATTAAACCGGTTGTGAATAAATCAATTAAAACAATTTTAATCTTATTTAAATAAATAAATTAAACTAATAATTTATTTAAATAAATAATATTTATTCTACAATAGGGATAAGCCTCCCTAGCGATCAACGACTTTCCAGATAATATAGATTTCAACATTAATCATAAAAGAACCTGTGAGTTAATAGTTACCATACAATTCAATCCTTCCACCATACAATGTCCCAATTAAATATAAGACATGGATTTACTGTCAAGTCTTATTTTATTTAATTATATGTATTTCGATTAGAAAATGCACAACTCCAAATAATGCAAATTAGAAACTCCTTTCTAATTTCATTTCACCTTGGCCAAGGATTCCTGGGTTGTCATTTAACGAATCACATGGGACATATCTCCTCTTTTACTAGAGGTGGTAGATTCTTTATTGATCATTCATTATCTCCATATGTAACTCATTATACCCAAGCATACCCTATATATGCCTTAAAAGGTCTTAAGGAATAAGTCAAAGTATAATTTGTTACATACAAGATACTATGATGATCTCAAGTCCAAGGATCACTTGTACTACTATCACATTAGGAATTCCTATTGACATGCGAGTAAAACTCCATTAGGTATTCCATAGCGAATCACGTTCAGTGAACTTATTCTTCAATAAGCACCTACATACTTGCTTTAGTGTCTCCACACAAATGATCATGAGATCAATCATCCTCATCCAATGAGCAAGCAACATATGTACCAATCTATCCGGATTTACTAATCCCCTTTTTAGTAATCCCACGATTGGGAACTATTTAAGTTTTAAAACTTTCTAAGAATTTAGATCTCATTAGCATGATCATCATCATGATTCTAAAAGCATTGCTTAAAACTATGGGTTATTTACATATTATAAAAACAGCAACATGTAGATAATTAAATGCCTGTAATAAATGAATATTTCATTAATAAATAAATAAGATTGTTTACAAAGTACGTGCTTTATCATCATACATGATTGGCTTGTATGCACACTACTATCAATCTCCCACTTGCACTAAAGCCAATCGCCATGGTATCTCATACCCATCTTCTCTAAGTGACGATCAAACTGCTGTTGTGTTAAAGCTTTAGTAAATGGATCTGCAATGTTGTCTTGAGAGTCTACACGCTCCAAGGTGACGTCTCCTCTTTCAATGATCTCCCTGATCAAATGAAATCGCCGCAACACGTGTTTAGATTTCTGATGAGACCTCGGTTCCTTAGCCTGTGCAACTGCTCCTGTGTTGTCACAGTAAATGGGAACTGCTTCTCCAATGCTAGGAACCACACCAAGTTCAGTTATGAACTTCTTCATCCAAACAGCTTCCTTTGCAGCTTCACTTGCAGCTATATACTCTGCCTCTGTCACTGAATCAGCAACTGTTTGCTGCTTGGAACTCTTCCAACTCACTGCGCCTCCGTTCAAGGTAAAAACATACCCCGAAACAGATTTACTGTCATCTTGGTCCGTTTGAAAACTTGAGTCTGTGAAGCCCTCGAGTTTTAATTCAGACCCACCGTAGACAAGAAAAATATCCTTAGTCCTTCTCAAGTATTTTAGGATATTCTTCACTGCCTTCCAGTGCTCTTCTCCTAGGATTCGACTGGTATCTGCTCATTACACTAAGTGAATGAGCAACATCCGGTCTAGTACATATCATACCGTACATGATAGATCCTATTGCAGAAGCATAAGGGATCTTACTCATTCGGTCTCTCTCCTCAGGTGTCTTTGGGGCCTGTTTCTTGGAGAGATGTATTCCATGGCTCATCGGCATGAGTCCTCTTTTGGAATCTTCCATGCTAAATCTCTTTAGCATTGCATCAATGTACGTTCCTTGAGATAAACCAAGCATCCTTTTAGATCTATCTCTATAGATCTTTATCCCCAAAATATAGGATGCTTCTCCCAAGTCCTTCATGGAGAAGTGTTTAGATAACCAGATTTTAATTGATTGTAGCATAGGAATGTCATTCCCTATCAGTAATATATCATCAACATATAATACAAGGAATGAAACTGCGCTCCCACTAACCTTCTTGTACACACATGGTTCATCGTCATTTTTGATAAGATCAAACTCTTTAATTGTCTCATCAAAACGAATGTTCCATCTACGAGAAGCTTGCTTCAATCCATAAATGGATCGTTGCAGCTTACAGACTTGATTTATTCCAACCTTTGAAACAAATCCCTCTGGCTGTGTCATATACACATCCTCCTCAAGTTTCCCATTGAGGAAGGCCGTTTTCACGTCCATCTGCCAGATCTCATAGTCGTTATAAGCTGCAATTGCAAGCAAAATCCGAATGGACTTGAGCATAGCTACTGGTGAAAAGGTTTCATCATAATCAACTCTTTGTCTTTGTTTGAAACCTTTTGCAACCAGTCGGGCCTTATAGGTCTCCACCTTGCCGTCCGCTCCAGTCTTTCTTTTAAAGACCCATTTACACCCAATAGGCTTAATGCCTTCAGGTGGTGAAACCAAAGTCCATACTTTGTTTTCATACATAGAGTCCATTTCGGATTTCATGGCTTCAAGCCATTTCCCTGAGTCTTTATTACTCATGGCCTGTTCGTAATTCAATGGATCATCATCATTCATGATGCGTACCTCATCGTCATCCTCTACAACGAATCCATACCTCTCAGGTATCTTCGGTACTCTTCCAGATTTACGAACAGGGTGTGGTATAGTAGGTTCTTCTACTTGGTCAGGTACCTGACTTTGATCCGTGGTAATTTGTGGTTCTTGAGCTTCTTCAAGATATATCTTACTCCCACTGACCCCTTCATGGATAAACTCCTTTTCCAAGAAGGCAGCATGTTTCGCAACAAACACCTTTTGATCAGTTGGATGATAGAAATAATACCCTACAGTTTCTTTAGGGTATCCCACAAATCTACACTTTTCGGATTTAGTCTGTAGCTTATCATGTTCAAACTTTTTGACATAAGCTGGACAACCCCAAGTCTTAACATGCTTAAGATTTGGTTTCCTTCCCTTCCACATCTCATATGGAGTCTTTGGGGCGGATTTGGTAGGTACCTTGTTAAGTAGGTATGCAGCCGTTTCTAGGGCATATCCCCAGAAGGAAATTAGAAGGTCGGTAAAACTCATCATGGATCGAACCATGTCTAACAGTGTTCGATTTCTCCTTTCAGATACTCCATTTAACTGTGGTGTACCTGGAGGAGTCCATTGTGAGATTATACCATTTTCTTTGAGACAATTGAGAAACTCACTGCTTAAGTATTCTCCGCCTCGATCTGATCGAAGTATCTTTATACTCTTGCCCGTTTGTTTCTCTACTTCACTTCTGAACTCTTTGAACTTTTCAAATGATTCTGACTTGTATTTCATTAAATACACATATCCAAATCTTGAGTGATCATCAGTGAAAGTAATAAAATAAGAATACCCACCCCGTGCACTTGTTGTCATAGGCCCACAAACGTCTGTGTGAATCAATGTCAACAACTCTGTAACTCTTTCTCCTCTTCCACTAAAAGGAGATTTAGTCATTTTACCCATGAGACAAGATTCACAAGTTGGATATGATTCATAATCGGATAGCTCGAGGAGCCCATCTTTATGCAACTTGGATAATCTTGTTTCATTGATATGACCGAGTCTACAGTGCCACATGTAGGTATAATTAATATCATCTCTTTTCCTTTTCTTAGTTTGTTCAATTTGAAATATATTTTCTTGTAAGCAAGTGTATAAAGTCCATTTCACAAATTTCCAATACCATATAAAACATCGTCTTTATAAATAGAACAACTATTGTTCTTTATAACAACGTTAAATCCTTCCATATCCAATACAGAAATTGAAATAATGTTTTTAATAATATTCGGAACATAATAACAATTATTAAGATAAATGGACTTGCCCGAAGGCATTGCTAAATAATAAGTTCCTACAGCTAATGCAGCAACCTTTGCTCCATTCCCTACTCGTAGGATCACCTCATCATTGTTCAGCTTTCTACTTCTGACCAGTCCCTTCACATTATTACATATGTGAGAACCACAGCCGGTATCCAATACCCAAGTAGAATTTTGACTTTCTGAAAAATTAATTTCAATCATGAACAAACCTTGATTGGAAGTCGAAGCTTCTCCAAGCTTCTTGTCTGCCAGAAACTTCTTGCAGTTTTTCTTCCAATGACCCGGCTCGTTGCAATGGAAGCACATTCCTTTGCTAGCTGGATCAGATTTCTTTTGTTCCTTTATGTTCACCTTGCCCTTGGTCATCCGAGATCGGAAGAGCTCCTTAGATATCTCATATCTAGCAGTCCTACTTTGTTCACCATACAACTCCTTGAGGTGAATCAACATAGTAGGAGCATCCATGTTTTCTTGCTGACGCTGAAGCTCGTTATTCATGGATGCGAGCATGATGCATTGAGCTACAGATGCATCATCTTGCCACTTTACAATGGTGGCAATCTCTTCCTCAGAGGTTGTTTCTGGAACAGTTCCAGGGACATGTGAGTTTAGGACATAAGAAATCTTTTCAGTAGTGAGAACTATTCTCAGATTTCTTGGTCAGTCCGTATAATTCGGTCCGGTAAGCTTATTAGCATCAAGTATGCTTCGCAGTGAAATTAGTGATTTTGACATTTTTAAAATTCTGCATGTGAAAAACAACATTTTAGCAAACATTCATTTTATTAATTTTGCATACCAAAATAAATTTAGGTCTTTATTTTAAATTGGTATCTCCCACTATTTTTATCAAACTATATTACCCTCACTTATATAGTTCGGCAACATCTAATTAAAAATTTGCTAGTGAGAATAAGGATCCCATTTCAAATGTATATAACCTTGTGGATAGCACAACAAGCGATATACAAATAAATAGGTAGACAACTCTTGTCAATTACATCACCATGTAATTCCTTTTATTTTGCCTCTTAAATCATAATGGTCAAGTGTGTGCACATCCGAACTAAAATAATTTAAGTTAAGTCCAGCCTAGCACTTTCATAAATTCAAAAAAGAAAAATGTTCGTCCTTGTGGATAGCACAACAAGACTAGATCGTTCAATTTTCTTGATAAGCATCAAATGTGATTAATTAACATCTTAAATACGCAATACTCGCCTTGTGGATAGCACAACAAGCTCATATTAAATATCTAATACTCTATTAATTTATCATGCTAGAAGGCGACGTTCGATATTCCAAATATCATTTGAACACTTCGGACTTAATATTATTTCTTTGAGGGATTTGTTATTATTAGTCTCATCTTTGTTTAGCGCGCATGCACATATATATATAAAATACGCGTCATTTTATTAAACATGCGAAGCATGTTTGCATAAAATATAATATATATAATATTTAGCATGCAATATAGAATACTATATTCTACCCGGATTGATTATGGACTTTTATTCTAGTTTGGTTCACTAGAGCCACCAAGTGAACCAAAAGGTCAAACCTAGGGATGCAAGAATTTAAATTTAAACGTAACTATTACATTTAAACCCGGGCTCCATACAAACGGGTCTTCACGCGCTCCTTGCTCCTTGGTCTCTAATTTTTAAAGATAATTCTAACTATTTTTATTACATTAAACTATTTAATTTAAATAGAAACCTTGATCAACAGTCAAGGGGAAGTACATAGGAGGGAGATAGAATTTTACATAAAGAAAAAAAATTAGAGAAGACGAGGTACGCAGACCCCATTTAATAAAACCCATTCATTCAAGCATTCAACTAAAATAAAATCCAATCACATTGGTCAAATAGTCCATAATCAATCCCCATTTATTTTCATACATATCACCATATATATTAATAAATAAATATTCATCTCATGAATTAAAACATTCCATATATATATGAGTATCATTTAATGGGCAATTTTAAATTGCATGAAATCCAATTTCAAGATTAAAATAAACTCTTTATTTTAATTATAAAATTATTTAGAATATAATATATAAATATATCATATTTATTTTTTAAAAAAAAGTCACCTTCTTTTATTAAAAGAGTCCTGCAGGTTTATTAAAAAAGTCCTTTCTTGATGGGTCACATTCTTTTTGGAGTAAGAAAGAGACAACACCGTTTCTTTGCAGAATTCAAGATTAGCACCAAAAAAAAAAAATTGTGATTCTTCCCAAAAAAAAGTCTTTTTTTTTTTTTTTCTTTTTTTCCCTTAAAAAATATAATTTTATACAATAAAATTATGCCCAATAAATTATTTTAAATACATACCCATATGTATATGAAATCAAAAATAAATTAATAATTGCATAAAGATTTGGCTCTGATGCCATTGTTGGGTTTGTACAAAATCGTGACGCAATCAAATTGTAAAAATTAGCGGAAGCATGGTATATCAGAGTTTAAAAAATTTCTACAAAACCATTACCCGGATCATCCTTTATGCAAATTATTAATTTAAAACGATAAATAAGAAGTTATGGAATCATACCCTTGTAGAACGAAGCTTCCACAGGTACTAGTTCAACTCCTTGTTCTTCGTGATCTCCTTGAATTTTCGGGTTAGATTCTTTCCTTTGATCAACGTTAGCCACCCAAGTGTTTGACCTCTAGAGGTGATCCACCAAGGAAGAGGAATTATCAAGAAGGAGGGTGTTTGGCTTAACCTTAGTTTTCTATCCTCTATAGAAAAGGAGTACTCTCCAACAATTGGAATTGCATCATCTAATATCTATTATAAGACTTCTCTTATATAGACATTGGTCAACCCTTCTAATCCTATTAGACATGGGATTTCTTTTAATTAATTAAACTCCTTTAATTAATTTAGGCTTCCCACCACATGGGAATAATTAATTAAATTCATTTAATTAATTTGTCTCCTAATCTTATTAGGAATAAATGAGAGTACTAAATATTAAATTAATTACTAAACTCCTTTAGAAATTAAAATAATAATAATTGTAATAATATTAATAAGACTCCTCTTATTAATTTATATTTAATATTTCCAAAATATTAAATAATAAACATTAAGCTATTTAATTTATTCTATCACCATAGATTAAATTAATTATACTTAATGCATTATTACGATTATGCCATTACCTTCTTAAATAATTATTCTTCCTTTTATGGTGTGACCCTTTAGGTTCTCCATATTAAACCGGTTGTGAATAAATCAATTAAAACAATTTTAATCTTATTTAAATAAATAAATTAAACTAATAATTTATTTAAATAAATAATATTTATTCTACAATAGGGATAAGCCTCCCTAGCGATCAACGACTTTCCAGATAATATAGATTTCAACATTAATCATAAAAGAACCTGTGAGTTAATAGTTACCATACAATTCAATCATTCCACCATACAATGTCCCAATTAAATATAAGACATGGATTTACTGTCAAGTCTTATTTTATTTAATTATATGTATTTCGATTAGAAAATGCACAACTCCAAATAATGCAAATTAGAAACTCCTTTCTAATTTCATTTCACCTTGGCCAAGGATTCCTGGGTTGTCATTTAACGAATCACATGGGACATATCTCCTCTTTTACTAGAGGTGGTAGATTCTTTATTGATCATTCATTATCTCCATATGTAACTCATTATACCCAAGCATACCCTATATATGCCTTAAAAGGTCTTAAGGAATAAGTCAAAGTATAATTTGTTACATACAAGATACTATGATGATCTCAAGTCCAAGGATCACTTGTACTACTATCACATTAGGAATTCCTATTGACATGCGAGTAAAACTCCATTAGGTATTCCATAGCGAATCACGTTCAGTGAACTTATTCTTCAATAAGCACCTACATACTTGCTTTAGTGTCTCCACACAAATGATCATGAGATCAATCATCCTCATCCAATGAGCAAGCAACATATGTACCAATCTATCCGGATTTACTAATCCCCTTTTTAGTAATCCCACGATTGGGAACTATTTAAGTTTTAAAACTTTCTAAGAATTTAGATCTCATTAGCATGATCATCATCATGATTCTAAAAGCATTGCTTAAAACTATGGGTTATTTACATATTATAAAAACAGCAACATGTAGATAATTAAATGCCTGTAATAAATGAATATTTCATTAATAAATAAATAAGATTGTTTACAAAGTACGTGCTTTATCATCATACATGATTGGCTTGTATGCACACTACTATCACAGTGCGGACCTTCGGGCACAGATAAGGGCAAGGGAAAGGCTACTGAGTAGCTTAAATTATGTAGGACTTATGATTGTAATAATAAACTTATGATATTATGTACTAGTTAAGGTTATTTATGCTTAAGATATGTCTAAGCTATGTAATCACTGTTTAAGTTACGAGACCTTGGGACGTGAATAATTATATTATTTAAATGTAATTTATTCGGTATTAGTTGTGTATTATTCCGCTGTACGATGCGACATTTAGTCGTATTATTATTGTGATGTATTACCATGAACACGTGACGAACCGAATTCGAGCGACCCCGTGACGGTCCTGGAATTTGGGGGCGTCACAGGTTGGTATCAAAGTTGTAGTTATAAACCTTAGGAACAAGTGTCCCTAGAATATAACTTAGGCGAAGTTAGAAGTTGGAAAGGAGATAAAACTCACATAGAGTTTTCCCTAGAGCGAGACTTAGCGTGTTATGAAATGTAACTTCATTCTATATAATGAGCTTATGTTTTATTCAACATTCTAATGGAGTTGCTGTTTGTCTGTCTTGTGTTTGTGATTATAGGATGACAGACACAGGTGTACCTAGTAGAGTGGCAGAGGAGGAGCCCAGGGATATACATGTAGTATACGAGGCACCTCTAGAGGCTACACCAGTGCAGGCTGTTGCACCGTTCGAGTCTGATGACGAGGATGAGATTGAGATAGAGTCTGATCCAGAGGAGGAGCCGATGGAGGATGAGCCATTAGAGGACTCTGATGAGGCTACTATAGAGGAGCAGATGCTAGGAGAGTATGAGGAGCGTATCCTAGAGTTAGACTGCAGAGTCCAGGAGCTGGAGGCAAAGGCCCATGAGAGAGAGTCCGAGTTCCAGAAACTTGTTGGGTTTGTATGTAACGCAATCATGCAATCAAATCACATAAATAGGGCGGAAGCATAAAAACTAGGTTTTCAAAATTTATACAAACCCATAACCATGATCATGCTTTGTGCTTGTTATCAATAACAGAAAAGAGAGAACATGGAATTATACCTTTGAAGATCTAAGCTTCCTCAGGTACAAGTTCTACTCCTTTGATTCCTTTGATTCCTCTGATAGTGGCTCCTTCCCTTGAATAATGTCAGCCACCCAAATGTTTGGCCTCTAACGGTGATCCACCAAGGAAGATGAAGAACTCAAGAAGATGGGTTATTGGCTTAACCCTTGTTTCTATCTCTATAGAATATGTGTACTCCTAACTCTTGGAAAATTTCACATCATACCTTATTTCTGATATAAGACTCTCTTATATATTAGGTTAACCCTCCTAATCCAATTAGAATAGGGTTTTATTTAATTAATTAATTAAATACTTTTAATTAATTTATATCCTAATCTTTATTAGGATTGAGAGAGAGTACTGATATTATATTAATTCCTAAACTCCTTTAGAATTAAAATAATAATAATAATAATAATATTAATAAGACTCCTCTTATTAATTTATATTTAATATTTCTAAAATATTAAATAATAAACATTAAGCTATTTAATTTATTCTATCATCATAGATTAAATTAATTATACTTAATGCATTATTACTATCATGCCATTTTCTTCTTAAATAATTCTTCTTCCTTTTATGGTGTGACCCTTTAGGTTCTCCATATTAAACCGGTTGTGAATAAATCAATTAGAACAATTCTAATCTTATTTAAATAAACAAATTAAACTAATAATCTATTTAAATAAATAACATTTATTCTACAATAGGGATAAGCTTCCCTAGCGATCAACGACTTTCCAGATAATATAGATTTCAACATTAATCATAAAAGAACCTGTGAGTTAATAGTTACCGTACAATTCAATCCTTCCACCATACAATGTTCCAATTAAATATAAGACATGGATTTACTGTCAAGTCTTAATTTATTTAATCATATGTATTTCGATTAGAAAATGCACAACTCCAAATAATGCAAATTAGAAACCTCTTTCTAATTTCATTCTACCTTGGCCAAGGATTCCTGGGTTGTCATTTAACAAATCACATAGGACATATCTCCTCTTTTACTAGAGGTGGTAGATTCTTTATTGATCATTCATTATCTCCATATGTAACTCATTACACCCAAGCATACCCTATATATGCCTTAAAAGGCCTTAAGGAATTAGTCAAAGTATAATTTGTTACATACAAGATACTATGATGATCTCAAGTCCAAGGATCACATGTACTACTATCACATTAGGAATTCCTATTGACAGGCGAGTAAAACTCCATTAGGTATTCCATAGCGAGTCACGTTCAGTGAACTTATTCTCCAATAAGCACCTACATACTTGCTTTAGTGTCTCCACACAAATGACCATGAGATCAGTCATCCTCATCCAATGAGCAAGCAACATATGTACCAATCTATCCGGATTTACTAATCCCCTTTTTAGTAATCCCACGATTGGGAACTATTTTAGTTTTAAAGCTTTCTAAGAATTAGATCTCATTAGCATGATCAACATCATGATTCTAAAAGCATTGCTTAAAACTATGGGTTATTTACATATTATAAAACCAGCACCATGTAGATAATTAAATGCCTTTAATAAATAAATATTTTATTAATAAATAAATAAGATTGTTTACAAAGTATGTGCTTTATCATCATACATGATTGGCTTGTATGCACACTACTATCAATCTCCCACTTGCACTAAAGCCAATCGCCATGGTATCTCATACCCAACTTCTCTAAGTGACGATCAAACTGCTGTTGTGTTAAAGCTTTAGTTAATGGATCTGCAATGTTGTCTTGAGAGTCTACACTCTCCTCTTTCAATGATTTCTTTAATCAAAGTGCCGCAACACATGTTTAGATTCAAGATGAGACTTAGGAACTATTCCTAGTTCTGTAATGAACTTTTCATCTAAAACATCAACTTGCAGCTTCACTTACAGTTATATACTCTGCCTCTGTCACTGAATCAGCAACCGTTTGCTGCTTGGAACTCTTCCAACTCACTGCACCTCCATTCAAGGTAAACACATACCCTGAAATAGATTTACTGTCATCTTGGTCTGTTTGAAAACTTGAGTTCGTGAATCCCTCGAGTTTTAATTCAGACCCACCGTAGACAAGAAAAATATCTTTAGTCCTTCTCAAGTACTTTAGGATATTTTTCACTACCTTCCAGTGCTCTTCTCCTGGATTCGACTAGTATCTGCTTGTTACACTAAGTGCGTGAGCAACATCCGGTCTAGTACATATCATACCGTACATGATAGATCCTATTGCAGAAGCATAAGGGATCTTACTCATACGGTCTCTCTCCTCAGGTGTCTTTGGGGCCTGTTTCTTGGAGAGATTTATTCCATGGCTCATCGGCATGAGACCTCTTTTGGAATCTTCCATGCTAAACCTCTTTAGCATCGTATCAATGTACGTTCCTTGGGATAAGCCGAGCATCCTTTTAGATCTATCTCTATAGATCTTTATCCCCAAAATATAGGATGCTTCACCCAAGTCCTTCATGGAGAAGTTTTTAGATAACCAAATTTTAATGGATTGTAACATAGGAATGTCATTCCCTATCAGTAATATATCATCAACATATAATACAAGGAATGATACTGCGCTCCCACTAACCTTCTTGTATACACATGGTTCATCCTCGTTTTTGATAAAATCAAACTCTTTGATTGTCTCATCAAAACGAATGTTCCATCTACGAGAAGCTTGCTTCAACCTATAAATGGATCGTTGTAGCTTACAGACTTGATTTGTTCCAACTTTTGAAATAAATCCCTCTGGCTGTGTCATATACACATCCTCCTCAAGTTTCCCATTGAGGAAGGCCGTTTTCACGTCCATCTGCCAGATCTCATAGTCGTTGTAAGCTGCAATCGCAAGCAAAATCCGAATGGACTTGAGCATGGCTACTGGTGAGAAGGTTTCATCATAGTCAACTCCTTGTCTTTGTTTGAAACCTTTTGCAACCAGTCGGGCCTTTTAGGTCTCTACCTTTCCGTCTGCTCCAGCTTTTTCTTAAAAACTCATTTACACCCAATAGGTTTAATACCTTCAGGTGGTGAAACCAAAGACCATACTTTGTTTTCATACATGGAGTCCATTTCAGATTTCATGGCTTCAAGCCATTTCCCTGAGTCTTTATTACTCATAGCCTGTTCGTAATTCAATGGATCATCATCATTCATGATGTGTACCTCATCGTCATCCTCTATAACGAATCCATACCTCTCAGGTATCTTCGGTACTCTTCCAGATTTACGAACATGGTGTGGTACAGTAGGTTCTTCTACTTGGTTAGGTACCTGACTTTGGTCCGTGGTAACTTGTGGTTCTTGAACTTCTTCAAGATATATCTTACTCCCACTGACCCCTTCATGGATAAACTCTTTCTCCAAGAAGGTAGCATGTTTCGCAACAAACACCTTTTAATCAGTTGGATGATAGAAATAATACCCTATGGTTTCTTTAGGGTATCCCACAAATCTACACTTATCGGATTTAGTCTGTAGCTTATCATTTTCAAACTTTTTGACATAAGCTGGACAACCCCAAGTCTTAACATGCTTAAGATTTGGTTTCCTCCCTTTCCACATCTCATATGGAGTCTTTGGGGCGGATTTGGTAGGTACCTTGTTAAGTAGGTATGCAGCCGTTTCTAGGGCATATCCCCAGAAGGAAATTGGAAGGTCGGTAAAACTCATCATGGATCGAACCATGTCCAACAGTGTTCGATTTCTCCTTTCAGATACTCCATTTAACTGTGGTGTACCTGGAGGAGTCCATTGTGAGATTATACCATTTTCTCTGAGACAATTGAGAAACTCACTGCTTAAGTATTCTCCACCTCGATCTGATCGAAGTATCTTAATACTCTTGCCCGTTTGTTTCTCTACTTCACTTCTGAACTCTTTGAACTTTTCAAATGATTCTGATTTGTATTTCATTAAATACACATATCCAAATCTTGAGTGATCATCAGTGAAAGTAATAAAATAAGAATACCCACCCCGTGCACTTGTTGTCATAGGTCCACAAACGTCTGTGTGAATCAATGCCAACAACTCTGTAACTCTCTCCCCTTTTCCACTAAAAGGAGATTTAGTCATTTTACCCATGAGACAAGATTCACTAGTTGGATATGATTCATAATCAGATAGCTCGAGGAGCCCATCTTTATGCAACTTGGATAATCTTGTTTCATTGATATGACCGAGTCTACAGTGCCACATATAGGTATAATTAATATCATCTCTTTTCCTTTTCTTAATTTGTTCAATTTGAAATATATTTTCTTGCAAGTCAAGTGTATAAAGTCCATTTCGCAAATTTCCAATACCGTATAAAACATCGTCTTTATAAATAGAACAACCATTGTTCTTTATAATAACGTCAAAACCTTCCATATCCAATACAGAAATTGAAATAATATTTTTAATAATATTCGGAACATAATAACAATTATTAAGATAAATGGATTTGCCCGAAGGCATTGCTAAACAATAAGTTCCTACAGCTAATGCAGCAACCTTTGCTCCATTCTCCACTCGTAGGATCACCTCATCATTGTTCAGCTTTCTACTTCTGACCAGTCCCTTCACATTATTACATATGTGAGAACCACAGCCGGTATCCAATACCCAAGTAGAATTTTGACTTTCTGAAAAATTAATTTCAATCATGAACAAACCTTGATTAGAAGTCGAAGCTTCTCCAAGCTTCTTCTTTGCCAGAAACTTCTTGCAGTTCCTCTTCCAATGACCCGGCTCGTTGAAATGGAAGCACATTCCTTTGCTAGCTGGATCAGATTTCTTTTGTTCCTTTATGTTCACTTTGCCCTTGGTCATCCGAGATCGGAAGAGCTCCTTAGATATCTCATATCTAGCAGTCCTACTTTGTTCACCATACAACTCCTTGAGGTGAATCAACATAGTAGGAGCATCCATTTTTTCGTGCTGACGATGAAGCTCGTTATTCATGGATGCGAGCATGATGCATTGAGCCACAGATGCATCATCTTGCCACTTATTGAAAGTGGCAATCTCTTCCTCAGAGGCTGTTTCTGAAACAGATTCAGGGATAGTGGAATTTAGGACATAAGAAATCTTTTCAGCAGTGAGAACAATTCTCAGATTTCTTAGCCAGTCCTCATAATTCGGGCCGGTAAGCTTATTTGCATCAAGTATGCTTCGCAGTGAAATTAGTGATTTTGACATTTTTAAAATTTTGCATGTGAAAAACAACATTTTAGCAAACATTCATTTTATTAATTTTGCATACCAAAATAAATTTAGGTCTTTATTTTAAATTGGTATCTCCCACTATTTTTATCAAACTATATTACCCTCACTCATATAGTTCGGCAACATCTAATTAAAGATTTGCTAGTGAGATTAAGGATCCCATTTCAAATGTATATATCCTTGTGGATAGCACAACAAGCGATATACAAATAAATAGGTAGACAACTCTTGTCAATTACATCACCATGTAACTCCTTTTATTTTGCCTCTTAAATCATAATGGTCATGTGTGTGCACATCCGAACTAAAATGATTTAAGTTAAGTCCAGCCTAGCACTTCCATAAATTCAAAAAAGAAAAATTTTCGTCCTTGTGGATAGCACAACAAGACTAGATCGTTCAATTTTCTTGATAAGCATCAAATGTGATTAATTAACATCTTAAATATTCAATACTCGCCTTGTGGATAGCACAACAAACTCATATTAACTATTTAATACTCTATTAACTAATCATGCTAGAAGGCGACGTTCGATATTCCAAATATCATTTGAACGCTTCAGACTTAATATTATTTCTTTGAGGGGTTTGTTATTATTTGTCTCATCTTTTTAAGAGCGCATGCACATATATATATAAAATACGCGTCATTTTATTAAACATGCGAAGGATGTTTGTATAAAATATAATATATATAATATTTAGCATGCAATATAGAATACTATATTCTACCCGGATTGATTATGGACTTTTATTCTAGTTTGGTTCACTAGAGCCACCAAGTGAACCAAAAAGGTCAAACCTAGGAGTGCAAGAATTTAAATTTTAAATGTAACTATTACATTTAAACCCGGGCTCCATACAAACGAGTCTTCATGCGTTCCTTGCTCCTTGGTCTCCAATTTCTTCAAAATAATTCTAACTATCTCTATTACATTAACTATTTAAAATTAAATAGAAACCTTGATCAGCAGTCAAGGGGAAGTACATAGAAAGGAGATAGAATTTACATCGAGAATAAAACAAGAGAAGACGAGGTACGCAGACCCCATTTTATAAAACCCATACATTCAAGCATTCATCCAAAATAAAATCCAATCACATTGGTCATAGTCCATAATCAACCCCATTTATTATCATACACATCAACATATACATCAATAAATATCCATTCATCTCATGAATAACAATGCTATTCCATATATGGATCGATGTTATTTAATGGATAAAAGTTTTGCTAAATTTTATTTTTTGAAACAAAATAAACTCTTTTATTTTAATCAAAAATAAATCCAAATTAAACTCCTTTAATTTTAGCATTCTGAAATCATATTTCAGATAAAATAAACTTCTTTATTTTAAAACTTTATCAATTAAATAAACAGTTTACTTAATTAATTAAAATCAATTTTCAGGGTCTGTCCAGGTACCGGCGCAGCTGCGCCAGTAATGAACTGGGCATCTGCGCAGCTGCGCAGGTAGACGGAAGCAGCAGTTTTTGCAGACCGGCGCAGCTGCGCCAGTAATGAACTGGGAGGCTGCGCAGCTGCGCCGTTCGCCGCAGAAACTTGCAGAAAACGATTTTTGTCCAGAAAAACGATCCAATTCTCACATCAATTCATACATGGAATTATAAAATTGATAATTAGCACAAAGTTAGGCTCTGATACCACTGTTGGGTTTGTATGTAACGCAATCATGCAATCAAATCACATAAATAGGGCGGAAGCGTAAAAACTAGGTTTTCAAAATTTATACAAACCCATAACCATGATCATGCTTTGTGCTTGTTATCAATAACAGAAAAGAGAGAACATGGAATTATACCTTTGAAGATCTAAGCTTCCTCAGGTACAAGTTCTACTCCTTTGATTCCTTTGATTCCTCTGATAGTGGCTCCTTCCCTTGAATAATGTCAGCCACCCAAATGTTTGGCCTCTAACGGTGATCCACCAAGGAAGATGAAGAACTCAAGAAGATGGGTTATTGGCTTAACCCTTGTTTCTATCTCTATAGAATATGTGTACTCCCAACTCTTGGAAAATTTCACATCATACCTTATTTCTGATATAAGACTCTCTTATATAGATATTAGGTTAACCCTCCTAATCCAATTAGAATAGGGTTTTATTTAATTAATTAATTAAATACTTTTAATTAATTTATATCCTAGTCTTTATTAGGATTGAGAGAGAGTACTGATATTATATTAATTCCTAAACTCCTTTAGAATTAAAATAATAATAATAATATTAATATTAATAAGACTCATCTTATTAATTTATATTTAATATTTCTAAAATATTAAATAATAAACATTAAGCTATTTAATTTATTCTATCATCATAGATTAAATTAATTATACTTAATGCATTATTACTATCATGCCATTTTCTTCTTAAATAATTCTTCTTCCTTTTATGGTGTGACCCTTTAGGTTCTCCATATTAAACCGGTTGTGAATAAATCAATTAGAACAATTCTAATCTTATTTAAATAAATAAATTAAACTAATAATCTATTTAAATAAATAACATTTATTCTACAATAGGGATAAGCCTCCCTAGCGATCAACGACTTTCCAGATAATATAGATTTCAACATTAATCATAAAAGAACCTGTGAGTTAATAGTTACCGTACAATTCAATCCTTCCACCATACAATGTCCCAATTAAATATAAGACATGGATTTACTGTCAAGTCTTAATTTATTTAATCATATGTATTTCGATTAGAAAATGCACAACTCCAAATAATGCAAATTAGAAACCTCTTTCTAATTTCATTCTACCTTGGCCAAGGATTCCTGGGTTGTCATTTAACGAATCACATAGGACATATCTCCTCTTTTACTAGAGGTGGTAGATTCTTTATTGATCATTCATTATCTCCATATATAACTCATTACACCCAAGCATACCCTATATATGCCTTAAAAGGCCTTAAGAAATTAGTCAAAGTATAATTTGTTACATACAAGATACTATGATGATCTCAAGTCCAAGGATCACATGTACTACTATCACATTAGGAATTTCTATTGACAGGCGAGTAAAACTCCATTAGGTATTCCATAGCGAGTCACGTTCAGTGAACTTATTCTCCAATAAGCACCTACATACTTGCTTTAGTGTCTCCACACAAATGACCATGAGATCAGTCATCCTCATTCAATGAGCAAGCAACATATGTACCAATCTATCCGGATTTACTAATCCCCTTTTTAGTAATCCCACGATTGGGAACTATTTTAGTTTTAAAGCTTTCTAAGAATTTAGATCTCATTAGCATGATCAACATCATGATTCTAAAAGCATTGCTTAAAACTATGGGTTATTTACATATTATAAAAACAGCACCATGTAGATAATTAAATGCCTTTAATAAATAAATATGTTATTAATAAATAAATAAGATTGTTTACAAAGTATGTGCTTTATCATCATACATGATTGGCTTGTATGCACACTACTATCAAAACTGAGGGACGAAGACCACCAGAGGAAGCTGGCCATGCAGGAGTTAGAGGTAGAGATTGCTTATCGTAGGAAGGCATGGATCCAGATGGGAACCTTATTCCACAGGTCGGTGGTGAGAAATGTAGATATAGCAGGGAAGCTGGAAGAAGTAGAATAGAGAGAATTGAGTGAGAAGACTGAGAAAGAGGCACTCCGTACTCAGCTAGAGTTGCAGGTGATGGATAGGATACACTTCGAGGAGAAGTGGGAAGTGGCCAATGAGAGAGCTGACGACCTAGAGGACGAGGTCAGGTGCAAGAAGAGGAAGATGAACAAGATGGGGTATGTGTTCCGTTCAGCTTTTGAGAGGGTGATTGATGGTGTGTACCACTACCCGGCAGAGCAGGGACAGACTCTACATACCTTGAGTCGAGAGCTGGTTGCGTATATAGCGCAGATGGAGTACAAGAGCGCAGTGGAGCGCAGGATGATGTGATGAGATTTCCTTAAATAGTCTAGTGGTAGTTTAGTAGAATTTATCCTTATGTGTTGTACATACTAGGTTGTAATCCCAATCTTTTGTGTAAGATGTGGGATAATGATGTAAACCCCGAGTTAGCTTTTGTTAGAGGGGTAGTATGGTAGCAGGTTGGTATATCCCCGTCTTTTGTGATATTAGGGATATATGTGATAACATTTATAGCAGTATGCTAGGGAAATCATATAATGAAACGATTTGGCATATGAATATAAATGAAGTTTATTTCATAAACGTGTTATAAATTTATTCTTTTAGTATTAAAAGAAATACTTAAGTAATATACTTGAATAATAATAAAATGAAAATTTGTGATGCAGATAATGCCGCCCAGACGTAGATTGACTGCACCTGAGGAGTCAGTGAACAATGAGAGGGAACAAGTAGACCCGATCCAGAAACTGGTAGACTTGTTAGGAGAAGCCTTAAGGGGAAGGAACAATGAACCCGTTCTCCCAAACCCTCAGGCTGTGCCAGTAACAACCTTTAAAGACTTTAAGAGCGTAGGACCCCCGGAGTTCGAGGGAATTACCGACCCAATCGTCGCACAAATGTGGATCAAGGAGATCGAAAAAGCTTTCACTATAGCTCGCGTAGGCGAAGATCAAAAAATGGTGTTGGCCACATACATGATGAGAGGAGAAGCAAACTACTGGTGGGAGGCTAATCAACAAAGAGCTGGAGAAGCGATAATAGCTTGGGATAAGTTTAAGACGCTGTTTTTCGAGAATTACTTCCCAAAAAGCATGAAGAATAGGATGGAGGTGAAATTTCTAGAGTTAAAAAAAGGGGAGATGACTGTGGCGCAATACGCGGCTAGGTTTAACGAACTAGCCCGATTTGCGGAGCACCAGGTAGGAGATGAAGAGAGGAAGGCTAGGCGATTCGAACAAGGACTGAAGCCTTGACTATTCAATAAGGTGTCAGTTCTTCAGATCAATTCTTTTGCAACACTGCTGGAAAAGGCTATTATTGCCGAGGGAGGAAGTGAAGCTTTGAGCTTGTACAACAAAGAGAAGAAAGGAAAGAATACTGGAGGAGAGAATTGTACTGGAGGAAGCAGCAGTGGAGGAAGTAATTTGGGAAAGAGAAAGTGGGAGAATAACAATAGCAGAAATAATAATCAAGGTGGGAGTCACCAGGGAAATTTTAAGAAAATGAGTGGAGCTTGTAATAAGTGTGGGAAAAATCATCAAGGGGAGTGCTGGAAAGGAAAGGGCACGCGTTATAACTGCGGCCAAGAGGGGCACATATCGCTAAACTATTAGAAACCAAAGAAGATACAAGGATGCTTTGCGTGTGGCTCAACGGAGCACCGAATTAAGGACTGCCCAAAGAAGGGAAGTGTCGGGGGTAGCAATCAGCAAGGAGGCAACAAGCTGATGATCAGCGAGCCGGCACAATCCAATCGCCCAACCGCTAGAACTTTTAACATGACCGTCCAGGACGTCGTGGCTGCGAAGGACATGGTGTCAGGTATAATCCCAATCAATGATATAAATGCTTATGTATTATTTGATTCGGGTGCCACCTGTTCTTTTATATCTGAAGAATTTGCTAGTAAACTTAGTACACCCCGAGAACGGTTAGAAAATCCTTTGAACATAGAAGTTGCAAATAAGGAAATAATCCCTGTAGAATACGTTTATCAAAATTATCGCGCAAATATTAGAGAACATGAACTGAAAGTAGACTTGATTCCTATTAGACTGGGAGAATTTGATGTGATACTGGGAATAGATTGGTTGTATAACCATGCAGCGATAATTGATTGTCAGAATAAATGTGTGAACCTTCAGACTCCGAGTTAGTCTAAGGTAGTGTTTTATGGTAGCTCATCGCTTAAGCAATCGTGTTGCGTTACGATGATGCAAGCTAAGAAATTGTTAAGGAAAGGATGTGTACGTTATTTAGCTTACATCGTTGATACTCGGAAAAAGGGAGTAGAAATTAAGGATATATCCGTAGTTAATGAATTTCAAGATGTGTTTCCGGACGATCTGTCTGGTCTTCCGCCAGACAGAGAAATCGAATTCGTAATAAACTTAGCACCGGGAACGGCATCGATTTTGAAAGCTCCATATCGTATGGCGGCCAGTAGAAATGAAGGAATTGATGATATAATTGCAAGAGTTGTTGGATAAGGGTTACATTCGACCGAGTGTGTCTCCTTGGGGAGCACCAGTGTTATTCGTTAAGAAGAAGGACGGATCGATGAGGCTCTATATCGATTATCGAGAATTGAACAGAGTAACGATCAAGAACTGATATTCGCTACCGAGGATAGACGACCTGTTTGATCAACTGAAGGGAGCAAAGTGTTTCTCAAAAATTAACCTACGAACAGGATATCATCAACTAAAAGTGAGGGATGAGGACAAACCAAAGACTGCGTTTCGAACCCGTTATGGACACTACGAGTTTTTGGTAATGTCATTTGGATTGACTAATGCTCCGGCAGCATTTATAGACTTGATGAACCGAGTTTTCAAGCCATACTTGGATAAATTTGTAGTGGTTCTTATCGATGACATTTTGATCTACTCGAAGACAGAGGAAGAACACGCCGAACATCTGAAGATTGTTTTGGAGGCACTAAGGAAGGAGAAGATGTATGCGAAATTTTTAAAGTGCGAATTTTGGATGGAGAAGGTTCAATTCTTAGGCCACGCGGTGGATAAGAATGGAATCTCTATAGACCCTGCAAAGGTTGAAGTAGTAAGTAATTGGGAACAACCGAGAACACCGACAGAGGTGAAAAGCTTTTTAGTTCATCCAAGATTTTTCTAAGATAGCAACCCCGTTGACCAATTTGACTAGAAAGACCGATGAAATTTGTATGGACCGACAAATGCGAAGAAAGTTTTCAGGAGTTGAAGAAGAGATTGAGCGAAGTGCCTGTGTTATTACTACTAGATGATGCGGGAAATTTTGTGGTGTATAGTGATACATCGCACAAGCGACTTGGCTGTGTGCTTATGCAGCATGGCAAAGTCATTGCGTATGCATCACGATAATTGAAGGATTACGAAAAATGATACCCTACTCACGACTTAGAGTTAGCGGCAGTAGTTTTTGAGTTAAAAATATGGAGGCATTATTTGTACGGAGAGAAATGTGAGATATACACGGACCACAAAAGTCTGAAATATATCTTCACACAAAAGGAGTTAAATATGCGACAGAGAAGATGGTTAGAATTAATAAAAGACTATGACTGCGATATTCTTTATCACCAGGGAAAGGCAAACGTGGTTGCCGACGCTCTGAGCAGAAAAGGAAGGGAAAAGTTATTTAATTTAACGACTCAAGAAGAATTGATAAGAGAGATGGAGAAATTAAATATAGAAGTGAAAGGACCAGAAAAGTCTGATGAGAAGTTATTTGTAATGGAAGCTCATCCGACATTATTGGATAAAGTAAAAGAAGCACAAGAGAAAGACGAAGAGTGTGAAAAAATCCGAAAGAGGATCACAGAAAACGAGGAAGAGAAATTTCGAATGGATAAAGACGGCATTTTGAGATTTGAAGAAAGAGTATGGGTACCAGCGGTAACCGAGTTAAGGGAAGAGATTTTGCACGAGGCACACAATACGATATATTCTGTTCATCCGGGAGGCACGAAGATGTACCGAGATCTAAGGCAACATTTTTGGTGGCCCAATTTGAAACGGGAAGTCGCAGAGTGCGTCAGTAGATGTTTGACTTGCCAACGCGTTAAAGCAGAGCATCAACGGCCGAGTGGTTTACTACAACCGTTGGAAATACCAGAGTGGAAATGGGAGCATATATGGAAATTAAGGATAATAATGATAATAATGATATGAGAGTGTGTTTAACTCAAAAAGAGGAACGTTAAGGATAAAAGTATATTATTCGAGACTTGTGAATCAAATATGATACTATATGTTGTATGACTGTATAGTGAAGTTAAAGACTTAACTTATATGTGGATTGTATATCTAAAATAAGATATGTTGTTGAACTATATGACTAATGAATATCATATATACATAACTATATTACGATAGGATTCGAAAAGTGTTGATTAATTTACGAGGATAAACTACGCTTAAGGAAAGTTTCCTAACTTACACTCTTTTACGGTGCAAGTATTCTATCCTTTTATATTGCGAGCTAGTTTCTTTACTTACTCGTTTGAATTGAATTAGCATACTTGAACTCTTATTTCATTAAAGCTATTATTCATGTTGAACTTGGTATTGTTCTTGAATATTGTGAAAGTGTCTATGCCATTTGATTCGGCTTGACTTATATTATTGAAAAGCTACCCAAACCTATTGATTGGTGCGGGATCACGTATTTGGCTGAGAAGAGCAACCTTCTTTGAAGGAAAAATATAATTATCGAAGAACCGACGTGCGCACTTGAGTATGATTGGTTATTATGCATAACGTAGGGTACATTAGGCTGATCACCTGTTGTACCTATTTTTTTGATTTGGGTTATCTATTTATTACTGTTAATTCTAGTAGAAGTTCATAGTCCTTAGTGACTGCTCAGTATTCAGTTATCTTGAAATCTTGAATTTATTTATTATTGAATCACATTGATATTATTCTGTCCTTAGCGACTGTTATTGAGAGCTGTTGATATTCTTGTTATCCTTGAACTATCAAACCTTGCTATACCCTTTCGAGAATTGAGAATTTTATTACTCACCCTTATTGTATATTATTTGCTAGGCAATTTATGCTCATTCTTGCTTTCCCTAAAATATTTCAGTTAAGGCAGAGCAGTGCGGATCTTCGGGCACAGATAAGGGTAAGGGAAAGGCTATTGAGTAGCTTAAATTATGTAGGACTTCTGATTGTAATAAAGAACTTATGATATTATGTACTAGTTAAGGTTATTTATGCTTAAGATATGTCTAAGCTATGTAATCACTGTTTAAGTTACGAGACCTTGAGACGTGAATAATTATATTATTTAAATATAATTTATTCGGTATTAGTTGTATATTATTCCGCTGTGCGATGCGACATTTAGTCGTATTATTATTGTGATATATTACCATGAGCACATGATGAACTGAATTCGAGTGACCCCGTGACGGTCCTGGAATTTGGGGGCGTCACACGATGCATCACTATACACCACAAAATTTCCCGCATCATCTGGTAGTGACAACACAGGCGCCTCGCTTAATCTCTTTTTCAACTCTTGAAAACTCTCTTCACATTTGTCTGTCCATACAAACTTTACCATCTTCCTCGTCAAATTGGTCAACGGGGTTGCTATCTTAAAAAAATCATGGATGAATCTTTGATAGTACCCAGCTAACCCTAAGAAACTTCTCACCTCCATTGGTGTTCTCGGCTGCTCCCAATTACTTACTGCCTCAACCTTTGTAGGGTCCACTGAGATTCCATTCTTATCCACCACGTGACCTAAGAATTGAACCTTCTCCATCCAAAATTCACACTTAGAAAATTTTGCATACATCTTCTCTTTCCTTAGAGCCTCCAAAATAATCTTCAGATGTTCAGCGTGCTCTTCTTCTGTCTTCGAGTAAATCAAGATGTCGTCGATAAAAACTACTACGAATTTGTCCAAGTATGGCTTGAAAACTCGATACATCAAGTTTATAAATGCTGCCAGAGCATTAGTCAATCCGAATGACATTACCAAAAACTCGTAATGTCCATAACGGGTTCGAAACGCAGTCTTTGGTATGTCCTCATCCCATACTTTCAGTTGGTGATAACCTGTCCGTAGGTCTATCTTCAAAAAACACTTCGCTTCTTTCAGTTGATCAAATAAATCGTCTATCCTTGATTGCGGATATCTGTTCTTGATCGTTATTCTGTTCAATTCTCGATAATCGATACAGAGCCTCATCGATCCGTCTTTTTTCTTAACGAATAACACTGGTGCTCCCCAAGGAGACACACTCGGTCGTATGTAACCCTTATCCAATAACTCTTACAATTGTATCATCAATTCCTTCATTTCTACCAGTGTCATACGGTATGGGGATTTCAAAATTGGTGCCATTCCCGGTGCTAAATCTATTGCGAATTCAATTTCTCTGTCTAGCGGAAGACCAGGCGGATCGTCCGGAAATACGTCTTGGAATTCATTCACTACGGATATATCTTTAATTTTTACTCCCTTTTTTTGAGCATCTACAATGTAAGCTAAGTAACCTACACATCCTTTCCTTAATAATTTCTTGGCCTGCATCATCGTAACGCAACACGATTGTTTAAGCGATGAGCTACCATAAAACACTACCTTAGACTTACTCGGAGTCTGAAGGTTCACACATTTATTCTGACAGTCAATTATTCCTGCATGGTTATACAACCAATTCATTTCCAGTATTATATCAAATTCTCCCAATCTAATAGGAATCAAGTCTATGCTCAGTTCATGTTCTCTAATGTTTGCGCGATAATTTTGATAAACGTATTCTACAGGGATTACTTCCTTATTCGCAACTTCTATGTTCAAGGGATCTTCTAAACGTTCTCGGGGTAAACTAAGTTTACTAGCAAATTCTTCAGATACAAAAGAACAGGTGGCACCCGAATCAAATAATACATAAGCATTTGTATCATTGATTAGGATTATACCTGACACCACGTCCTTCGCAGCTACTGCGTCCTGGACGGTCATGTTAAAGGTTCTGGCGGTTGGGTGTTGGATTGTGCCGGTCCACCGATCATAATTTTGTTTCCCCCTTGTTGGCTCCCTCCGCTACTTCTTTTCTTCGGGCAGTCCTTAATTCGGTGCTCTGTCGAGCCACATGCAAAGCATCCTTGTATCTTTTTTGGTTTCGGGCAGTTGGGTGAAATGTGTCCTTCCTGTAGCAGTTGTAGCAAGTGTCGCGACCCTTCCAGCACTCACCCTGATGGTTCTTCCCACATTTCGGGCATCCTTCAGCCCTCTTCTTGAAACCTCCATGAAAATTCTCCGATTAATTGTTGTTATTTTTGTTGTTGTTGTTGTTCTCCCACTTTCTTTTTCCCAAGTTGCTTCCTCTACTACTACTTCCTCCAGTACGGTTTTCTCCTCCAGTATTCTTTCCTTTCTTTTCTTTGTTATACAGACTTAAGGTCTCACTGCCACCTTTCACAATGATCACCTTCTCCAGCAATGTCGCAAAGGAATCAATTTGAAGAACTGATACCTTATTAAACAGCCACGGCTTTAGCCCTTATTCGAATCGTCTTGCCTTCCTTTCCTCATCTCCAACTTGGTGCTCCGCAAATCGCGCTAGTTCATTGAACTTAGCCGCGTACTGCACCACCGTCATGTCACCTTGCTTAAGCTCCAAAAACTTCACCTCCATCCTATTCTTCACGCTTTTCGGAAAGTAGTTCTCGAAAAATAGAGTTTTGAATCTATCCCACGTTATCGTCCCTTCTCCAGCTCTCTGCTGATTAGCCTCCCACCAATAGTTCGCTTCTCCTCTCGTCATGTACATAGCAAACACCATCTTCTGGTCTTCACCCACACGAGCTATAGTGAAAGCCTTCTCAATCTCCTTGATCCAGGTTTGCGCAATTATCGGGTCAGTAGTACCCTCGAACTCTGGGGGTCCTACACTCCTAAAGTCTTTAAAGTTTTTCACTGGTACTGCTTGAGGGTTTATGCAAATAGGTTCATTGTTCCTTCCCCTTAGAGCTTCTGCTAACAAGTCTACTAACTTCTGGGTCGGGTCAACTTGTTCCCTCTCATTATTAACTGATTCCTCGGGTGCAGTCAATCTACGTCTTGGTGCCATGATCTGCATCACAAATTTTCATTTTATTATTGCTCAGTTATTCTACTAAGTATTTCTTTTAATATTAAAAGAACAAATTTATAAAACGTTTCTGAAATAAACTTCATTCATATTCATATGCCAAATCGTTTCATTACATGATTTTTCCTAGCACATTTCTATAAATGTTATCACATATCCCCTAATATCACAAAAGACGAGGAACACTAACATACTACCATACTACCCCTCTAACAAAAGCTTACTCGGGGTTTACATCACTATCCCATATCTTACACAAAAGACTGGAATTACATCACAGTATATACATCACATAAAGTAAATACAACTAAGCTACAGCTAGACTGACTAAGGGTCTCATCCCATTATTCCACGCTCCACAACGCTCTTATACTCGATTTGTGCTATATACGCCATCAACTCTCGGCTCAAAGTATGTAGGGTCTATCCCTGCTCCGCTAGGTAGTGGTACACACCGTCAATCACCCTCTCGAAAGCTGAACAGAACACATACCCCATCTTGTTCATCTTCTTCTTCTTGCATCTGACCTCATCCTCTAGGTCGTCAACTCTCTCATTAGCTGCTTCCCACTTCTCCTCGAAGTGGATCCTATCTATAACCTCCAACTCTAGCTGAGTACGGAGTGCTTCCTTCTCTGTCTTCTCACTCAGCTCCCTCTGTTCTACCTCAGCTTCTGGAACTCAGACTCTCTCTCCTTGGCCTCAGCCTCCAGCTCCTGGACTAGGCAGTCTAACTCCAGAATACGCTCCTCGTACTCGCTTAACATCTGCTCCTCTACAGTAGCCTCATCAGAGTCCTCTACTAGTTCATCCTCCATCGGCTCGTCCTCCATCGGCTCATCCTCTGGATTGGACTCTATCTCAATCTCGTCCTCGTCGTCAAACTCGAATAGTGCAATAGCCTGGACTGGCACAGTCTCTAGAGGTGCCTCGTATACTACATGTATATCCCTGAGCTCCTCCTCTGCCACTCTACAAGGTACCCCTGTGTCTGCCATCCTACAATCACAAACACAAGACAAACAAACAGCAACTCTATTAGAATGTTAAATAAAACATAAGTTCATTGTATAGAATGAAGTTACATTTCATAACATACTAAGTCTCTCAAGGAAAACTCTACATGAGTTTTATCTCCTTTCTATCTTCTAAGTTTTTCTAAGTTATAATCTAAGGACTCTCACTCATAAGGTTTATAACTACAGCTCTGATACCAACTTGTGATGCCCCCAAATTCAGACCGCCACAGGGTCACTCGAATTTGGTTCGTCACGCTCTATAATCTAACAGCATGATAATAATATTACGACTAATTGTCGCATCGCACAGCGGAATAATACACAATACTACCGAATAGATTACATTTAATTAATATAATTTATTCACGTCCCAAGGTCTTGTAACTTAAACATTGATTACATAGCTTAGACATAACTTAGCATACATAACCTTAACTAGTACATAATAGGATAAATTCTTATTACAATCATAAGTCCTACATAATATTAAGCTACTCAGTAGCCTTTCCCTTGCCCTTGTTTGTGCCCGAAGGTCCGCACTACTCTGCCTTAACTGAAATATTTTAGGAAAAGCAAGAATGAGCAACAAGTTTGCTCAGCAAGTAATATAACAATAAGGGTGAGTAATATAGTTCTCGAATCCCAAAAAGGGTATAGCAAGGTATGATAGTTCAAGGATAGCAAGAATATCAACAGTTCTCAATAACAGTCGCTAAGGACAGAATAATATCAATACGATTCAATACTAAATCAATTTAAGATTTCAAGATAATTGAAATACTGAGCAGTCACTAAGGACTATGAACTCTTACTAGAATTAACAGAAATATACTAATAATCCAATGAAAATAAGTACAACAGGTGATCAGCCTAAAGTACCCTACGGTATGCATATCGTTCAATCATACTAAAGTGCGAATGTCGGTCTCCCGACAATATATAATTTCCCTTCAAAGAAGGTTGTTCATCTCAGTCAAACACAAGATCCCGCACCAATCAATTGGTTTGGGTCGCCTTTCAACAATATAAGTCTTGCCTAATCAAATGGCATAGATCACAACAATTATAAGTTCAATCTCAAGATTTAATGTTCGAAGAATATAAATCGACGTTTATCTTATCCATGAAGTATATAATCTATAATATCTGAATTGCAATCTCAAAAGTTTACTTGTACGACAATAATAGCACAAGCTTAATGAACGCTCAATAAAAAGTAGGGTTAGGAACTTGCTTACAACGTTCCCTGAATAATGTAAACACAAGGTTAGGATACTTGCACTTTAAAATAGTGTAAGTTAGAGAACTTGCCTTATGCGTAGTTTATCCTCGTTAAGTAAATCAACACTTTTGAATCCCTATCGTAATATAGTTATGTATATATATGATATCCATTAGTCATATAGTTTAACATCATACTTTATCTCATATATACCATCCACATATAAGTTAAGTCTTCAATCTTACTATACAGTCATACCATGTATAGTATCACATTAACTCACAAGTCTCGACTAATATAACTTTTATCCTTAACGTTCTTCTTTTTGAGTTAAACATATTCTCATATCATTATTATCACATAAAACCACAATCAATACTAAATATATGTTATTTTAGTAAGTTATGGTATTTCAATAGGTTAACATTCAAAATCGGATTCAAGTATCAGTATAGGATATCACATAGTATATATGCATATTAAAGGATACTTTCATGCTTGTTCAACCTTTTCACGTTCAATTTTACATGACATAGGTTCTAAGTGAATCCCTTGAATAATTAAGGCCATTCTATGTCATGAAACCACATTAGCTATCATGCTTGTCATTTAAAACATATGAGGTGATCACATAACTTGATTTAGGAATGCTTGCAAGTTTATATTTCATATACACATAGCTAGTATTGTTACTAACTTAAATCATGCTTCACTTGTGCTTAAATATCTTTCATGGTATTTACCTAGTGTGTGTACATGAATGATATATTAGTGAGTCTAAGAGTACTTCTCAATATGCCGGAAATATCAGAATATGAATCTTGTTAATACATGTCGAAGTCTACTTCCAAAACGTATATTTTGTTTAGTAATGTTCACTAATGAATCCATTATGTGCATGTTATATGAAGAAACCTATACATAAGTTAATATGTCTTTCATGCATCTCTACGTTATACAATCATGCATCAAAAGTCAGAATATAGTCGTGGTTCATATATGTTAAAGTTCGCTTATGAAACTTTAAGTTTACTTCAACAATATATTTCGTCTCATTAATCTTGCATGCAATCATAGCAACACATGTGCATGTCATGTTAATGTTCTCATATAGGCATGTTAATCATGCTAGCAAGCTGGTTCAAGTAGTAATCTAACTATCTAGCACTCACAGCCTATAAAAAGAGTCAGAATCTGGTACAGGGTGCCGGCGCAGCTGCACTGCGCCCCAGTCTTATACCAGCGCAGCTGAGCCACTACTGGTTCGCACCAGACAACAGTCTGCTACGGCAGAAAACTAGGACAATTTCTAAATTTCACAACAATTTCGTTTCTACACAACTACATTTCAGTTTAAACATGTTTATATGTTCATATAACAACCAAATAAGTGTTCTAATATGTTGGGAATTGCATATTCAGATTTGATATTGAAAGTAAATATAAATGCTTAAGTGTACAGTCCTTAAGAGAATCATTGTACAAGGACTTAGATGATAGATCAAACATGTTAGGTTGATCTGAGCCTTAATGTTTATCATTTATGTAAATGAATGTATAGAAGAAAAGATCAAAGTTGTTAGGTTGATCTATTTGAGTTATAAAAGTTAAAGTCTTGACAGAATCGTAGTCTGTCAAAGACAGAATTCGGATGACAGGGCAGAATCGTGGAGCTTAAGAGAAGATATCGGAATCGTAGTCTGCCAAGAGATTCAAGCCTATAGAAGTTAAAGCAGAAAACGTGGAGCTTAAGTGAAGATATACAAACTAGAAGTCTGCCGAAGAATCAAGTCTGTAGAGGCCAAGGCAAGAACCGTCGAGCTCAAGTGAAAGCATCAAAGAATCGTAGTTTGCCTTGGAAGCCACACTAAGAGTCATAAAGTTGAAAGGCATCTGCCGAGCCAAGTTGGGAATCGCAGAGTGCTATCGGAAGTGTGAAGTCTGTAAGACAAGTAAGCAAGGAATCGTAGTCTACCGAGAGCTTAAGAGAAATCGTAGTGTTCTCTACGATCAAGTCTGAATCAAGGTGTGCAAAGCCAACACACAACGATTATGTCACAATGATCATAATCGTAGTGTTCCTCCAGTCAACATCAAAGATTGAAGATCTGATGAAGGAAGGAAAAGCAACAAATGAAGAAAGGCTTATAGCCATTGACAAAGTGATAGTCCCAATACTTCCATATTCATCCTTAGTCCAAATTGAAGAAGCGTATTGAAGAAGCTAAGGAAAGGACTAAAGCAGCCTGCAGAAAACACCTTTTTAGGTGTTAGGTGAAAGATACAGTCTGCTGTGTCAGTATGCCAGGTGGCAGAGCAGCAGAAAAGCAGGACGTCAACATCACTACACAGAAAATGTCTGAAGCATTAAATGAAGCAACCGGAGCATTCAAACGGCTATTTTTGCATGGCTCGTTTATAAGGAAATCAAAAAAGGATTCAGACTAAGCAAGCAAGACGCAAAAAGAAAGAATACATTAAAAAAGCTCAAGAACACTCAACGAGTAATACTACGATACTGAAGAAACCTTGCTTCGCTACTCAGTCTTTTGAAACACAGAAGCTGAACTGCAACTAAGTAGCACACCTCAAACTATCAACTGCCAATCCAAGTGAGGTACCAAGTCAGAGGACTTGAAGAGTTCAGAAGTGAACTAAGTAAAGATCCAAGTCAAAGGACTTGAAGATTTCAGAAGTGAACTAAGAGCAGATCCAAGTCAAAGGACTTGAAGAGTTCAAAAGTGAACTAAGTGAAGTTCCAGGGCTGCTGGCCTTGAAGGGATCTAAGTGATCCAGTTGTAAGAAGATATCCTTAGTAGATTTCCTACTCGTAGAGTAGAAGAGTGGATTAGGAGTCGCGTTGTCTCTAAACCACTTAAAACCCTGTGTCTCATTGTTTCTCATTAACTGCTATATCTGTTATAACTGTTTATCTTGCCTTAACTGCATTATCTTGAAGGAGAACAAAACATATATTCCGCTGCAGTCAGTATCACCAATACTGACTAAGTATTTTAAACAAAGAAATTTTAAAATATCTATTCAACCCCCCCCCCTTCTAGATAACTAACGTGCTTTTAGGAACTAACAATTAGTATCAGAGCAGGTTCTCACATCTAAGCATACAAGATTGAGAAGATCTTATGGCACAACTGATAAGCGAGACCAGGATAGGTGGAGGAAGCAACCCACCAATGTGCAACAAAGATAAATTCACTAATTGGAAAGTTCGAATGCAGGCTTACATGGATTCAATAGATGATGATCTATTTGAAACTGTTCTAAATGGGCCCTATGTTCCAAGGAAGCTTGCACCAACTACAGAAGATCCAAACAACATGGTGATAAAGATCAAGTCAGAATGGACTGAAAACGAGAAGAAGAATGTGCAGCTAGACAAAAAAGCTAAGAACATCTTGTTCCAGTCTTTAGAAGATATTCTATTTGAAAATGTGGTCAACTGCAAAACTGCCAAAGAAGTCTGGGATGCATTGCTTATCATGTATGAAGGAACTGAAGAAGTTAGAGAAAACAAACAATCTCTACTGACTCAACAGTATGAGATATTTGCCCACATTCCTGGAGAAAATGTCACTTCTACATATGAAAGATTCACATTGCTGCTCAACTCTCTTCGAGCTTATGGAAAGGTCTATCCAAACAAAGATCTTATCATTAAGTTCATGAGGTCCTTACCAAGCAAGTGGGATGCCAAAACCACAGCAATCCGAGAGTCAAAGAACTTGCATGGAATGACTATTCAACAACTCTATGGCAACCTTCTTACATATGAACTCAAGCTCACTTAGCAAGCAAAGACTCTATCTGAAGGAAGAAAGAAGGACAAAGGAGTTGCTCTCAAGGCTGAAGAAAGACATCTCTAATACCTATGATGAAGATGAATCCTCATCTGATGAGGCTAATGATGCAGATGCTGATGAAGCCGCAATGTTGGCCAGAAAGCTAAGAAGGTTCATGCGCAAAGGTAGAAGCGGCAGACCTAAGAAATACAGTAACATCAGCAGTCAGGAGCAGATAAATGAAATATGCTACAACTATAAAAATCCTGGCCACTTCATGGAAAACTACACCAAGCCCATCAAAGAAGAACTCAAACGAAGAACAAATCCAAAGAAGGAGTTCAGAGGCTACAAGAAGCATCAGAAGAAATACAAAGGCCTTATAGCTGAAAGTTCATGGAATAACTCAGATAATGATACAAATGCTGAGTCTGAAGATGAAGAAGAACCTCAAAAAGTCAATATATGTTTGATGGCCAAGGATGCAAACAACATGGAAAATACTGATCATCCTGAGGTAAACACAGACGAGGTATTTGACTTTAACGACCCTAATGTTAGTATAGATCGCTTAAGAATTGCTCTTAATGACATGACATATAATCTATACCAATATAAGAGGAGATTCAGAATTGTGTCCAAAGATTATTTTGACCTTCATTTCGAGAAAGAGAAAGTTCAAAAAAACTGGAAACAACTTTACTGTGTTCTATCTCTCTCTCAGTCTGAAGCTGAGAATAAAAACTTAAGACAGATCAATGAACTAAGCACACAACGAGAGTCAAATCTAACCTCTAAGATTGAGGAGCTAGAAAAAACTATCTCTATGTGGAATAGATCTTCATTATGCATGGACTCTCTGATCTTAGTCAGAAAAGTATTTCTGACAGGACGGGTTTAGGTTATGAAGATCCTACCTCAGAATCAAGTGTGGAAAAGATTAAGGATACCAACTGTATCAGTGCTTCTAACCCAAATAGAAGCATTGTATTTGTAAAATCCACACAAAAGAAAGAAACAGTGCAACCCTACTCTTCTGATCTAAATCAAGTCCCACGACATGAAGGATCTCTTGCCGGTTTGGGATTCAAAAAAAAAGAGAGAAACTCAGTCACCACAAACCTACCTCGACGAATCGTAGAGTCAAGAAAAATTAAGTCCACGGGTCAACCTGGAAGGAATCGTGGTGTTGAGGTTTTCTTAGCACAAAATGTGAACCCCAAAACTGCATGGCAGAGAAAGATGAAATACAAGGGTAAGGCAAACCAGTATGCACACAAGTTCAAACGAATAAGGAGTCCATACACACACTCAAGCATGCATTATACAAAATGTTTTGAATATGATTGAACAAAGTATAATACTGCATCATGTTATCATACCACTGTGCATAGAAGGCCCAAAATCAAAAAGATTTGGGTCCCCAAGGTTACTAACACTGCAGTACTCATACCAGTCTAGGTACCAACATGAAAAACAAAATCTATCTGCAGGAAATGAGCACCACGACCATAATGAGATATCTGGAGAAGTGGACGCTCAAGACACATGACTGGATACAAAGCCCTCCTGTCAAACTATACAGAGAAGAAAGGACCAATAGCTACCGTTGGAGATATTAACTCTGGCAAGACAAGAGAGTATGGATAAATAGGAAATGTGTCAAGTCAGAAATCTGGAATATATCCTCAATCAAGCTGACAGGAACAGAAGAAGGAAATAAGATTATTTCATCTCAATTCCAAGAGTATGTTTAAGCTGGTCTCCAAAGATTTGGTAGCAAGATTACCCAAGTTCAGCTTCATCAAAGAAAGACCATGCAATGAGTACCAGCTCGGAAAGTAAACAAGAAGCTCTTTCAAAGGCAAAGCAGTCAACTCAAAAGATGAGACAAGCATCCAATAGATCTCTTGTACATTCTATGTTAAAGAAGACTCCCTATGAACTGTGGAAAGGAAGAAAGCCAAATGACAGTTACTTCCATATATTCGGCTGTTCATGCTACATTCTCAACAATGGAAAGCAATATCTGACTAAGTTCCAACCTAAGTCAGATGAAGGAATTTTCCTTGGTTATGCCACGGACAGCAAAGCCTATAGAGTGTTCAACAAGAAGACATTAAGTGTTGAAGTCTCAATCCACATCATCTTTGATGAAACAGACTTGGATAAGTCTACACCACCAGATACTACGATTGACGATACAGACACTACGAATGAAGTGGTCAAGCCCAAAACTACGATAGTAGTTCCCGAAGAAGAAATCGTAGTGAGAGCTGAACCAGACGACGATTCTGAACAACAAACACAAGAAGTAAATCTTGAGGAGTTCAGACAAGAAGGCGTCAGGACAGATGTCCCAACAGGGAACAGATGGGCAAGAGATCACACTCAAGATCTGATCATTGGTGATCCAACTGCCAATATAAGAACAAGATCTGCGATTAAAGATGCTATGCTAGATGCAAGCTGGATTGAAGCCATACAAGAAGAACTGAATCAGTTTGAGAGAAGCAAAGTCTGGAGACTAGTTCAAAGACTAAAGAGGAAGCCATAGACTACGATGAGACCTTCGCACCAGTTGCCAGACTTAAAGCTATCAGAATATTCCTTGCATTTGCTGCACACATGAAGTTTAAAGTATTCCAGATGGATGTCAAGAGTGCATTCCTAAATGGTGAACTTTAAGAAGAAGTCTACGTGGAGCAACCCCAGGTTTTGTCAATCCAACCCTCTCTGATTATGCCTATAGATTAGATAAAGTCTTATATGGACTTAAACAAGCACCTAGAGCATGGTATGAAACTAACAAACTTTCTTATTGAAAAAGGATTCACTAGAGGTAGAGTAGACACTACACTATTCCTTAGGAAACACAAAGATAAAGTCTTACTAGTTCAAATATATGTAGATGATATTATCTTTGGTTCTACTGATGAAAATCTGTGCAAGAGATTTGCCAAGCTTATGCAGAGCAAGTTTGAAATGAGCATAATGGGTGAGCTGAACTTCTTCCTTGGACTACAAGTAAAACAAACTGATGAAGGAATTTTCATAAGCCAAGCCAAGTACATTAAAGACTTACTCAAGAAATATGGCATGGAATCAGCTACTCCTATGAAAACACCAATTGCTCCAGCAACTAAGCTTGACAAAGATGAGAAAGGTAAAGGTATTGATATTACTCAATACAGAGGTATGATAGGCTCCCTTCTCTACTTAACTGCCAGTAGACCAGATATAATGTTTGCAACATGTATATGTGCTAGATTTCAAGCTAATCCTAAGGAATCACACTTAACTGCTGTAAAAAGGATTTTTAGGTATCTTAAAGGTACACCCTATTTGGGTCTATGGTATCACAAATAGTCCTCATTTGAACTGACAGGATATTCAATTGTCGACTTTGAAGGATGCAAAATAGATAGAAAAAGTACCAGTGGCACTTGTCAACTACTAGGCAATAAACTAGTGTCCTGGTTCAGCAAGAAGCAAAACTCAGTATCAACTTCAACAGCAGAAGCTGAATATATTGCTGCTGGTAGCTGTTGTGCTCAAATCCTATGGATGAAGATTCAGCTAGCAGATTATGGGTTTGATTTCAAATCTATACCCATACACTGTGATAGCACAAGTGCTATAGTAATAACAAATAATTCTGTCATGCATTCTAGGACCAAGCATATAGAAATAAGATATCATTTTATTAGGGATCATGTTCAAAATGGGACCATATCCTTGCAATACATTCCTACTGAAAATTAACTTGCTGATGTGTTTACAAAACCCTTAGATGAATCCAGATTCAATTAACTAATAAGTGAGTTAGGTATGTCAAATTTGTAACCATAAATTCTATGCTCTAGATGGTGATAACCTTGCAGATATAAAGGCTAAGTCAAAATTGTAGAGATGAATAAGAGGAACCACGATAGTGGAATGATCCAGTCAAAACATAAAGGCTCACTGTGATAGCAACAACAAGCCAAGCAACCCTTTTGATAAGTGTCTCAGGGACAAACCTGATCCTTAGTATCAAACAAAGAGGTTGGCCCTTCCTGAGCAACCTTAATCCAGAAGGCTTGTCATTTCAGAAGGCATCACAGAAAAACGTAGAGTCAATGGTCAAGAAGCGAGCAAAGGATCAAACTCAACAATCGTGGAGTGAGTCTCGGCATTTGTAGTCTCTCTACAAGCGCACTCTAGCTCAGGGGGAGCTAAGGGCAGAACAGAGATTTTCACATAAATTAAAATCATAGAGTTCTGCAAAACCCGACACGTGTTCCACGGTGCAGAACATATGGAGGGAAGTTAAAGTCATTATTAATTGCATTCTGACAATTCACTTTTGAATTTTAAAAGACTATCTCTCTTTCACCTTCTCATTCTCTAACCCTAAGTTTCAGAAAGCTAAGCCAAATTTGTTCATTCCAGGAAATTCAATCTACATTAATGGCTGCTTCTAGTGTGGTATCTGGCTATCAACTGTGTTTTGATGGTTTCGAGAAGGCTGAGCCGAGGATACACAAAGTCCTTTCACTTCTAAAAAGGGCAGGTCTCAAATATGCTCTGGGCACCAGCACACTGATATATCCAAAGCTGGTGAAAGAGTTCTACTGCAACGGAGTTGTAAATGAAGACCATATTCTCACTAAAGTCAATAATATGCAAATCTGACTCGACACTAAAAGTATAAACCAAGCCCTAATTTTTAAAAACAGAGGTCTTTCATCCATAGATACTATTGATTACCATAGAGGACTGAAGGAAATGGGTTACACGAAAGATGAAGGGAAGAACGGACACAAGAAGAAAGAATTTCCCCAAGAAAATGAATTTCTAGCAGACATTGTTGGGAAGTGCATATGTTGCAAGAGCACTGGTCATGATTCGGTCAACGAAAAGCAACTAAAGCTCATGACAGCCATCCTTCTCAAAATCAAACTCAACTACGGAGCCTTGCTGATGAATTGGATAGGCAAATGGATGCAAAGTTCAAAGAAGACCAAGAGCACTGCTAAAATGCCTTATGGAAGGTTTATCATTATCATTATTCAACATGTGTTGGGTGACAGATTTGGGAACCATGAGGGTATTCTAGTCAATCCTAATAGAAAGATGACTCAACAACTGTTTCAGAACTGGAAAAAGGAATCCCGCCGAAAATGTAAAGATGAAGTCAGCAACTACGTCTGTTGTAAAGGAAGACAAAAGTGAAGAAAAGGAAGAGGTCAACCAAGAAAAGGTTGCAGCTTTGCCCAAAAAGAGTAAAGGGAAAAGGAAAATGCATGAAAATGTTCAAACAACTGAAGAACCCCAAGGCTCAACCACTGATGCACTCCACATGAATCCTGGTACTGATGATAAGCCTACAAATCCTACCTCCAATAAAGACATCATTTCTAAATCACCATGGAAGGTTTTGAAAGAAAAGAAGAAGAATAAAAGGAAAGTAACAAGTGCAGATAAGGCTGAAGACAGCTCTGAGCATCAGCAGAAGAAGAAACATGTCAAAAGAGCAAAGAAGTCCTCACTCTCTGCGATTGTGGAATCAACCCAACTCGTAGAGTCAACAACTGAAGAAGGGGAAGCCACACCAGCTCCACAGCCTGAACAGATCATCAAGGCTGAAGCAAAAAGGGGTATGGAGGCTGTGCATAAGAAAAAGAATAGAATAAAGAAGCAGGCTAAGAAACATGCTACTACAACTAAAGAAGATGATAGAAGTAAGGATGCTGAACAGATCATTGAGTCTAGAGCATCTGGTCCAACTCAACACGAGATCAGAGCCCTTGAAGATGTAGTAACTTAGATGGTATCAACAAGGAATGCAAACAACTCTGATGCACCTGAACAAACTACCAACCAAGATGATGTGAATATGTCTGATGATGGTATTGAGGAAACTCTGGGAGGAGAATTAGGAAAAGGAGATACATCAGAAATAAATGTGCTAAGTCTAAATAAAGATGACACTGTTGAAGTACAAGAAAGGGAAACTCTGAAGTCTCTTATTCAAAAGAATGCTATAGCTGAGGGGGAGCAGTCAGAAACAATGGAGATAGAAAATGCAGAAGCTGAGGGGGAGCTACCAAAGGAAAGTGTGGAAGTCCCCTCAGTGTATGAAGAATTCATAGGAGTCTGCTATTGCAGAGGTGGTAAATATTGCAGATGATGTTGAAATGAACGATGTGGTGCAAGTTCATGATGAAAAAATTGAAGATGATGGTGTGTTAGAAAATTTGGATGAAAATGAAGACACTGATGAAGAGCTGAATGATGATGTTGAGATCTTAGCCATATGCAGAAATGCAGAAAGAGCAGACAACTATACTCAATTGTTCAACTACTTGCCAATGATGTCATATCATAAAGCTCTAATCATCAACAACTGGGATCACATGTTTTGGACCTTCAAGGAATATCCAGCAATCTCAGTGCTCGTCAATGGTTTCCCAAAAGAGAGGAAATTTTCCAAGAAGCTGATTTCAAATAAATCAACTTCAGAATCTAAGAATGACATATATTTCACTCCAATCTCTTTTATTGTTAACCATTCTCCATCATCCCACTTTAATGAGTTCTATGAACTACCGAAATGGATGGAAGTGGTTCTTCACCCACTAAACCAATTTCCAGTCACAGAGTCCCAAAACTCTATGACTGAGGAACCAAATAATCAACTTACCCTCATAGAGCAAAATGTTTGTGACTTAGTGGTCCTTAAGCATATCACCAAAGTAGTTGAAGAGATGCCTGACAGCTCAAACATTGAGGCATCTACTCAAGACTACGAACACCCTCCTGAGCAAAATGATCAATCTAACCCGAAAAATATGAAGTCATCAGCATTGCCCCACAAATTAAATACACCTGACCTAAACACAGCACCTAAACAGCAAACCACAACTCAAACTCCACTGGCTCAAGATGAAATCCCATCATCCTCCAGAAATGAATATTTTTATACAACTCTTGCTCTTGAAAGTATATCAAAGAGAGATGATCACACTACAACACCTTCTACTCCTTATCAGACACAACGAATCTTAAATCAACTGTCTCGAATGCCAACCAAGAAGGAGCTCACTGACGCACTAAACCAGATTGGATCAGACTCAGGAGAGATTCTTAAAGCTCACTCCATAGCGCTTCATATGAGATTTGACCCCATTATAGAGTCAGTCAAGCAACTACCAAAGAAGTTAGAAACTAAGCTAACTAAGAAACTGAAGGAAGTGGTCAAGGAAATGGCTGACAGTCTAAATCAAAAAGATGTTATTCACTTCGTTGCTACAAAAAAACACAAGGAGGCTATGGAAATAATACATAAAAATCAGCAATCTCAGAATGCGAGAATGATGAAATAGATTGCTGAACTACGCACCTCACTTCAATTCTTTCAAGACTCCGGTATAGCTCAACTCAATGAGAACTGTGGTGAAATGGAATAGATTCAACAAAAGCAACGCCGCACTAAGCTCAAATTGCTGAAAATCGTAGTGACACGTCTCTAAACCACTCACAGATGCATGAGTTGGTTAAAGGAATTAAGCTTCTATCTGAAGATGTTTGAACCCTTGATGCTGACATAAAGGGGGAGATAATCAGGAAGGAGATGATAATAGAAACAGATACAGAGGACGAGGAGGAGGAAGCAGCAGGAGGCAGCAACCACAAAGGCAACACACTCACCTTAGTCAATCGTCGAGTGGTGGTGGAAATCTAAGAAGTCTTGATCTTCAACCTCCACGATTTGATCAAAGTCCTATTATTGCTGAGCCTACTCAACAAAGTAATGGTCAAGCCTCTAGCTCACAAGGCATAACATCAACTGGTCTCAGTATGCCTATTGCAGATCATGCCTTCATGAACAGACATGATCATGATGAACCATTAACTCAAGATGAGCTAGAGGACATTGCAAGAAAAAATGAAGCCTCAAGAAAAAGGAGAGCTGCACAGCATGCCTACTTTCAGAGGAGCAAGAGACAAAGAAAATAGAGATAAGCCTAAACTTAATTTTGTATTGATGTTTTTATGCTTGAATATAATATCTCTCCAAACATCAATAAATTCATGCTTATTCTCTAGAAATTTCAGTTGCTCACTTAAACACTAAGCCATATTTACCTTCTAACATTATGTATTTAGAAAATGATTCTATGATCTAAATCTCCTTGATTATGTCAACATCAAATAGGGGGGAGATTTTTGGGAATTGCATATTCAGATTTGATATTAAAAGTAAATATAAATGCTTAAGTGTACAGTCCTTAAGAGAATCATTCTACAAGGACTTAGATGATAGATCAAACATGTTAGGATGATCTGAGCCTTAATGTTTATCATTTATGTAAATGAATGTATAGAAGAAAAGATCAAAGTTGTTAGGTTGATCTATTTGAGTTGTAAAAGTTAAAGTCTTGACAGAATCGTAGTCTGTCAAAGACAGCATTCGGAAGACAAGGCAGAATCGTGGAGCTTAAGCGAAGATATCAGAATCGTAGTCTTCCAAGAGATTCAAGCCTACAGAAGTTAAGGCAGAAAACGTGGAGCTTAAGTGAAGATATACAAACTAGAAGTCTGCCAAAGAATCAAGTCTGTAGAGGCCAAGGCAAGAACCGTCGAGCTCAAGTGAAAGCATCAAAGAATCGTAGTTTGCCTTGGAAGCCACACTAAGAGTCATAAAGTTGAATTAAGCTTAAGAGGTATCTTCACACCTGGTGCCCTAAAGCCGTCTGGTTTTGGGAGTCACCGGCCCAACTGCTAACTACTTCGGTGACTTAGAGCCTAAGAAAATGAATCTTGCACAAGCTCAGGCGAGGAGCAAATAGAGTAGACCGCCTGACTCATCTCGAAGTGTGGCCTTTGTTACTCGAGCCAGTAAACCCGAAGGGGTGTATTAACACCTAGTGCCCTAAAGCCATCTAGTTTAGGAGTCATTGGTCCAAAACTCGTTAAATGGGTAACTCTGAATAGCCTAAAAAAATGAGACAAGTTAAGAGAGTAAAATAGAAAAATAAAAATTTTGTAAAGTTAAAATGAAATCATCTAAAGTCATAGAAAAGAAACCCCTTCTAAGGGTTACGTTACTCATAGTGCCCGTATCATATGAAGTCAATTCTGCGAAGAGCGGTGCCTAAAGCGAAGATGAAATATCTTACCCGTGCACAATAGCAACCATTACAAATCATTTCAAAATCGAAGTTGTTCAATTAGAACAACTACTAATCAATTCAAATCAAAATCTAGAAACATACCTAATATGTCAAATTAAATAATCTCTGCCTTCAAATTAGGATTATTGAAAATTGATAATGGAGGTTCTTGACTAAATGGAGGCTGCCAATGATGAAAAAGGAAGACCGATGATGTCGCTTGGATACAAGTTTGTTTGAGAAATTTTTTTATAATTTTTCGTCTTTACAAAATTTGCCTCCAAAATTTCTTTAAAAAAAATTTCTCCAAATAAAAATGTGACGATATTACGTACTTTGTCACTAAATATAAGCATTTATAACGAACTATTGTTGTCACTTATCCACTCATCTAATTAGTGACGAACGAGTCTCTCATCATATAAAATTGGTATTTGTGACAATAAAAATTGTCATAAATTATTCATTTTTAGTCTTTACAAAATTTGCCTCCAAAATTTCTTAAAAAAAACTTGCCACCAAATAAAATTGTGACGATATTACGTACTTTGTCACTAAATATAAGAATTTATGACAAACTAATTTTGTCATTTATCCACTCATCTAATTAGTGACGAACTAGTATCTCGTCATATACAATTGGTATTTGTGATAATACAAATTGTCATAAATTATTCTTTTTTTGTCTTTAAAAAATTTCCCTCCAAAATTTTCTAGAAAAATTTTGCCTCCAAATAAAATTGTGATGAATTTGTATTTAGCGTCACTAAATGTGAACATTAGTGACGAAATTACATTGTTACTAAATTTTACAAATAATTAATGACAAACTATTATGTTATCATCGAAAGAAAAATTATGTGACAATAAATACTGTCATAAATTATTACAAATATGTCACTAAAAGGTTTTCCTCTAAAATTTTGGTACGAAATTCTACTTCCAAAATAAATTATGACGAAATTCTGTTAATCGTCATCAAATGTGTAAATTAGTGACGACATAAATGATTAATAGTAACAAAATTAAAGGTCGTCACAAAAGTAAAAGTTTTAGTGACGATTATGAATTTTGTAATTATTAATTAACAAATTGTGACAAAACTTTGTGCGTAGCAAAAAAATTCATCATAAAATGCGTGATATCTTGTAGTGCAAGAAGAATTGTGTTCATATGATTTACTGTAAACCAATTTTTGAAAAATGGCTTTTGAAACTATCAAATTGATGTTTGATTGTGGGTTATTGTTTAAATTGATAATAGATTATGTTAGTATGTTAAGAATAAGAGTTATTAAAATTGGAATTACTTGAATTGATTGAAAAACGAATTCGTAATAGTAATTTTCGTCAAGAATGCTTAATATCGTAGTTTTCTTCAAAAATCATGAAAAACATTGGTTTGATCATGTGTTGTATGGATTTTTCATGTTATAATCATGTAAAAGAGTTTAAAATATTGTTGTTAGCAAGTTTTATGTTAATCATGTTGGGAAAAGTCGAATTCGGTGTGAAGAAATAAGCCAAATTGGCTTATTTCTCTGCCAATTCGTGAACCAGCACTTCCACCAGAGGAGGGACCTGTGACGCCCCAAATTCGGGTCCCTTCTATTACCTTGGATCCGGTGCAGTCACGATACTACTAACCAAATACTAACGCGAAACTATTACATCTTTTAATCATTAGTAAAAGAATACAACTTTGCTTATTACAATTTAGAATATAAATTCTATTCATATCCAAGATCTCGTCTTTACATCATATTCGATGTTACTAAAATGCGGAATAATTTAAACTTTTCAATATCCTTTGAATAAATTCTTCTTATTGATTTCATAACTTGAATCAATTACAAATCCCTAAATCAACTTTATAATATGATTCATTTTATTTGAGCTATCGTATAACGTTTACAACTCGACTTGATATCCTTTATGTATCAACTAATACGTCTTTACAGTACGACAAGTTTTAAACAACGTATACAATTATCAAGTACAACTCTTAGAACCTAAACAGGTTTCAAACGATAATCTAAATAGTATTCTTCGTTGCGATACTATTTATCTTTATCAATCAAGAAGCACGAAATCTTTATCGTGAATCTTAACCTGCAAAAGTGGTTATTTGCAAGAGTGAGCTCGACAACTCAGCAATTCTAACAGTTTTCATGCATCACATAGCATACAACATCATACTCAGTTCATGCATTTATAAACAATTTATATTTACTACGCATGTTACTTCTCACATAACAAGCATATCATCAAAGATCAACTTTCAATCTCATATACAGTTCATATATAAGTTCACATCATCATAGCATAATATAATTCAACTAACAGTTATTGAATTCATATATCAAATAGGAACTGAAAGACTTGCCTGATTCGTAGTTTAACAACTACGACTTAACTGCTTAAGAATATCTGCACTTCGTGTAATCCTACACAGTTATATTAACCATAGAGATCACACTCATTAGTTATAAGTATCCACACATTCTCAATGTAATAATAAAGGTTGCATTGTTGTCTAACTTGGTTCTTAGAACCTTCGTCTCACTTTCTTATCGTATTCTTAGAATATCTATATACGTATAAGTATACTTTAACCATACGTACTTACTACCATTCTCTACATACACATGCCCGTCTACCACTAATCTATTTACATATAGCTAGTGTAGTCCATCTTTTGAGTTAATCATTCTTATATATCATTACTAACAAATAAGACCATAACAAAGCAAATATACTTTATTAACAGTCGAAATCGGATTCAAGTATTAACATATGATCTTACATAGCATGTATACCTATTAAAAGGCACTCCCATGATTGTCTAACCTTTCTAAGTTCAATCTTTCATGATATAGGTCCTAAGTCAACATTTCAACAATTTAAGGCCACTCGAGGTCATGAACATCTTAAAGTTCATCATGCTAGCTCTTTAAACACATAAAGTATTCATGTAACTCATGTTGGGCATGTTCATGAATATTCATATTTCATACATGTAACTATCATAGTTATTAGTTTAAAAACATGCTTCGTTTATCACTTTAAAACATGCTTGAACTCATGCTTGGTTAGTTGTTAATATATCCAATCACATACGAATCATATTTAGAGACGTACTAAATACAAACATGACATCTTAAATCTTTAGAATCTAGCTACTCATACTTAATGCAACTTGATTTGAAAACATATGCAAGTTCGCCTTTGAAATCATTTTAAACTTGAACGATATAATTCGACACATACAAGACAACTTTTAAAGCTCTTATCATATGTAGTTAAGGCATGTTAACATCTTCACAAGATCAGAACGTTTATCATGTATTCATGTTTATAAGGTTACTAACTCAAGTTTGAAACCTAGCATGCTCATTCTATATCCACTTCAAAGTTATATAATTTTCATGTTGGTGGCCTTAAGCTAATCAACTTCATGTCTCAAGGGTCACTACTAAAGTCATAGCACCATATAACGAGATTAACAATACTTAGTAAGCATGCTCGTGCGTATACTACTCATGTATACTTTTGTCACATAGTCTATGCTTTAGAAATTCATTTTCTAGGAATAAGCGTGTATAGGTGATATTCATATATGATGCTCATGTTATGTCAAGGTACATATCCATACATATTAAACTTGATTTTATGCATGTCTAAGTTATTTACACAAGCTACAAATATCAGAATGTATATATGATATGTTCATGACAAGTTCACTTTAACAAATTCTAAGTTTATTTGTAAACTTTAAATCCTTTCATCTCATAACACATACTATCATGGCCATGACACATATGTAGTACTAGGAAGCTTATAATATGGGTTAATACCAGTTTCCATGCTTGACCAAAGGGTACCAACAAGTTATCACATTGCAGGTTATAGCGAAAAATAAAAGTCAGCATCTGGTACCGGCGCAGCTGCGCAGGGCTCCGGCCAGGGGCAGAGACAGCCTACTTCGGCAAAACTTAGCCCAAACTCAAAATTTTCCACAGCAATTCGATTATGAGCAACTATATAATAGTTCTATCATGCTTATAAGCTATCATAGCAACTAATACACACTCTCTAATCAACTTAACATCAATTAATGCTTAAACAAGAATCTAGAATTTGAAAATTAAAGAACATAGGTAGGGAGTTATACCTCTGAAATTGGAAAACAGTTTGCTGCTTAACTAATCTCACAATGCTGCTAAACCTCAACTCACAAAGCTGCTATACTACTTCTCCCTTACAACTCAACTGACTTCTCTTTGAAATCTCAGCAATATCAAATGAGAGGAAGAGAAGGCTCATTTATAGGCAATGTTTACACAGACAATTACAGTAATATAAAACTGAGAAATGAAGCTGCTATTTATATAGTAATGGTGGACTGGCTAATAAATTTACATGGAAGTTTGAAACCAGAATGTAGAAGAAGAACACACTGGTTAACAGTGGGTTGCTCAACCACCCACCATCAGCCACGGGCATAGCAATGATCACCTATTTTCATAGCCTTTAATCACAGCTTAAAAGTTACGTAAAGAAGAAATAGGCTACTGTTCATGTACTATGAGGGTCACTGATTTTGGGACATGATTTAAATCCCAGCAATAAGCTTAGCTTGGTTCCTTTAATTCCCAAAACGTAATTTTAATGTACAATTGTTACCATATTAAGAAAATTAGGGATTATTTATGTACTCACATCATATAATCCATGTACATTAGGTACATAATAAAATAACGTAGATAGGTATTATTGTCCGGGTATCTCCCATAAATATTTTTACTACTCACATAACCACATTATAACATTATTCAATATTAAATGTCCATTTTAAACATTTAATTTCTTTCCCCCAATCTCTGGAATACACCGATATTTAATCATTTCTGTATTAAAGGTTACATATGATTTCATTGTACTACTTGGTACCTCATATCATTAATATGTATTCTTTTCATATGCTTTTAATAATGTCACACCTTACCATAATGTTCTATTTCATTTCTACAGTAATATCCCACTTTTCCCAAATTGGCCACTGGCGCAGCAGCGCCAGTTTGTACTGCTGGGAGGGCGCAGTTGCGCCGGTCCCTGGCAGTGCCAAACTGGTTTAGCTCTAAGCCAGTTCCGACCTCTATCACCATACTAGTTTTACATGACATGAATTAACTTCCATATTGATAATATTACTATTCAAGGAGTTTTATTCATTCCTTATATGGAATCATATAATTACTCATAATTAATCTTCCTCTTAATGAACTATTTCTCTTTTAATTCACTTAATGAATTTCCTCATTCCACATTATTTTTAATATTCATTTAATATAAAGCTTAGGTGTCACACCTTACCTTAATACTTAATTACCTTAGAAGAGTATATACTATGAACTTATACTCATAACATCTTTATCCAAATAACCATTTCCTTAACAATTATTATGTACTCCACTAATTAATATAATATAATATTCTATAATATCGCTTAATTAACCATATTTATTACTTCATACAAAAATATATAAGGTAATATTATTATTCAAAAATAATATTTTCACCTTTTGTTAAAATAATTCTATAACTTATTTAATACCCTTTATTAGAAATATAAAAAAATTAGTTCTCTTTCTTTTCTATAATATGTTCCCAAAATAATTTCTTCAAATATTCATTTAAAGATATAATGATTTTCATTTCTCTTTAATAACGTATATATATATTTATTAACGTTATTCGTACATTTAGACTTTCTCACATATTACCATTCTAAGTAATATATATAAAAAGTAGCAACTATAATCATATATTCAACGCATATATTAATCCATTTTTTTACTTAAGTAAATTAAACACTGTACTATATCATCTTAATTAATTAAGGTTCAATACTCACATTATATTATTCCCTAATATAACTCCCAACTTAAATTAACTAATATTTATTCTTATTAGTTAATTCTTTAACTAACTCATGCCTCACTATCCAAACTTATTCACGGATAGCTTAAGTGCTATTAATAACCTATATTATAAACATACTAGTTATTAATACACATACACAAGAATATGGTGATTATACATTAAGGATATTTAATGTCACCAACTTATTATGAGGATAAAATAATTCTATAAATTATTTAATATCTATAGATAATTCTTATCCGTCTTCTCACTCCCAATAATTTGCCTCTTTATTAACAATATATATTAATAATATATTTATTAAACACAAAATCACATAATACATAGTTCATATTACCCTATGTAACACAATACTACATACCTCATATCACATATATATATATATATATATATATATATTCCTATTCGAACCCATCTCATGCCTTAAGAATTTTATTTATTAAATTCTTATTTAATAATTTTTGAAAATTCGGGTTCTTACAGGACCCGCCCCAGCGGGGCTATTTCCCTTGGGGGACCCGCCCCAGCGGGTTAACAAGCTGCCCGAGAAGTTTGGTTTTTGCTTGGTTAGTTTTCATGCCCCATTTGTTTAGCTAACTTATTTCTATGACTTGATAAATGTAATAGGTAATAAGATAACATGCTTTTGATGTGTTTAAGATAGATTGAAGTTTTATATGAATGTGTTACATGTGTATGAATGTGTTACTTTCATAAGGTACACCACACGATTTAAAGCGTTATAAGCTTATGAATGTATGTCATGAGTATATACTCACGTATGTGGTTAGCAACCTATGTTGTAAACAACGTTGTGAGTTGGACTTGAGTAAGAAGTTTAACGGTTTAAACGTTGTAGTTGGGTACTAATAGATGTTTTAAGTGTAATGTATATGTGTAGGGTAATTGTGGAAGTGATTGTAGTTATTAAAGTGTAGCTTGCGCTTGAGGCAAGTTCTCTAATCCTTATTCTCTTACGTTAAGCAAGTAGTTATTTCTAAACTTGTCCTTTACTTTGTACAAGCTTTCTAAACTATTCTTGTACGCTATGCAAGCTTTATCAATGCATCTTTTTATTGTGCAAGTTCTCTAACCCTTGATCAAGATGTCATGCAAGTTTATTTTCGATTCTTAACTTGTTATGTATTGTACAAGTTATATCGTATTCCAATGTTCATAATGCAATTATTGTCATAGGGTTGTGATCTTGACTTAATTGTTCAAGCAAGATCTACTTATTCTTTCAATTGCTTTAAGTTATTTATAAAGCGTGCCTACTTATTATGTAGATTATTTCTATATCTTACAATTGGTTCATGATTTTTATATTATTGAACTGTTAAAGCACTGTGAGTTGATTCAACTACTTCTAGTTGATGATAGTTGAAACTCCAAAGTTCCATTATCTATCCAAACCAAACTTTCTTTGGTGCGGACTTGTATTCAAATACTGAGAATGAACAACCCTATCTATTAGGGGACATTTATGCAAAAGCGTTAAGATGGTTGTGCACAATACATGGTACGAAGGTCTAATCCCCCTAAGTACGAGTTAAGGTCCATAGTCTAATTGACTGTTAAAGGTTTTAAATAGAAATGTTTATAACCTAGGAAAAAAGTTCAAGGTCTTATGACCCTCAGATGATTTCAATATTCGAAATTCTAATTATTGATGAAAGAATTATTATTCAATTCTTTATTGTTGATGAAAGTAAAGTTATTCAAATCCTTCGAAGCTATCTAAGTCATGTCTTTATTATTGTTGTATTCTAGTGAGCTGTTGTTTGCTCACTCTTGCATATGTTTACAAACCCTTGCAGTTAAGGCCAAGAATGTTGACATTCCGTCAACAAGTAAAGGAAAATGAAAGATGAGCAAGTGAAGGCTTGTGGTTTCAAGTTTATATTGTAATAAGATTTAGTTGACGATGTTTTATTTCTGCATTTACTTTGTTTGATGTTAAGGTTTAGTTAACCCTGAGATTTTAGTTGGACGAGTTGTAATCCTTTTCAAGGAAGATTTTATTTAAGTAATTATGAAGGTTGTAATTTACTTTACAATTCTTTATTATTGGGTAGATGTATAATTTAATTAGAAAGTGAACACCAAATCATGTGAAAACGAAGTACCCGGATTTGGGGGTGTCACAATATATATGTAACTACTATATATTATACATTTAATTATCGCATACTTTGCACATAACAATTAATCGAGTAAATATAATCTTATTATATTTATTAATAATTTACTCGTTAATGTTTTATTATTCACAATCATAATTACTCAACATTAATTAATTACTCATTAATATTCTATTACTCACGATAACAGTTAATTATTAATATAATATTAAATAATAAATTACTTATACATTCACCCTTTAAAATAAATCATCGTTGTTTCCATTCTCGTGCCACATAAGGAATTCTACGAGTTTATCGTAAACTCCACATTCTCTTAATTAATATAAATTCAATTTGAAATCATTTGAATTAACTCATCTCATAGCACATACTCATTTATATTCAAATAAATATTCATTTCTATTTATTTAATCATTAATAATATTTGGAAATTCTCTGGTATCACATAGCCTTGTCAAAATCTTCCATGGGCTCGTCCTCCATATGTTCCTCCTCGGGATCTGACTCCACCTCTATCTCATCCTCGTCATCAAACTCGGATGGTGCTACTGCCTGAACGAGTTCGGCTACCAAAGGTGCCTCATACACTACGTGTATATCCCATGGCTCCTCCTCTACTACTCTACTGGGTCCTCCCAAGTCTGTCATCCTACAACCACAAACATAAGATAAGCAAACAACAAATTAACTCCATTAGAATGTTAAATAAAACTTAAGTTCATTGTATAGAATGGAACTATATTTCATAACACACTAAATCTCTAGGAAAACTCTTCATGAGTTTTATCTCCTTCTATCTTCTAAGTTCTTCTAAGGTCTTCTAAGTTCTTCTAAGGTTATAATATAAGGATTCTCGCTCCTAAGGCTTATAGCCTAATGCTTTGATACCAACCTGTGACGCCTCCAAATTCAGACACTCGTATCTCGAATTTAGTGCATCACGATCTAATTCTAATAATATACTACAATCTCATGCAACGGAATAATATAAGAATTTACATTGATTTAATATAAATATTCGCGTCCCACGGTCTCGCAACCATGACTAACTTAAACATATCATAATATAACTTAATACATAATGTAACATAAGTTTTATTACAACACTATAATAATCCTAAAAGAGAACAAAGCTTCGCCGTAGCCTTTTCCTTGTCCGTGCTAGAGGGTCCACACTGCTCTACCTTAACTGAAATATTTTAAGGAAAGCAAAAATGAGCAACAAATTTGCTCAGCAAGTAATATAACAATAAGGGTAAGCATGATTATAAAGCTTAATAATATCCAAGGTATAATGTCAAAGGATAACTCAAGAGTTTAAGGAATAATGTTGTAAACAAAGAAATATCAATAGTTCCCAAAAAACTGTCCTTTGAAATGTAAACGGAAGGTCATTATAGACAGAAGAATTATCAAAAAGATTCAAAGGTTTCAACGTTTTCCAGAAGATAGAGTTTAATACTGAGCAGTCACTAAAGACTACGAACTCTTGCTAGAATTAACAGTGTTTAACTGACAATCCAATATAAACAAGTACAATAGGTGATCAGCCTAAAGTACCCTACATTATACATAATATTCACATGCTATTTGTGCGCACGTCGGTCTCCCGACGGATATATTTCCCCTTCAATGAGGGTTGTTCATCTCAGTCAATTTATACGATTCTTCCCCAAAGCAATTGGTTTGGATCGCTTTCAAATTCATGACATGTGCCTAACCGAATCAAATGACGTAGATAACTTTTACAATGTATATAAGAATAATTTATAAGTTCAATACTCGCAACATAATTCGAATAATATAGGCAGGCTTTAAATCAAGCTATGAAGTATTAATATATAAGACAAGAATCATACTATCAATTATTTACTCGTACAATCAATAATAGTACGAGCTTAAGTAGTACTCAATAAAGAGTAAGGTTCGAATACTTGCACAATATCCAAAGTTGTGTAAGATAGGGAACTTACATTCAATATAAAATCAAATGAAGTTAGGAAACTTGCTTGATAAAAAGTAGGGTTAAGAATTTGCTTGAGTCGTTGATTAATTCCGACCTCGACTTCTTATCCCTTAATTAACTTATTATTACCGTAACGATTAATCTCTATCAACATATAAACATATAAACCTAAATCGGTCTAACACACTAGCCTTAGGTATCTAAGACTTCTCAAAACAATTACATATTGTTTCTCTAATTGTTATCTCTATCATTCTATCATTAATATTGTACTTCATTATTATCTGAGTAATTCCCTTAATCTTAGTTAAGGATATTCATATTAATGTCTCATTAGGTCACAATTAAATAATCTTTGAAAGTATTTATTTGTTTAGTAATTATTATTCACAATTAAAATATTTATTAATGTCACTTTAATTATTCACACTTATACAATTAGAAATAGTCTTCAATATTACCAATTGGTCTAAGTCTTATTATTTTACAATTAAGTATTATCTTAATTATTTATTCGTTTCACAATTAAAATCTTATATAGTTTTAATTGTTGATATATTAAGAATATTAGATTAATTATCACTTATTGAATTACAATTAAAATTATTTAATTGTTTAATATTCTTTAAGTCAAATAAGTCTTAAACTTTTAAAGTCCAAATTGTATTTAATTAACTCATAATTAAATTACTTTAATTGTTTAATTGTCTTTGATTAATAAAATCTCTTAATATTAATCAAATTAAGTATTATTATTTATTAAATTATTATTTTTTTAAAGAAAAATTAAGTTTCTGATCCGGTCTGACCCAACCTGACCCACCTTGACCTGACCCGATTTGACCCGGATCTGGGTCAAATGTGAACTAGGCCTGGCGCTACAGTGCTGGGTTTAGTACTGCAAATGGCGCGGCAACGCCGGCCTTGCAGAACCCGAACCCGGTTGTGGCGCTGCGGCGCTGGGATTTGTACTGAGGACGGCGCTGCAGCCCTGGTCCTAAAATTTTGAAAAAGCTGGTGGCGCTGTAGCACCAGCCATAACTCTCTGGGCGGCGCGGCAGCGCCTGCCCGACAGAATGTTTAGCCAAGAAATTTTTAAAATTGTTCTCTTACCGTATTTGATTCAAACTTACATAACTTGTTCATTTTACATCCAAATGAGTTGAAACCACTTCCAATATCTCATAAACTTGTATATATTCAATATATTATATCTTGTAAAAAATTTTAAATTATTTAATTAATTAAGTTTATTGCTTTTCCAAGCTAGGGTTTACATATCGATATGTTTTATGAAAAGTTTCGCTACGGGTTCGTTTTATGTCTGATTACCATGATTCCACTTGGGTTATGTCTGTATTTCATAGAGGTTCAACATAACATTATTGGATCATATGTAAATCTTATACATTTTATGACTCTTAACAACATATCTCATGCTTTCAAGTGTTATAACTAGGTTTCAAGCTTAACACGCATTTCTACTATACTAGCTTAACTTGACATTTTATGACTCTTAACAACATATCTCATGTTTTCAAGTGTTATAACTAGGTTTCAAGCTTAACAAGCATTTCTACTATACTAACTTAACTTGACAAGCATAAAAGAAGTTAGTTAGTGATCCTACCTCTTGATGGCTTTCTTTCTCTTGGCTAGGAACTTTGAGTATGTCTCCACCTTGTTCCCTTCTACTAGTGATCCACCAACTAGCAAGAGCTTCTCTAGATTTCTCTTCTTTTTCTCTCAACTCTCTCTAGCTCTCTATATCTCTTACTTAGCAAATGAAATAGCAACCTGACACCAACACTTAGGGCTCTCTATTTATAGACAATCTATTACCCAACACTATGGTCACTACACAATGGGCAAAAGAGAGCTGGTGACTAGCTCCACCAACTATTACTATTCATTATAACCTTAACCATTGGATACTCCATCATTTCTATCACATGGGCTAACTTATGAGCTCTTCTAAGCATAAAAATCAGCATTCTAAGGGGTCATGGGGAGGGGGGTTTGGTTGGGTGGGGGCGTACCACCCTATGTCACATTTTTTTATTCTTTTGCACATCATAAACTAGCACACTTGTCCCTTATACACACATATACATATAAATACCTCTATTATACACCCATATACATATATACCTATATATATATATATGTATACATAATTTCGTCATCATATATTACACATTGGGCCATTTCAAGCTAAATTAAATTGGACTAGGCACACACACAAATGCACATGGACTCTAATATTAACCTAGCACATATATTGATTGGGCTACATCTCCTAAATCTTACAAGCATGTCACATTAATGTTGTTGGGCTTGGATATAACCTAAGTTCAATATATTATTAAATTATGACCCACTAGTCCAATTAGGAAATTAATTATGCCACACAATACTTAACACTTAAGCTTAATTAAGCTTATTATTATCATCAACATACTTCTTAATCATTTCATACTTGATTTAATTATTAATCACATGACACACACACACACACGCACACACACACACACACACACACACACACACACACACACACACACACACACATATATATATATGCACAAAAATAATTGCAATAACCTTTGTTTTAGATTAAAATTATTTATAAAATTCTAGCGTATTACAGATCATCATCAGTGAAAGTAATAAAATAAGAATACCCTCCCCGTGCATTCGTTGTCATAGGTCCACAAACGTCTGTGTGAACCAACGCTAACAACTCTGTAACTCTTTCTCCTTTTCTACTAAAAAAAGATTTAGTCATTTTACCCATGAGACAAGATTCACAAGTTGGATATGATTCATAATCAGATAGCTCTAAGAGCCCATCTTTATGCAACTTGGAAAATCTTGTTTCATTGATATAACCGAGTTTACAGTGCCACATATAGGTATAATTACCATCATCTCTTTTCCTTTCCTTAGTTTTTTCAATTTGAAATATATTTTCATGCAAGTCAAGTATGTAAAGTCCTTTTCGCAAATTATCAACACCATATAAAATATTGTTATTATAAATAGAACAACTGTTGTTCTTTATTATAATGTCAAATCCATCCATATCTAATACGAAAATAGAAATAATATTTCTAATGATATTCAGCACAAAATAATAATTATTCAAATTAATGGACTTGCCCGTAGATAGTGCTAAACAATAAGTGCCTACAGCTAATGTAGTAATTTTTGCTCTATTTTCCACTTGTAGGATAACCTTATCCTTGTTCAGCTTTCTACGTCTGACCAGTCCCTGCATAGTCTTACATATGTGAGAACCACGGTATCCAATACCCAAGTAGAGTTTTGACTTTCTAAAAAATTAATTACAATTATAAACAAACCTTGATTAGGATTTGAAGCTTCTCCAAGCTTCTTCTGTTTTTGTTCTGCAAGGAAATCCTTGCAGTTCCTCTTCCAATGACCCGACTTATTGCAATGGAAGCACATTCATTTGCTATCTGGATCAGGTTTCTTTTGTTCTTTCCTATTCACCTTGCCCTTAGCCTTCTTAGATTTTTTCTTTTCAAAAGATACCTTGGGCCTCTTCCTTTTCTTGGAAGAATCATCCACTATTAAGACATGGTTCTTCTTGGATGGGAAGTGACATTCTACAGTTTTCAACATGTTAACTAATTCAGGCAAGCTGACATCCAACTTATTCATGTGAAAATTCACAACAAATTGTGAGAAGGTCTCAGGGAGTGACTGCAAGACTAAGTCTTGACTCAACTCCCCATCCATGACGAACCCAAGCTGTCCAAGACGTTCAATCAGATTGATCACCCTTAGGACATGAGTCTCAATGGCAGTGCCCTCGGTCATCCGAGATCGGAAGAGCTTCTTAGATATCTCATATAGTTCGACAAAATCTAATTAAAGATTTACTAGTGAGAGTAAGGATCCTATTTCAAATGTATATAGCCTTATGGATAGCACAACAAACCATATATAAATAAATAGATAGACAAGTCTTTGTCAATTACATCAACATGTAACTCCTTTATTTTTGCCTCTCAGATTATTTTGATCAAGTGATAGCACATCCGAATCAAAATTATCTGAGTTAAGTCCAACCTTGCACTTCCATATATTCAAAAAAAAATTGTCCTTGTGGATAGCACAACAAAATAATATTGTTCAAATTTCTTTATAAGCATCAAATATGATAAATTAAAATACTTGCCTTGTGGATAGCACAACAAACTCATATTAAATATCTAATGCTCTATTAATTTTATCATGCTAGAAGGCGACGTTCGATATTCCAAATATCTTTGAACGCTTTAAACTTAATATAATTTTTGAGGAGTTTGTTATTATTTGTCTTATCTTGTTTAGTGTGCATGCACATATATATAAAATACACGTTATTTTATTAAAACATGCGAAGCGTGTTTGCATAAATTATAATATATATATATATAATACTAGCTGCACATATAGAATATTATATTCTATCCGGATTGATTATGAACTTTTTATTCTAGTTTAGTTCACTAGAGCCACCAAGTGAACCAAAAGGTCAAACCTAGGAGCGCAATAATTAAATTTAAACATAACTATTACATTTAAACTCGGGCTTCATACAAATGGGTCTTCAAGCGCTCCTTGCTCCATGTTCTCCAATTCTTCAAGATAATTCTAACTAGTCCTATTACATAAACTATTTAATTTAAATAGAAACCTTGATCAACAGTCAAAGGGAAGCATGGTAAAAGCAGAGTTTAAAATTTTTCTACGAACCAAGTACCCGGATCATCCTTTATGCACAATTATTAATTAAAATGAAATAAAATGAGATTAGATTCATACCCTTGTAGAACTAAGCTTTCAAAGGTACAAGTGCAACTCCTTGTTCTTTGCGATCTCCTTGAATCTCCGGGATTGATTCCTTCCTTTGATCAACGTTAGCCACCCAAATATTTGGCCTCTAGAGGTGATCGACCAAGGAAGATGAATTGTTTAAGAAGGAGGGTGGTTAGCTAAACTCTAGTTTTCTATTCTCTATAGAAAAGGAGTACTCTCCAACAATTAGAATTACATCAACTGATATCTAACAAAAGACTCCTCTTATATATGTCAACCCTTCTAATCCAATTAAAAATCGGGTTTCATTTAATTAATTAAACTCTTTTAATTAATTAGGCTTTCCAACCCATTGGGAATAATTAATTAAACTCTTCTAATTAATTTGACTCCTAATCTTATTAGGAATAAATGAGAGTACTAACATTAAATTAATCCCTAAACTCCTTTAGAAATTAAAAAAATAATAATCGTAATAATATTAATAAGACTCCTCTTATTAATTTATATTTAATATTTCTAAAATATTAAATGATAAACATTAAGCTATTTAATTTATTCTATCACCATAGATTAAATAAATTACACTTAACATATTATTACGGTTATGCCATTACCTTCTTAAATAATTATTCTTCCTTTTATGGTGTGACCCTTTAGGTTCTCCATATTAAACCAGTCGTGAATAAATCAATTAGAGCAATTCTAATCTTATTTAAATAAATAAATTAAACTAATAATCTATTTAACTAAATAATATTTATTCTACAATAGGGATAAACCTCCCTAGCGATCAACGACTTTCTAGATAATATAGATTTCAACATTAATCATAAAAGAACATTTGAGTTAATAGTTACCGTACAATTCAATCCTTCCACCATATAATGTCCCAATTAAATATAAGACATGGAGTTACTGTCAAGTCTTATTTTATAAAATTATATGTATTTCGATCAGAAAATGCATAACTCCAAATAATGCAAATTAGAAACTCCTTTCTAATTTCATTCCACCTTGGCCAAGGATTCCTGGGTTGTCATTTATCGAATCACATAGGACATATTTCTTCTTTTACTAGAAGTGGTAGATTCTTTATTGATCATTCATTATCTTCATATATAACTTATTACACCCAAGTATACTCTTTGATATACCCTAAGGGTCTTAAGGAATAAGTCAAAGTATAATTCGTTATACACAAGATACTATGATGATCTCAAGTCTGAGGATCACTTGTACTACTATCACATTAGGAATTCCTATTGACAGGCAAGTAAAACTCCATTAGGTATTCCTTAGCGAATCACATTCAGTGTACTTATTCTCCAATAAGCACCTACATACTTGCTTTAGTGTCTCTATATAAATGATCATGAGATCAATCATCATCATACAATGAGCAAGCAACATATGTACCAATCTATCCGGATTCATTAATCCCCTTTTAGTAATCCAAGGATTAGGAACTATTTTAGTTTTAAGCTTTCTAAGAATTTAGATCTCATTAGCATGATCAACATCATGATTCCAAAAGCATTGATTAAAACTATGGGTTAATTACATATTATAAAAACAGCATCATGTAGATAATTAAATGCCTTTAATAAATGAATACTTTTATTAATAAATAAGTAAGATAGTTTCCAAAGTATATGCTTTATCATTCTACATGATTGGCTTGTATGCATACTACTTTCACTTACTGGTTGACGGCTCGTCAACTTTCTCAACTTTGGCTGCAATGGTTATATATGCAAGAGTACAAAACAAAAGCTCACTTGAAATAACAATCAATAAGAATAACATATTAATGTCACTGAATAAGTTCAATCGAATTGAATAACATTCTCTATCGTCAGTAATCAAGAACTGAAAACAAGATTTAGAATTCATCTGAGGGTCACAAGACCTTGAACTATGTCCCTTGTTATAAGTATTTCTACTTAAACCCTCAACAGTCATTAGACTATACTGACCTTTTATCTCGTACTTAGGGAGATCAGCCTTTCGTACCATGTATTGTGCACAAACATCTTAACATTTTCGCGTAATAATCCCCTATAATAGGGTTGTTCATCTCAACTTTAACTAACGAGTCTGCACCAAAGAAAGTTTGGTTTGGATTAGTTCAATGGGTAATTTAGAGTTCAACAATCATCAACTAAGGAGTAGTTGAGTCAAAACTTAACAATAACTTAAGAGTTCGATAACAAAAGGGTTATGGAATAATTATGAGTCACAAACGAATAGACATTATACTTAAAAGTCATGCTTTAGAAGTAAACTTAAAAGCATTCGAAAGATACGATAAACCTTGCTTGAACGATAATAATAAGCCAAGGTTACACTCTTTTTCAATAAGGAAACTAAATTAAAAACTTGTTCAATATGGAAATAAGGTTCAAGAACTTACTTAAACGTAAACAAGAAAGGATAGAAAAACTTGCCTCGTGCTTAAGCTAGAAAATTAATAATTCGTTCCTCAATTATCCTACGCACATATTATTAACAATAGCAACACAAATTATTTATCACATAGCTAAGTCACATATTTAGTTAACCAATCTAAGTTAACTTACAACTTTTAGTCATTAGGTTTAATCACATCATTGGTTAGTACATAACATGATCAAACCACACTTCTTTTTATTATCCATGTCAAACTTAAACTTGTTAATAATTAATCAAGTTATAATTTAAAATCGTCAATCTCATATTACAAATGCGATCACATACTGTTTAATCAATAAATAATTTCATTAATATGTTTTTATAATCATTAGATTAACATTCTCAAAAATTTGTACACTTAAATAACTATCTCTGGCCAAACTGCCCAAGTGGCGCGGCAGCGCCACATAATGAACTACAACAAGCGCTGCGACTCAGCCTCGGCGCTGCAGCGCGAGTGAAATAACATGGGACCGGCGTTACGGCCCCATGACATGTCATCAGGCTCTGCAGTTTGGTCTCGGTGCTGTGGCGCGATAGTTAACACACAGAACCGGCGCTGCGGCGCCGTGTCAGACACTACTGTGGCGCTGCATCGCTTGTTTACTCACAAAACAGGCGCTGCGGCGCCACAACACAGTAGTACGCAGACAGGTTAGCAAAAAACACAGAAAAAGCCAATTTGGCCTAACAACTTTGCTCAAACAACAAATCTTACTTATATAAATTATACAAAACTTTACAAAAATATAAACTAATGCTTCTAACATGATTTTACCCATATAAACATTATAATGACTAACTTAAAACCTTTTAATTCAATGTTTTTAAAAAAACTCCATTGTTAAACATTCTTAACAAAAACAATCACTGTGAATTCATTTTTTAACCAAATTACTTTATTTAAATCATGTTGTTTTCGTTTCTTAACATATTATCACAATCTACAATCAATTTATATATTATAACATGAATTAGACAGTAATTTTTGTATCAAATAAGTCATTTTTCAAAATACTTCACTGTAACTTATTTTGAACATGATTTCTTCATATTCATCATGTTTACATAAATTAAACAACTTTATATTACATACAATTATCATAGAAACATATTATATAAACAAATTAACATACAATAACCATATTTTCAACAATTGATTATCAACATCAATTTACAGAGAACTAAGAACAAAACCAAAAACTAAAACTTTAAAACTAGAATTATATCTTTGGATTGCTTGTTAGTTAGAAAAAGATAATAGACTCCTTCTTTGTTTTCTCAATCTCACAGAGAAATCTTTCTCTCTTCTCTTCTTCCTTCTCTCTTTTCTCTCTGATATTCTCTTCTTCTAAACTTAACGTAAAAACATAATATAACAGATATATACATATAATAAAACTGACAAAACATAATATCTTCTTTTTAATTCTTAGTCAGTTATTTTTTTAAAAAATTCAAAAGCCATAAAGGCTTGTTTGGCATAACTAGATTAAAATAGGAATTTCAAAAGCCTTAAGCTTTGTTTGGTAAAAACTAAATTAAACTTATTTTAATTTATTTTAATAACTCATTTACTATATAGTTTAATTATCACACTTTATTCAATTAAATTCTAATATTCAAATTCAATTAAATTAAAGTTAGTATCAACTTATTAAATCAAATTGCCATATAAAACAAATCGCTATACAATTATAATTTATTTATTAATCATAATTTCATGTAATAAATTAGTAAATCTCTAATTTAATTATTAAATTAAATTAGACACCACTATAATTATTCAACAATTCATTAAATCATTCATACAAAATTAAAACTTAATAATTCATCTAATTTAATTATCTCACTTAAATTAAAACTTTAACTACAAAATTACTAAACATCAACTTAATTAATATATTACACTTAATTTTATCACTCCACAGCATAATCATATTAATTATTTATTCAACTCAATAAATAAATTAACTAAAATATTTATTTAATTCAATAAATATTTAAAATTAAATATAAAAATCTCGTTCGTTACATCGTTCAGTGTCATAGTATAAGTTCATACAAATATACTATTCTATTACAAGATAACTATTTATCCATATTGGCCTTGCCCTTATCCTTACCGGAACCTTTGGTCTGTTCGCTCTTAGTTGCAATCATATAATTCAAGCAAGAAGTGAGCATAACTAGCTCAACAAATCTAACAATATATAAAACAACCACAAAATCCAGAATCATATGATTGATCTTCGATAACTAAACAAATAGTTATGAAGTACTATGAATAATTGAAATAGCACTTTTTATTCTCTTAAAACAATTCCACAGTACATATAGTAAATTAAGAATTCTGAGTAGGTCAAAAGACCATGAACATTCTCATTTAATTTTCATTCATGAAAAGGATATCCCGACACTAAGACTGTACATCCGATATAACTTACGAGTACTTCTAGGTGATCAGCCTATAGTAATCTATGTTGATCAACACTCATCTGTTAAACGTATTTACGTTTAAGTTTTGGTAACCTTGCGTGCACGTTGATAAACGATATAAAATACCTTTGTTTATTCATACTCAGGCTTACCTTTAAATTCGTACCAAACAATTGGCATATGATAGTGTTAACAACAATACTACTTTGAAAGACTTGTAAATAAATCAATCAAATCTTTAAGGTTCGTCTAGCCAAGTGAAGATTGGCATCGACTCTTTCAAAAATAATTCATACATAATATAACATGAATCACAGAAACTTGACTAACACGAAGGTCAGACAAGTGTTAGAAGAACTTGCCTTCAAGCGTATTCTACGTTAAGTTCAACCGTTCTTGGTCTTTACAGTTTCTACATGATATATCCATATAACACACTGAAATTAGCTACCAAACAATCTCTACACATTGTTTATACAAACTTCTTTCTCTTCTATAACTTAATTGAATTTATTTCATTAATAATTTTCATTAAGGTATTTAACATTCATTACGGCTTATCAACAATATACGTCATAAAACGACACTCGTCATTCATCATTTAAGTATAACGATAGTCGTAACCTTATTCGGTTCGTTAGTTCGAATACATTCCTCTGGATTACCGATATAGGATTCCGTATAGATATTACATAAGTTTTATCTTCATTTCTCATCATATTCGTATCACATCTATCAATTACGTACTATATAACATTAATACGCGCGTTAAACTTGAACACGATACATGGTTTACGTTTTCGCATTTCACATTCTAAGTTTATTAACTTTTAATCAACGTTTAATTCCTAAAATCATAGTTATACATGTTGTTTAGGAATTCTTTCTTCATATATATTAAGTACATACTTGCCCCTTAATTACCACGTGAAAAGTTGGATTAACAAAAGCTCATATCGAAAAAAAATTACTTAAGGGCGCTGCGGTGCCACTCTCAGTTGTAATAGCCACGTTGCGGCGGCACTTGGCAGTGCAAGAGGCCTTGGCCGAGTGCTGCGGACGGACTCTACAAAGCTTGGGGCAGCGCTGCGGCGCCTGCCCTTAGCCTTTGAGTTTTTTTTATATTTTTCAATACGATTTTTCCCGAGCTCATAACTCGATCGTTATAACTTGGAATAGGCTCGTTCAAAAGCCATTTTCTTACATATCTTACGTACTTCAATTTCATCCAGACATAATAAGTTTCTGAATCCGTTAACGACAAATTCATTGCTTAAATTTTCATTATACGTTCGTTACGTGTTCTTAAGCGTTCTTCGCCAGTTTCTTCGTTTTAAGTCCTCATTCGACCATTCTTGAGTCCACGACTCTTAAATTCATTGTTCTTTGATATGCTAATGAAACCCTAGGTTTCTGAGTTCATCAGCGACTTTTCACTATCGTTCTTGAAATCCTAGTTAACTACGATTTCGACGAATAACGTCTTTTCCATTAAATTTCGCCATAACTTCGTTACACGAGATTTTTATGTCAAACCAAATGAAATCAATCCATTGGTCAATCATCTAAGATCCTAACCAATAATTTGTACCTAACTTATACGCGATGGTTTTCAATTTGTCCATCAACAACAAGCTCTAAGTTTTATGCGTTTTCTTCAATTAATGCTTAATCATTCTATTATGATTCTCATTTAGACATGGCTTATTAACGTTTTTGTTCACTAATAGCCATCCTTATTACTCCAAAAGAGACATGCTCCACCAATTCACTTCTCTATAAAAATTCAATAGAAAAGAATTTAAAGTTCGAGTTTACGTGTTTTTACCTTCGCGTTCTTTGCGTTCTTTGCGTTCTTGACTTAAAGCATGTTTAATTGGCTTCTTTCCTCCTTGATCACTTGTTATAGCTCTTCTCTCTCTCTCTCTCTCTCTCAATATAGGTGTTCAAAGTTGGTAAAACAACTAATGAACAAAGTGGCTAGCTTTTTTATAGAAATTGCAAGGTTGGGGTATTTTGGTCATCAAGCCACCTCCTTACTATTCACACCTCCACAAGTTAGCTTCCCTTGGAAGCTTTGGCTATGTGGTGGGCCATGTGCCCCCATAGGGGACCCACATGGGTTGTCTTATGGGTTTTACCCACCCATTGACCCATCGGTTCAACCCACGAGTTTGGTTCTTGGTTCGGGCTTAGAATTAATTCATATCGGGCTTAACTTTGGGCTTGATTTAACTTATCTTTGGGACTTGATATAATTCATCATTGGGCCTCATTCATTGGTCCAATTGGGCTTGACAATTGTCCAAGTCCAATAGATAAAGTCCATTAAGACTTATTCGTATTCTTATAGTATAATTCTCGTATTCTCTTCGTATATATCTGGTATGATATTCGTATTATACATCATATTAATCTTTGTATTATACTTGTATGATAACTAGTATTATACTCGTATTCTTTACGTATAATCACAATTCTTATTACACTTAAGCTTTTCCTTTTTAGAATTCACGTTCCCTAACCCTTAGGGTTTTAAGTCCTCAGACTAAAACTCCGTTTGCCATAACTGAAATATTATTGGATATTTCGTCTCATCTCATAATTCTATCATTACGCATTTCTCGGAAATTCAAAAATAATTCCCGAGCAGAAATGGATAAATAGTGATTTACTGAATTTCTCAGAAAATTTTTATTTTTGTCTTGAAAATTCAATCCATTTAATTGTGGCTCACAGCCAGAATTCTAACCACATTCACACATTCTAGGTCATAGAACGACCTTTAAACAACTTACTCAATTTAAATAAACATATAATCTCATTTAATTCATTTAATTCATTTAATTCATTTAATCAAATAAAATTAATTCACATAATAATCAGATTTTCTCGGACATTACAATCTTCCCCCCTTATAAGAATTCTGTCCCCAGAATCTCGATATAAGTTAAGCAAATAAATGGGAAAAGTTTTCCTTCATTTTATCCTCGAGTTCTCACGTTGCTTCTTCAGCATTGTGGTTTCTCCATACTACCTTCACCGAAGGTATTACCTTATTCCTTAAGACTTGTTCCTTCCTACCAATAATCTGAATTGGAAGTTCTTCATACGTTAAGTCTTTTCAACCTAAATAGGTTCATATCCTATTACGTGGTTATAGTCTGGTTTATAAGGACGCAATACTAACACGTGAAACACATTATAAATATACTCCAACTCTAGAGGTAAAGCTATCACATAAGCTACCTCTTCTACTCTCCTTAAAATCTTAAAAGGTCCTATAAACCTTGGACTCAACTTCCTCTTCTTCCCAATGTTAGGTTTGTAAGATTCATTGACACAATCAAATTGCATAAAAATAGCAAAAGCATGGTAAATCAGAGTTTTAAAATTTTACAAACCATATACCCGGATCATCCTTTATGCACAGTTATTAACTAAAACGAAATAGATGGAGATTAGATTCATACCCTCGTAGAAACTAGCTTCCTCAGGTACGAGTTCAACTCCAATTCCTTTTCGCGTTCAACTTGAATCCACCGGGTTGATTCCTTCCTTTTATCAACGTTAGCCACCCAAGTGTTTGGCCTCTAGAGGTGATCCACCAAGAAAGACTAAAAATTCAAGAAGGAGGGTGTTTGGCTAAACCCTAGTTTCCTTCTCTCTAGAAAAGGTGCTCTCCTAACTTTTGGAATTAAGTGTCTAACCTTGTTCCTTAATAATACTTTCTTATTTATAGATGTAGGAAACCCTCCTAAATAATTTAGGATTAGGATTTCATATAATTAATTAAACTCCTTTAATTAATTAGGCTTCCCAATTCTATTGGGAATAATTAAACTCTTTTAATTAATTAGGCTCCTAATCTTATTGGGAATATATATGAGAGAGGGAGAGAGTATCTTATTAATTAATTCTCAAACTCCTTTAGGAATTAAATAATAATAATAATAAGACTACTCTTATTAATTTATATTTAATATTTTCAAAATATTAAATAATAAATATTAAGCTATTTAATTTATTCTATCACCATAGATTATGTGACGCCCTCAAATTCAGATACTTGAAACCCGAACTTGGTACTACACGTTATCATTTCTTTGAGCGGAATAATATAATTAACAAACTTAATATATATATATCAGAGTTATCTAATCTCAGGTACACGACCTTTAAAGCATTTTATTACATGATAGATGATAAATATTATCGTCTTAATAAAGTCTAACTATTACACAAAATACCATAAACTTATTCCGTCAGCTTTTCTTTCCTTTTATTTTTGCCAGAGCCTTCTGGTTGATCACGCTTAGCTGAAAACATTTAATTTAAAGCAAGAATGAGCATTCCATTGCTCAGCAAGTAATAACAGATAATAAACATTAGCTGAAAGAAATAAATATTTTCTTTAAGGACTACTTCTGCAACGAATCAATAATTGTGAATTCATTTGAAACAATTCTTAATAACATATCAAATCGTTTAAAATTTTGAAACGACATAGTGACTATAAATGCTGAGCGGTCAATGGACCATGAACTTTTATTTTTCATTTTCGAAAAGGTTTAAAAAGAAAATCATCTGCAAATCGCTCTAGTCTTACGGACATGTAGGGTGATCAGCCCGGTTATATCCTGTATTGATCAATACTATCTGTTTGAACGATAAATGTGTTCACTCTGTTTGCCTTGGGCACAAAAATAATTTTCCCATTACGGGTTGTTCATACTCAGTCTGGAGTCCTAACTAAACAATTCAGTTGGACGATCTTATCATAAACAATACATTTTAACAGTACCATTCAAACTATGTCTAGCCGAGTTGATTAGCTTAAACAGTCTTTAAACCATAAATACATACCGAAGTTTAATAGTATGTAACATGATTTTGTCATATCAAAGAATTTCAAGTTCAAGAGTTCTTACTTGAATACAACAGTTTATATAGGTGAGGAAACTTGTATAATAAAAGACAATAATGAGATATTAATAAACGAATGAAATAAAATTCCACAATATAAGAATAATTTCATGAACATGCTTTTAGCTTACTGGGATCCATCGCATAAAATAAATGCAAGGAGTATAGATACTTGATCAATAAATAATTGAGTAAAGAAACTTGCTTACAAGATTTATTGCATAAAGTAAATGCAAGGGTTAGAATACTTGCCTTGGTCGCTGTTTACTGCTACGTAGTATAGCTTACGCTTTTATCTTTAATATGAAGTCCTATCATCAATAGAATTATTCTTTTAATTAGAATAATACAACTTAACACATAATACTGCTTAAATATGTTGTCACATATTCATGTCAGTCATTACAACACATAAGAACGTATACTTAGTCAAACTATATCGATTAGGTTTGAGTTCGGTATTGTTTCGGTATCTCGATTGTATTATCGGATAATTAACGAATTTTTTTTAATGAAACTTTGTTCAAGAACTTAAATATTATATTAGATAATTTAATTATCATTTATAATATTTTTCCAAATATTAAAATCATTTATAATAATTTTTCAAACACTTGTATCATTTTTAATGATTTAATTGCTAAATAATTTTATTATCATTAATATTTAAATAATTTAAAATATTAATAAAATTCATGTCAACACTTTAAAAGTTATTTATTATAACTTAAAAATATTTTTAAAACCTTAATATTACCTTTAAATGATTTTCAAGATATTAAAATTATTTTTAAATAATTATCATTAATAATAAAATATTAATGTTATTCATATCAAAATATTAAAATTTATTTATTATAACTTAAAATACTTTTATTACATTTATTTCACCTTTAAATGATTTATAAAATATTTAAATCATTTTTAATTAATTTATTTAATATAATTATTAAATAAATTTATTATCATTAATATTAAAATATTAATGAAATTCTTATCAAAATATTAAAAGTTATTTATTATAACTTAAAATACTTTTAAAACTTTAATATCATTTTTAAATGATTTTTAAAATATTAAAACCATTTTTAACAAATTTATTTAATATAATTATTAAATAAATTAAATATCATTAATATTAGATTATTAATGTAATTTATCTAAAAATATTAAAAGTCATTTATTATAACTTAAAATATTTTTTAACACTTTAATATTATTTAAAATAATTTTTAATATATTAAAATCATTTTTAAATAATTTATTTAATATAAATATTAACTAAATTTATTATCATTAATATTTAATTAAATTAAAATATTAATAAAATTTATGTCAAAATCTTAAAAGTTAATTTTTATAACTTAAAATAATTTTTTTAAATAATTTTATGAATTTTTTTAATAATTAATTTTTATTTATTTTAATTATTTTAATTAATATAATTAATTTTTCATTTAAGCCGTCGCTAAAAGCCTATAGCAACGAAAACTGTCGCTATAGATATTCTTGAGCCCTCAAGAACATTCAAAGTCAGTGCTTAGGTGCCTAGTTTGACCGTCGGTAATTCTTTGTTCATGATATTTCTGGGTATGAAAGTGCTTCAATGGTGTTCTACTTATGTAACACTACAAGTGAATAGCAATTTCTGGGTCTAACTATATCATATGAAGAAGATATAAGGGATCAAACTAGCTGTCAGAGCTGTTCTTCATTTTCTGGAATTTCCAGAAAATGAAAACAGTGCGAGGGGTCAATTTGTGGCTTTAATAACTTGGATTCTGGGCTATGTTTGTGTCTTAAAGTGCTCACTTGTGTAGTATGTATGTTTAGGTACAAATATAATACATTTATGTAGCTTAACAACATCACAGAAGCAAGATCTATCTTGGTCAAAGAACATGTCAGAAGTTGTTCTTGAATTTTCTAGAATTTCCAGAAATTCATATTTTCAGTTTGGTCAACCCATATTTGACCATGAATATCTTTCATCCTAGTCATGATTTAAGTGTTCTGGTGTCATGGTTTTGTAGTCTATATGTCAGAGTATTAAAGTGATACACTTACATGACATAACAACATAACATGAAGAAGATCTAAGCCTTCAAACTTCCTGTCTAACCCTTTTCTAGGTTTCTGGGTTTTCCAGAAATGGTTTCCATAACTGGTCAACCATGTTTGACCATTAATAACTTTTTATCTAGACATGCTATGATCGTGATTCCACTTGCAGTTTACTAACCACATAACATACTACACATAGCAAGATTTAAACACAACAAATCATTAACAGGGTGAGATTTATAGGCTCCGACTTTGGGCTGTTAGACAACATTTTTAGGGTTTTTCCAATTTTCAAAAATTTTAATTTTTGTGCATCTAGATGTTATGAAAATGTTATTTCTCAATCCAGATCACTTATTAACATAACATATAACATAAATAAACACTTAATCATAACATCTATCAAAATTTTAAAGATCTAACATGAGGGTTAGGATTTTATACATTTCTTGAGAAATTTTTGATTTCTACTTCTTGATTCTGTTCTTAGTTCGTGTATGAGATGTTTTGAGCTTTTTAGAAACTGATCTAGAGAGTAAAATTCGTGGGGTCTTAAAGAGAGAATGAGCAACTTGGCTTGAGTGTTTGAGAAATAAAATAAAAGCTTGTTTTTCTTTCTTTCTTTTGCAATCCTATCTTTGATTCAATGAATCTGATCTTGCTAGGTGGCATGTTTGGCTGATTGTAGTTGATTTGAACATGTGTGCAAATCTTAGCATTAATGGGCATATATCTTGGCAAGATTTGCAAGTTAGCTTAATAAAACAAATCCAAAAAGGTTATTATAGTAAACTAATAAAATATATTAAGGGTATTCTTGTCCATGGTATATAAATCTAGGGTTTAATCAATAGATTTTAACCCTTAAGGTTTACCCAATAATTTTTAGGGTTTGAAAAATTAACTAGGGATTAAATAAATAATTTAATTATAACACACTAATTAAAAATTAGGATTTTTAATAGAAATTAGGGTTTTCTAAAAATTAGGGTTTCTTGATATTATTAGGGTTCTCAAATTTATGAATTAGGGTTTTCTAATCATTATTTTTAATCACATAATATCCACACTTTCATTTAAATACAAATATATTTAATGACTATGTTTAATATTTAAATAAAAGAAATCAATTCTTAATATATATTCACATAATTATTTCAATAATCATATTTATAATTAAAATCTATAACAATAAATCATATTAATATACTTACATATATTTGAATACAAATATAATTAATAATCACATTTAATATTCAAATTCCTTAAGAAAATAATTTCTTATTATTCATAACATAATTATACTTTCTTTTTAAATACAATTATACAATAATTATATTAATCATGAAATTTCATAACATAGATCAAAATTTAAGGTTTTGATCTATAATTACACTTTACATCATATACCATTATTAATTAAGTTAAAATAATTAACTTAACTAATCTTGATAAATTCATATAATAAAATAATTATTATAATAATTCTAGAAATCATTTCATATATTATTTAAATAATATATTAATCATAGTTTCATAGAAAATAAATAATGAAATATTTTTACTACAAAATTAATTTATTATTAGGATATAATTTATAATAATCAACAATTTTTTTTTCAAAAAATATATTCGAAATCATTCATACAATAAATAAATATATATTTATCACATATACACATGTTTTATCTTGCACATATTCCCACCTTTATTTTGATAGAAATAATATTAATTAAATAATAAAAAAAATTATACGCAAAATTTTTTATTTAATTATATAAGAATCTTGGGTTATTACAGATTAAATTAAATATACTTAACTTATTATTACAATTATGTCATTTGTTTTTTTAATAAATATTCTTCCTTTTATGGTGTAACGCTTTAGGTTCTCCATATTAAACCGGTTGTGAATAAATCAATTAAAATAATTTTAATCTTATTTAAATAAATAAATTAAACTAATAATTCGTTTAAATAAATAACATTTATTTTACAATAAGGATAAGCCTCCTTAGCGATCAACGACTTTTCAGATAATATAGATTTCAACATTAATCATAAAAGAACTTGTGAGTAACTAGTTACCGTACAATTCAATCCTTTCACCATGCAATGTCCCAATTAAATATAAGATATGGAATTACTGTCAAGTCTTATTTTATTTAATTATATGTATTTCGATTCCAAAATGCACAACTCCAAATAATGCAAATAATAAACACCTTTCTAATTTCATTCAACCTTGGCCAACGATTCTTGGGTTGTCATTTATCGAATCACATAGGAAATATCTCTTCTTTTACTAGAAGCGGTAGATTTTTTATTGATCATTCATTATCTCCATATATAACTTATTACACCCAAACATACCATTTGATATACCCTAAGGGTCTTAAGGAATAAGTCAAAGTAAAATTCATTATACACAAAATATTATGATGATCTCAAGTCTAAGGATCACTTGTACTACAATCACATTAGGAATTCCTATTGACAGACAAGTAAAACTCCATTAGGTATTCCTTAGCAAGCCACGTTCAGTGAACTTATTCTCCAATAAGCACCTACATACTTGCTTTAGTGTCTCCACACAAATGATCATGAGATCAATCATCCTCATCCAATGAGCAAGCAACGTATGTACCAATTTATCCGGATTCACTAATCCCCTTTTTAGTAATCCAAGGATTGGGAATAATTTTAGTTTTAAGCTATCTAAGAATTTAGATCTCATTAGCATGATCATCATCATGATTCTAAAAGCATTACTTAAAACTATGGGTTTATCACATATTATAAAAACAGCACCATGTAGATAAATAAATGCTTTTAATTAAATAATACTTTTATTAATAAATGAATAAGATTGTTACAAAGTATATGCTTTATCATCAAACATGATTGGTTTGTATGCGTACTACTTTCACCCAAAGCGTATCTTCCCTTTCCAAGGCGACACCTTCAAAAAAATATACGAACCTACTTCAAACTCCCACTTCTCACGATGGGGATCCACATACTTCTTCTATCTGTCTTGAGCCGCTACCAGTCAGGTACGTATCAACTTCACCATGTCTGCCATTTGTTGTACCATCTCAGGTCTCAACATTCGACGTTCACCTAGTTCATCCCAGCACAGTGGCGTTCTGCACTTCCTTCCGTATAACACTTCGTAAGGCGGCATGCCTATACTTGCATGAAATCTGTTGTTGTAAGTGAACTCTACTAGAGGTAGATGTTCGTCCCAACTCCCCTTGAAATCCATAATGCAAGATCTTAACATATCTTCTAGCATCTGAATTGTTCGTTCACTTTGATCGTCGGTCTGAGGATGGTATGCTGTACTCAACCTTAACTGCGTTCCCATCTGCTCTTACAAACTCCTCCAAAAATTCGATGTGAATCATGGGTCACGATCTGACACAATAGAAACTGGTACTCCATGTCGTGAAATAATTTCTTTGACATAAAGTTTAGCTAACTGCTCTAGGTTATACCTGACTCTTATCGGCAAAAAGTGAGCTGACTTCGTCAAACGATCCACTATTACCTAAATAGCGTCGTATCCCTTTTGTGTCGTTGGAAGTTTCACCACAAAGTCCATCGTGATATGCTCCTACTTCCACTTCAGAATCTCTAGCGATTGTAATAATCCACTCGGTCATTGGTGTTCGGCCTTAACTTTCTAAGAAGTTAAGCACCAACTAACATATTCTGCTATCTCCCTCTTTATGTTCGGCCACCAAAAGTTCTATCAAAGTTATTGATACATCTTGGTGCTACCTTGATGTATCGAGTACCTCGAACTATGGGCCTTTTCCATTATTCTTCCTTTTAATTCCGCATTACACGGAACCCATATTCTTCCTTCAAAACATATTAACTCATCCTTGTCGAGGCTATACTTAGTCTTCTCTCCATCTTCAATCCTCTTCTTCATCTGCTCGCACTCCTCGTCTTTGAGTTGTACTTCCTTCACCCGTTCCACAATTATTGGCCGAGTCTCCATCATAAATAATCTCTCCCCCGATTCGCTTGGTAATCTAACTTCTAGCTCCATCATTGCCATCTCTATTACTAACTAGTTCTGAGCTGTTAACATCGATAGCTTCTCCCGACCCTTCCTACTTAAGGCGTCAACCACAGCATTCGCCTTCCCTGGATGATATAAGATATCGCAATTGTAATCTTTTATCAACTCTAACCACCTTCTTTGCTTCATATTCAACTCCTTCTACATGAAGATATACTTTAGACTTTTATGGTCCGTGTATATCTCACACTTCTCCCCGTATAGGTAGTGCCTCCAAATTTTAAGGTAAAAACTACCGCTGCCAGTTCCAGATCATGAGTTAGATAACCTTTCTCATAATCCTTTAATTGCCATGATGCATACGCAATGACCTTGCCATGCTATATGAGCACGCAACCTAGTCCTCTATGCGAAGCATCGCTATAAACTATAAAATTTCTCGTATCATCTGGTAACTAAAATACTGGTGCTTCACTTAATCTCTTCTTCAGTTCTTGAAAACTGTCCTCACACTTCTCTGTCCACACATACTTCACGGTCTTCTTCGTCAAATTTGTCAACGGAGTAGCTATCTTAGAGAAGTCCTGAATGAACCTTCGATAGTATCTGGCTAACCCTAGGAAACTCCGCACCTCGGTCGGTGTTCTTGGTTGCTCTTAATTAATTACTGCATCCACCGTCAATGGATCCACTAAAATCCCTTCTTTATTGATGACGTGACCTAAAAACTGCACTCTTTCAAGCCAAAATTCACACTTAGTGAATTTTGTATACAACTTTTCCTCCCGTAATGTTTCCAACACTACTCTTAAATGTTCAGCGTGATCTTCTGGCGCCTTAGAATAGACTAGAATATCATTAATGAACACTATAACGAACATGTTCAAGTATTGTTTGAACACTTTGTAGACGTTACTAACCCTGCAGGAGGGCAAAACCATCTTTTTTACCTCCCAGCAACACCAGGATGTCAAGTGTAGCCCCAACAACAACCCTAGGAGGTACAGTAGCCCCGGCGACAACACCGGGAGATCAAACTCCAGCCCGATCAAAACACCGGGATGTCAAGTCAAGCCCGACAACACCGAGATGTCAAGTGAAGCCCCGGCAACAACCCTGGGAGGTACAGTAGCCACGGCGATAACATTGGGAGATCAAACTCCACCCTGGTCACAGCACTAGGATGTCAAGTCAAGCCCCGACAACATCGGGATGTCAAGTCAAACCTTGATGACAACCCCGGGAGGTACAAAAGCCCCAACGACAACACTGGGAGATCAAAATCAACCCCGATCACAGCACCAGGATGTCAAGTCAAACCCCGACGACAACCCCGGGAGGTACACCAACCCCGGGAGACCAGATCAACCTTTGGAGACAGCCTTGAAGTATCAAATCATCCATAGAGCCAACCTTGAGAGACCAAATCTACCTCAGAGACAACCTTGAGGAAGAATAGAGTCAGCTGGGATCAAACCTTGGAGACAACCCCGATAAAACAATCGAAAACCTTGCCAATACAAGTGACAACCACTGGAAGGGCAAAATGGTTATTTTACTAACTTGAAGCCAAATCAAGTCAAAATCAAGCCAAATTGATGCAATGAGGGTTAGAAAGAACCATAACATCGATCCCGAGTGAAAACAGCACAAGACAGCTCAATGGACAGACTGCAAAAAAATGAAGAACTGGTTATAAACCCATCTTCCTAGATTCAGAAAAGGTCAAATCCTATGTCATTGTGTAGCTCTCGGAAAGGGCTTTCCGGAAAGGTATAGCACACCTCAAACGGACGTCTCGATCAAAAGTTATGAAGATTCGAAGCATACCTAGCGCTGGTCGGAGTGCACGTACTTCGAGACAACGGGACTCACGGGAGTGGGCCCCACTCGGGGAGCCGCAGGTAGACTTGCGGTTGCCTCGAGTGCACCCGCTACCATCTGGTCTATAAATAAGACCCCCCACCCTTGAAAAAAAAATAGAAAAAAATAGAAAAACGCTCTGAAACTCTGCCCATTTCGACCCTTAGCCTACTTCTAGTACTCCAAATCTAGATTTTATTCTTCCAATACGTTTACACACGTATATTCTATAACGTATCAAAAATTAACCGGTGAAAACAAAGATTTGAAGCCCACTGAGTGGCAAAAAGCCCGTGGAGCAGTCCATTGTAAGTTTTTTTTACGATCAGAAACTATTTCCTACTTTATTACGTATATGTGAACGTGCATATAAAGTTTCATCTTTTGGTTTTGCCCGAATTTCAAATCCGTGGCATTTCTAGCTTAATTTTTAGTGTATATATATATACGTTTTTCTTTGTTTGCACAGCCTGGATTGCTAATCCGAGGCTTTTTACAGCTATTATATATATATATATATATATTTGTACTATTTTGTACGGCTTGGATCGCTGATTTGTGGCTTTTTTCAGCTTTATTATATTTATATATAACTGATTATATATATACTAACTTTCAATTCAGTCGGGCCTGGATTGTTAATTCGTGGCCTTGTTACAGCTTTTATGAATATATATATATATATATATATATGTTTGCATTTTTGTCAAGCCTGAATTACAAATTCATGGCTCTTTACAATATATATATATATATACATAAAAGCTCTTATATATATATTTACATTTTTGTCGAGCCTGGATTAAAAAATCGTGGCTCTTTAAAACTTTTATAAAAATATATATTTACATTTCAGTTGAGCCTGGATTAGAAATTCATGGCTCTTTACTTCTTATATATATATATATATATATATATATATATATATATATATATATATATATATATATATATATATTTACATTTCTTTATCGGGCCTGGATTGGAAATTCGTAGCCCTTTACAGCTTATATATATATAATTATATATATGTATATATATATATATATATATATATTCTTTATTCAATGTGATTAAATATTTGTTTTAAATATTCATTTGATATGAATCTGCACTGATGCAAATATTGTGGATTAGATTTATCTAAATCTAGCCCTTTCTAACTTTCAAACGGTTCAAAATCGGTCAAACCGGAACCGAGAAGCTAGAATGGCTAAGATTTATTTAAATCTAGTATTTTTCTAGCTTTGTAAATATAAAGCGACTACGTGACCCTAGATCCATATCTAGCGAAAACGGGAAGCTTTGGCTACCCGCACGCAAGGATTTATCTGACGAATCCTTTGTTTTGCGACGTCTAGAGCACAATTTGCATTTTCTGTGAATATTTGTGTTGTGCAGGTTTTCTTGGCCATTTTATGTCATCTTAGGAATCGTGGGATTAATGATTAAACTGATCTAAATCTGATTCCAACGATGGACAACTCCACATTGTAAACATATCCTACCAGTTTTTTTATAAAATGTACATCCGAGTGACGTTAAAACGGTTATCCGGATTTAAGGTCTCAAACATAGTGAAATATGGTTTGTAGTGCTAGAGTTACTTCGATGGCTGTCATGCAAATAAGAAGACCAGCACTTGTATATACATTCTGTGGTCGAGGATGCTTCGCATCCTGACAATAAACATCCAAATCGAGCCAAAGGCTGAATAGAATAAAATGGAAGTATCAGCATGCTTCAATTCCTATGCGAGCGAAAGGGTTTGAAAACCACTTTTCAAAACGTCATTTTCATATCTTGTCTAAAAAGGACTTTTTCAAACAAATCAAACCCTTTGTATATAGGTCCAACGACACATGGCACTACTTTCAAATCAAACAAATGTAGGCTCAATTACTTCCAGCATACACACACACACATTGGAATTAAAAAGGAAAATATTAAAAAGATGCGGTAACCGTGTTTCACGACAGTCGGGGGGTGCCTAACACCTTCCCCCCACTTAACCAAGCCCCCGAACTTTAAGAATCTCGATTTTAAAGCCAAGTTTTGACAGCGTCCAGTAATTGGGCCTACATGAAAATGAAACAAAACTCAGTTGAGTTGGTACAACTATTTCAAAATATACCAACTGGAGACTCTGTAAAACTTTTCAAATCGTCGACATGATACATGTTGGCCTTTTCCTAAAAATTTCACCCTTCATAAAACAGATAAGATAAACAAGGGTAGAAAAAAACAAAATTTAGGAAGAGGAAGATCTGTCCAAAGAGAAGATTTTTTTCCCGACGTCGACAGGTGGCGACTCTGTTGGGGACAGTAGAGGGCTTAAGCCGCATTGAAATCTTTTCAAAATTTCCCTTTTAAATTTGCGTGTATGTGGATGCAGTGTTTTACATTGAATGGATGTGAATAAATGCTTTACTGCTTTATGTTAGTGCTTCGCACAAATGTCATCATTTCATACGGTGAGACATGATGTATGTGAATATATGTTGTGTGATTCCTCCACCAGGAGGCGAACCCGTCGGTGTTTGATTCTTGGACTCAAAGGAGACTAATCCTGCTAGGCTCAGGAAAAGCACCACTCAGATCCGCTCTAATTGAAAGATCGGATTAATTTTCCCTCTAGTAGATTGTGAATATCTGGGGACCTTCATGCTATAAAACAGCGAGAGTAGCCTTAGATAAGTCAGCCTCTGATTAAACAAATCTGAAGAGAAGCTTCTTCATGCCTTCCTCTTTCAATTCAATGTAAATTTTTCCAATTCAAATGTAAATTTCAAAATTCAATGTAAATATACATTTCATTGTGAATCCTGTCATACTATCCTGTCATCAGAACAACTGACCTTTGTTTTATAGGATAAGATTAAAAAACGTCAAAAATAAACACATTGCATAGCATGCCTCCGGCTGATACCTACATCAAAAATTAACACACCTACTTTTATTGTAGGAAAATTTTGGTCCCGTCACCATATCCAAATCTAAGAAAGCACTAAGCCCATCTCCAAACATGGCTACAAGTGCTCAACCTGAATCCACCCCTGTCTCTAGGGAAGAGTTTGAAGGATTAAAGAACCAGCTAGCCGAATTGGCTATTTTCTTGAAAAAACAAAGCAAAGGTCTTCAGGGTAAACAAACACCCGGTCAGACAGAATCATCTACACCCGGTGGCAGTCAGGACACCGGAAAGAAAGATCCTCAGACCCATGAGTTTCAGAACAAGGACCTTACCAACAAAACCCCTAAAATCATCAACCTTGACAAAAAGCAGGAGGCTGATGATATTCTAAAAAAGGTCCAACAAATGGAAGAAACCATCCAGTGCATCAAAGGGACTGGGGCATTTGGGAGTGTTAATTACTTAGATTTATGTATATTCCTAGGGGCTTGCTATCCAAAAAAGTTATAAGTCCCTGATTTTGAGAAATATGATGGATTAGGAGATCCCTACACCCATTTGAAGGTATTCATTGGAGAGCTTGGATCCTATGCAGAGGACGAGAAGCTCAAAATGTAATTATTCTAGAAAAGTCTAACTGGAGAGGCTAGAGCCTGGTATGCCCGACTGGACAATTCAAAAATTCACAGCTGGGAAGATTTAGCCCATGCCTTCCTCAATCAATACAGCTTCCAGTCTCAAATGGCTCCAGATAGATATCAAATCACCAAGGTTAATAAGCAAAACATTGAGTCATTCAGAGAGTATGCTCAACGATGGAAATGGATGGCGGCACAAGTCACCCCGCCCATGACAGAGATTGAGATAGTCCTGACCTTCATCGACATTCAAGAAGCTCCGTATTATGAGAGGGTCCTAGCGGGTATAGGAAAACCATTCTCGGAGATGATCAAACACGGAGAGATGGCCGAAATGGGGCTAAAGTCTGGGAAGATAAAAGATCTTACCGTCTTGGAAGCCGTGGCCAAGCATATCCAATCTGGGAGTTATGGGAGTTATCCTCGGAGAGTAGACAAGAAAAAAGAAGAAGAGGTGTCCTTGATACTTTAGGGACAAAATCAGAGAGGCAATTCGAGCAGTTTTCCCATTCAAAGGAGAACCTATTCCCCTTTCCAAGCTCCTGCACAACCTTCTAACCCTCCCTTACAAAGACCGTGAGAGGTCAAATGTCAAAGAACGTTCACCCCGTTGGGGGATTCACTCAAAAATGTGCTAAAATTACTGACAGCACAAAAGAAGATTGTTCAACTCCTTCCGCCAGCCAGTTCCGGCGGAAGGAATTTTGACCCAAGTAAAAAGTGTGTATATCATTACGGATCCCCAGGCGACGATACACAAGACTATTGGTCTCTCAAGCACAAAATCCAAGACTTAATAGATAACGGAGAGATTGTGGTTACAAAGCAAGAACAATCACATGCGAAAGATAATCCTCTCCCTCAACACAATGAGGAGAGTGTCAATATGATTAGTCCAAAGAACGGAGAAGGATCAAAATACCTCCGGTATGTGGGAAAGTCAACCCAATCAAGTACCAATAGCCCTAGATAGTTGGGAGTTCTTAGAGAAGCAGTTCCCGATGGAACATGAAATTAAGTCCATTAAGGAACAGATTGGACAGTTGGCGGAGCTGGTCGTGTATCAACATCAGATAACCAGATAGCTGATAAATCAAACCAACCAGAATGAATCAAGTCCTCCTACATTGAAAATTAGTCCCATTGTTATGAGGGATCATTACCGATTTCATGAGCGTGAACCCTGGGCCGACAAGGTGGCCAAGGAAAAGAAATTCCAAGCTGATAGGGAATTTGCCTTCCAGAGGAATTTCATTAATTTGAATTAACCTATGAAAGAAATCCTTCAAATGCTGATCAATGAGGGGATGGTTACAGACTTGTTACCCCCAGTGAACCCTCGATCCAAAAAATTCAAGCTTGACAGGATCTGTGAGTATCATTCCAATGCGCTCGGTCATGACACCGAGGATTGTTTGGGACTTTGTCACCTGATTCAGAGTATAATTGAAAGTGGTGAGTTGATAAAGGCAAATCAAGATTATGGCTATGCCGATGAGGAAACACTCTTTATTCCCATAGCATGGAATCATGGAGTAGTAGCTGTAATTTCCTGTGAGAAGGATATAGCCATCACACCCCTGATACTACAGGGGAAAGGGGTCCAAGAAGTAAGAATCCTGTGAAAGTGGCTGCGTCCGAGCCTCTAATATTGCCCTTCAGACCACAATATCCTGTTATCAGCCTGAAGAGAGTCCCATGGAACTACAGGAAGGAGGAAGGCTCAACCTCAAACAACATTGCCAGCGTATTAAAGGAAAACCCGTTGTACCTGCCTCAGCGGGTGGTCAATTCAGTCATTAAAGCTAATGGGAGAGTAGCTGAAGAGTAAATTGAAGAATTCCTCATCAAAATGGGGCATAATGAGATCAAGGTGGTGCAAAGCTTGAAAGAGGCACCCAAACAGATATCCATCATGGATCCGGTCTTATCCTCAGAGGGTCATCTCAAAACTCTGGTGAAAGTACTGGAGGAGGCCCATCTGCCAAAGATGGTAGATATTGAGAAATTTTGTCATGTGATAGAGCACATCTTCAACAATAATGTGATATCTTTCACTGACGATGATATACCCGCGGAGGGGATGAGTCATTGCAAGTCACTGCACATAGCAGTGATGTCATCAGGGTATGTGATCGGAGGTGTGTTGATAGATGGAGGATCGTCTCTGAACATCTGTCCCTACGACACCTTGGAAAGAATGAAGATCAACCCAAACCGGATTCATACCAGTCATATAGTTATCCAGGCTTTCGATGGATCTCGTCGAGAGGTTGTGGGGGAGATTAAGCTTCCACTGGAGATTGGTCCCCATACTTTCTATATATCCTTTCAGGTACTCAACATTACCATTGGATATAATTTGTTGTTGGGAAGACCGAGGATCCACATGGCGGGAGCAGTTCCATCCAACCTTCATCAGCAACTCAAGTACATTATTAATGGCAGTCTGATCACCACAAATGTCGACCCAGAGTATCCGATCTATATACAGAGCGATATACAGGTAATCAGTCTCAACGAGGGGGTTAAGCCTATCAGTTTTCAAGCCTTGGAGGTGAGCAATACTCAATACTTACCTGTTGGGGCACCAGCCTTAAAACCAAAAGTTTCCCCCGAAGTAATGACAGTCGGTCAAGAAATGATATCCTTGGGTTTCCCCCCTGGAGAAGGGTTAGGGAGAAATCAACAAGGAATCAAGAGTCCAGCGCAAATCCCTAGCCAGTCAGGGAAAGCTAGATTGGGCTATTCATCTAGGAGCGAACCATCGGAACCCACACAAGCATCCAACGGTTCCAGCTTCCACTATCCTACTGCCAAACCTCACTGATGTTGGGTTTGTGAAACCAATGACGAAGGTTCTTGCTGATGCGTCAGCCATGCTGTTTCCTCCAGTCATACCCATGAGTGAGAGAAAAGCCCCAGAGCTTGAGGGGGAGAGCAAAAAGGGAAAAGAAAAGTTCCTGCATGAAGGACGAGACCCATTTGCCAACATGTATTTTCTGATGCACTACGAGGGTATGAACGATGATATCCCGGACAGTGATGAAGAACATCAGATCCGAATCCCTTGCATCAAAAGGGATAAGGGTAACAGCTCAAAGAAGAACCCCGACCCTGATCTGAACGATGTCTCAGTTGTCATCAAACATGAGGCAGACGAGCACAACTTCGTTATCCTCCCTATTCACGAGGACTTGAAAATTAGACAATTGGAGCAGCGTCCCTTGCCTCATTCAAAAAGGATAAAAGGGCAGAAAGTCTATTTACCCTGGAGCATGGTTTCATTTACTGCTTATTTTGTTGCACAGCTATAGCAGTTACTTTTGTCATACTTTTGCTAAATGCTTTATATATTTAAACAGTCTCATATATTAAAGTGAAAGCATTTTATTTTCAGGACTCCAGAAGTGGACTTGTTTGTCCCTGCTGAGGAGATGCCAAATTTTCACAATGACTATAACTTTGATGTAGAACTGGACTTCGACTTGATGGAGATTAATCAAGAGGAAATAAATGACTATGTGGTGCCTGAGGAGATCAAAGAGTGGGTCAAAGACAAACCCAAACCTAACCTCGATCAAACCACCACTGTCAATATCAGAACCTCAGAATACCTTAAAGAAATCCAGATAGGCCTAGACCTCACCCAAGACCAAAAAGTCGACCTGATTAAACTCTTAACTCAGTTCCAGGATGTGTTTGCATGGTTGCATGAAGACATTATTGGCTTGTCCACTGACATTGTCATTCATCGATTGCCCATCTAAGATGGATTTAATCAATTCAAGCAAAAGCTAAGGCGATTGAAACCCGAATAAAGTTTGAAAGTTAAAAAAGAGGTTGTAAAGCAATTCAAAGCTGGTATCATCATGGTATCAACATACCCGGAGTGGCAATCAAACATAGTTCCCGTGCCTAAGCCCGGAGGGAAGGTACGAGTATGCGTGGATTTCCAGGATTTGAACAAAGCTTGTCTCAAAGATAACTTCCCAGTACCTTTCATCCACATCCTGATAGACAATATGGCACAGTATGGCATGTATTCTTTTGTGGATTGCTTTGCTGGATACCATCAAATCATGGTCACTGAAGAGGACAGGGAGAAGGCAGCCTTCATCACTTCCTGGGGAACCTTCTGTTATAGACAATTATCTTTCGGCCTTATCAATGTCGGTGCCACATATCAACAAGCCATGATGGCCCTTTTGCATGACATGATGCACAAGGAGATAGAGGTGTCCCGGAAGGAGGATAATAACATCAGCCATCTCAAAAAGCTTTTCCACAGGTTGCGCAAGTACAACCTAAAGCTGAATCCGACCAAATATGCTTTTGGTGTCAAATCAGAAAAGTTGTTGGGATTTATAGTAAGCAATAGAGGCATTGAGCTGGATCCCGCCAAGATTAAAGCCATCACTGAGATGCCCGTGCCCCGAACAGAAAAGGAAATACAGGGATTTCTTAGAAGAATTAATTTCATAAGCAGGTTCATCTCTCAACTCACAGCAACGTGTGAACCCATCTTCAAGCTGCTAAGGAAGAATTCCTCCATGAAATGTAATGAAGATTGTCAAAAAGCCTTCCTTTCCATCAAGAAGCAGTTGATCGAAGCACCTATCTTGGTACCCCCAAGGGACAATGCTCCCCTGTTTATGTAACTGTCCGTCAATGCCAACGTAATGGGTTGTATGCTGGGACAGAAAGATGATAGAAGCAAGGAAAGAACTATCTATTACCTCAGCAAAAGATTCAGCAGCGGCGAGCAGAAGTACACCTAGATTGAAAGGACATGTTGTGCATTAGCATGGGCCGCCATGAGATTACAACATTGTCTGCATGGACACACGACCTACCTCATATCTTGCATGGATCCGCTAAAGTACGCATTCAGCAAACCAATATTGAATTGTCGATTGTCTAAATGGTGGTTAATCCTTCAACAGCTCGACATTGTCTACGTGACTCAGAAGTCTATCAAAGGTCAGGGGATTGCAGATCAATTGGTCGAAGCACCGTCAGGGGATTTTGAACCCTTAGAAACTTATTTTCCGGACGACGGGATCATGACAATTCAACAAATCCCTCAAGAAAATACAATCCTGTATTGGAGAATGTATTTTGATGGAGCTGTAAACATGGAAGGTGCCGGAGCTGGGGCAGTCCTTGTATCTTGTACAGAAGAATAATATCTTGTGGCTATCAAGTTGCAGTTTGTCAACACCAACAACTCAGATGAGTATGAAGGCTGCATAATGGGGTTGAAATTAGCCCAGTCCATGGGTATCAAGCGTTTACTAGTCTGTGGGGATTCTGAGTTGGTTATCAGACAAACCGTCAGGGCGTATCACACCAACGAATTGCATTTAATGCCGTATCATCGGGAGTTTATCAAGATATCTATGGAGTTTGAAGAGATAACCTTCATTCACATCCCTCGAGGTAGGAATGACTTTGATGATGCATTGGCAACGTTGGTTTTCCTGATCCGCATATCTGATAAGAGGGGAATTCCAGACATCAATTTCACAAACCAAAAGGCCATATCATATGGGAATTACATTGGAGAAGTATTAGATGAAATACCTCCTATCAAACAGCCTTGGTATCAAGATATAAAAGAATATCTCTGAGATGGATCTACACCCGCTGGGGCAAGTTAAGCTGAACGAAAGCGGATTCATAAGATGGCTATGAAGTTCTATCTGAGCGGAGACGCACTCTATAAAAGGGATGCTGGAATAGGCCTTTTAAGATGCCTGGATAAAGATCAAGCCTAGAGACTGATGGATGAAATCCACGGTGGAGTCTGCGGTCCACACATGAGTGGTCATTTGTTGGCCAAGAAAATATTGAGAACCGGGCATTACTGTATCTCTCTCAAAGCTGACTGTGATGATCACGTCAGAAGATGCTACCAATGCCAAGTCCATGGGAATGCCATACACGCTCCTCCAAATGAACTGCACAATATGAGTTCGCCATGGCCTTTCTACATGTGGGGAATGGATGTGATTGGGCCAATAAAACCCAAAGCGAGCAATGGTCATCCCTCAACCCGGGAGTACGTAGACCTTCAAGAAAAACAAAAACCAATCAAAACCAGTCCCAAGACACCGAAACCCTATAAAACCCAAATATTATCAAGCCTCCCTAACAGGTCCTACTGAGGTATTCTCTAACATCTCAATGTCAATCCATCAAGGAAAAGCTCATGATACATCAAAACAGCAAGTCATGAATGAAGTGGTAATCACTCGGCAATGACAATAGATATCCAATAGGGAAGTGAATCAAAATATATTTCTCTGCTATATAATACTATTTGATATATACACTGTATCCTGTACATGACAAAAAATGGCTGATCTAGTATATGCTGGAAAATAAAAGCTAGTCTATGAACCCGTGGATAAACGAGATAGCAGTGCCAACATGGCATCCCTCTTAGAAGATGGAGAAGCAGCTGTAAGCTCATGTCCCACGGTCTCCATACGGGTTAGAATATCCACGGCCATCTGCATAGTGCTATTGTGACCATCTATAAAAGCACTCATATCTGCAACGAAGCTGGATGTATATGATCTGAGTGCAGTAATGTCAGCAATATAAACATCCCGGGTAGCTATGGCCTCATCCCTCTCAATAAAAGCAGCATCTCTGGAGACTAAAGCCTCCTCAATTTCAACAAATGCTGCGTCCCGGGTAACTCGAGCCTCGTCTCTATCAGCAAAAGCTGCATCCCTACCAGAAAGGGCTATCAACATCAGCGCTCTAGCCTTATCCCTCTCAAAGGTCATCCGAGCTAGTGAATCAATAAGAGCTGGATCTGCCCCACTCAGAATGCTCGGGGGTCACTAACCAAGGATGTTGTCAAACCAGTAAACAACTCATCCTCAGTAGGAGAATTAGGATCCTCCATAGGCTCCTCCTTATTTGAATCAATGCTCGGCTCTGAGTGAATAACTACAGCCAATGCAATATCGGCCTCCAACCATGCCGAATACTCTGGAGAACGATATGGATGGCTAGTAGAGAAATCAGCTGTCTTCCTATGAGTCCAACACTCATAAGTCCTGGTGAGGTCAGCTGGCGACAAAGATGAAGTTGATATCCGCTGATCCATAGCCCCCTCAAAGTGGTGGATGCTCTGAAACTGATCAAGCTGGCCCATGACTGCCAGCGGATGATATGTGGTCACCCCTCTCAAACCCGCTAGGGCCAGGTAATCCATGCCAACTACATGAGTAATGAAGCTGTAAGGAGAGCTAAGCCTTGAGCAAGGAAAGATTAAAAATGGATACACTATCGCCATCAAAAAGGCCAACCAGGATGCCGCATCTGTACACTCTGCCGACCAAAAAGAGTAGGACATAGCTATCTCATGGGTAAACTAGTACCCATGATGTTTGAAAGTGCCGATAGGACTCAAATGTGTCATGAACCACACGTATAGCAGAACAACGCTGCCCCTGAAAAACCCCTTTGGATGGATATTGTAGAATGTAGCCAACCTCAAAGTCTCAGCTAATATCTTTGGCAGGATAGTACAACCCTATCTGAGAGCACAAACCACTACCATCAAGCCAGTGTCCAGGTGGTCCATCTATAGTGGCATGTACAAATAAGCCGTGACGCACATCAACAAAATGTCCACACGTGTAAACTGCCACTCATCTACAGGGATGATGAAATCTCCTGAATATCGCTCGTAGCTGTCCAACCGGCCAAAGCGATCGATCAAAAAGTCCAGGGACACCACATGTCCTGTAGTAATCTCCTCAATAACGACTCTGCGTCTCAGACCAGTCATGGCCATGAATGGACGTCTCATGTCACTAATGGCTGTCCTAGCACAGGGCAGATCTAAGGCCAAACCTGTGAGGCGCTCATAATCCTCCAGTGTAGGAGTCAACTCATAAATGTCAAACCTAAAAACCTGGCGCTCAGGTATCCTGCAAGATAATATGCCGTCCATAAACCCCTGTGGAACATGAAAAGCTAAAAGGGCCAAAGAATGCCCCAGCATCTGATCAACTGTCCCTCTGGCTGTGGGGGGCAGAATGCCATACCAAGATCTCAACGACGATGCTATCAAAGAAGGTGGCAAGTGCTCGATATAGATGACGATAGATGACGACATCTGTATAACCGTATCATGAGACCACCCAGGGGTCAAATCTAAACTCACCTCTCTAAGTGCATATCAATGACATAATACATGCATAATGATAATGATAAATGACAATATGATGCAATAGATAGAAAAACATCATGCATTTCTAAAATACATTATCTACTGAAAGCATCACCTCTGTCTGCTCATAAAATGCAAAAATAAAAAGTACAGAGAAATGGGGCACAATCGCCCAACAACTAACAGAGGCCTATCAAAAGATATAACGAGAAATGGGGCGCAACCGCCCAATATCTAACAGAGGCATGTCAAAAGATATAGCGAGAAAGCTATCCAAAGAAGTCTATGATATCAGCACCTACAAAGCTGCCAGAATATGGATCTACTGAGGGGCCAGCTCCAGAGCTGGAAGGATCAAACGAATCTGCCTCTGATGGATCCCTGCCAAGGTGCTTAATGAAAAAATGAGCCCTCTCCAACCGCTGGGTAAAGCCTGAAATCTGCTCTAAATGAGTAGGCTCTCAGAGGCAAGCTATCCAGTCTGTCATCATCACAGACCCCGGCACCATGTCTGCCATAAACTGGGTAGCACGAGTCTGAGCTCCGATAGTGCGAGGACTCCACCAGCAATGAAATGCCTTCTAGCTGTAAGGACCCTCTGACAGGGTAAGGCCATCTATGCCCACCAGTGGAATATATGTGAAGGGCTGAGCCAATTGCCAATGATTCCAAGTAGGAGGAACAAAGGGAATGCGGATATCTCCCGTGACGCTCTAGATAGCGAGCGCTCCTAAATAGAGCTCCCAACCTCCCTTGGTCAAAAAGGGAACTGACGAGTGGACAATGCAAACTCTCGACCAGTTAAAAAGCCATCCTCGAACCCGACTGTCAGATAGTCCGAGGTGTAAGGAACCCACGCGATAGAGTCGGCCATCAGCAACTCTAGCTACAAGCAGGAGTGGGTAAATCCCTCTGCTAGAGGGACCTCAGTCAAAGTGGAGTGATGCCAACGCCGTGCCCTCGGATAGGTCTCCAGGCCCAAAGTAGTGGCATGACAAAGGTAAGGAAGCCTCTCATATGCCCAGAACAGGCAATACAAAGATCAAATGACCTCAGTGATAAAACTGTTAACCACAAATGAGGAAAATTGAAAGGTGAAAGAGAAATTACTCACCAGCAGGAAGGGATAAAAACCTAACCAAGCCTCCATCACGCCCTCAGAGCGTAGGTGCATCCCGCAAAAAAATAGGCAAAGGTGTATATACCCCAATCAAAATCCCTGAGGCGCTTTACGTAACGAGTAACGCTAACCAGAGCGAAAGAGACCGTCGAGGAGTTGTCTATAATGAAACAACCCCTGATAATCACTAAGAACAGTCATCGTAGGATGCGATCTCTAACCCTCTGATCATCAGGCAGAGGCTCAGTCAAAGCCCCGCTCTGGGCATCAACACTCAAAGGACCAGAACGGATAGTCTGACTCTTAATGGCCGTCGCAGAAACTACTAAAAGGGACCTAACCGCAATAAGTGAAATATTAGCCACCAAAGGTACTGACACCCCTACAAACTCTATCCCGGTGATGAACCTCAAGTCCATCAGTGTCATCATCACCTCACAGTTCAACAGATGGAGAGACTAGGTCTGGTGGAACCAGTGCTCAGATAATGCCCTCAGATAACCCCAGGGGCAATGGCGGGGAGTAATAGAAAAGAAGGACTCGAAACCCCAAGTGTTGGCGATGGCCTGATACTTCGGATGTAGAGTATGATATAAAGAATGGACGCTGAACCAGTTCCCCCTGGGCTACGTAAAGCCAAGAACCTGCATCAAATAGTAAGTCCAGATTAATCCTGTGCCCTGAAATGGCAAAAAAAAGAAAATCCAGAATGAAAACTTTAGTCACCTCATTGGCATGAAGGTATATCGAGGGATGACGTCTCAAATCGCTCAGAAGCTTCGAAATAGGCGCCATGATGGCTGGAAGCTCCCTACGTGGAGCTTGAGCTGGAACAAGATCCATAAATGGTATCCTCGTCGTCCACATCATCCGGCATCTCAACCCGGATCGGACGAATCACAGACTCAGCCAACCAGCGAGGCGGTCGAGCTAGACGTGGGTGAGGAACATCAGAAGCTCTCCTCCACCTCACGCCTGAAGTGACCCTGTTAGCACTACCGGGTCTATCTGGCTCCATAATCTGGACAAATTCTCTAAATCACCTGAGTAAGGGTGAGGTAAGCCTTAAACATGTGGCTTATTAAATTAAATCATTGCTTTATGCATCTTTTAAGTCCTAAAGCATGCATTAGTTAACAAAAATCCCCAGTGGAGTTAAAATTGCATGTTCATTAAATACTCAGGCTTTTGAAATTTTTTTGCCAAAGTCTTCTTTGTAAAATGGACTGTCCGCATGCATATAGGCATGACTAGGTGGCCATTCAGTAGCACACCTACCCAAAAATATGAATAGTTCATATTTATGAAAAAAAAAATCAAAAATCAAACTCCCCATGGTAGTTAAATTACCATATGTATTTTTAGTTGAAAATCTAGGCTTATTTACCCTCAAATAGGACGAGTAAACTGGCCAAAAAGGGCGTCAAATGACTGTCTCAAAAATTAAATTTTTTACATCAAAACGTTTAACACAGTAAAACATGCATATTTACTAAGTCTAAAAATTTTTATTAAGTCATATAGGCATGCTTATTCGCTATATTGTGTTTAGAAGCATACTATATGAAATCTAACATTCTAACTGTCCAAATCTGAAAAGAAAGGATATAAACGTTATCAAAGATGTGCATAACGTTTGTACGATGACAGAATTCAAAAAAAGCAGCCCAAAATCAGTAGATCTGAAGAAGAAATTTTGGATTTTCTTTATAGTTCAAAGTTGAAAATGAATTTTGAAAGCCACAGGAGCCTAAGTTATACTCGTAGGGAGTAGCAACTCCACCTGTGATAGCCGCAAGTGGACCTGCGGCTCCCTAAGATGGGTCTCACCCCCTTCGGTTTGGTCTGATTGAATGCAAAGCAGAGTTTACAAAAGCTAAAAAGTCAAATCAGGGAAAAAACTGCTACGAGATTGATCAGATTGGCCTGAAACCCTGACTCTAAGCGTCAAGATCCTGACGAAGGAAGGAACTTCTTGTAAGCCATTGGTAGAAGCCCTGATGTGGTATTCGGAATGTCGATGATAGAAAACTGCTAAAAACTGCCTCTGTCTGAGCATTGGGAAGGTTCGGCGTTGTGAACAGCGAGTTTTGAATGCGACAAAGTGTCTAGATTGGTCCGAGGGTATGACTTATCAAAAAGATACAACCACGTCGAGATCGATTTGGTTTGACATTGCAAGCCGTTAGCGACAACTACAGCAAAGCATAGGGAATGAGCCGGTGATGAAAAGCCATTGAAAACTACATCAACGAAGGTCAGAGCATCTGACATGACAAACCGTTGGCGATAACTCCAGCGTAGCATCGGGAATGAGCTGGTGATGAAAACTGTGGAGAAATTTCCCCCACAGGTGACAGATGATGGAATCGATTATATAAATCTCCAGCGGGAGCACCGAGAAGGATCGGTGGTTCAACCGACATTGTAAACTACCGTTTGAGTAGGCACCGAGAAGGTTCGGTGATTGTCAACTCTGCAAACTACCGTTCGAGTAGGAATCAATTCAGTTCAACCGATCGTTGTAAACTATCGTTCGAATAGGCACCGAGAAGGTTCGGTGGTGGTCAACTGTAACGACCCCAAAATTCATACAATACAACTCTCGACATCGGTCGTAAACAATACACCTTTATTCTAACTTTACATCATGATTTGATATTAAAATCACTAAAAATGCGAAATAATTAAAACTTTTATATAATCCTTTCTTTATTGCCCTGAATCGCAACCTTTACATTACAAAATTTTGATTCAACTCTATTATATGAACCACTTCCTCAAAGTTACTATATAAAATCTTACATTACAATTTATTATCCATACACATTAGATAACTCCACTTATAATCCAACAACATGTTACATTCAAAACATTAGATACATTTCTCATAAAACATAAGTAATTTTCGTGAATATGGATCTCTATAATTCACTTAGCACGTATCCTTACCTTGAAATCTTGACTTGCAAAATTTATTATTTGCAAGAGTGAGCTCGACAGCTCAGCAAGTTCTAACAGTTTTCATGCATCACATAGCACATAATAACATGCTCAACATACATCTCATAATAATTAAAGTAACATGGCATACATGCTTCAATTCACATAGCAAATATAAAGATTGAGTTCCTTACTCAATCAACATTCTTTAATCAATCAATGTAGTCATAAATTGACTTTAACATTCATGTTTACAACATATATAACATATCATGCTCTTTGCAAAACAATTTAAAATAGTTCATAATATCATCAAGTTCACATAGAAAATAGGAACCGAAAGACTTGCCTGGCTCGTAGATTACCAAATACCGAAAAATAGCTTAATATAATCTACTTCATGAATCCTACATAACGTATTACCATACGCATCAATTATTAGTCTCATAGCGACGTTTAGTAAACACTTCAGACGCTTAAGTAACTCCTACTTTACACTTCCTAATTCTCTTCTATTTACTCGTTTGACACACACTGTCAAACCATATATATAATTAACAATATCAGTTAATTATCACATAGCTAATCCTCATCGTTAATTAACCAATCTAGGTTAACTCATTCCTCATTAACTATTAAATTAATAATTGATTATCACATCACATAATCATATATCTTCTCACATAATTAATCAATTAATAATTACGTACTCATATTAAATTATAACTAAATAAATTATAATTTAAAAATCCACTTTAATTATAACTAATCAAATTACATCTTATGTTAATCAAATTATAATAATCAATCACTCTATATCATGCATAATTAAATAAATTACAACTTCTAATTATTCATGCATTTCTTAAACTATAATTAAATAAATTATAATTTAAATTACACATTCATCTTAATTATAATTATCCCATATTATAATTACATGTTAATCAATTAAATTATAATTACACAATTATAATTTAAGTTAAACATATACTCGATAAAATAAATCAACTAACCTTCATTATAATTTAACAAGTTATAGATTAAATTAAATCCTTACTTTAATTATAATTATTCAAATTATAATTGCATATCATGTTCACTACATTATAACCAAACAAATTATAACTTAAGTTAAACCTTTACTTAATTAAAATGAATTAACTAATAACAATTTAAGATTTTCACCACATTCTTCCTTTTCTATTTTGAAATCGCTAAATACATACTCATAACATCTTATTACAAATCTTGGTTCATGTTAACACATAACCAAATCAATTTTGGTTTTAAAACTGTACAAATACTTTAAGTTTTCTGCCTCTGCTCAGGTACTGGCGCAGCTGCGCCACCTTAAGCTTTGGAACCGACGCAGCTGCGCTGGTGCACGATCTGGGAAACTCAGCCGGCGTAGCTGCGTCGTTTCTGCCTTTGTTACCGGCGCAGCTGCGCCGTAACGCGGACAGAAACAGTGTAGACTGCTTCCTTGCTTCACTGTTCTTCCCCAATATACCAACAATTGACAATTCTAAACTACTCGGACAGTGTAAAGCATACATGTGCAACCATACACATGTACAACATAATTCAAATCACAAAAATCATATAAGTAATCAAAATCCAATGTTTTAAAACCAAATTTTGCTATTTTCACAAAAACTCATACTTTTCACAAAATAATTCACCATAAATCCAATTCTCAACCAATTAAATTCATAATTCATGTATTATCTTCATTATTGAAGCTAGTATCATGAACAACTCCCAATTTGAATTTTAACACATGATAAATCCTCAATTTTCATTCTAAAATTCAACCAAAACACATAAACCCATAAGAACACAAATTCTCCATTAGAAATTTATTTTTACAGTACTTTGATTTCTGAAAAATCGTTTATAATATACATGTAAGGGATTACAACATCTATCAATTCATTCATCATGTAATTAGCCAAATCATCCATTACAATTCTAATTATTTAAGAAATTCAAGAACACAAGAACTAAGAACAAGAGGTGGATTACTACCTTAAATCCTTGACTGAGCTTCGTTAGATTGTGAGAATAGCTCTGATAATCCCCCTTTGATTCTCAAAATCACTGACCTCCTCTTAATTTTCTTTGTAAAAGTCACAGAGTGTTTACTCTCTATATTTTTTCTCTTCTTGCTCTTCTTCTAAGTAACGTAGTATTATAAAATATAACTGATAGGATATATATTATATATATAATACATAATCTATATATCAATGCTAGGTATTAAATACCCATTAACACCATAATATATATAAGTTGTAACCTTTGGAATTTTAAAAAAAAAACCTTAAGGCTTGCATGGCAAAACACATTCTTTTAAACACATAATCTTAATGTTACATTTTAATTAATTAAATCTTAACATTATAATTTAATTAATTAAAAGTCTAACATCAATTAATTACATAATTATAATTACTCGCTAATTATAATTTTATGTAACACTCATCATATAACTCATCTAATTTAATTATCTCAATTAAATTAGAACTATAACATAAAATTATTACATTAATTAAATAAAATATTAAATATTTAATTAATTAATATATTACACTTAATTACATTCCTCCACAATAATCACATAATTTATTTATTTAACTCAACAAATTATTTATTTAATCATTATATATTCTCTTCACATCAATTCACATATTTCACAACATATGACACGTATACACATATTCACACTCAAAACATCTCATAAATAAGAATTTTATTTATTAAATTCTCATTTATAAATTCTTAAAAATTCGGGATGTTACATCAACTCTGCAAACTACCGTTCGAGTAGGAATCAATTCAGTTCAACAAACCGTTGTAAACTACCGTTCGAGTAGGCAGCGAGGAGGTTCGGTGATGGTCAACTCTACAAACTATCGTTCGAGTAGGTATCAAATCAAATCAATTCAAACAATCGTTGTAAACTGCCATTCGGGTAGGCATCGAGGAGGTTCGATGATGGTCAAATCATTGTCAATTATTGTTCGAATAGATCGGGAGAGTTATAGCCCCGACAAAAACGTCGGCATCAACTAAACAGTAATCCAAACCGTTGGAGACAACTCCAACGTAGCGTCGGAAAAGATTCGATGGTGTAAACTGGTATAAGCTATCATTAGGATAGGCATCAGGAATCCCCAATGAGGTCACTCGTTAAAAGAGGAACATCCCCAGATGGAACACCGATAAAGTTCGATGGTTCAAATTGACCATTGTAAACTACCGTTCGAGTAGGCACCGAGAAGGTTCGGTGATGGTCAAGACTTTGCAAACTACCGTTCGAATAGACGTCAAAAGAATTCAGTTAGAGCTATCATGGATGACGTCATCCCTAGCAGAAAATGGCGTGAATAGCCAGCGATAGCATACTCGTGGCAACTAACACCACGAGGGCATATAGCAATCATGACATGGTATATCATGCATTGCATTACATTTTCATGTGTCATGTTTCCAGTGTCTAGCAATCTTTATCCTGTTCATTCCATTACATTGCATAAACATGATAAGAGGGGCATCTGTAGACACTCAAAATTTTGCATTCCTGTTACTGACCCTACAGGAGGGAAAAAATGTCTTTTACCTCCCGGCAACACCGGGATGTCAAGTGAAGCCCCGACAACAACCTAGGGAGGTACAGTAGCCCCGGTGACAACACCGAAAGATCAAATTCCACCCCAGTCACAACACCGGGATGTCAAGTCAAGCCCCGACAACACCGAAATGTCAAGTCAAGCCAGGGTAACAACCCCGGGAGGTACAGTAGCCCCAGCGATAACACCGGGAGATCAAACTCCACCCCGGTCACAACACGGGATGTCAAGTCAAGCCCCGGCAACATCGGGATATCAAGTCAAACCCGGAGATAATCCCGGAAGGCACTACAAAAAAATGGACATTTGACAACGATTTTTTGGGTAACGACTTATAAAGTCGTTGCCAAAAATGTATGTTTAGCAACAAAATTTGTCATTCGTTGCAGTTTGTGAAAGACTTTCAATTTTTGTAACGAAATTCATAAGTCGTTGCAAAATTTTGTTACCAAATCGTTGGCGGGAAAAAAAAACCCGCTTGTTTACTTTTTTGTTGCCGATGAGATTTCTCCTCATCATCGGCAACGAAAAAAATTTTGTTGCTATATTTCGTTGCCTAATATGGACCGCGTTCATTGTCAACAATTTTTTTCGTTGCAGATTTTATATATATTTTTGCAACGACAAGTAAATTGTTACTCAAAATTAAGATAAACCCAATAAGCACCTTTCAACATCTTTTTTTTTTCTCCCTAAACGCATTATTTTGCATTTTAAAATTATTATTTATTTGGGCTCAAATTTATACAGTCAAATCTTTCAATCCCTCTGTCTCAAAATAAATAGCTGAATGACACTTTTGTCCCTCCATTTTGCCACTTACTTTTAAAATCGTCTCTAAAGTTTATTTCTTGCCAATTAAGTCTTTAAAATTACATTTTTGGCGTTTTCGTTTTTTTTACTCGATTTGACCCCAACCCGACCCATTTTGACCAAATTTTGACCCAACTCGACATAACCCCAATTTCACTAATTATTTATTTTAAAAAATAGAAAGTTTTAAAATAATTTTAAAATAATAATTATTTTAAAAATAATTATTTTAAATAAAATATTATTTTAAAATAATTATAAAGAATAATTATTTTTAATATTTTAAAAAAAATAAAATATTTTAAAATAGTAATTATTTTTAATATTTTAATATAAATATTTTTTAAAAAAAGTTTTAAAATTATTATTATTTTTAGCAAAAAATATTAGAAACTTTTATTTATTCAAAAAAGAATAAAGTTTCATAACTATAGATTTAAAAAAAAGTAAATATTACATTTTTTAATTCTTAATTATTTTTATGAAAATTTACACATCTTTTAAAAAAAATCTATTTTTATTTTATGAAAATAAAGTTTTTTTATTTAGTTTTTTTGAATCTATAATTTATGAAACTTTACTCACTTTTTTAAAAAAAATCTTTTTTTAAAAAAAATAAAGTTTTTTGTTTTGTTTTTTTGAATCTATATTTTATAAAAATTTACTCATTTTTTTAAAAAATGAAAAACTTTCAATTTTTTTCTAAAAAAAAAAATTAATTTCCTTTTTGTTAAAAAAAATAATCAATTTTTTTTATATCTTTTATTATTTTTTGTATTTTTATTTTTTATTTTTGATTTTAAATATTCTAATATTAAGAATGTATATAATAATTGTAAAGACATAAACTTTTTTTTTGAAAATAATTTTTTAAATAAAAAATGAATAAAAATATACTTTTTTTTAAAGTCAAGTTTTATTTTCTTATTTAACTTTTTTGAATCTATATTTTAAGAAACTTTACTCATTTTATGAAAAAAATAAAAGTTTATAATATTTTTTCCTAATAATAAAAATAATTTTTAAAACTATTTAAAATAACAATTTTTGTAATATTTTAAAATAAGTAAAATAAAAAATTATTATTATTTGTTAAAATAATTTTAAAACTTTTTAGTTTTTTTTTTAAAAATAATTGGTGAAATTGAGGTTGGGCTAAATTGGGTTGGGTTGTTTTAAAAATTGGTCAAAATAGGTTAGGTTGGGGTGGGGTCAAATCGTATAAAAAGAACGTAAATGACAAAAAAATGTCACTTTAAGGACATAATTTGCTAAAAATGAACTTTAGGGACGACTTAAAAAATCAGTGTCAATTTGGAAGGACAAAAGTTTCATTCAGCCCAAAATAAATACTCAGTTTTAATTTTTTTGGTCAGAGTTATAATTTTTGAAATTACAATTGAGCACATATAGATATATTTTTTTAATTTACAAAAATTAGAGTTTGCAGTAAATTGGATATAGTTTATAATTATAATATTCTCTCACTTATAATTTTGGAAAAAAAGATAATTAATTTCTAAAATAATTTATATGAATTTTTTTCTTGTAACTCGTTGTTTTACGTATATACGTTTTGATAATGGCCGAGTAAGGTTGATAAACATAGAGTAGTATAGGCTGATCACCTAGAAGTGCTCGTAATATATATCGAATTTACAATTTTATTATCGGTCTTTTGGCCAATTCAACTTCAATATTCAATACGTGATTTCGAAAATGTTTTAAAGGAAATAAAAGGCAAAACTAAAGAAAATTTAACTGTAATTGACACGTTTTACTTATTACACCATTAAACTTTTAAAAATTTAAATTACCCCATTGAGTTAATTAAAATTTTGAAATTACACCATTCCGTTAATAATATTGGACGTCCGTCAAATTGGCTCAGATTCTTTCAGGCAAAACTAAGAAAACCCCACTATTGTTGACACGTTTTACTTATTACACCATTAAACTTTTAAAAATTGAAATTATCCCATAGAACTAATTAATATTTTGAAATTACACCATTCCGTTAATAACATTAAACGTTCATCAAATTGACTCAGATTTTTTCAGACGTGGCTAGTGAAAACAGAAAAGAAAATGACATAATTCATTCCTACGTGGATTAGGCAATAAAATCAACTCATCTCCCAAACACTTCTCCAAAGCCTAAATAAAATATGCTGAGAGAAAACCTACCAATTGTAGAAGAAGGCGGTGACACAACGTGAGGCAATGGTAGAGGCTCCATGTGGCGATAGTGGCGGCGACGACAGTGGAGACTCATTGTGGTGGTGGCGACGTTGGAGGCTCCTTATGGTTGCGGTAGCTCCTTTGATGTTGAAGATTTTAATGACGGTATTGAGTGCGTTGCTAGCTGGTTCACTTATTCTCCACTTTTTTTTTATCTAGGCTTCTTATTTAAACAACTTATTGGTAAACAACTTATTATTTAAACAGCTTATTATTTAAACTAATTTTATCTCTCAATTAGTGGTTATTGATAAACAACTTATTGGTAAACAACTTGTTATTTAAATAACTTATTATTTAAACTAATTTTATCTCTCGATTAGTGGTTAATGTTTTTCTTAACAGAAGAAAAAAAAACTAATAAAATGTACACTTTTGGCTCTTCCCATTTAACTCTTTCTCACATCGTGATTATTAATAGATACCAATTCTATACACAAAAAGTCATATTTACAAATTTTATAAATATTAAAAATATATTTTATTTTAAAATTATTTATGAAGGTTAATAAACTATTAATTTAGAAATGATCATGTTATAATAATAAAATTATGATAACAAATTTAAGAATATTAGTATGTTATTTTATATTACTATCAATAAAATAAAAGGAGGAATTTTTATTTTATACTCCCTTCGTTCTTAAAAAATTATCGTTTTAGAAGAAAAAATTTGTTTCAAAATGGTTGTCGTTTACAACTTCTTAAAAGAATAAATTATTTATTTTTTTATATTATCCCTATCTTCTCTCATTGTTATAATACATTTTATCCCTTATATTAATAATTTTTAATTTTTCATAAAGGGCAAATTTTATTACTATTAAATGACAAAACCTTAAACAACAATGTCCTAGGTAGTAACAAGTTTTAGAGACTAGGCTTCTGCAGTTGCTTTCTAATTTCTCCTTCTTCAGTGCTTGGGCTTCTCCTCTTTGTCTCACGCGGCGCCCAAATCCCAGCCGATCGCCCATCGCCCATCGCCCATCGCCCATCGCCCATCGCGACCCTTCCCCGTCGAGCCCTAACCTCTGCTGTGCGACTGTGCCCCTCGAGTCTCGACCCCTTTTTGGTCTCTGCAGCGAGCTCTGTACACGGTAATCATAGATTCAACACTCATCAGTCAAAATGTGCTGCCAAGGTTGCTTACTAGTATATTCTTATTTTACTCAATTTAGTCTTGGTGTTTCGACGTTGTCTATATGTTTTATGTTATGATGTATTTTTAGCTTCATTGTCCAACTTTAGGTTTTGTCTTTTCGATGCTAATTATGTACTTCACTTAAGTGTGTGTACTCTATGAAGGACAGGATCAACTTAAACCCATTGTGATTGATCAAAGTTTTATACCCCTCATTAACTTTTTTAAAATAAATTTGTATTTCATTTAACTTTTATTTTGGAACCAAAAGTTTGTATTATATTTGTTGTGAAACCTCTAGATTTATAATGAATATGATAGTCACCCTTGTCCTTTTTATTTGATAAGTGATAATACTCACTCTTCTCCCTAATTTTGTCGAGATTAATTTTAGTTTGTAATGTGATGTACTGGTATTGACAAGGCCCTTGCGAAGTTGCTAATGAACTTAATATTTTGTGTGCATAATAAGATAGATTGAGGATTAAATCTAACAGTTGAATTAATGAAATAAAAATTTGCATCTGTTGCTAACTTTAAAAGAGTATAGAAAATTGTATCGTCGTAGTCCATACCTGCAGTATGCTGCCATTTTTGATACATCTGCAATTCCGTATCTAATTTCCCCCATATCATATTGTAGTGCAGTTGAATGGTTTAATGATTTGGTGGGATCCACAGATGTAGTGGTGGCGTACAATGCATTTCATTGTATTGTACAATTTTGATAACTGTCATTCAATGTAATCTGTTGTTAATTGCACTGTGCTTATGGTACAATTTAGGCAATGTCCTTTTGCATCATACAACTGGCCTTTACTCTCGAACTCTAGTGCTGGTGTGTACCCATTGCGAAAATCGTAAATAAGTTGGAATGATAACCGGAACTTTATTGTGACAGTTCTGTAATTTTTATGACTGCAGAAATGGAACTAAATTGGTAATGAACTTGTGGCATGTTGTATGCAGTACAGATGTTGCATTACTAATGCTTTTAAAACATTATGCTCATGCCTACAAAGATTGAGAAAATTGACAGCCCTAGAGTATAGATGCTTGTGCTGGTGTGTACCCATTTCGAAAATCGTAAATAAGTTGGAAAGATACCCGGAACTTTATTGTGACCGTTCTGTAATTTGTATGACTGCAGAAATGGAACTAAATTGGTAATGAACTTGTGGCATGTTGTATGCAGTACGGATGTTGCATTACTAATGCTTTTAAAACAATATGCTTATGCTTACAAAGATTGAGAAAATTGACAGCCCTAGAGTATAGATGCTTGTATCTATGAATTCAAAGAGACAATGTTGACCAAATGAAGTTTGACATCTTTCAAGAAGCTAAATGAATGTGATTTGTGTGGACATGCTATTTAAATATTTTTTACTAAACAGTTACTAGGGTGAGAATATTTGTGCTCACATCTACAAGGATTTGCTGAACCAAACTTTGAATGTTCCATTCAAGATCAAGTTTCTAAAGCTAAGTTCATGCTATTGGATTCATCCAGTACTCCATAATATAATCAATATTTTGTAAGAGACTGATATTCATTTTGTGTTAACTGGTTCAATAGTTTCTTTTTTCCATTAGGTTCTGTTCATGAAATAGTCCCAAGGATATTGTGACTAGGAGAAATCCCATTCACCAGGAATACAAGGAAAATTACCAGCCTAGCAAGTTTTGACCTTGTACTAGGGGAATAGTGAATCAGTTTCAATTGAAGGACTTCAAATTGTGGCACTTCTCTCCACTATTATTTGAGATGTATATTGGGTAATCTGCTGTTTTAGATTGTCAATTTTGTTTTATTCATAGCTCTTCTTGAACAGTTTGGCCCTTCTAAATAATAGTGACTTTGTCTGTGAGGTACTATTGAGCATGCGTATGCAACTTGGAAGTATAACAATCATGAGCCAAAGGAGGGTTCCATATTTGCACACACAAACATGTGTGTGTGTGTGTGTGTGCGCGTGTATCATAAATCGTAAAGATAGTTCTTGAACGACTTTGACCGAATCTCTAATACACTCATATGAAAATGTTATTTTAGTGAAAATATCATTTTGTTCTCATGCTAATATACTCATGTTACTGACTTTAAAATTTACTGTTTTTTTACCTTCGGCTCCTTTCTCTTTCCATCTAGTGGTATTTCCTCCAATATGAATTGCTACTTATATTGTCATTCAGGATATGTGGCTTTATCTTCCCGAATATGAAAAGTTAAATGATTTCGGTAGCGAAGGTGCACTTGTTTGGCATGAGACGAATATACCTTATGCAGTTTGGGGATCCAAGAGTACCAGGTCTCTCTCAATGAAGTATTATCCATCTGAGGTAACTTTGCCGACTGCTGTAAATATCACCGTTTATGTTAACACTGATTCTAGGCTTTGGAATTCTAGATTTTTATGTAATTATCCTTGCATTGCTTACTTGCTTTTGAACAGTTGTTGATAGTGACTTGGTTTTATTAATAAGGGGAAATGACACTTTTATCACCCCCCCAAAAAAAGGAAATTACAGTTTTATCCTGCGGTTTGCTTTGATGGTTCATTACTCGATGTAGTTTGCGCCAAAGTATAATAGTTAACCTTTTGTTGATTCTTTAGACCAAAAATATAAATGACACAAGTACCCTAATTATATCTACTAATTTTGCCTTTTATACCCCGTGTGATTAACCTGCAATTTGCTCTTTTAGCACGTTGTGGTTTACCAGTAGTTTTCAGTTAGACCCCTTGCAGTTGAACCTAATACAATAAGGTTATTAAGTCATCCACAGTTTTCATTCTTAAATTAACGGAGTTTTGGTCCAAAAAATTAGGCTTAGTGCCTACTTCTGTACCAAAGGGGACTCTTGTCATGGGAGATAAACCAGAGGGGTTAAAGATTTTTCCTATCAAAAGAAAAACAAGAATTGTAATTAGTTTGTTTCTTCATTAATAATAAATGAATAATCAAAAGAATTTGATTAGTTTGTTTCTTCAGTGCTCAAGGTAAGCTGTATAATAAAATTACATGTATATCAGTATATAATGATTTCTACATTCAGGCTTTGAAGCACAATGGGAGTCTTTATGCTCATGTTTTCTTTGCACGATCTGGCTATCCTCCAGATCCCAAGTACCAGTCGAATGCTACCTTCGGAAGGACACACCGTAAGATTCTATTACAGTTTCACTACATAGTTTGTCTAAATTAAGATTGCGTTTACACTTTACACCTTTTTTGCAATCTCACTTGTTGTGACATACTTGCCAAAATCTAGAGCAGACAAAAAGAGGAGCCTGTTAGCAAATTTTGATGGCAGCAGTGAAGCTGTGCCTGAATATATGAATTGAATGTTTTGTATTAAACTGATAATGTCACCAAAATATCACATTAGTAACCATGGTGGTAGAAAGGATGATGGGACAGGAAAAGTTTAATAAAAGGTTTCGCTTTGATAACAAACTGATGCAGGATAGCTTTAGGGAAGTTGGAACAGGCTGCAATAAAGCTGTTTTGTAGTGGGTTAGGCCTGATGAAAGCTTCTAGGGTTAGGCTTAATAATATAATAGAAGAGTTAATAGGATTTTGGCAGGATTAGAGTTGAGTTAAGAATTAATTTCAGGTATTTGGTGTTCACGAGGTGCTGGGCTTTAAACAGTAAGTCAATAACAGTAGCGTGTAGATGTTTATGTTGACTAATTTAGTTTTAGACAATTGTAAACTATCTAAATATTACTACTAATTCTAAGATTTATTGTTTTCAAAATTTGAATGAATTACATCAATTTTGAAAATATCACAAATTGACTTTGAAAATCAAATATGATCCTATATTTTAGAACTGATGGAGTACTTTAAATGTTTATGTTGACCAATTTATAATACTTGATTTTTATCATATACAGTGCATACTTATAGCCAAATGTTTGCTTGATATTTCTTCTTTTTCCTCTTTTAGATTTTCTGTAAAAGCTTATGATCTCAATGAAAGTTATTTTACTTCAGGTGGTTGAAGACTCTCAAGTTGATTCCAAGGATGTCGGTCCAGTGGAATAGATTTCATACTGGAAACCAAATATCACTATCAATTTGGTTGATGATTTTACAAGGTAATTTTTCTTTCAATTTGGATCCTTTAACTCTCCTAATATTAAATTCAAGTTTACATGTATCTTGTTGAGGGCTGGATTTTATATAGGAGCCATTATTTCATATACATACATAATCTTTACTGCTTCAAATAGTTTTGGATTATGTTGAGTAGTCATTTTTGTTATTGACATCCTTTATACTTTGTGCATAAAATGTTCACATTTCGAAACGAAATTTATACCTTCATTGACACTTATGTTCAAATTTTAGCTATATTGTGTGATGATGATTAATTGCATTCCATTATTTTGTTCTTTCACATACCCCAACAATGAGTTTAGTTTAATACATAAGGTTGAAAATTAGTATTTATGAAGATAATACTCCTATGATGGAAACCAGCTATGTAGCCATGTTATTATGAAAGTTTTTTTGGTGCATATGATTATATGAGTTTTCTTTGCTACGTGCATATTAGATGATGCAAGTATAACTTATTAACAAGGCTTAACTTTGTTGAACATTTTTTCTGCTAAATCTAAGATGAGGGAAAGGTATGGTACTGCTGTTGTATCTGTTGGGAAGTGGGGAAAATATATTTTTTTGTTTTTTGAATTAATGTTTGTTAGTCTTTTATTGGAGTATAAAAATATTCTCCTGATCATCATCTTGACATGATGCAAACACATTGCATTTTTCTTGCAAATAATTCATGTTAGATAATGTTTAATTAATAGATTTTTGAAATATGATATGTGAAATATGATATGAATTAACAATTGTACTATATATATATATATATATATATATATATATATAAGGCTTTCTATGTTATAGCGACGGAAAAAACCGTCGCTATAGCCAGTTCGTTTTTAGTTCGCTCTTTATGGTTCGCTGGAGAGACTGACCCTATATATATATATATATATATATATATATATATATATGCTTCTTAATTTCCTCGTGCTTTACTTGTTTATTCCTAATATCTTAAACATGTTTCATTTTTGAATGTTTATTTGTTTGGACTTATCAAGGATTCTCAAGTGAGTAGAATTTACAATATAGTTCTCCATTTTATGTTTCGGGAATACATGAAGCTGCGTCAATGTTGGTCTAAATTAAACTCTTTTTAGGTATATTGAAGCTAGTAAAGCTCGGTTTAACAAGTTTAAAGGTTTTCATCCAGTTTCTTCAATAGCACAGACTGTTCTTTTATATGTTTTTGAGAACATTTTGAAAATGCTACATCTTTTCATGACTTACGTGACTGAAGAACTGTGGCAAGTTTAGATAGTTGATTTAAAGATGATGAATAATTATGTAACAAATTATTTTATTTAGTTGATAATATTTGAGTTTTTTTTTTGTATTTATGACATAATTTGTGATGGAGTTATTGAGCAACAATTTAATTTATTTATAAAATAATTTCGACATTTGTTACATAACAAGATTGTCAATAATGGGTTTGGCAATGATACAATCAAAGTCTATTTTGTTACCAAATGGCAACGCATAGTGTCGTTGCTAATTAACAACTTTCGTTTCTCTCGAAAACAATTAGCATCGAACAATATCGTTACTAATTTATCATAATTATTCATAGCAAAACTAATGACAATGAATAATTTCGTTGCAAATTAATATATGATCGGTTTATTTTGTACATTTAGTAACGAACATCGTTGACAAAAAATATACAATCAGCAACGAAAATTAGTTAAGGCAACAAATTTCATATTGTTCAGGAACGACAAACATCGTTGGCGAACGTGTATCAAATGCAACGAATTTCTTTTTTGTTGACAAAAAAAAGTTTCTTTTCGTTGCCAATTAGGCGGATTTTGCAACGAAAGTTACTTTTCAGTAACAATTTCTTAATAAATTTGCTACAAAATATTTCGTTGCTAAATGATTTATGATTTTACACGAAAACAAACTTTCGTTGTAAAATATCTCATTTTTTGCAACGAAAAAAATAATTTCGTTGCTAGATAATTAGCAACGCTCATTGCGCAACGAATGGTCCAACGACAAAAAAATAGTTGCAAATGACCTTTGGCAACGAAATTTCACATATTTAGTAACGAAAATTATTTGTTGTAAAATTATCATTTTTTTGTAGTGAGGGACAAAAGCCCCGACGACAACACCGGGAGATCAAACTCAACCCCAGTTACAGCACCGAGATGTCAAGTCAAGTCCCGGCAACATCGGGATGTCAAGTCAAACCCCGGCGATAACTTCGGGAGGTACATCAACCCCAATGACAACCCCGGGAGACCAGATCAACCTTCGGAGACAATCTCGAAGTATCAAATTATCCCTATAGACAATCTTGGGAGATCAAATCAACCTCGGAGATAAACTTGAGGAAGAACAGAGTCGGCTGGGATCAAACCTTAGAGACAATATCGAGAAAACAGTCGAAAACCTTGCCAATACAGGAGACAACCCATAAAAGGGCAAAATGATCATTTTACTTAGTTGAAGCCAAATCAAGTCAAAATCAAGCTAAATTAATGCAATGAGGGTCAGAAAGAGCCATAACATCAATCCCGAGTGAAAACAGCACAAGACAGTTCAACGGACTGACTACGAAAAAATTAAGATCTGGTTATAAGCCCATCTTTCTGGATTCGAAAAAGGTCAAATCCCATGTCATTGTGTAGCTCTCGGAAAGGGCTGTTCGGAAAGGTATAACACACCTCAAACGGACGCCTAGATCAAAAGTTATGAAGATTCAAAGCATACCCAACGTTGGTCGGAGTGCACGTACTTCGATACAACGGGACCCACGAAAGTGGGCCCCACTCGGGGAGCCGCAGGTAGACTCGCGGCTGTCGCAAGTGCTCCCGCTACCATCTGGTCTATAAATAAGACCCTCTACCCTTGCAAAAAAAGAGAAAAAAAATAGAAAAACACTCTGATACTCTGCCCATATCGACCCTTAGCCCTACTTCTAGTACTCCAAACTTAGATTTTATTCTTCCATATTTTCTATAACATATCAAAAATTAACCTGTGAAAATAGAGATTTGAAGCCCACCGAGTGGCAAAAAGCCCGTGGAGTAGTCCATTGTAATTTTTTTTTACGATCAGGAACTATTTCCTACTTTATTATGTATATGTGAACGTGTATATAAAGTTTCATATTCTGGTTTTTCCCATATTTCAAATCCGTGGCATTTCTAGCTTTCTTTTTAGTATATATAAGTATATATATACGTTTTTCTTTGTTTGTACAGTCTGGATTGCTAATTTGAGACTTTTTAACGCTTATATATATATATATATTTGTACTCCTTTGTTTGGCCTGGATCGCTGATTCGTGGCCTTTTTCAGCTTTATTATATATATAACTGACTATATATATACTACCTTTCAATTCAGTCGGGCTTGGATTACTAATTTGTGGTCTTTTTACAGCTTTTATATATATATATATATATATATATATATATGTATATATATATATATATATATATATATATATATATATATATATATATATACATTTTTGTCGAGCATGAATTGCAAATTTGTGGCTCTTTACAGTTTATCTATATATATATATATATATATATTTCTGTTAAGCTTGGATTGCAAATTCGTGGCTCTTTACAACTTTTATAAATATATATATATATATATATATATATTTACATTTCTGTCGAGCCTGGATTGCAAATTCGTGGCTCTTTACAGTTTTTATAGATATATATATATATATATATATATATATATATATATATATTTATATTTGTGTCGAGCCTAGATTAGAAATTCGTGGCTCTTTACAGCTTTTATAAATATATATTTTACATTTCAGTTGAGCCTGGATTAGAAATTCGTGGCTCTTTACTGCTTATATATATATATATATATATATATATATATATATTTACATTCCTTCGTTGGGCCTAGATTGAAAATCTATGGCCCTTTACAGGTTTTATGTATGTATATATATATATAATTATATATATATATATATATATATATATATATATATTTATTCAATGTGTTTAAATATTTGCTTTAAATATTCATTTGATATGAATATGCAATGATGTAAATATTGTGGATTAGATTTATCTAAATCTAGCATTTTCTAACTTTCAAATGGTTCAAAATCGATAAAACCGGAACCGGGAAGCTAGAATGGCTAAGATTTATTTAAATCTAGTATTTTTCTAGCTTTGTAAATATAAAGTGACTACGTGACCCTAGATCCATATCTAGCGAAAATGGGAAGCTTTGGCTATGCGTGCGCAAGAATTTAACTGACGAATCCTTTGTTTTGCGATGTCTAGAGTACAATTTGCATTTTTTGTGAATATCTATGCTGTGTAGATTTTCTTGGCCATTTTATGTGAGCCTAGGAATCGTGGGATTAATGATCAAATTGATTTAAATCTGATTCCCACGATGGATAACTCCACATTGTAAATATATCCTTCTAGTTTTTCTGTAAAATGTACATCCGAGGGACATTAAAACGGTTATCCGGATTTAAGGTCTCAAACATAGTGAAATATGGTTTGTAGTTCTAGAGTCACTTCGATAACTGTCATGCCCATAAGAAGACCAACACTTGTATATACATTCTGTGGTCGAGCATGCTTTGCATCCCGACAATAAACATCCAAATCGAGCCAAAGGCTGAATAGAATAAAATGGAAGTATCAATATGCTTCAATTCCTATGCGAGCGAAAGGGTTTGAAAATCACATTTCAAAATGTCATTTTCATATATATCTTGTCCAAAAAGGATTTTTTCAAACAAATCAAACCCTTCGTATATAAGTCCAACAAAGCATGACACTACTTTCAAATCAAACAAATGTAGGCTCAATTACTTCTAACATACACACACATATTGCAATTAAAAAGGAAAATATTGAAAAGATGTGGTAACCGTGTTTCACGGAAGTCGGGGGGTGCCTAACACCTTCCCCCCACTTAACCAAGCCCCTGAACTTTAAGAATCTCGGTTTCAAGGCCAAGTTTTGACAGCGTCCATTAATTGGGTCTACTTGCAAAATCAAATAAAACTCGGTTGAGTTGGTACAACCATTTCAAAATATACCAACTGGCGATTCTGTAAAATCGTTCAAATCGTGAACATGATACATGTTGGGCTTTTCCTAAAAATTTCACCCTTCATAAAACAGATAAGATAAACAAGGGTAGAAAACAACAAAATTTAGGAAAAGGAAGATCTGTCCAAAGAGAAGAATTTTTTCCCGACGTCGACACACTCTGTTCATTATATCCATAAATGCGGTTGGCATATTAGTCAACCCAAACTACATAACCTGAAACTCGTAATGACCATAACGAGTCCTGTACGCTGTCTTAGGTATATCCTCCTTCCTCACTTTTAACTGGTGATAACCCCGTACGCAAATCTATCTTAGAAAAATACTTCGCCCCTTTCAACTGATCAAATAGATCATCGATCCTAGGCAATGGGTATTTATTCTTGATCATTAACTTGTTTAACTCTCGATAGTCGATACAAAGTTATAACGGTCCGTCCTTCTTCTTGAAAAACAATATCGGTGCTCCCCATGGAGAGAAACTCGGTTGAATGTACTTCTTGTCCAACAGTTCTTGTAACTGAATCATTAGCTCCTTCATTTCTACCGGCGCCATCCTATATGGTGCCCTAGAAATTGGTGTCGTCCCTGACACAACGTCAATAATAAATTCAATCTTCTTATCTGGCGGAAGACTTGGTAACTCGTCTAGAAACACGTCTGCGAATTCTTGCACTATATGTATCTGTTCCAATGGTGCTCCCACTCTCTAGGTATCAACAACATGACACATATATCCTACACACCCCTTCTTCAACAACTTCCTAGCTTATGTCATGGTCAGACAACAAAAGCGTCCCGGTGATTTACTACCGTAGAACACTACCTTAGGTTTCTTAGAAATTCGAAGTTTCACACTTTTCTTTTGACAATCTATTAGCGCTCCATGGTTAAACAACCAGTCCATCCCGAGAATTATATCAAATTTTCCTAACCTTATCAGTAATAAATTTACCGATAATTTATTACCCCTAATATCTACACAAAAATTCCTATGAATATACTCAACGGGAATTATCTCTTCGTTCGCTACCTTAATGTTTAAAGGTATTACTAATCTTTCAGGGAGTAAATCCTAAACGTCTAGCAAATTCACATGCTATAAAAGAACAAGTAGCACCCGAATCAAACAACACATAAGCATTTATTTCATTGACCAGGATAATACCTGCCACTACATTCGCTGATGCAACTGCATCATGAACTGTCATATTAAAGGTACGGGCCGTAGGTCTACTCGGTAGTGTTGGTCCAGTAATGGCTAGCTTACCACTACTAGTACCCTTGCTATTCTTCGACCCCTTCTTTGGGCAGTTCTTCGCCATGTGGTCCATCTTCCCACACACGAAACACCCCTGATTTTTCTTAGAGTTAGGACAGTTGGGTGAGATGTGACCCTCCTGTCCTCAGTTGTAACAAGCTGGTTTCCCTTTCAGGCAGACTCCTAAATGAGCCTTCCCACACGTCTTGCATGCTTCGATCCTGTAGTACCCGAGAATTTTATAAATAATTTTAGTAATAAAACAAAGGTAATTGAAATTATTTGTGTGCATGTATATATATATGTGTGTGGCATGTGATTAATAATTCAATATAAGTTGAATCAAGTATGAAATGATTAAGAAGTATATTGATGATGATGATAAGCTTAATTAAGCTTTAGTGTAAAGCCTTGTGTGGAATAATTAATTTTCTAATTGGACTAGTTGGGTCATGATTTAATAAGGTATTAGACTTAGGGTTATCCAAGCTCAACCTTATTATGTGACATATTTACATGTGTTAGAAAAAGTGACCCAATCATTTGAATTGCTAGATGTAGGTTTGAGCCCAATGTGTAAAGGTAATGATACCTATCCCAGTTTAAATTAGCTTGAGAATAGCCCAATGTGTAATATATGGATGATGGATATATGTATACATATATATGTGGGTATATATGTATGTGGCAATATAGTAAAGGTATATATATATATATATGTGTGTGTGTGTGTGTGTGTGTGTGTGTGTGTGTGTGTGTGTGTGTGTGTGTGTGTGTGTGTGTGTGTATAAGGGACATGTATGCTAACTTATCGTATAAAAAGGAGCAAAATAAAATGTGACATAGGGGTAGAAGACCCCCATGACCGAACCACCCCCTCCCCAAATAGCAAAATGCTGATTTTTGGTAGCTAATTAAGCTTACAAGCAAGGCCATGTGGGAGAACGATGATCTAGGCCTCATGGCTAGTTGTCCTTGAGATGAATAGTGCTTCACCTTTTCACCAACTCAAGTTTTTCGTTTGGTTAATACCCTAATTATTGGACAATGATTTATCTATAAATATGTAACCATAATGTTGTTAGAAGTTTGCCATTTCATTTGCTAAGTGTAGGAGATATAGAGAGCTAGAGAGAATTTAGAAAGAAAAGAAGAAAATCTAGGAGAGCTTGTGCATTTTTGGTGGAGCACAAGAAGGATCAAGGTGGAGGCCTACTCAAAAGTCTTTGCTAAGAGGAAGAAAGACATCAAGAGGTAGGTTCACAATCTAACTTCATTTTATTCTTGTCATAGATGAGTTAGTGTATGCTAATGTAGGTAGAAATCCATGTAAGCATGAAACCTAGCTTAATATACTTGTTAGCATGAGATGTGTGGTTAAATGTCATAAAATGTATAAGTCTTATATATGGTCCAATAATGTTATATTGAACATCTATGTAATACGGACATAACCTAAGTGGAATCGTAGGAATCAGACATAAAACGAACTCGTAGCGGAACTTTTCGTAAAGCATGTCAAATGTAAACCCTAACTTCGAAAAATAATAAATTTAATTAAATAAATATTCTAGAAAATTGTTCAAGATATCACATATTGAAGATATGCAAGTTTATGAGATAATGGAAGTAGTTTCAACTCATTTGGTTATAAAATGAACAAGTTGTGAAAGATTGAATCAAGATATAAGAAATCAAAATACTAGGAAACTTCAAGCCTAGAAACTCTGCCAGGAAGGGGCGCCCTGCGCAGCCAAAGAACAAAACCTGGCGCGCCCCGCGCCAGGGTCAGACCTAAGGATCTGTAGGGGTAGCGCGGCCCACGCTGTCCATAGGCTTAAACTGGCGCGCCCCGCACTGGGCCCCTTTCATAGTTAACCCAGATCCGGGTCAAACCTGGTCGGGTCATGGTGCACCTGGTTGGGTCAAACTTGGTCAGAAAATAATTTTTTCCTAAAATAAATAAAAATAATAATAATAATTAATTAAGAGATTTTATTAATTAAAGATAATTAAACAATTAAAGTAATTTAATTGTGAATTAATTAAATATAATTTGTGATGAAAAGTTTAAGATTTATTTTACTTGAAGAAGATTAAACAATTTAAATAATTTTAATTGTAAATTAATAAGTGATAATTATTTTAATATTTAGGATTCTTTAAATTTCTTAAATTATAAACAATTAAAACTAAATAAGGTTTTAATTGTGGAACGAATAAACAATTAAGATATTACTTAATTGTAAATCAATAAAACTTAAACCATTTGATATTTATATGGTAATAGTGAAGACTATTTCTAATTGTGTAATCAATAAAGTGTGAACAATTAAAGTGACATTAATGAACATTTTTATTCTAGACGATAATTACCTTAATATTAATAAACAATTAAATACTTTTGAAGATTATTTAATTGTGGACCAATGAGACATGAATATCCCTAACTAATGATGGTTAAGGGAATTACTCAGATAATAATTAAGTAAGGATACCTTATAAATATAATGAGGTATAAACCCTTAATTGAATAGTAAGGCTAATAAAATATTATCTAATAAAGTGCAAGATTTAAGATGAAATGAAGGAGATAATAATTTGGGAAGCAATGACTAAAATATATATTATTTTGTAAAGCCTTAGATACCGAAGGCTAGTGTGTTAGACCAATTAAGGTTTATATGTTTATGAGTTGATAGAGATTAACCATTATGATAACAATAGGTTATTCAGAGGATAAGAAGTCAAGGTCGTAATCAGTCAACGACTCAGGCAAGTATCCGAACCTTACTCTTTATTGAGCAAGTACTTAAACTTGTACTCTTATTGATCGTACGAGTAAATAATTACTAGAATGATTCTTGTATTTAAGTTAATATTTCATAATCTGTAGCTTGATTTAAATCACAATTATGTTCTTAGAACCACGTTGCGAAAATTGAACTTATAAATTGTTCCTAAATACATTGTAAAAGTTGTCTATTTAACGACCGAGAAATTCCACTTAGTTTAAAATTTAAGTTTTGAATATTATTTGTATTATGTGTTTAAATGTCGTTTTATGACCTAGGATGGTGATAATATTGTAGTATTTTTGTTGCGTGCAAGAATAAATAATTAAGAATTTTGAAGACGAAAATAAAAAAATTTCGAGAAAGTTTGCGTAAAAACACTATTTTCATGAAGAACGATAGGAGTTAGGTTTTGACCCTAGGAGTTAGGTTTTGTAGGTTCTTTTGAGAGATCCGTACGTCGTATTGACTTTCTGTTTCAAGATCTATCGGTAATACGTCGTGAAAAGTTTTATTGTCCAATAAAAATTTTCTCCGAAAAAAACGCCGTGCTTGACATCTCGTGCTTAAAAATTTTCTTCCGTTTTTGGACTTTTCAGTATATTCATTTTGACAAGTTGCTTTGTCGTGCTTGCAATGACAAACTGCTATGTCGAGCTTGGTAGATATTTTTGGTGGCAAGCTGCTGTGTCGAGCTTGGTTGCAAGCTGTTGTGTCGAGATTGGTAGATATTTTGTGGCTTAAAGACCAAAATACCCTAAGTTAGGAAATCCTATAAATAGGCCATTCCTCCTTCACTAAAATTCACCAATTCACAAAGTTATAATCTCAAGTTGCAAAGAAATAGTTAAAGCTTGCAACTACAAGAGGTAACATCTCTAATCGTTGTTATGTTCAATTTTATTTCATTTTATAGTCTATAAGCTCAAGAATATAAGTCGTTACCATGTTCGGATTTTTCAACTTCGTGTTCTTCATAAGTTCTTGAGCAAAACGTTATTATGTTCAATTTTATGTAATTGTATAGTAGAAATGTCAAGAACACAAGTCGTTACCATGTTCAGATTTTCCAACTCCATGTTTCTTCATGTGTTCTTGAGCAAATCTAGTATTATTTAAGTTTATGTTATTTCATTTGTAAAATGTTATAATCACATATGCAAGCAGTTATAATGCCCAAATTATTTTAATTATGAAAATCAAAAGCTCAAGAACATAAGTCGTTACCATGTTCGATTTCGTGTTCTTCGCGTTCTTCGTGTTTTCTTGAGCAAAAGTCATAAATTTTACATAAGTAGGTTTATGATTTTATTATTTTTATGTTTTGATGTGTTATTAGGTGTTAGAACATGTTTTCCTAGCAAATTAATACTTGTGGTATCATGTTTTATCACATGAAATGAAGAATTGTGAACAAAATCACAGTTCTGACATTTTTGTCCATTTTCTAAAATTTTAAAATGGAAATTTGTTTTTGAAATGAATGAGAAAGTTGTAGATACGGAAGTTAAGAGCGTGTAGGCGCAAGAATCATCCAAAAATGTTTTAAAACGAAGAAGTTATGGCAGTTTCCGTAAAGGACGTCAAAGTTGAAAATTTCTTCGAGGCTCTTGGATTTAAGGGCTTAAAAGAGCTAGGGTGTTAAGAAGCTTATATCACCTATGAACATAGTTAAGTTAAGTTATTATATGACATATAACGTTATATAATACGATGAATCTAATCGCTTATGCACTATATGATTGTGTGGGGTTATTTTAACAAGGTTACACTTATTGTTTATTATACTAAACACCAAGGCAAGTTTTTTTCGCACTATCTGCAAACCTTTTTATTTTCATTGCAAGTTTTTTCTGCACTATGTGCAAACTTTCTATTTTCATTACAAGTATTCTATCTGTAAACTTATTACATTACGCAAGTTTTTATACTTAATCTTATGACGTTACTTGAATACCTTTCGATATCTTATACCGAACCAGGTTATTACCCATTTATTGGAAAAGTTATTGCTATTGCTTCAGCATAACTTAAGAAATGAATCACTTATGCATATAATATTGAATTATTGTTTATCAAGTATAAACGGTTAGTCAAACCAAATTGTTTTGATAAGGCATCCTATAATGAGTTGAATTTACCCTTAATGTGTGGGTATTACCCTAAATTAGGTTTTCTAAATGTGTGTCTATGAATAGACAATAGAAGTAGGATGATATGCATACTCCTAGGATATTGAATAGACTGATCCCCTATCTCAGATCTGAATACGCAGATTTCTATGTCTGTGTGACTGACAGAAATGGTTGAGTGAAATAAAAATTTCAGAAATGGTCGTCAACCCTCAGTGAAGTGAAATTTTTGAACTATCGTTTTCTTCAAATCAAATATTTTATTTATAAATATGAACTTGCTGAGCATGTCATAGCTCATTCTTGCAAATTATTCCCTTTGCAGTGTTAGATGATAAATCCGGAACGTATGGGATACATAATGGAAAGAAGTTATGCTTATATTAGTTTTATATTACTGTCTTTATTGATGCAAGTCTTATAAGGCTTTTTGTTGAAATAAGAACACAATGTTGAGAATCATGTAACCAAAGATATTATATGAAATATATATTATCATCTTTTGTTTTCGCAATCGTGTACTTTTACATTCTTAGATGATTAAGCAAATATTATTGAACTAGTACAGTATCCATATGAACTATACATTTGAATGAGGGTATTGAATGACTTTGGGAGTTTTGTAAGCATTGAGGTCGCTTCTCAGTTCCAAGAACAATCTTATCATTAATACTGTGAATGTCAGATAGATAGGAACTATTGATATGAAAGAAATATACATAAGATATAAACCTATTAATCCAAGTGAGGGTATCCAAACATAGAGACTGTTCTGACGAGAACTATTATCTTTTATGGGATACTGTGAATATTGGAGAGATAGGAATTATATATTATGGGATATTTATTAACGTAAGCACCAAATCAGCTACGGGAAGTGTAGAGAATTTGGGGGCGTAACAGTCTATGCCATTTGATTCGGCTAAACCAATATCATGAGTTAGAAAGCTATTCAAACCAATTGCTTTGGTGCGGAATCTTATAAATCTACTAAGATGAACAACCCTCATTGAAGGGAAAACTATATAACTGTCGGGGAACCGACATGCACACAAATAGCACGTGAATATAATACATAATGTAGGGTATTTTAGGCTGATCACCTGTTGTACTTGTTTATATCGAATTTTCAGTAAAACACTGTTAATTCTAGCATGATTTCTTGGTCCTTAGTGACTGCTTAGTATTAAACTTTATCTTGTGGAAAAATATTGAAACCTTTGAATCCTTTTGATAATACTCCAATCCATAACGACCTTCCATTTACAATTCAAAGAATTATTTTGGGACTATTGATATTTCTTCGTTTACAACATTATTCCTTAAACTCTTGAGTTATCCCTTGACATTGTACTTTGGATATTATTATCTTTATAATTATGCTTAACCTTAATGCTATATTACTTGCTGAGCAAATTTGTTGCTCATTCTTGCTTTCCTTAAACATTTCACTTAAGGTAGAACAGTGCGGACCCTCTAGCACGGATCAGGTCAAAGGTAAGGCTACGACGTAACTTTGTTCTCCTTTAGAATTATTACTATGTTATAATGAACTTAATTTATGTTTTAAGTTATGGATTTAAGTTATGTATTAAGTTAGTCATGGTTGCGAGACCGTGGGACACGAATATTTATATTACATAAATGTAAATTATTCTATTGTATGAGATTTTAGTATGTTATTAGAATTAGCACGTGGTGCACCGAATTTGAGGTACAGGTATCTGAATTTAGGGGCGTCACAGATCCTATGCTTAGGATCCCCTTGTTTCGCTCCGGTATTCCCAGAGTTAAAACCCTTCTTCTTGGGCGCACTTCTGCTGCCACTAGCTCCCTCAGTCTTGGGTACCCCATCTCCCTTATTCTTATTCTTCTTCTCTCTATTGTATTGTCTTAAAGCCTCGCTACCACCCTCGACAATAATTGCCTTCTCCAAAATTGTTCCGAATGAAAAACGCTTTGTAACACAGAAATTCTACTATGGAGCCAGTGCTTCAATCCCTGTTCAAACTTACGAGCCTTCCTCTCCTCAGTATCCACTTGGTGTGGAGCAAACCTCTCCAGTTCATTGAACTTGGCTACGTATTGGGGAACTGTCATGTCCCTCTGCTTAAGTTCTAAGAACTAATCTCCATCCTACCCTACATGCTTGTTGGAAACTAGTTCTCGAAGAAAAACTTCTTGAATTGTTCCCACGTAATAGCACCTACTCCAGCCCCACTCTAGTATGCCTCCCACCAGAAGTTGGCTTCTCCCTTCATCATATAGGTCGCACAAGAAGTCTTTTGCGCTTCCCCGACATTTGCTATGATAAATGCCTTCTCAATTTCTTTCACCCATGTCTGGGCCTCAATAGGGTCCGTAGTTCCCTTAAACTACGACGGACCCACACTCTTGAACTCTTTAAATTAAAGGTAGTTGTTCGACCTACCCTAAGAACCACTAGTACATTACCCCCCAGCTTGGTTAAATGCAGCCGTTAATAAATGAACGAACTCTTGCATAGGGTTGTTCTGACCCTCTTGGTTATTCTCATTACGCGACTCTGCATCCTGATTACATTGTCCTTTTCTTGGCAGAATTTTCTGTTTAAATAAATAAAGTTTGATTATTATTTACTTATTCTTCTACTTGGTTTTTATTCATCAAACAATAACACATAACTAACATCAAGCACATTTAATAAAAACCTTGTTATATTAATATGCTTCTTCATAGTTCAAAACTATTTACACATTAGTTCCATAACACTAGCTATTACATTACTATCCCGCGATTGTCTTACAAAAATTGGGATTTACAAAAGACTACCCTTTAATTATACAAAAGAGGGTTTTATGTCGCTATATAGATTCACAAACTATTAACATATCTATTCCTGCTCTACTACTACTAGCGCTGCCTAACGGCATTTTCGTGCTTCTGGTTTGCCAGAATCGCCACAATATCCCTACTAATAGTGTGACGAGTCTGCCCCGACTCAATCGAATAACAAGCTATCTTAAGCTTGAAATCCTCATGAGCACTCCCATGGATGTAAGACATCCGTGCTATCTTCTAGTTCTTCTCTCCTAGTTCTTTGCGAAGCTCAACGACCTCGTTCTTATAGTCTCGGGCCTTATTCTTCAGAAGCACCTTCTCATCGTTCTCTAACTCAAAATCTGCTTCTGTAGACTCCTTAGCCTCCTGGAGGTCATCAACCACCTCCCTCAAATTCTGTAACTCATCATGCAGTTGCACATTTCGGTCCAGCACTGCCAGATACAATGCTCTCACTGCCTCTAGTGGTGTTGGCTCTAGAGTAGGTACCACTGTATTAAACAATGCTACCTCCATGTCCTCATCCTCATCGGCCACCACATCAAAATATGATGCCGATCATAGATTCTCTGACGGATCTTCCTCCTCCGACTCTGACTCCTTTATATTCACCATTGGTACCTCCGCCAACGACATCGATACAGGCTTTATCATATTCACCGACTCCTCGCTCACCACATGTATATCCCTATACATAGAGCTATCGATTGACATCTACAATAACACATAACCTGTTGATTAGTATATAATACACAATATTATAAGCACAAATCATATTTAATTTATTTAAGGTTAATTTATGTCTTTTAAATCTTTCTATAATGAGTTTCCTCAATACGTTACTTAAGAACTCTATTCGAATTCATTCACTTCTAACTTCTTCTACTATTGCCAAGGTTATAGTCTAAGGTTCTCCCCCCTTAAGTTTTATAACCTATAGCTTTGATACCAACCTGTAACGCCCCCAAATTTGGGTACTTTCAACCCACAGATATGGTGTTACATGGTGCTACTAACTATACATGTATGATCCCCACTTTTATGAAATAAAAATCTGATTTAATTTACGATTATTATTCTAAAACTGTCAAATGTTAAATTGATAAATGGTCAAACGGATAAATGAGCAAATAAAAGAGAAATAAGATTATTGGAAGGGAGTGGGGCCGCTTGTGCGGCTGATAATTGAGAGGGGAAAAAGAATGAGTTGGTAGGAGACAAAGAAATAAGAAAAGGACGAAAAGAGAGAAAGAAAACAAAAAAAGATAAGGAAAAAGAAAAGAAAGGAATAACAAAGTTACTCTCACCCAATTTCCTCTCGTCGGAAGTGGGAGAGGGGGAAGAGAGAGAGAGTCACTTGGACAGAAGAGAGAAAAAAGGAAGAAGAAAAGATGAAGAAGAAGAATAAAGAAGAAATGATGAAGAAATCAAGTAAAAGGTATATTTAAAACCTTGGATTTATCTTTAGATTTACATTTTTATGGATTTTATGTAAAGATGACATATTTATATTTGTTTTGATGGACTAAACTTGTATAAACAAGAATCAAACGAAAGAAATAAAGAAATCAAAAGAAGAACAAAACCTGGAAATTTTTAGAAAAATTAGTTTACTATTTGATTTTGTAAAATCCATAGCTCTTTGTGTGTAATGAGTTAGAAGATGAGCCTTATACCAAAAGAAAGTCCTGGACGTAAGCTAAACACAGAAATTAAAATCACCCAAAAATTTCTTGTGGATTTTTCGTTGTGACTGTTTGAATAAAACTGGCCTGAAGGACTTATAGTCTGCTAGAATCTGAAAAATTAGTTTTCTTAAACTCTATTGCGTGAGTTATAATTCTTAATCCGAGCGTTGGATCGTTGTAATTTTTGGATATGTTATACATATATAAGTTGATTATATGTCCACAAATTTTGAACCATTAAAGATTAACGTATGATTTGTTATAAATTTTACGAGGTGACTGTTTCAGAATTTTTATAGCAGAATTTTCAGCTACATGCTTTAAGGATTAAAAATGTATATCTTAATGATTTTAAATCTGATTTGGGTGATTCTTGAGGCTAAATTGGAGTATTTGAAGTCTAGTTGCTGTTGAAATTAATTATTTTGACAAATAAGTTTTAGTTAATGGTGGTAATACCATAATAGTGGACTGATGTTTTAAAAATAAATTGTCATATATGGGTTTCTTAAGTTTTGTTATCCACTTCTAAGTTTTGGAGTATTAATAATGATTTTATGCGATAAATAAAGTCACCTTGAATGAATTATGAATTATTAGTTGGTTTATATGTTATTCGATGTAAATATGTTTTGGTGTTGTCCCCAACTCTTAAACAAATTTAAATTGTTTATAGTAAGGTGTTGATTTAGTAAATGTTATAGTTATGGAAGTTATGTGCAAATTATATGAAGTGAACAGTCTGTCAGGAAATATTTGTTTTATCGGGGAATAATCCTTTTATCGGATAATATTCATACGACGGCGCCGAAATAACCAATCATTGGTGGGCCTTATAACAGAATAATTGTCGGATAGAGAAAGCGATAGAAATATCCTTTTTAAAAATTAGTGGCACAAATTTTACCGTTAACTGTTAAAATACCCGGTGATGAAAGTACAATAATACGCGTTATTCCACAGTAATACGCGGTATTGCACAATATCTCTGATTATTGATTCTTACGTAAAAAGTCGCTCAGTATTTTATTCAATAATTGCTATAGTAATTCATATTATTGATTCAATAATTGTTACAGTGATAACTACTTGGAATTGCGTATTATTGACTCAATAATTGTCACAGTAGCAACTACACGGTATTTCATATTGTTAAATCAATAATTGTCACGATAAAGTAACTCATATTATTTGATATGATATAATTAGACCAGTTTGCAGTATTGTGAGTCTATGTTACTAATTGATAAATAAAAGTTGTTGATTAATGATAAGTATGATATGCAGATGTTTGTTCAATTTTTTTTTTATAAAAGTAAGTTTGGCAAGACTTGCCGACACTGTAAGACCCCAAATTTTATGAACAAAGATTTAATTTTCTTTATATATTATTTTGAAATAGTAATGTGTTAATTTGATAGATGTGATAAATTATGGGAGATATGTGCAAAATTTTAAAAGTTAGCAAGTGGTAATAAAATATTCATTGTTGTCGAGAAATATTGGTTTGGTCGTGAAATATTCTTGTTGTCGGAGAATATTCGTGCGACGACGCAGCCATTTGTGGGCCTCACAACGGAATAACCGTCGGATAAAAAAAACGACAAGAATGAGTTTTTTAAAAATAACGATGTAGTTACCGTTAGAACTATTGAAATATTCGGTGGTTAAAATACAGTAATACGCGGTGTTGCACAGTAGCACACGGTATTGCACAATAATTCTAATTATTGATTCTTACGTAAGAAGTCACTACTTAATAATTGTTACAGTAATTACTGTTCAATATTTTATATTATTGATTCAATAATTGCTACAATTGCATAATATTTTATTGGTTCAATAATTGTTACGTTGATATTTTATATTATTGATTCAATAATTGTCATTGCACAATATTTCACATTATTAAATCAATAATTGTCACTCTTATTATTGAAATAATATTATTAGATAATATTATTGATAAAAGATTTTATTCAAGAGAATTGAAAAAGTTTAAGTTATTCCGCATTTTAGTAACATCTGATATGATGTATAGACAGGAACGGTATATGACCGGGATTTGAAACTTGTAAAGGTTTGGAGTCTTTATACAAGATCCTAGATATGAATAAAATTTACATTCTAAATTGTAATAAACAAAGTTGTATTCTTTTACTACTGACTAAAAGATGTAATAGTTTCGCAATAGTAGTATCGTGACTGCACCAAATTCGAGGTAATAAAGGTACCCGGATTTGGGGGCGTCACAGGTTGGTATCAGAGCTGTAGGTTATAAACCTTAGGTAAGTGTACCTTAGACTATAACCTGAGAAAGGGAAAGATAAAGATTAAAATATATACGTGAAGATTCAAAGAAGAATCTCGAAGTATCTAGATAATGAGAATCAGGAGTTTCCTAACTCCGGTAATGACAATGTTAAGACGATGTCTATAAGATGTATGTGACAAAAATAGTTAGAATGAACTCAAATGGAGTTTAGTTGATAGTAGGGAAAGAACCCTGAGGTAAAGCGATGATCACGACGTGATCAGATTGAACTGTGAAATGATAGATAGTCTGTAACGACTAAGTGTGTATAGCTTTATGCTATGAGAGAATGTACTATAAAAAGTACGAGAAGAACTCATGAGGAGTTGTATGCGATGAAACATAGAAAGTTCGTAATGAGCAAGCTAAGAGTAAGATAGTGTTAAGTGTTGGATTTTCATTGAGGACTCATGTGATGGCTTAGTTGTACAAACTTTTGTATTGACAGAAGTTTGTGCTTGCGCTGAGTGCATCACATTGATAATCGTTGGAATGTTAGTGTCGCGCTATCATTATACATATGGTGAAAAGGTGATTCTTTTCTCATGTTTATTTTGATAGATAGAAATTTCTAAGATTAAATTAGATAATATTAAGATTAGGTGCGAGTTCTTAAGACTCATGCCTATGAAAAATTCGTAACTCATAATCGTATGGTGGGACCCCTCAGCGAATGGACAACTTTGGTCTGACTAGGATAAGTTCCTAAACCCATATGATTGTGGTAAGTTCATGAACTTCCATGGTATGGTAAGTTGGTGAACTGTACTGAGAATAGATATATTATATAAGAGTTTTGGAATAGTGAACATTAATAGTGGTAAGAGATTGAAGTGATGGAGAAATTGAATTTTCCTAAATCTTCTATCTACGCTAGATTTTTAATATTATTGACTTCGTGCTAGTGTTTGCACTTCTGTTTTCTTGAGAAAAATATTGGGTCAAGTGACTTAACCAATGAGTTTTAAAAACAACACCGTTATTCGTATATCTAAGCTACTTGTTTCGGCTAAGACAAAAATAATTTGAAAATCTTTCAAAATGTATTTTGACCGTATACATCATTTGATATGGTGTATGATGGTAAACGATGGAGTCATCAATGTAATCGAACCTAGTGTCGAAAGTGATCGTAAGATCGTCAGCCCACTATGGTATGATGTATTATGGCAAAGTCACAAAATGACGGAATCTTCAATGTACTATTAAGTGGGTACGGCATTTTGACGTCATAAAATGATTTTTAGTTTTCTTTCGAGTTATGAAAAGTTGATTAAATTATTTCGATTGATATCCGAGTTGTTGATAAGAGTTTAAGCTATTTTATTCGGCTAGACGACTGTTGAAAAATGATTATAGAATTCAAACATTCTTGTGTATTTGTGCCAAACCAGATTGCTCTGGTGCGGATTTAGAAGTTGAGAAGCTGAGTTGAACAACCCTATAACGAGAACATATTTTCGGAGACAGTGGCCACGAACATAACTCATATAGTCATTACAACACGCTACGTTGCGGCCCAACGTAGTAGTATAATAGGCTAGCCACCTAGAGTACGAGTGGAGGGTGTTTCCAGTCCTTGTGATTGATAAACACTCTAGTTTACAGTGTGGAGACTCATGTTGAGACATTTGTAAATGTGGAAGAGTTCACGGTCTTGTGTGACCCCTCAGCATAATTTGAAATCTGAGTTATTCATACTACTTCCCGATTATTGAAAAATCGTGGAAGATTCTTATTCTTCTGAATGATCAAGGTAGTAAGTAGAATGTTCCTTAGAAAGGAAAAAGTGGAAGAATGCGATGGAGAATGTTATAATAATAAAACTTCCGAAAAGAGAATGAATAAAAATTATTCAAAAGAATAAGTAATTGTGATAACCCGAATAATTATAGATGGTGAATTATGAAGTATATGAATTCGACGAGTAAGATATATAGTAATAATCCTTAGAAAGAAAATGAATGAGTTAAAGAATATATAATACTTAAAATATAATTGAGTTCAAGTGAAAGTTATGAAATAAAACCTAGAATTTGTTGAAGGAATGAATGTAGTAGGAAATATAAAACCTATATTAATGTAATGTGTTGAAGTTATTCAACGATAAATATTTTTAAAGAAATTTGATGAAAACCTGAGTAAGGTAGGGTTTCGGTGATTCCGAGGACAGAATCCTTATAAGGAGGGAATGATGTGACATTCTAGATTTTTAGAATTTATAAATGAGAACTTAATAAATAAAATTCTTATTATCTGATGTTTTGAGTTTGAGTATGTGAATACGTGTCATATATTGTGAAATATGTGAATTGATCTGAAGAGAATTTAAATGATTAAATTATTTATTCAGTTAAATAAATAATTATGTGATTATTATGGAGTAATGTAATTAAGTGTATTATATTAATTAAATGAATATTTAGTATTTAATTTAATTGATATAATGATTTTATGTTATAGTTCTAATTTAATTGAGATAATTAAATTAGATGAATAATGTGATAAGTGTTACATGCAATTAATAATTAGCAATTAATTATAATTATGTGACAATTTTATGTGCTTAATTGATGTTAGACTTTTAATTAATTAAATTAGAAGGTTAAGATTTAATTAATTAAAGTGTAACATTAAAGTATGTGTTAAAAAGATTTATTAAAATAAAAAAAAGAGTTTTTAAATGATTTTTCCCAAACAAGGCCCTTACTTTTGTTTTAAAACTGTTTTACCTAAACATGGCCTTGACTACTAAAAATCTGTTTTTAAAATAACTTGTTTTGCCAAACAAGCCTTAGGGCTTTTAAAATTCAAATTGTAACTTCTTTATATTAATTGCAATTATGATATTAAATGGGGAGATTAAATATTGGGAGTTATATATTATATAATTATACATATAATATAATTATACATATAATATATATCATTTTAGTTATATGTTAAAACTACGTTAGTTAGAAAGACAAAAAGGTTAGTCTGTGTTAAAAAGAAATACAGAGAACCTAGAGTTAGAGAGAAAAGAAGGAAGAAGAAGAGAGAAGAAGAAGAGGAAAGGAGGAAGGCCTTGAGAGAGTCATTGCTAAATCTCACCATCTTCTTCCTCACTAAGCATCAAGGGTATGATTTGAACCCTTGTATTTTAAAGATTTTATTTTATATTTTTCATTGTTAGTTTTCTGTTAATTAAACTTCTATGAAAATTGGTATATACATGATTATATATACATAACGTGTTCATGAGTTTTTATGAATGAATTGATAGATGTTGTAATCCCTTACATGTATACTATAAGCGATTTTTTAGAAATCAAAGTATTGTAAAAACAAGTTTCTAATGGAAAATTTGTGTTCTTATGGGTTTATGTGTTTTGGTTGAATTTTAAAATGAAAATTGAGGATTTATCCTGTGTTAAAATTCAAATTGGGAGTTGTTCATGATACTAGCTTCAATAACGAAGATAATACATGAATTATGAATTTAATTGGTTGAGAATTAGATTTATGGTGAATTATTTTGTGAAAAGTATGAATTTTTGTGAAAATTGTAAAAAAATAGTTTTAAAACCTTTGATTTTGATTACTTATATGATTTTTGTGATTTGAATTATGTTGTACATGTGTATGGTTGCACATGTATGCTTTACACTATCTGAGTAGTTTAGAATTGCCAATTGTTGGTATATTGGGGAAGAACAGTGAAGCAAGGAAGCAGTCTGCACTATTTCTGTTTGCGTTACGGCGCAGCTGCTCTGGTAACAAAGGCAGAAAAGGCGCAGCTGCGCCGGCTGAGTTTCCCAGATCGTGCACCAGCGCAGCTGCGCCGGTTCCAAAGTTTAAGGTGGCGCAGCTGCGCCAGTACTTGAGCAGAGGCAGAAAACTTAAAGTATTTGTACATTTTTAAAACCTAAATTGTTTTGTTTCTATGATAATGATCATGTACCAAGTTGCAATAACATATTGCTATCATGAATTTGACAATTTCATAACTGGAAAAGAAAAGAGATTTTGGAAAACCTTAAAGTATTATTTGAATTGTTTATAATAGATATTAAATTATAATTGTTAAATATAACTTAGCTAATATGATATATATAATTATAATTTGAATAATTATAATTATAGTAAAGGTTTAATGTAAATTATGATTGTTAAATTATAATGAATTGAGTTGATTTATTTTATCGAGTAAATGTTTAACTTAAATTATAATTGTGTAATTATAATTTAATTGATTAATATGTAATTATAATTTGGGAAAATTGTAATTAAGATGAATGTGTAATTTAAATTGTAATTTATTTATATGAATAATTAGAAGTTGTAATTTGTTTAATTATGCATGATGAAGAGTGATTGATAATTATAATTTGATTAACATAAGATGTAATTTGATTAGTTATAATTAAAATGGATGTTTAAGTTATAATTTGTTTAGTTATAATTTAATATGAGTATGTAATTATTAATTGATTAATTATGTGAGAAGTTATATGATTATGTGATGTGATAATTAATTATTAATTTAATAGTAATGAGGAATGAGTTAACCTAGATTGGTTAACTAACGATGAGGATTATCTATGTGATAATTAACTGATATTGTTAATTATATATATGGTTTGACAGTGTGTGTCAAACGAGTAAATAGAAGAGAATTAGGAAGTGTAAAGTAGAAGTTACTTAAGCGTCTGAAGCGTTTACTAAACGTCGCTATAAGACTAATAATTGATGCGTATGGTAATACGTTATGTAGGATTCATGAAGCAGATTATATTAAGCTATTTTTCGGTATTTGGTAATCTACGAGCCAGACAAGTCTTTCGGTTCCTATTTTCTATGTGAACTTGATGATATTATGAATTGTTTTAAATTATTTTGCAAAGAGCATGATATGTTATATATGTTGTAAACATGAATGTTAAATTCAATTTATGACTACATTTATTGATTAAAGAATGTTGATTGAGTAAGAACTCAATCTTTATATCTGCTATGTGAATTGAAGCATGCATGTCATGTTACTTTAATTATTATGAGATGTATGTTGAGCATGTTATTATATGCTATGTGATGCATGAAAACTGTTAGAACTTGCTGAGCTGTCGAGCTCACTCTTGCAAATAATAAATTTTGCAGGTCAAGATTTCAAAGTAAGGATACGTGCTAAGTGAATTATAGAGATTCATATTCACGAAGATTACTTATGTTTTATGAGAAATGTATCTAATATGTAATATGCTGTTGCATTATAAGTGGAGTTATCCAATGTGTATGGATAATAAATTGTAATGTAAGATTTTGTATAGTAACTTTGAGGAAGTGATTCATGTAATAGAGTTGAATCAAATTTTTATAATGTAAAGGTTGCGATTCAGGGCAATAAAGAAATGATTATATAAAAGTTTTAATTATTCCGTATTTTAGTGATTTTAATATTGAATCATGATGTAAAGTTAGAATAAAGTTGTATTGTTAACGACCGATGTCGAGAGTTATATTGTATGAATTTTGGGGTCATTACAGTTGGTATTAAAGCTTATAGGTTATACACCTTAGGTAAGAGTATCTTAGGCTATGACCTTAGAGAATGAGAAGTTAAGTTACGTATAACGAAAAGGTGTTTCCTTTCACATACGTAGAAGTGTAGGATGTGTGAGTCCTAGTAATGTTATAAGAAGCAAGTAAGAATAACAAGGAATAAAACTCGAATAAAATATTGTGCTATATGAATGGAATTAGAAATTTTTAAAAGAAGAGTTAATAAATAAACAAGAATATTCAAAGAAGAATCTTGAAGAGATATGAAGATGAGAATCAGGAGTTATCCTAACTCTAATAATAAAGATGACGAATAACGATGAATAGACAAAGTCTATAAGATTAAATCATAATGAGGTCCTGATATAACATGATGAAAGGTAGAGATAAGAAGTTTTAAAATAAAATGATAATGAGATAAGGAAGAATCATAAGGGAGATGATTATAGAATAAGATCACAACGTGATCTTTTGAAGTTAATAGACAGATGGTCTGTAATGATTGAATTGTTATAGTTTGATACTATAACGAGAATATACTATGATATAGTATGAGATTAACTCACGAGGAGTTATAAATGATGAGATACAGAAAGTCTGTATCGAGTATAGAACGAGATATTATAAGTAAGATAGAGTTAAGTGGGATTTCAACTGAGGACTCATGTGTTGGCTTAGTTGTACAAATCTTTGTATGGGCAGAGTTTTGTGCTTACACTTGGCTTATCATATTGATAATCATTGGAAGGTTGGTGTCACGCTATCGATATATATATATATATATAACGAAGAGGTGATTCTTTTCTCATATTATATTTGATAGTTAGAGTCAATAGAGATTAGATTAGATGATAGTAAGATTACATTAGATGATCTTAAGGTTAGGCGAGTTCTTAAAACTCATACTTATGGTAAGTTCGTGACTCATAATCGTATGTATGTTTCGAACCCTTAAGCATATGGACAGTCTCTGATCAGTTCTTTGACTACGTATTGCTAGGACAAGTTCTTAAACTCATATTATTGTGGCAAGTTCCTGAACTTCCAAAGTGTGGTAAGTTTGATGAACTATACTGGGTATAGAAAAGTTATGGTATAGGAAACATTGATGTTGTTTAAGGTTGATAGAATGATTAAGTAATGATGGAGTAAAGATTTAATTGATGGAGAAAGTTTTATATTCTAAATCTCCTAGCTTTACTAGATTTTCAAAATTATTGACTTCGTGCTGATGTTGCACTCCTGTTTTCTTGAAAAGCATTGGATCAAATGACGGAACCAATGAATTTTTTAAAATAGTGCTATTATTCACATGTCTATGCTAATTGCTTCAGCTAGACAAACATAATTTCAAAATATATTTTATGTGTTCTATGCATCATTTAATATGGTGTAGAGACAAAAATCGAGGAAGTTATCGATGCAGTTAAACCTAGTGTTGGATGTGATCGTATGATCGTCAGCCCACTATGGTATGATGTAGTATGACGACGTCATGTAATGACGAAATCCTCAACGTATCAGTAATACGATACGGTATCAGGATATTGTGAAAAGATTTATTATTATTTTAGTTTCCTTAAACTATATAAAAAAAAGATTTATTTACTTTTAGTTTTCTTAAACGAAAAAATATATATATATATATATATATATTTATTGTATTGAGTTGGTTAAAAATATATATACATATATATGTATTTTGATTGATGTCCGAATTATTGTTAGAAGTCTATGCTACTTGATTCAGTTAGACGAATATTGGAAGATGTTCATGAAATTCAAGTGTTCTTTGTCAAACTATACCAAACCAAATTATTTTGGTGTGGATTCAAATGTTAAGAAGCTGAGGTGAACAACCTTATAAAAGGAGGACATGTTATCGGAGACTATAGTTCCGAGTGTAACGCATAGAGTCATTACGATGTACTACGTTTGGGCCCGACGTAGGGGTGCGATAGGCTAGCCACCTAGAGTACCGATTCAGTTTTATAGTGTGAAGTACCGGTGGTGAAGCACTGATAAACCTAAAAATAAGTTCAAGGTCTTGCGACCACTCAGCATGATTTGGAATCTTTTAAATTCCTGAGTTGTTTATATCGCTTTCCAATTATTGAACAATTATGGAAGATTCTTATTATTCTGAAGGTATGTGGTAAGAAGAATAGCCTTAAAAAGAAGTAGTTGTAGAACGCTTTAATCCAGTGAATAAAGATTAACGTAGAATCTATTTTGATAGATTGAACGAATGAAGATAATAAAAATTTCGAGGACGAAATTCTTAGAAGAAGGGGTGAATGTGATAACCCGAATAATTATAGATGGTGAATTATGAAGTATATGAATTCGAAGAGTAAGGTATATGGTAATAATCCTTAGAAAGAAAATGAATGGGTTAAAGAATATATAATACTTAAAATATAATTGAGTTCAAGTGAAAGTTATGAAATAAAACCTAGAATTTATTGAAGGAATGAATGTAATAGGAAATATAAAACCTATATTAATGTAATTTGTTGAAGTTATTCAACGATAAATATTTTTAAAGAAATTTGATGAAAACCTGAGTAAGGTAGGGTTTCGGTGATTTCGAGGACAGAATCCTTATAAGGAGGAAAGGATGTGACATCCCAGATTTTTAGAATTTATAAATGAGAATTTAATAAATAAAATTCTTATTATCTGATGTTTTGAGTTTGAGTATGTGAATACGTGTCATATATTGTGAAATATGTGAATTGATCTGAAGAGAATTTAAATGATTGAATTATTTATTCAGTTAAATAAATAATTATGTGATTATTATGGAGTAATGTAATTAAGTGTATTATATTAATTAAATGAATATTTAGTATTTAATTTAATTAATATAATGATTTTATGTTATAGTTCTAATTTAATTGAGATAATTAAATTAGATGAGTAATGTGATAAGTGTTACATACAATTATAATTAGGAATTAATTATAATTATGTGATAATTTAATGTGCTTAATTGCTGTTAGACTTTTAATTAATTAAATTAGAATGTTAAGATTTAATTAATTAAAGTGTAACATTAAAGTACGTGTTAAAAGGATTTATTAAAATAAAAAAAAGAGTTTTTAAATAATTTTTCCCAAACAAGACCCTTACTTTTGTTTTAAAACTGTTTTACCCAAACATGGCCTTAACTACTAAAAATCTATTTTTAAAATAACTTGTTTTGCCAAACAAACCTTAGGGCTTTTAAAATTCAAATTGTAACTTCTTTATATTAATTGCAATTATGATATTAAATGGGGAGATTAAATATTGGGAGTTATATATTATATAATTATACATATAATATATATCATTTTAGTTATATGTTAAAACTACGTTAGTTAGAAAGACAAAAGGGTTAGTCTGTGTTAAAAAGAAATACAGAGAACCTAGAGTTAGAGAGAAAAGAAGGAAGAAGAAGAGAGCAGAAGAAGAGGAAAGGAGGAAGGCCTTGAGAGAGTCATTGCTAAATCTCATCATCTTCTTTCTCACTAAGCATCAAGGATATGATTTGAACCCTTGTATGTTAAAGATTTTATTTTATATTTTTCATTGTTAGTTTTCTGTTAATTGAACTTCTATGAAAATTGGTATATACATGATTATATATACATACCGTGTTCACGAGTTTTTATGAATGAATTGATAGATGTTGTAATCCCTTACATGTATACTATAAACGATTTTTCAGAAATCAAAGTATTGTAAAAACAAGTTTTTAATGGAGAATTTGTGTTCTTATGGGTTTATGTGTTTTGGTTGAATTTTAGAATGAAAATTGAGGATTTATCATGTGTTAAAATTCAATTTGGGAGTTGTTCATGATACTAGCTTCAATAACGAAGATAATACATGAATTATGAATTTAATTGGTTGAGAATTGGATTTATGGTGAATTATTTTGTGAAAAGTATGAATTTTTGTGAAAATAGCAAAAATTTGGTTTTAAAACCGTTGATTTTGATTACTTATATGATTTTTGTGATTTGAATTATGTTGTACATGTGTATGGTTGCACATGTATGCTTTACACTGTCTGAGTAGTTTAGAATTGCCAATTGTTGGTATATTGGGGAAGAACAGTGAAGCAAGGAAGCAGTTTGCACTGTTTCTGTCTGCGTTACGGCACAGCTGCGCGGGTAACAAAGGCAGAAACGGCGCAGCTGCGCTGGTTGAGTTTCCCAGATCGTGCACCAGCGTAGCTGCGCCGGTTCCAAAGCTTAAGGTGGCGCAGCTACGCCAGTACTTGAGCAGAGACAGAAAACTTAAAGTATTTGTACAGTTTTAAAACTTAAATTGTTTTGTTTCTATGATAATGATCATATACCAAGTTGCAATAACATATTGTTATCATGAATTTGACAATTTCATAACTAAAAAAGAAAAGAGATTTGGAAAACCTTAAAGTATTATTTGAATTATTTATAATAGATATTAAATTATAATTGTTAAATATAACTTAGCTAATATGATATATGTAATTATAATTTGAATAATTATAATTATAGTAAAGATTTAATGTAAATTATGATTGTTAAATTATAATGAATTGAGTTGATTTATTTTATCGAGTAAATGTTTAACTTAAATTATAATTGTGTAATTATAATTTAATTGATTAATATGTAATTATAATTTGGGAAAATTGTAATTAAGATGAATGTGTAATTTAAATTATAATTTATTTAATTATAGTTTAATAAATACATGAATAATTAGAAGTTGTAATTTGTTTAATTATGCATGATGAAGAGTGATTGATAATTATAATTTGATTAACATAAGATGTAATTTGATTAGTTATAATTAAAGTGGATGTTTAAGTTATAATTTGTTTAGTTATAATTTAATATGAGTATGTAATTATTAATTGATTAATTATGTGAGAAGTTATATGATTATGTGATGTGATAATCAATTATTAATTTAATAGTAATGAGGAATGAGTTAACCTAGATTGGTTAACTAACGATGAGGATTATCTATGTGATAATTAACTGATATTGTTAATTATATATATGGTTTGACAGTGTGTGTCAAACGAGTAAATAGAAGAGAATTAGGAAGTGTAAAGTAGAAGTTACTTAAGCGTCTGAAGCGTTTACTAAACGTCGCTATGAGACTAATAATTGATGCGTATAGTAATACGTTATGTAGGATTCATGAAGCAGATTATATTAAGCTATTTTTCGGTATTTGGTAATCTACGAGCCAGAAAAGTCTTTCGGTTCTTATTTTCTATGTGAACTTGATGATATTATGAACTGTTTTAAATTATTTTGCAAAGAGCATGATATGTTATATATGTTGTAAACATGAATGTTAAAGTCAATTTATGACTACATTTATTGATTAAAGAATGTTGATTGAGTAAGGAACTCAATCTTTATATTTGCTATGTGAATTGAAGCATGTATGCCATGTTACTTTAATTATTATGAGATGTATGTTGAGCATGTTATTATGTGCTATGTGATGCATAAAAACTGTTAGAACTTGCTGAGCTGTCGAGCTCACTCTTGCAAATAATAAATTTTGCAGGTCAAGATTTCAAAGTAAGGATACGTGCTAAGTGAATTATAGAGATTCATATTCACGAAGATTACTTATGTTTTATGAGAAATGTATCTAATATGTAATATGCTGTTGCATTATAAGTGGAGTTATCCAATGTGTATGGATAATAAATTGTAATGTAAGATTTTGTATAGTAACTTTGAGGAAGTGATTCATGTAATAGAGTTGAATCAAATTTTTGTAATGTAAAGGTTGCGATTCAGGGAAATAAAGAAAGGATTATATAAAAGTTTTAATTATTTCGCATTTTTAATGATTTTAATATCGAATCATGATGTAAAGTTAGAATAAAGTTGTATTGTTAACGACCGATGTCGAGAGTTATATTGTATGAATTTTGGGGTCGTTACAGTAATAATCGGAGTAGCACTGAGTAGAGGAAGTTTCAGTGATTCCGAGGATGGAATTCTTAAAGGGAGAGAAGATGTAAGAACTCGAATTTTCAGAAATTATTAAATAAGGATTTAATAAATAAAATTCTTAAACTGTGATATGGGTTCGAATAAGAGTATATATATGTGATATGAGGTATGTGGTATTATATTACATAGGATAATATGGACTATGTAATATATGTCTTTGTGATTTATAAATATACTATTAATATATATTTGTTATTTAGCGTAGAGACGATTCAGTGGAGATAAAGGAAGTGGATAAATTCTTATCGATATTAAATAATTTATAGAATTATTTTATCATAGTAAGTTGATGACATTAAATATTCTTAATGTATAATCACCATATTCTTGTGTATGTGTATTAATAACTAGTATGTTTATAATATAGGTTATTAATAGCACTTAAGCTATCCGTGAATAGGTTTGGATAGTGAAGCATGAGTTAGTTAAGGAATTAACTAATAAGAATAAATATTAATTAATTTAAGTTGGGAGTTATATTATGGAATAATATAATGTTAATATTGAACCTTAATGATATGGTGCAGTGTTTAATTTACTTAAGTAAAGAAGTGGATTAATATATGCGTTGAATATATGATTATAGTTGCTACTTTTTATATATATTACTTAGAATGGTAATATGTGAGAAAGTCTAATGTACGAATAACGTTAATAAATATATATATATACGTTATTAAAGAGAAATGGAAATCATTATATCTTTAAATGAATATTTGAAGAAATTATTTTGGGAACAATTTATAGAAAAGAAAGAGAACTAATTATTATATATTTCTAATAAAGGGTATTAAAATAATTTTTAATATTGAATTATTTTAATAAAAGGAGGAACTGTTATTTTTGAATAATAATATTACCTTATATGTTTTTGTATGAGGTGTGATTGGTTAATATAGTAAATATACTAAAACGTATTTGCTATATGTAAATAAATTGATGAAAATAATTTATTATATTAGAAAATAAACTTATTATCTATTTTCTATATATAATATATGTACATGTGTCGTACATATAGTTATTTGATATTATATTAAGAATAATATCATGAGACAATAAGTAAATTATTTTCTAATAATGAATGTCTTTATTCGGAGAAAACATAATATTTATGTTATTACAAAATACATAATTTCTAATGTATTTTTCAAGGGAGTTTAATTTATAAAAGGAAAATAAGTTATTTTAATAACTTGAGTTGCTATAGTACCGTAAGTGTTATAAATAATATTTGAATATTTCTATTCGTAATATATTTATATGTGGACCTTGTGACTTAATAGTTCTAATTATATTGAACATGTTATAAGTAGTAAGTGATGGAAATAATAATAAGCTTGAGATTAAGCTTGTGAGAAATGCCTTATGTGGCACGATAATAGATTCGGTAATGAATTGATTAATTCGAGGATGGAAGAATTATTAATTAAACAATTAATCTATATTAATTGTTATTATAATAATATATTGATTTATTATCGTGGCTAGTAATAGTATAGTAATAAGAAAATTGATTATAAATATAATCGGAATTGTATTGATGAAGAATGAGATATATTGTCTTATAATCGTTATTGGCAATATACTATTATCAAGTAATTATTTGATAATATGTTGATTAATGAATAAATGAATTATAAATATTAGAAGATTTATATTAATTAATTGTTATAGAGATTAATAATTGATTTACGAGGAAGGGATTAATTAATATTATTATTAATTAATTGATAAGATAAGTAATTTATTAATTTCTATGTGCAACCATGCGATATTAAAAGTATAACGTATGATAGTTAACTATATGTTATACGAAGTGTAAAGTGCAATGCGACTATGTTATTTATGAATATAAACTATATAGTAAAGTTTATTGAGTTGTAAGAGGTACATGAAATGTGTGTGACAATGTGTATATGAGTGTACAATAAAATAATATATCATGGATATGTTGTAAACAATTATTGAATTAATAAAATTAATAATAAAGGAGACAATACCATGTGATGGTACCCGAAAGAATTATATCCGGTAGAATAAAATGTACATGGATTATATGTTGGTGTATATACCTATTTGTTACATTGTATTTAGAAGGGAAATTGTGGCTTAAATATATACTATGTGAACATACACTATAGTATATATATTATGTGTATGGATGTATTAACCTAAGTGTTATATTACCTTTACAATGTTGAGAATTGCTTGTCCCTTTGTGAGAGTCCCTCTCATCTCCTCTTCACGTGCACAAACTCCAAGCTAGTTTATTCTTCTAAGCATAAAACTCAGCAAACATTCATAGCAATGATGAGCAAGAGAGTGGTTTTCATGATTCAATTCAACTTCTATCTACCAACTCCCTCTTAACTACCATGCAATTCTCATTCCCGTTGGTTTAAATTAGGGAGCAAAGTTATGGACTGTGTTTTGGGTTTTCTATAAATATAGTCTCCCTTCTTCTAAATTCTTTTGCTGAGAATTATATTGAGATAAGCTAGTATTTAGAGGGAGTGTATAGCATGTTGGTGAAGAGTCTGATAATTAAGAAGTATTCAATTGAGCTTTAACAGTGGTATAATTCCTATACTCTCTTCATTTTCCTATTCTCTGTAACTTTCTAAAGTTCTCGATTTTGTGGAAATGGGATGTTAATTGATTTGAAATATGATTTGTGTAGTAGTATATAAGATCATATGTATGTTAGAAATCATATTGAAGCATTGCTAGAATGAAATTCATGATTTATTTTGGGTTGGCCTAGAAACCTGCCGAAGCAGGCTGTTCCTGGTTCGAACTGCACACGGCGCAGCTGCGCCGGGTTTATACCTGGGCGCAGCACAGCGTAGCTGCGCCGGTCCCGTGTCCCAGTTTTTGCCTTCTGTTAAGAAATCTGCTAAGAGTTACCTAATTATTATAGCTTAGACAAGCATGCAAGCAGGGATAATATAAATATATAAGTATATTAAACTAATGTGAGCATGTTTTATTAAGATTTCGTGCAAGAATGATAAATTTATAGTTAAAAAAATAAACTTAAGGTTTTATAAACGAATTATGGCGTATACAAGTCATGTTTATATTCTGACTTTTGAGACACATTAGTATGGTTTAAGAATGCATGGAATGCATGTTAACTTGTGTGTATATGCTTTATAATGTGACATGGTCATACGAACCCCACTATTGAACCTTTCTAACTAAAATGTAAGTTTTGAAGGTGGATATTGACATGAGAATACCATATATACATTCTGACTTTTGAGACATGTTTGTATGACCTAGAAATATATGATTCGTATGTTCACTTGCGTAGATAAGCTTCGTAATGAAATACGAACATGCAAACCTCACTAGTAGCAAAAATGTAAGTTTTACAAAATAAACTTTTGACATGTATATACCATGCTAACGTTCTGATTTTACAAACATATTGGTATGGTTTATGTAATATCCGAGATTATTGTGTCATTTAACAATTATCAAAAATGAATTTATGTGAAATTCTTGTGTGTTTTCTTTTATTAGATGTATATGTGTTATACATACATGTGTTATTTGCATATATGTGATGAGGAGTATTTAAATGGTTGGTTCAGTTTAATTCAACTATTTAAATTGGTTAAGTATGGAATTAATTTTATTAATTTCGTGGCATGACTTTAAAGCATGATTTTGAGTTCGGAGCGGAATTTAGAGACGCGGACTGCGTATTTGAGTCCGGAACGTCGAAATTAGTCAAGATAGACTGTAACCACGAAAATGTGTCACGGTTGACTTTTTGGTCAAAGTCAACTGGTTGACTTTTTTGGATAAAAAGTCAACCACGAATTTTGGAGGTGAATTTGATGAAACGGATAGTCCCATGACGTCCGGGACGTCAATTTTAGTAGGAATCGATATAAGTATCGCAACGTTAGGCTACGGAGGGCAAAATGGTTATTTAATTGATTATAATATTATTTTAATATGTTGATCAGCAGCTGGAGTGGGCCCACGTGACAACTGATTTGGGATAAGGGAGTATACGTTTTAGAAGATTTAGAGAGGAAGGGAGTTGCAATCCTTTACACCCACAAACTCTTCCATTCTCTAACTCCTCTTTTCATTTTAATATTAGTTAATCATGCAATATGTGTATAACCGTTATGAGAACATGGAGGGGCTGATGATATCAGCCTCTATCAAGCTATATCAATCTCTATTTATACTCTCCACCCAAAACACTACCTCTTTTGCTAAAAACTTCATTCCGTGAGAGAAATTGAGAGTAATAGTTAGTGTGGAGTTATTCTGGAAATTTGCAAAGACTAAGCAAGGAAGGAGGGAAGCATTCTCGGATTCCTTGATCAGAGAATAGCGTTCAAGGTAAGAATACGAACTTATATTATGTTCTTAAGGAAATAGTGAAGAAAATGCATGTATAATTATGGAAAATGATTTGTTGTGGTTTTGTGATACCATGTTAGTGTGTAATACTGATATATGGGTGTTAAGAACGAAAGTTCTGGTCTAATCAAGTTTCAAATTCGTAGAGAATCATAGAATTCATGTATGCATGCTAACTATTCGATAAAATGCCTCTTAGATGTCAATTTGTTCAAAACATGAAAAGTTAGTGAGTTTGATTATTGTAACATGTGTATATGTGTTAGTAGAGGTGATCTGGACAGTAGCAACTAGTTCCTTGCATGCTAAAATCAAAATCATGAATTTTTGTCAAAGTGGGTTAACTTAGAATCTGTGACTTTTTGGATTTTTCGGAGCCTTGAAATCATAGTTTCTGTGACTCGTTGGTTGTATGTCTTAATTTTGTAAAATACTATGTAGTATGATGTCTCACCTGACCAATTTTCAAAAGAAACGTAGTTAAAATGAGCAAGTTATAAATTTTGTAAGCAAGCATGTTGGTATAAAAATCTGCAGAATTCTGGGAATTTCCAGAAATTTTCTTAGTCTGGAAGGCAGTCTGGCACGCTTATCTAGGCTGCTGGATCGAGGTCTTAACATGTTAGTTTCATGTATGTTGTATTTTTATAAAATACTGTGATGTATGGAGTGTATGGTGTCCAAATATCATGATCATACAACCTGTAAACAAGTGGGAATTAAATGGAGAAGTAGGCTGCTCGGTTGGAAAAAAATTTTCTGGGCATGAAAAGCAGCGCAGCTGCGCCGTTCATACGGCTTAACGCTGCGCAGCTGCGCCACTCAAAGTTGGGTTCCGGGTTTGCCAGGCAGCGCAGCTGCGCCTGTAACACGTCTTGAGGCTGCGCAGCTGCGCCGGTCCCGGTCCGGGTCGGTCCGGGTCATCGGGTCAGGTCGGGTTGGGTCAGAAAATTCCAGAAACTTATTTTTACTCAGATTCTCATATTGAACCACTTTACCTATATGACGCAACATGTTATATGATTAAATTAGCTTGATGATAGCATACATGGTAGTTTAATAATTAAATTAAATTAAAAGGAAACCCTTTACTTTCAAATTAGAGTTCGAGGACCTGATTTCTTAACGTGACACATATGATTAGGTTACGTGAAGGTTCATTGCTAGCTTTAACGAGAGCAGGCGTATCAGACAAGTTTCCTAACCCTAATTTCTATTGGGTATTTATTCAATCCTTACTCATTTTTATCGCAGTGAGGGTAAGTATTGGACTTGTGTTAGCTATTTATTCGTGCAAGCTCCTTTGTTGTGAAGTTATACAACTTCAATTGTCTTGCAAGATTATCGATGATTACTCAGTTATTATTCTAACAGCTATGCTTATAAGTTTCATGTCATTATCGAACTGTTTCTAAGTATGTTTCCTGGCCTTTGTTTTCGGCTAGTTATTATTGATGAAAAATGATTTAATTCAAATCCTTTGAAGCTATTTAATATTTACCAATCCAAATTGCTTTGGTGCAGTCTCGCATGAATACTAAGATGAACAACCCGAACAAACGGGCAAACAGATGTCGGGCATATAGTCCCATTTATGCTTATGCAGTTTAAACTTAATACTTGTGCGCAATGTAGGGTACGATAGGCTGATCACCTGGAGTACTTACAGAGATCGTTTACAATCTATTTGATTGTTAAACCGTCTGATGGTTTTTGATGAAACAAAGTAATGTTCAGGGTATTTTACACCCCTTAGTATGATATTGAGAATTCTTAAACTCTTATTCTTGATATTCCTGTTTAACACTTGATAATTCTTTCAACTGTTATAGCTATTCAGATGTTTCTACTCCTTATGTATGTTTTCAAAATACTTTATATACTTGCTGGGCAATTTGTGCTCATTCTCGGTTAAACCTTTCTGTTAAGGATGAGAAGGCTGAGAGCTCGGGCAAGGACAAGGGGAAGTCTAAGATGAAATGATGCTAGATATCTTATGTAATAAGTTTATATTTTCGCATATGATGTAATGTAGCGATAAACGCTAAGTTTAAGTTGTGGATTATCAAAGGTTGTAAAGACTTGGGATTTTATTTTGAGTAAGTACGTAATAGTTACATTATAATTATTATTATTGTTGGAGTTTACTTAGATAGATGATGATGTATGTTGTACCGTGAGCACCATGTCCTGTAATTGATGTTACACGGACTTGGGGGCGTCACAAGTTGGTATCAGAGCTGTAGGTTATAAACCTTAGGTGGGGAGCCTTAGACTATAACCTTAGGGAAGTGGAGGTAATAAGGAGATGAACTCACATAGAGTTCTAAGTGTAGCGTCGAATCTATTTTTCTAAAAACAAAATCAATATCTATTTTAAAATGCTAATCGAGTTCTTTGTCTTGATTGTAGGATGTCAGGAGAAGAGGAGGTTAGAGATATTCACATCGTGAGTGAGCAGTTGGTGACAGCTGTACCTGAGCCTATAGCTGAGGCAGCAGCTGAGTCAGACCCAGAGGAGTATCCTGAAGAGGAAGAGGAGCCCGAGGAGGACTCTGAAGAAGCACTTGAGGTTACCATGTTGGATGAGTTGATGGATAGGATTACTGAATTAGATGACAAGGTCCATGACTTTGAGGAGCTGTATCAGGGGGAGCAGCAGGCTGCAGCATTGCTTGAGGCATTGGTGCACCACCTGATAATTAGGAATGGGGATCTGGCTGACAAGCTGCGAACAGCAGGTCAGAAGGCGGACAGGCTGAAGGATGAGAAAGAAGCTATCAGGACCCACTTGGGACATACCATTAATGGGTTAGAGTCGAGGATACAGAGTCTCGAAACTGACAAGCAGATTATTACCACTTTTTGGGGAGATGAGATTAGAGGTCGTGTTCGGGCCGAGAAGCTAACAGGCGAGTTAGAAGGAGAAGTAAGAGATAAGAAGGTTAGGATGGATAAAATGAAGTACACATTTAAGTCAGCACATGGGAGGTTCCAGCATAGGGTGTATCACTTTCCACGTGAGGAGTACCGATCTAGACATGCCATAAGCCGTGGGCTGGTGCTGGAGATAACGGATGAAGAGCATGAAGACGCCATTAGGCAGGGTCTTTAGTTTGTTCGTGTTAAACTTTTACTACTAGCGTATAAAATGCTTATCTATGAAATAAAACTTGGTTTCAGATTTTTCCAAGTGTTTTGGGTTAAAGAGATGTAAATGGCATAATGCCATAAGATAATGAGATACCTTGTGATTATGGTTTTTTAAAATAAATATGCTTTTATTTAAATATGTGATATGATGATTAAGTTTTATATGAATTATATATGCTGTAGGAATAAGTTATGGGATGATAACATTAAGTTTATTTAAACAGATAGATGGCTAGAGGAAGACGTCGTCAAGTACCAGAAGGGTCAGGCGGTAATTGTTGGGTTTGTACGTAACGCAATCATGTAATCAAATCACATAAATAGGGCGGAAGCGTAAAAACTAGGTTTTCAAAAATTTATACAAACCCATAACCATGATCATGCTTTGTGCTTGTTATCAATAACAGAAAAGAGAGAACATGGAATTATACCTTTGAAGATCTAAGCTTCCTCAGGTACAAGTTCTACTCCTTTGATTCCTTTGATTCCTCTGTAGTGGCTCCTTCCCTTGATCAATGTCAGCCACCCAAATGTTTGGCCTCTAACGGTGATCCACCAAGGAAGATGAAGAACTCAAGAAGATGGGTTATTGGCTTAACCCTTGTTTCTATCTCTATAGAATATGTGTACACCCAACTCTTGGAAAATTTCATGTCCCTTATTTCTGATATAAGACTCTCTTATATAGATATTAGGTTAACCCTCCTAATCCAATTAGAATAGGGTTTTATTTAATTAATTTATATCCTAATCTTTATTAGGATTGAGAGAGAGTACTGATATTATATTAATTTCTAAACTCTTTTAGAATTAAAATAATAATAATAATAATAATAATAATAAGACTCCTCTTATTAATTTATATTTAATATTTCTAAAATATTAAATAATAAACATTAAGCTATTTAATTTATTATATCATCATAGATTAAATTAATTATACTTAATGCATTATTACTATCATGCCATTTTCTTCTTAAATAATTCTTCTTCCTTTTATGGTGTGACCCTTTAGGTTCTCCATATTAAACCGGTTGTGAATAAATCAATTAGAACAATTCTAATCTTATTTAAATAAACAAATTAAACTAATAATCTATTTAAATAAATAACATTTATTCTACAATAGGGATAAGCCTCCCTAGCGATCAACGACTTTCCAGATAATATAGATTTCAACATTAATCATAAAAGAACCCTGTGAGTCAATAGTTACCGTACAATTCAATCCTTCCACCATACAATGTCCCAATTAAATATAAGACATGGATTTACTGTCAAGTCTTAATTTATTTAATCATATGTATTTCGATTAGAAAATGCACAACTCCAAATAATGCAAATTAGAAACCTCTTTCTAATTTCATTCTACCTTGGCCAAGGATTCCTGGGTTGTCATTTAACGAATCACATAGGACATATCTCCTCTTTTACTAGAGGTGGTAGATTCTTTATTGATCATTCATTATCTCCATATGTAACTCATTACACCCAAGCATACCTTATATATGCCTTAAGGAATTAGTCAAAGTATAATTTGTTACATACAAGATACTATGATGATCTCAAGTCCAAGGATCACATGTACTACTATCACATTAGGAATTCCTATTGACAGGCGAGTAAAACTCCATTAGGTATTCCATAGCGAGTCACGTTCAGTGAACTTATTCTCCAATAAGCACCTACATACTTGCTTTAGTGTCTCCACACAAATGACCATGAGATCAGTCATCCTCATCCAATGAGCAAGCAACATATGTACCAATCTATCCGGATTTACTAATCCCCTTTTTAGTAATCCCACGATTGGGAACTATTTTAGTTTTAAAGCTTTCTAAGAATTTAGATCTCATTAGCATGATCAACATCATGATTCTAAAAGCATTGCTTAAAACTATGAGTTATTTACATATTATAAAAACAGCACCATGTAGATAATTAAATGCCTTTAATAAATAAATATTTTATTAATAAATAAATAAGATTTTTTACAAAGTATTTGCTTTATCATCATACATGATTGGCTTGTATGCACACTACTATCAATCTCCCACTTGCACTAAAGCCAATCGCCATGGTATCTCATACCCATCTTCTCTAAGTGACGATCAAACTGCTGTTGTGTTAAAGCTTTAGTAAATGGATCTGCAATGTTGTCTTGAGAGTCTACACGCTCCAAGGTGACGTCTCCTCTTTCAATGATCTCCCTGATCAAGTGAAATCGCCGCAACACGTGTTTAGATTTCTGATGAGACCTGGGTTCCTTAGCCTGTGCAACCGCTCCGGTGTTGTCACAGTATACGGAAACTGCTTCTCCAATGCTAGGAACCACACAAGTTCAGTTATGAACTTCTTCATCTAAACAGCTTCCTTTGCAGCTTCACTTGCAGCTATATACTCTGCCTCTGTCACTGAATCAGCAACCGTTTGCTGCTTGGAACTCTTCCAACTCACTGCACCTCCGTTCAAGGTAAACACATACCCTGAAACAGATTTACTGTCATCTTGGTCTGTTTGAAAACTTGAGTCCGTGAATCCCTCGAGTTTTAATTCAGACCCACCGTAGACAAGAAAAATATCTTTAGTCCTTCTCAAGTACTTTAGGATATTTTTCACTGCCTTCCAGTGCTCTTCTCCTAGATTCGACTGGTATCTGCTTGTTACACTAAGTGCGTGAGCAACATCCGGTCTAGTACATATCATACCGTACATGATAGATCCTATTGCAGAAGCATAAGGGATCTTACTCATACGGTCTCTCTCCTCAGGTGTCTTTGGGGCCTGTTTCTTGGAGAGATTTATTCCATGGCTCATCGGCATGAGACCTCTTTTGGAATCTTCCATGCTAAACCTCTTTAGCATCGTATCAATGTACGTTCCTTGGGATAAGCCGAGCATCCTTTTAGATCTATCTCTATAGATCTTTATCCCCAAAATATAGGATGCTTCACCCAAGTCTTTCATGGAGAAGTTTTTAGATAACCCGATTTTAATGGATTGTAACATAGGAATGTCATTCCCTATCAGTAATATATCATCAACATATAATACAAGGAATGATACTGCGCTCCCACTAACCTTCTTGTATACACATGGTTCATCCTCGTTTTTGATAAAATCAAACTCTTTGATTGTCTCATCAAAACGAATGTTCCATGTACGAGAAGCTTGCTTCAACCCATAAATGGATCGTTGTAGCTTACAGACTTGATTTGTTCCAACTTTTGTAATAAATCCCTCTGACTGTGTCATATACACATCCTCCTCAAGTTTCCCATTGAGGAAGGCCGTTTTCACGTCCATCTGCCAGATCTCATAGTCGTTGTAAGCTGCAATCGCAAGCAAAATCCGAATGGACTTGAGCATGGCTACTGGTGAGAAGGTTTCATCATAGTCAACTCCTTGTCTTTTTTTGAAACCTTTTGCAACCAGTCGGGCCTTTTAGGTCTCTACCTTTTCGTCTGCTCCAGTCTTTTTCTTAAAAACCCATTTACACCCAATAGGTTTAATACCTTCAGGTGGTGAAACCAAAGACCATACTTTGTTTTCATACATGGAGTCCATTTCAGATTTCATGGCTTCAAGCCATTTCCCTGAGTCTTTATTACTCATAGCCTGTTCGTAATTCAATGGATCATCATCATTCATGATGTGTACCTCATCGTCATCCTCTATAACGAATCCATACCTCTCAGGTATCTTCGGTACTCTTCCAGATTTACGAACATGGTGTGGTACAGTAGGTTCTTCTACTTGGTTAGGTACCTGACTTTGGTCCGTGGTAACTTGTGGTTCTTGAACTTCTTCAAGATATATCTTACTCCCACTGACCCCTTCATGGATAAACTCTTTCTCCAAGAAGGTAGCATGTTTCGCAACAAACACCTTTTGATCAGTTGGATGATAGAAATAATACCCTACGATTTCTTTAGGGTATCCCACAAATCTACACTTATCGGATTTAGTCTGTAGCTTATCATTTTCAAACTTTTTGACATAAGCTGGACAACCCCATGTCTTAACATGCTTAAGATTTGGTTTCCTCCCTTTCCACATCTCATATGGAGTCTTTGGGGCGGATTTGGTAGGTACCTTGTTAAGTAGGTATGCAGCCGTTTCTAGGGCATATCCCCAGAAGGAAATTGGAAGGTCGGTAAAACTCATCATGGATCGAACCATGTCTAACAGTGTTCGATTTCTCCTTTCAGATACTCCATTTAACTGTGGTGTACCTGGAGGAGTCCATTGTGAGATTATACCATTTTCTCAGAGATAATTGAGAAACTCACTGCTTAAGTATTCTCCACCTCGATCTGATCGAAGTATCTTAATACTCTTGCCCGTTTGTTTCTCTACTTCACTTTTGAACTCTTTGAACTTTTCAAATGATTCTGATTTGTATTTCATTAAATACACATATCCAAATCTTGAGTGATCATCAGTGAAAGTAATAAAATAAGAATACCCACCCCGTGCACTTGTTGTCATAGGTCCACAAACGTCTGTGTGAATCAATGCCAACAACTCTGTAACTCTCTCCCCTTTTCCACTAAAAGGAGATTTAGTCATTTTACCCATGAGACAAGATTCACAAGTTGGATATGATTCATAATCAGATAGCTCGAGGAGCCCATCTTTATGCAACTTGGATAATCTTGTTTCATTGATATGACCGAGTCTACAGTGCCACATATAGGTATAATTAATATCATCTCTTTTTCTTTTCTTAATTTGTTCAATTTGAAATATATTTTCTTGCAAGTCAAGTGTATAAAGTCCATTTCGCAAATTTCCAATACCATATAAAACATCGTCTTTATAAATAGAACAACCATTGTTCTTTATAATAACGTCAAAACCTTCCATATCCAATACAGAAATTGAAATAATATTTTTAATAATATTCGGAACATAATAACAATTATTAAGATAAATGAATTTGCCCGAAGGCATTGCTAAACAATAAGTTCCTACAGCTAATGCAGCAACTTTTGCTCCATTTCCCACTCGTAGGATCACCTCATCTTTGTTTAGCTTTCTACTTCTGACCAGTCCCTGCACAGTATTACATATGTGAGAACCACAGCCGGTATCCAATACCCAAGTAGAATTATGACTTTCAAAAAAATTAATTTCAATCATAAACAAACATTGATTGGAAGTCGAAGCTTCTCCAAGCTTCTTCTCTGCTAGAAACTTCTTGCAGTTCCTCTTCCAATGTCCCGGCTCATTGCAATGAAAGCACATTCCTTTAGCTGGTTCAGGTTTCTTTTGCTCCTTTTCTTTCCCTTTTCCCTTAGCCTTCTTAGATTTCTTTTTTTTAGAAGACACCTTGGGCCTCTTCCTTTTATTGGAAGAATCCACCATCAAGACATGGTTCTTCTTGGATGAGAAGTGACCTTCTGCAGTTTTCAGCATGTTAAGCAGCTCAGGTAAGCTGACATCTAGCTTATTCATGTGAAAATTAACCACAAACTGCGAGAAGGTCTCAGGGAGTGACTACAAGACCAAGTCTTGACTCAACTCCCCATCCATGACGAACCCAAGCTGTCCAAGGCGTTCAATCAAATTGATTACCTTTAGAACATGAGTCTCGACGGTAGTGCCCTCGGTCATCCGAGATCGGAAGAGCTCCTTAGATATCTCATATCTAGCAGTCCTACTCTGTTCACCATACAACTCCTTGAGGTGAAGCAGCATAGCAGGAGCATCCATTTTTTCGTGCTGACGCTGAAGCTCGTTATTCATGGATGCGAGTATGATGCATTGAGCCACAGATGCATCATCTTGCCACTTATTGAAAGTGGCAATCTCTTCCTCAGAGGCTGTTTCTGAAACAGATTCAGGGATAGTGGAATTTAGGACATAAGAAATCTTTTCAGCAGCGAGAACAATTCTCAGATTTCTTAGCCAGTCCTCATAATTCGGGCCGGTAAGCTTATTTGCATCAAGTATGCTTCGTAGTGAGATTAGTGATTTTGACATTTTTAAAATTCTGCATGTGAAAAGACAACATTTTAGCAAACAATCATTTTATTAACTTTGCATACCAAAATAAATTTAGGTCTTTATTTTAAATTGGTATCTCCCACTATTTTCATCAAACTATATTACCCTCACTCATATAGTTCGGCAACATCTAATTAAAGATTTGCTAGTGAGATTAAGGATCCCATTTCAAATGTATATAACCTTGTGGATAGCACAACAAGCGATATACAAATAAATAGGTAGACAACTCTTGTCAATTACATCACCATGTAACTCCTTTTATTTTGCCTCTTAAATCATAATGGTCATGTGTGTGCACATCCGAACTAAAATGATTTAAGTTAAGTCCAGCCTAGCACTTCCATAAATTCAAAAAGAAAAATTTTCGTCCTTGTGGATAGCACAACAAGACTAGATCGTTCAATTTTCTTGATAAGCATCAAATGTGATTAATTAACATCTTAAACATTCAATACTCGCCTTGTGGATAGCACAACAAACTCATATTAAATATTTAATACTCTATTAACTAATCATGCTAGAAGGCGACGTTTGATATTCCAAATATCATTTGAACGCTTCAGATTTAATATTATTTCTTTGAGGGGTTTGTTATTATTTGTCTCATCTTTTAAGCGCGCATGCACACACATATTTATAAAATACGCGTCATTTTATTAAACATGCGAAGCATGTTTGTATAAAATATAATATATATAATATTTAGCATGCGATATAGAATACTATATTCTACCCGGATTGATTATGGACTTTTATTCTAGTTTGGTTCACTAGAGCCACCAAGTGAACCAAAAGGTCAAACCTAGGAGTGCAAGAATTTAAATTTTAAATGTAACTATTACATTTAAACCCGGGCTCCATACAAACGGGTCTTCACGTGCTCCTTGCTCCTTGGTCTCCAATTTCTTCAAAATAATTCTAACTATCTCTATTACATTAACTATTTTAAAATTAAATAGAAAACTTGATCAGCAGTCAAGGGGAAGTACATAGAAAGGAGATAGAATTTACATCGAGAATAAAACTAGAGAAGACGAGGTACGCAGACCCCATTTTATAAAACCCATACATTCAAGCATTCATCCAAAATAAAATCCAATCACATTGGTCATAGTCCATAATCAACTCCATTTATTATCATACACATCAACATATGCATCAATAAATATCCATTCATCTCATGAATAACAATGCTATTCTATATATGGATCGATGTTATTTAATGGACAAAAGTTTTGCTAAATTTTATTCTTGAAACAAAATAAACTCTTTTATTTTAATCAAAAATAAATCCAAATTAAACTCCTTTAATTTTAGCATTCTGAAATCATATTTCAGATAAAATAAACTTCTTTATTTTAAAACTTTATCAATTAAATAAACAGTTTACTTAATTAATTAAAATCAATTTTCAGGGTCTGTCCAGGTACCGGCGCAGCTGCACCAGTAATGAACTGGGCATCTGCGCAGCTGCGCAGGTAGACGGAAGCAGCAGTTTTTGCAGACCAGCGCAGCTGCGCCAGTAATGAACTGGGAAGCTGCGCAGCTGCGCCGTTCGCCGCAGAAACTTGCAGAAAACGATTTTTGTCCAGAAAAACAATCCAATTCTCACATCAATTCATACATGAAATTATAAAATTGATAATTAGCACAAAGTTAGGCTCTGATACCACTGTTGGGTTTGTACGTAACGCAATCATGCAATCAAATCACATAAATAGGGCGGAAGCGTAAAAACTAGGTTTTCAAAAATTTATACAAACCCATAACCATGATCATGCTTTGTGCTTGTTATCAATAACAGAAAAGAGAGAACATAAAATTATACCTTTGAAGATCTAAGCTTCCTCAGGTACAAGTTCTACTCCTTTGATTCCTTTGATTCCTCTATAGTGGCTCCTTCCCTTGATCAATGTCAGCCACCCAAATATTTGGCCTCTAACGGTGATCCACCAAGGAAGATGAAGAACTCAAGAAGATGGGTTATTGGCTTAACCCTTGTTTCTTTCTCTATAGAATATGTGTACTCCCAACTCTTGGAAAATTTCACGTCCCTTATTTCTGATATAAGACTCTCTTATATAGATATTAGGTTAACCCTCCTAATCCAATTAGAATAGGGTTTTATTTAATTAATTTATATCCTAATCTTTATTAGGATTGAGAGAGAGTACTGATATTATATTAATTTCTAAACTCCTTTAGAATTAAAATAATAATAATAATAATAATAATAATAATAATAATAAGACTCCTCTTATTAATTTATATTTAATATTTCTAAAATATTAAATAATAAACATTAAGCTATTTAATTTATTCTATCATCATAGATTAAATTAATTATACTTAATGTATTATTACTATCATGCCATTTTCTTCTTAAATAATTCTTCTTCCTTTTATGGTGTGACCCTTTAGGTTCTCCATATTAAACCGGTTGTGAATAAATCAATTAGAACAATTCTAATCTTATTTAAATAAACAAATTAAACTAATAATCTATTTAAATAAATAACATTTATTCTATAATAGGGATAAGCCTCCCTAGCGATCAACGACTTTCCAGATAATATAGATTTCAACATTAATCATAAAAGAACCTGTGAGTCAATAGTTACCGTACAATTCAATCCTTCCACCATACAATGTCCCAATTAAATATAAGACATGGATTTACTGTCAAGTCTTAATTTATTTAATCATATGTATTTCGATTAGAAAATGCACAACTCCAAATAATGCAAATTAGAAACCTCTTTCTAATTTCATTCTACCTTGGCCAAGGATTCCTGGGTTGTCATTTAACGAATCACATAGGACATATCTCCTCTTTTACTAGAGGTGGTAGATTCTTTATTGATCATTCATTATCTCCATATGTAACTCATTACACCCAAGCATACCTATATATGCCTTAAGGAATTAGTCAAAGTATAATTTGTTACATACAAGATACTATGATGATCTCAAGTCCAAGGATCACATGTACTACTATCACATTAGGAATTCCTATTGACAGGCGAGTAAAACTCCATTAGGTATTCCATAGCGAGTCACGTTCAGTGAACTTATTCTCCAATAAGCACCTACATACTTGCTTTAGTGTCTCCACACAAATGACCATGAGATCAGTCATCCTCATCCAATGAGCAAGCAACATATGTACCAATCTATCCGGATTTACTAATCCCCTTTTTAGTAATCCCACGATTGGGAACTATTTTAGTTTTAAAGCTTTCTAAGAATTTAGATCTCATTAGCATGATCAACATCATGATTCTAAAAGCATTGCTTAAAACTATGAGTTATTTACATATTATAAAAACAGCACCATGTAGATAATTAAATGCCTTTAATAAATAAATATTTTATTAATAAATAAATAAGATTGTTTACAAAGTATGTGCTTTATCATCATACATGATTGGCTTGTATGCACACTACTATCAATCTCCCACTTGCACTAAAGCCAATCGCCATGGTATCTCATACCCATCTTCTCTTAGTGACGATCAAACTGCTGTTGTGTTAAAGCTTTAGTAAATGGATCTGCAATGTTGTCTTGAGAGTCTACACGCTCCAAGGTGACGTCTCCTCTTTCAATGATCTCCCTGATCAAGTGAAATCGCCGCAACACGTGTTTAGATTTCTGATGAGACCTGGGTTCCTTAGCCTGTGCAACCGCTCCGTTGTTGTCACAGTATACGAGAACTGCTTCTCCAATGCTCGGAACCACACCAAGTTCAGTTATGAACTTCTTCATCCAAACGGCTTCCTTTGCAGCTTCACTTGCAGCTATATACTCTGCCTCTGTCACTGAATCAGCAACCGTTTGCTGCTTGGAACTCTTCCAACTCACTGCACCTCCGTTCAAGGTAAACACATACCCTGAAACAGATTTACTGTCATCTTGGTCTGTTTGAAAACTTGAGTCCGTGAATCCCTCGAGTTTTAATTCAGACCCACCGTAGACAAGAAAAATATCTTTAGTCCTTCTCAAGTACTTTAGGATATTTTTCACTGCCTTCCAGTGCTCTTCTCCTAGATTCGACTGGTATCTGCTTGTTACACTAAGTGCGTGAGCAACATCCGGTCTAGTACATATCATACCGTACATGATAGATCCTATTGCAGAAGCATAAGGGATCTTACTCATACGGTCTCTCTCCTCAGGTGTCTTTGGGGCCTGTTTCTTGGAGAGATTTATTCCATGGCTCATCGGCATGAGACCACTTTTGGAATCTTCCATGCTAAACCTCTTTAGCATCGTATCAATGTACGTTCCTTGGGATAAGCCGAGCATCCTTTTAGATCTATCTCTATAGATCTTTATCCCCAAAATATAGGATGCTTCACCCAAGTCCTTCATGGAGAAGTTTTTAGATAACCAGATTTTAATGGATTGTAACATAGGAATGTCATTCCCTATCAGTAATATATCATCAACATATAATACAAGGATTGATCAGAAAATAATCTTCGCCACTTACATGCTGAAGGGTGAAGCCAATTTCTGGTGGGAGGCAAACCAGACCAGGGCAGGAGAAGGTGTGATACCTTGGGAAGGGTTTAAGAAGATCTTCTTCTAAAACTATTTCCCTGCGAGTATGCAGAGTCGTTTGGAGATGCGATTCCTAGAGCTGAATCAAGAAGACATGACGGTACCCCAGTACGCCGCAAAGTTCAACGAACTGGCGAGGTTCGCGCCTCATCAGGTCGACACTGAGGAGAGGAAAACGAGGAGGTTTGAGCAGGGTCTCAAACCATGGTTATACAGTAGACTTTCGGTGTTGCAGACGAACAGCTTCGCGACTCTCCTGGAGAAAGCTATAATTGCTGAGGGCGGAAGTGAAGCCCTAATGAAGTTTAATAAGGAGAAAAAGAATAAGAATGAAGGAGGGAATCGTGGGGAAGGTAGCAGCAGCAGTGGTGTAAACAAGAGGAAGTGGAACAACAACAACAACAATAACAATTTTAACTCGGGAAACTCTGGGGGAAGACCAGGGGAAACAAAGAAGAGGACTGAGGCATGCAAGGAGTGTGGGAGGAATCATTCGGGTGCATGTCTAAAAGGGAAGAATGTTTGTTTCAATTGCGGGCAAGAGGGCACATCTCTCCCAATTGCTCTGCACCAAAGAGAAATGGATGTTTTAATTGTGGAGCGTTGGTCCATCAGGCAAGGAATTGCCCAAAGAAGAATTCAGAAGGAGGAAATGGAGGAAGGGGACCAAGCGGTGGAAATCTCACAATTACTGGACCACCAACTCAGAATCGACCAATAGCAAGGACTTTCAACATGACGGTTCAGGATGCAGTCGCATCCAAGGACGTGGTTTCAGGTATCATTCCGGTCAATGATATATCTGCTTACATATTATTCGATTCGGGTGCTACTTGTTCCTTCGTGTCGCATGAATTCTCCCAACGACTAAACTTACCCCAGGAAGAATTAGAATATCCTATGAACATAGAAGTCGCTAATAAGGAAGTCATTCCCGTTAACCATGTCTATAGGAATTGTGTTGTAGATATCAGGGGATATAAGTTACCAGTGGATTTAATTCCAATTCAATTAGGGGAATTTGATGTAATTCTAGGAATGGATTGGTTATTTAACCATGGAGCGATGATAGATTGCCAGAAGAAGTGTATAAACCTTAAAACTCCAGATCAGTCTAAGGTAGTATTCTACGGGAGTAAGTCGCCGAGACACTCGAGTTGTCTGACGATGTTGCAAGCGAGGAAGTTGCTAAGGAAGGGTTGTGTAGGATATTTGGCCCATATCGTCGATACACAGAAAGTAGGTGTAGGAATGGGACAGATACCAGTAGTGAATGAATTTTTGGATGTATTTCCGAAAGAGTTACCAGGACTTCCACTGGATAGAGAGGTCAAATTCGTTATAGATTTAGTACCGGGAACGGCCCCGATTTCGAAAGCCCCATACAGAATGGCACCGGCAGAGATGAAAGAGCTGATGGTACAGTTGCAGGAATTATTGGATAGAAAGTATATTCAACCGAGTGTGTCTCCTTGGGGAGCACCAGTTTTATTTGTGAAAAAGAAGGACGGATCGATGAGACTTTGTATCGACTATCGAGAGTTGAACAAAGTGAAGATCAAGAACAAGTATCCGTTACCTAGGATAGATGATCTGTTCGATCAGTTGAAGGGAGCGAAATATTTTTCCAAGATCGACTTGAGGACGGGATATCACCAGTTGAGGGTGAGGAAGGAAGATGTTCCTAAGACAGCATTTAGGACTCGTTACGGTCACTACGAGTTCCTGGTGATGTCATTTGGATTAACGAACGCGCCGGCGGCATTTATGGACATGATGAATCGGGTATTCAAGCAATACTTAGATAAATTTGTCGTCGTGTTCATAGATGATATCCTGATCTATTCCAAGACTCAGGAGGATCATGCTGAACACTTAAGGTTGGTATCGGAGGCGTTGAGGAAGGATAAGTTATACGCAAAATTTTTGAAGTGCGAGTTTTGGTTGGAGAAAGTTCAATTTCTGGGTCACGTGATCGATAAGAACGAAATCTCCGTGGATCCAGCAAAGGTGGAAGCGGTGCAGAATTGGGAACAACAAAAGACACCAACTGAAGTAAAAAGTTTCTTAGGCCTGGCAGGCTATTACAGACGGTTCATTCAAGATTTTTCGAAGATAGCAGGAACGTTGACGAATTTAACGAAGAAATCTGTAAAATTTGTCTGGACAGAGAAGTGTAAAGAAAGTTTTCAGGAGCTTAAGAAAAGATTGAGTGAGGCACCGGTGTTGTCTTTACCAGACGATACTGGTGATTTCGTAATTTTCAGTGATGCGTCGCACAAAGGACTTGGCTGTGTGCTTATGCAACATGGTAAAGTTATTGCGTACGCATCACGTCAGTTGAAGGATTATGAGAAGGGATATCCTACCCATGACCTGGAATTGGCAACGGTAGTATTTGCCCTGAAGATTTGGAGGCACTATTTATATGGTGTAAAGGGTGAAATATACACGGACCATAAAAGTCTGAAGTATATCTTCACGCAGAAGGAGTTGAATATGAGACAGAGAAGATGGTTGGAACTAATAAAGGATTACGATTGCGACATCTTATATCATCCAGGGAAAGCTAACGTGGTCGCAGATGCGCTAAGTAGAAAGGGCAGTGGCAGGTTGGCAATGCTAACGGCTCAAGAGGAGTTGATTAAGGAAATGGCCAGTTTGGAACTCGAGGTAAAGAGTTCGAGTGAGTCAGATGAGAAGTTGTTCGCAATGGAGGTTCGACCGACTCTATTGGACAAAATCAAGGAAGAACAAAACAGCGATGAAGAATGCGAGAAGGTGAGGAAAAGAATTTCAGATGGAAAGGAGCTTAAGTTCAATGTGGGTGGTGATGGATTATTAAGGTTTGAGAGGAGAATTTGGGTGCCATCGGTATCTAAATTAAAGGAAGAAATCTTGCAGGAAGCTCATAGCTCAAGTTACTCAATTCACCCGGGAAGCACAAAGATGTATCAGGAGCTTCGCCAACATTATTGGTGGCCCAATATGAAAAGAGAAGTCGCGGAGTGCGTCAGCAGGTGTTTGACATGCCAGAGAGTTAAGGCGGAACATCAGAAACCGAGCGGGTTACTTCAACCTCTAGAAATTCCAGAATGGAAATGGGAGCATATCACGATGGACTTCGTGGTAGGACTTCCAAATACGCAGAAGGGTTACGATGCAGTTTGGGTGATCTTTGATTGTTTGACCAAATCAACGCATTTCTTGCCAATTAAGATCAGATATAATTTGGATCAGTTGGCAAAGCTTTACATCAAAGAGATCGTTTCCAGGCACGGTGTACCTGTATCAATTGTGTCAGATCGGTTCACAGCTAATTTCTGGAAAAGCTTTCAAGAACGCATGGGAACGCAACTGAGGTTGAGCACCCCGTATCATCCTTAAACAGACGGGCAGAGCGAAAGAACTATTCAAACATTGGAGGACATGCTGAGAGCATGTGTTATGGACTTCAAAGGAAGCTGGGATGCCCACCTACCGTTGGTGGAATTCGCATACAACAACAGTTACCACGCGAGCATTGGGATGCCACCTTATGAAGCTTTATATGGAAGAAAATGCAGAACGCCATTGTGTTGGGATGAAGTAGGAGAACGTCAATTGCTAGGGCCAGAATTAGTGCAGCAAACTACAAATGTGATCAAAACTATACGAGCGAGATTAGTGACAGCTCAGGATCGACAGAAGAAATATGCTGATCAACATCGGCAACAACGAGACTTCAACGTTGGCACTTATGTGTTTCTGAAAGTGTCACCTTGGAAAGGGAAAATGAGGTTTGGGAAGAAGGGAAAACTTAGCTCCAGATTCATAGGACCCTTTGAAGTGTTAAGGCGAGTCGGTGAGGTAGCTTATGAAATAGCTTTACCTCCGGAGTTAGAACATATACACAATGTGTTCCACGTATCTGTTTTACGACCCTATAAGCAGGATTACAAGCACGTCATAGAGTATGAACCCATTCAGTTCGAAAAGGACTTAACCTATGAAGAGGTTCCAGTACAGATAATTGATAGAAAAGAACAAGTGTTAAGAAATAAGGTAATACCTTCTGTTAAGGTAGTATGGAGGAACCACAATGCCGAAGAGGCTACGTGGGAACTCGAGGAGAAAATGATGAAAGATTACCCTAGTCTTTTTGTTTGATGTGTAATGATTCCGGGGACGGAATCCTTATAAGGGAGGGTGAATGTAATATTCGAGATTATTGTGTCATTTAACAATTATCAATAAATGAATTTATGTGAAATTCTTGTGTATTTTCTTTTATTAGATGTATATGTGTTATACATACATGTGTTATTTGCATATATGTGATGAGGAGTATTTAAATGGTTGGTTCAGTTTAATTCAACTATTTAAATTGGTTAAGTATGGAATTAATTTTATTAATTTCGTGGGATGGCTTTAAAGCATGATTTTGAGTTCGGAGCAGAATTTAGAGACGCGGACTGCGTATTTGAGTCCGGAACGTCGAAATTAGTCAGGATAGACTGTAACCACGAAAATGTGTCACGGCTGACTTTTTGGTCAAAGTCAACTGGTTGACTTTTTGGTCAAAGTCAACTGGTTGACTTTTTTGGGTAAAAAGTCAACCACGAATTTTGGAGGTGAATTTGACGAAACGGATAGTCCCATGACGTCCGGGACGTCAATTTTAGTAGGAATCGAGATAAGTATCGCAACGTTCGGCTACGGAGGGCAAAATGGTCAAAATGGTTATTTAATTGATTATAATATTATTTTAATATGTTGATCAGCAGCTGGAGTGGGCCCACGTGACAACTGATTTGGGATATGGGAGTATACGTTTTAGAAGATTTAGAGAGGAAGGGAGTTGCAATCCTTTACACCCACAAACTCTTCCATTCTCTAACTCCTCTTTTCATTTTAATATTAGTTAATCATGCAATATATGTATAACCGTTATGAGAACATGGAGGGGCTGATGATATCAGCCTCTATCAAGCTATATCAATCTCTATTTATACTCTCCACCCAAAACACTACTTCTTTTGCTAAAAACTTCATTCTGTGAGAGAAATTGAGAGTAATAGTTAGTGTGGAGTTATTCTGGAAATTTGCAAAGACTAAGCAAGCAAGGAGGGAAGCATTCTCGGATTCCTTGATCAGAGAATAGCGTTCAAGGTAAGAATACGAACTTATATTATGTTCTTAAGGAAATAGTGAAGAAAATGCATGTATAATTATGGAAAATGATTTGTTGTGGTTTTGTGATACCATGTTAGTGTGTAATACTGATATATGGGTGTTAAGAAAGAAAGTTATGGTCTAATCAAGTTTCAAATTCGTAGAGAATCGTAGAATTCATGTATGCATGCTAACTATTCGATAAAATGCCTCTTAGATGTCAATTTGTTCAAAACATGAAAAGTTAGTGAGTTTGATTATTGTAACATGTGTATATGTGTTAGTAGAGGTGATCTGGACAGTAGCAACTAGTTCCTTGCATGCTAGAATCAAAATCATGAATTTTTGTCAAAGTGGGTTAACTTAGAATCTGTGACTTTTTGGGTTTTTCGGAGCCTTGAAATCATAGCTCCTGTGACTCGTTGGTTGTATGTGTTAAATTTGTAAAATACTATGTAGTATGATGTCTCACCTGACCAATTTTCAAAAGAAACATAGTTAAAATGAGCAAGTTATGAATTTCGTAAGCAAGCATGTTGGTATAAAAATCTGCAGAATTCTGGGAATTTCCAGAAATTTTCTTAGTCTGGAAGGCAGTCTGGCACGCTTATCTAGGCTGCTGGATCGAGGTCTTAACATGTTAGTTTCATATATGTTGTATTTTTGTAAAATACTGTGATGTATGGAGTGTATGGTGTAAAAATATCAGGATCATACAACCTGTAAACAAGTGGGAATTAAATGGAGAAGTAGGCTGCTCGGCAGGAAAAATTTTTTCTAGGCATGAAAAGCAGCGCAGCTGCGCCGTTTATACGGCTTAACGCTGCGCAGCTGCGCCACTCAAAGTTGGGTTTCAGGTTTGCCAGGCAGCGCAGCTGCGCCGGTAACACAGCTTGAGGCTGCGCAGCTGCGCCGGTCCGGGTCGGTCCGGGTCATCGGGTCAGGTCGGGTCGGGTCAGAAAATTCCAAAAACTTATTTTTACTCAGATTCTCATATTGAACCACTTTACCTATATGACGCAACATGTTATATGATTAAATTAGCTTGATGATAGCATACATGGTAGTTTAATAATTAAATTAAATTAAAAGGAAACCCTTTACTTTCAAATTACAGTTCGAGGACCTAATTTCTTAACGTGACACATATGATTAGGTTACGTGAAGGTTCATTGCTAGCTTTAACGATAGCAGGTGTATCAGGCAAGTTTCCTAACCCTAATTTCTATTGGGTATTTATTCAATCCTTACTCATTTTTATCGCAGTGAGCGTAAGTATCGGACTTGTGTTAGCTATTTATTCGTGCAAGCTCCTTTGTTGTGAAGTTATACAACTTCAATTGTCTTGCAAGATTATCGATGATTACTCAGTTATTATTCTAACAGCTATGCTTATAAGTTTCATGTCATTATCGAACTGTTTCTAAGTATGTTTCCTGGCCTTTGTTTTCGGCTAGTTATTATTGATGAAAAATGATTTAATTCAAATCCTTTGAAGATATTTAATATTTACCAATCCAAATTGCTTTGGTGCGGTCTCGCATGAATACTAAGATGAACAACCCGAACAAACGGGCAAATAGATGTCGGGCATATAGTCCCATTTATGCTTATGTAGTTTAAACTTAATACTTGTGCACAATGTAGGGTACGATAGGCTGATCACCTGGAGTACTTACAGAGACCGTTTACAATCTATTTGATTGTTAAACCGTCTGATGGTTTTTGATGAAACAAAGTAATGTTCAGGGTATTTTACACCCCTTAGTATGATATTGAGCATTCTTAAACTCTTATTCTTGATATTCCTGTTTAACACTTGATAATTCTTTCAACTGTTATAGCTATTCAGATGTTTCTACTCCTGATGTATGTTTTCAAAATACTTTATATACTTGCTGGGCAATTTGTGCTCATTCTTGGTTAAACCTTTCAGTTAAGGATGAGAAGGCTGAGAGCTCGGGAAAGGACAAGGGGAAGTCTAAGATGAAATGATGCTAGATATCTTATGTAATAAGTTTATATTTCCGCATATGATGTAATGTAGCGATAAACGCTAAGTTTAAGTTGTGGATTATTAAAGGTTGTAAAGACTTGGGATTTTATTTTGAGTAAGTACGTAATAGTTACATTATAATTATTATTATTGTTGGAGTTTACTTAGATAGATGATGATGTATGTTGTACCGTGAGCACCATGTCCTGTAATCGATGTTACACGGACTTGGGGGCGTCACAGTTTAAGAATGCATGAAGAGCATGTTAACTTACGTACATATGTTTCACAATGTAATGTGAACTTACGAGCCTTATTAGTGAGCTTACTAATGAAAATATAAGCTGTGGTCGTGCACGTTAATATGTTACCTTGAGATTTGGATTTTGATGTTTATGAACATATGTAATAGCACTCTTGGACTCTCTCATGTATCATATATGTATATACACCATGACTACATGTTGTGAAACCAAGTTTAGCATAAACGAAGCATGTTTTCAAACTAATAACTATAATAGTTACATGTATGAAATATGAATGTTCATGAACATGCCCAATATGAGTTATATGAATACTTTATGTGTTTAAAGAACGAGCATGATATACTTTGTGATGTTCATGACCTTGAGTGGCCTTAAAATTGTTGGAATGTTGATTTAGAACCTATATCATGTGGATTGCACGTGAAAAGGTTAAACGAGCATGAAAGTATCCTTTAATGTGTATACATGCTATGTAGGACCATATGTTAATACTTGAATCCGATTTTGACGGTTAATAGAGTATATTTGCTTTGTTGTGGTCTTATGTGTTAGTAATGATAAATGAGAATGATTAACTCAAAAGATGGACTACACTATCTATATGTAAATAGATTAGTGGTAGACAGACATGTGTATAGGAAGAATGTTAGTAAGTACGTATGGTTAAAGTATACGTATACTTACATAGTTATTCTAAGAATACGATAAGAATGTGAGACGAAGGTTCTAAGAACCAAGTTAGACAACAATGTGACCTTTATTATTATATTGAGGATATATGGATGTATATAACTGATGAGTGTGATCTGTATGATTAATATAACTGTGTAGGATTACACGAAGTGCAGATATTCTTAAGCAGTTAAGTCGTAGTTGTTAAACTACGCATCAGGCAAGTCTTTCAGTTCCTATTTGATATATATATGAATTCAATAACTGTTAGTTGAATTATATTATTTTGTGATGATGTGAACTTATATATGAACTGTATATGAGATATGTATGAGATTGAAAGTTGATCTTTGATGATATGTTTGTTATGTGAGAAGTAACATGCTAGTGAATATAAATTAATTATAAATACATGAACTGAGTATGATGTTATATGCTATGTGATGCATGAAAACTATTAGAATTGCTGAGCTATCGAACTCTTTCTTGCAAATAACCATTTTTGCAGGTTAAGGACTTACGATAAGGATTTCGTGCTTCTTGATTGATAAAGATAGATAGTATCACAACGAAGAATACTATTTAGATTATCGTTTGAACCCTGTTTAGGTTCTAGGAGTGTACTTGATATATGCTTACGATGTTTAATACTTGTTGTATTATAAAAGATGTACTAGCTAATACATAGAGGATATCAAGTTGAGTTGTAAACGTTTATACAAAAATTTGTGTAAAGCGAATCATAATATAGTATGATTCAATGTTACGTAATCGATTCAAGATTTAGAAATCAATAAAAGATTTTATTCAAGAGAATTGAAAAAGTTTAAGTTATTCCGCATTTTAGTAACATCGGATATGATGTATAGACAGGAACGATGTATGACCGGGATTTGAAACTTGTAAAGGTTTGGAGTCTTTATACAAGATCCTAGATATGAATAAAATTTACATTCTAAATTGTAATAAACAAAGTTGTATTCTTTTACTACTGACTAAAAGATGTAATAGTTTTGCAATAGTAGTATCGTGACTGCACCGAATTCGAGGTAATAAAGGGACTCGAATTTGAGGGCATCACAACTAATTTACCCTAAGTGTTGCCAACTTCTATAAATATAGAGCTTGCTCTTCATTATTTTGTTGTTTGACAATTCCTCCAACAAAGAGATAGATAGAGAGAGAAGAAGAAGAAGCTAGATTGAGCTTTGCCTAGTTAACTCATCAATCAAGAAGGAAGAAGACCATTGAGTCTCCATACTCACTCCACAAAGAACACAAAAGGTATAACCATAAGAAAGTATATAAATATCATCTTTTCTTTCAATAACAATTTTGATAGAGAAGTGTTAGAGAAAGCATGAACCCTAAAAAGTTATAAGGATGGCTTAATGAGTAACTAAGAACCTTAAGAAGCCATGCTTGATGGAAGACTAAGAATTAATTAGGTACTAATAATGGACTTAATGAATTCATAGGAAATAGACTAATGAACATGTGAAACCATGAAAAACTTAAATGTTTTGAATGATTAGAATTAGTAATAATCAACCATGGGATTGATTCCAAGTGGTTTGGAGTAATAATAATGAAGAACGAAGATTCGGCGAAAGTTACGCGATTAGACGATAATCGTCGAAAATGTAAATTTCTCAGATTAGAAGTCAAAAGTCGTCGTGAGCATCAAAAATGTTGGTTTTCGAGTGCAACATATGAATTTAGGTAAATAAGACTTGCGAGGGAAAGAACAGATTGATTCTGACTTAAAACGAAGATTTGAGCGTCGAACGTTTACGAACGTTTAACGAAAATGAAAAAAAATGGACTAATCGGCGAATTTTTTGCCGACGGATTCGGAAACGAATTCTGACTTGATAGGATGGTAGAGCATGTCGTTTATGAACTTTTGGCTTTGGAATGAACCAATTCCGAGTTATAACGATCAAGTTACGGACTCCGGAATTTCAAAATTTTCAAAGACTTAGAAATTTTCTAAGTTGCAGAGCTAGCGCTGCAGCGCCAGCCAATAGGCTTAATTCGGCGCCACAGAGCCACTCCCGGGAGAAATCTCTGGAGGGGTAGCGCTGCAGCGCCACTCCAAGGGCAAAATCTGGCGCCGAAGCGCCAGCATGTCAGAAACTTTTGACATTGTTAATAATTACTTAACCTTTTGCATATTATTAAGGGGATAGTAAGTGATATAATGTAAACCTTAAACATCATGTTTAAGTAAGAGTTTATGAGAATTAAATGTTAAATAAACGTAATTAAACTTAAGTTTTGGACGTTAACCAAAACTAAGTTAAGGAACAAATTAAATACTCGTTTAATCATCATGCCTAGTGATGATTAAGAAGAGATGGTTTATAACATAGGATGTTAATAAGCCGTAATGAGCATTAAATAACTTAAATGAATGTTATTAATTTAACGTTTCGATTAAGTTATACAAGAAGGAGAAGTTAGGCTATACTTGGTATATTAATGATGAATTTTCATAGGTATGCTTTGTGTTATGCTTTGTAGACGTTGTAAAGACTGAATAGACTACGTGTAAAGGTTTAGAAGACGCAAAGGCAAGTTTTCTAGCTTCGTTCATACTTTATTATGAATGCAAATTTTCTAAACTCTTGTCTATACGTTATGGTTGGACAAGAGGTCATTGTGCATAATTGCTTATGCATGAACTGTTATTGAATAGTCGATGCCATTTGATTTTGCTAGACTGAGATTTAGCATATTTTGGTGGGTTTTTCCACAAATCTTTCCAAAATATATATAATGTTGTGATCCTATGCCAATTGCTTGGTACGGATTCTCAGGTAAACCTGAGTATGAATAAAAGAATGGTTTTAAACGTCGTTAATTCGACATGCACATGAGGTTGCCACCAATTAAACGTAAAAACGTTTAATGTATGAGTGTTGATCAACATAGAGTACTACAGGTTGATCACCTGGATGTGCTCGTAAGCTATATCGAACTTACGGCCTTCGTACCGGGTTGTTCCTTTCATGAATGAGAACTAAAATATGGTTTATGGTCGTTGACCAAGATGGATTTCGAAGAGGCTATAAAGTCCTTGGGAATGATTTTAAAGGAATCAAAATGATATTTTGATTATTCTTAAGTACTTCATAACTATTGTATAGTTGTAGAAGACCAAGGAATATGATTCTTGATTTTGTGGTTTCAAGATATACTGTTTAACTTGCTGAGCTGTTTATGCTCATTCTTGCTTAAAACTAAATGATTTCAGCTAAGAACGAACGGACCGAAGGATCCGATAAAGACAAAGGCAACTCCAAGCTGGACAAGCAGTGACCTTTGTAATAGTATAGTATTAATATTGTATTTACTGATATTATGACACAGAACAATGTATTGGTAACGAATACTTGGGAAGGGATTTAATAGAATGTAATAATTAGTAAACTTATTCATTGATATTGATGTCCTCAATTGAATGTATGAGTAGATTGTAGCACAGTGTAGCACCATGTCCTGGGTTTGAAGGTACCCGGATTTGGGGGCGTCACATAACCACTCCGGTGGTAATCGTGACCATGATAATAGAAGGAGTGAGTCTGGGGGAGATTTAAGAAGAGAAGATACAACAATGAGAACGTGAAAACATCGACAGCAGCACCAACATCAACTGTTTCTAGGGGAGGAGAACGACCGCTGGTCGTATGCTATAAATGCGGGCAAGAGGGACACATCAGTCCCAACTGCACACAGCAATCCAAGGTGTGCTATAACTGTGGAAAGGAAGGACATATAGCTCGAGTATGTCCTGTAGCGAAACCAAGTCCAGCGGGGGTGGTGATTCCTAAGGCAGTTCCAGACAAGTCAAAGTCGGTGGTTCCTGGAAGAGCTTTTGTCGTGACTGCCCAACAAGCAAGGAACCCGAACGAGGTTATTACGGGTAAGCTAATAATAAACTCTTGTGAAGTTTATACCTTATTAGATACTGGTGCTACCCATTCTTTTATTTCACCTGCTTGTGCTCAACGTTTGAACTTGACTTCTGAGAAATTAGACTTTGACGTATCTGTTGAAACTCCGTTGGGAGAAACCTTTGTTACATCCACAGTTTACAAATCTTGCTTGATTCAAATTGGTACCCTCACCCTACCTGTTGATCTTATATCTTTGAAAATATTTGCATTTGACGTGATTTTAGGAATTGACTGGTTAACCACTTATCATGCCAAAATTGATTATTTTCGTAAGGTTGTTAGTTTTCATATTCCTAACCAACCTGTTGTGCGAATTCAAACCACCAAACCACTAAAATAAGTCAATGTCATTTCAAGTCATAAAGTTATTCGTTTATTGAAAAATGGATGTCAAGCTTTCTTAGCCCATGTCACTGATCTAAACCAGAATACGTCAGGTTTGAATGATATTTCTGTTGTTAATAAGTTTCCTGATGTATTTCCGAAAGAACTTCCCGTTCTACCCCTAGAACGTGAAGTTGAATTCTTTATTGACCTTGAACCCGGTACAAAACCTATTTTTAAAACCCCATATCGAATGGCTCCTATTGAACTTCAGGAGTTAAAGGTCCAACTACAGAAGTTGTTAGACATCGGTTTTATTCGTCCTAGTACATCTCCTTGGGGTGCTCCTGTTTTATTCGCAAAGAAGAAAGACGGGTGTATGCGACTTTGTATTGACTATCGGGAGTTGAACTATGTTACCATCAAGAATAGGTATCCATTACCTCGTATTGATGACCTGTTCGACCAGTTGCAAGGTGTATAATTCTTTTCAAAGATCGATCTTCGTTCTGGATATCATCAGTTAAAGATTAAAACTGAGGATATTCCAAAGACTGCTTTCAGAACTCGATACGGGCATTCAAAGAATATTTGGATCAGGTCGTGGTTGTCTTTATTGATGACATCCTCATTTATTCCAAAAGCCATGAAGATCATGAGCACCACTTGAAGCTGGTACTTCAAAGGCTTCGTGAAAATAAGCTATATGCCAAGTTAAAAAAATGTGAGTTCCGGCTTAAGGAGGTAGCATTCCTTGGGCATGTAGTATGAAAACGTGGAGTATCTATGGACCTGGCAAAGATTGAAGCAATACAAAGTTGGGAGCAACCAAAGTCGGTGACCAAAGTACGTAATTTTCTGGGCTTAGCTGGTTATTATCATAGATTCGTGGAAGAATTTTCTCGAATCGCTACTCCATTAACTCAACTGACTTGGAAAGATATAAAATTCGTATGGAACGAGGAATGCGAGAAGAGCTTCCAAGAGCTCAAGAGGAGACTCATTTTGGCACCTGTTCTGACGATACCATCTGGTTCGGATGGATTTGTCATTTACAGCGATGCTTCGGGCAAAGGGTTAGGATGTGTTCTCATTCAACATGGGAATGCCATAGCCTATGCCTCGCGACAACTCAAAGAATATGAGAGGAATTATCCTACTTATGATCTAGAGTTGGCAGTTGTCATTTTCGTGTTGAAGATCTGGAGACACTACCTGTATGGGGAGAAAGTGGAGATCTATACGGATCATATGAGCCTTAAATATTTCTTCACCCAGAAGGAACTCAACATGCGGCAACAACGTTGGCTTGATCTTTTTGAAAGATTACAACCATACCATCCAATACCATCCTGGGAAAGCGAACGTGGTAGCAGACACGTTAAGTAGAAGATCATATGCGGGAATGAGTGCGATGCTGTTAACATAAAGGCCCATTTTGTATAACTTATAAAGGATGAAGATAGAGTTCAAGACTCCGGGGACCCACGTGATGATGTCAAATATACGCGTAGAACCAGCTTTAATTGATAAAGTTAAAGCTGCTCAAGCAACAGACCCGGAGTTGATGAAGATGAAGAAGAAAGTGCAAGAAGGTGCTATTCCAGAAGCAAGAATCGATGAAGAAGGAATATTTCGAGTCAACTCCAGACTTTGTGTTCCTAATGATTTTAATTTAAAGTATAGAATCATGATGGAGGCACACAACACACCATTTGCAATCCATCCTGGGAGTACCAAAATGTATCGTGATCTTCGACATACATTTTGGTGGAGAAATATGAAGAGAGAGATCGCGGAGTTCATCTCGAGGTGTTTGACTTGTCAACGTGTCAAGGCAGAGCATCAAGTGCCGAAGGGTCCATTGCAATCACTTGAGATTCCAAAGTAGAAGTGGGAACACATTACCATGGATTTCGTTATGGGTCTTCCCAAGGTTTCTCAAGGCATAGATGCGATTTGGGTTATTGTTGATAAATTAACCAAGTTTGCTCATTTCTTGCCTATACGAGAGACTTATTCCCTTAAATGTCTTGCTCATATGTACGTGAATGAGATTGTGAGATTGCATGGCATGCCAGTATCCATAGTTTAGGATCGTAACTCCAGATTTACTTCACGATTTTGGGTTAGTTTGTAGAAGGCTATGGGCACGGATTTATGATTCAGTTCTGCATATCATCCTCAAACGGACGGGCAATCAGAAAGAACTATCCAAACTCTTGAAGATCTATTGAGACTCTATGTTCTAGACTTCAAAGGGAGTTGGAATAAGTACTTACCATTGGTGGAATTCTCCTACAACAACAGTTATCAGGAAAGTATAGGCGTGGCTCCATTCGAAGCATTGTATGGATGAAAATGTCGTTCTCCAGTATGCTGGGATGAGGTGGGTGAAGCAACATTGTTGGGACCGGAGTTAGTACGTATGACTATGGAAAAGATTCAAATGATCCGACAACGTATACAAACCGCACAAGATCGACAAAAGAGTTATGTTGATCTTCATCAGAAGGACGTAGAATTTAATGTTGGGGACTATGTATTATTACGTGTTGCTCCATGGAAAGGAGTTACGAGTTTCGAGAAGAGAGGAAAGCTCAACCCACGATTCATTGGTCATTTAAGATCCTTGACCGAGTAGGAAATGTGTCCTATAGACTCGCTTTACCACCTAGCATGTCTCGTGTACATAACGTTTTTCACATATCCATGCTACGTAAATATGTGAAAGACCCAAACCACATTATCGAATTAGAACTAGACGAGATAACCAAATATTTAACGTATGAGGAGATACCTGTCAAGATCTTGGATAAGAAGGAACATGTCTTACGCTCAAAGATTATACCTCAAGTTAAAGTTTTCTGGAGGAACGATAATATCGAGGAAATGACCTGGGAGTTAGAAGCGAAAATGAAAACGAGGTATCCTCACCTCTTCGACATACCAGGTACGTACGCCAATTTCGAGGATGAAATTTCATAAGGAGGGGAGGTTGTAAGACCCCAAATTTTATGAATAAAGATTTAATTTTCTTTATATATTACTTTGAAATAGTAAGGAGTTAATTTGATAGATGTGATAAGTTATGGGAGATATGTGCAAAATTTTCAAAGTTAGCAAGTGGTATTAAAATATTCATTGTTGTTGGGGAATATTCGTTTGGTCGTGGAATATTCTTGTTGTCGGGAATATGCGTACGACGGCGCAACCATTTGTGGGCCCCACAACGGAATAACTGTCGGATGAAGAAAACGACAAGAATGAGTTTTCTAAAAATATCGGCGTAGTTGTTACCGTTAGAACTGTTGAAATACCCGGTGGTTAAAATACAGTAATACGCGGTGTTGCACAGTAGCACACGGTGTTGCACAGTAATTCTAATTATTGATTCTTACGTAATAAGTCACTACTCAATAATTATTACTTTAATTACTGTTCAATATTTTATATTATTGATTCAATAATTGCTACAATTGCATAATATTTTATTGGTTCAATAATTGCTACGTTGATATTTTATATTATTGATTCAATAATTGTCATTGCACAATATTTTATATTATTAAATCAATAATTATCACTCTTATTATTGAAATAATATTATTAGATAACATTATTGACAATGTTTAGAAAGTTCTGTTGAGAAAAGGGGTTAGGTTATATAATTGCGCCCCAATAAGGAGAATTCTTATCGGAAAGCCCTCTCTTTCCTGGGAACGACCTGGTTGTCAATATTGTAGTTCTGTAATATTATTTGTGAATAATTAAATTGTTGATAAATATGATGAGTAAATATTTATCCAATTTTGATATAAACGGAAGAATTTTTTTTGCATGTGACGTTTGTTGAAAATTTGTATTTTATCTTCTCCGATAAAATATTTATTCAAATATATTATTATAATATTACATTATAATATTATAATGTGATAGAAAATTTTTATAATTTGAAGTGGTGATATTGTTATAATAAATTTATGGCATAAAAATAAAATGAAGTGGAAGAGAGAAAAATTGAATTCGGATTCTTTTAATAAAAATTAAATGTTTTAATATATATATATATATATATATATATATATATATATATATATATATATATATATATATAATATTATATAAAAAATGTGGAATTTTTTTTTGTTTCTTCTTGGTGTGCTGCTAACCTGCCAACCTTTTCAAAACTTATGCTGAAGAAATTTCTTCCGTTTGTAAATTTAGTCAACATTGGTGTTCTGGCATTTTCCTATAAATAGGGTGCTTAGTTAGAAATGAAAATCACACTAGAATCAGAAAATTTTCTCTCTATAATATCGAGTGTATTTCTTGTGAGTGTTTAGATACTTTGAGTGTTGATAACAGTGCACGTTTTTCTCATCATAATATCCGATATTCGAGTCAGATCGAGTAATATACTGAGGTAAGGGATGTTATTTTCTTTCATAAATGATGTTATTCTTTTCAATATCATTATACCAAAATATTGGCATGGATTTTATTATGAAATTCTTACTTTTTTCGTCGAAGTTACTATTCACGTATACGACACTATTCACAGAAAAATTAAATTTTCTTCTATTTGTCCAAGTTGCCTGTTAAGGTTCCTATCTTTGTTTGGATCCAAGTTTTGATCTTCATACTTGAATTTTGCTCCACAACTGATTATTACGGAGTATTATTGAACTTGGATAAACTAAGTTACGAATATCTAATCTTTGTCCTTTATCTCACTTGATTCGCTATTTATATTGTTTTTTATCATCCTCAGTCCTAAATGGCGATATAACTGAATATCTTTGGCCTGTAGAGCAAAGATGAATGATTACCTGATGAATATCTTTGGCCCGTAGTGCAAAGATGGACAAGTGTTGAGATGAATATGACCACTGGTGATACAAATAAATATCTTTGGCCTATAGTGCAAAGATGAATATTTAATTTGAGATATATATTGATTGATGTTATAGGGATAAAATATTGCTGATGGACTTTTAAATTATAGAAGAAAGTAGACTTCATTCTCTACGTAACTCTTCTAATGAATTGATATTTTCGCTGCAGTTGTTGATCTAAAACTTGTTGTCCATAATATTTTATCTGATTTGTTGAAGACTAACGATAATATATTTTTCATTATCTTAGTCATAATATTTTTTCCTGGGCTAGTTGAGCTTACCCTTTTCATCTATTGTTCTATTCAGAAAATGAGAATATCGCGGGGACTAGTCGGGAAACAGTGTGATGATTAGAGTTAGATCTATAGAAGTCCTCACTATTCTATAAAATAGTGAGACAATCATTGTAATGAATAAGGAATGAATTTGAGTGTTTATATTTCGTATTATATACAATTTGTATTGAAGCTCATAGTTTGTGTGGTCGTATTTTGCACGATCGTATGTTATAAAAGATTGTATTTGAATTTTGTACCATGTATTTGGTGACTCAGAATGGGTTGAGTATTGAACCTATTTTGGGGGTGTCACAGACACCCTACTTTTCCTAAAGTAGTATGGACCACAACTCAATTATTGTTAAAACGTGTACAAATTGGTTTAATTTCCTATGTGGGACCACAAATTCCACTACCAGTATTTTTATATAGCTCATTTGGTTATTTTGTCAAAATATGTGTGCTGTCTCCTCAATTTTTAGTATAAATAGATTGCTTTGATGAGAAACAAAACACACTATGACAGCACCAAAAATATAAAATTTTTCTACTACAATATTTTGAGTATTTCTTTTGAGTGTAAGGTTACTCCAAGTGTTGATAAGGAGTGCAAGCATTGTTCAAGTTGATCAATTTTCATAGAAAGCAGAATCCAGTCACGTGCTAATTAAGGTAAGGGGTATCACTTTTTCATAATATGGTAAAAGGGATATCATTTTCTTTAATACTCCATATTATTGTAAGAGATTATTATTCGTTCTTCAGCTTATTATTAAATGGTGAAAAGTCCTGAAATGATTAGAATATCCTTAATAATTTATGCTTCATCTAATATCTTGACCTAAATCTTTCTACTCAGTTTTAAGTTATTATATTTTATCCGGTAGCTTTATATTTACTTGAACTTTATATTCTATCAAGAATTCTAATCGATTTTCTGTATATCATATTGGTAATTTGGACTTTGGATAATTAAGTTGAAAATCACTAAAAATCTATTTTATCTTATTATTCTGATTATTTCTGTCTATTCATCATATATATCATAGTTATAATCATTGTGGTGAAATTTCTCTTTGGCCCGTAGTGCTAAGATGAAATATTGATTGGTATAATCATGACCATTGGTTTCACAGTAGTATGTCTTTGGCCCGTAGTGCAAAGATGGACTGTTGATTGGCATGACCATTGGTTTACAGTGTATGTCTTTGGCTCGTAGTGCAAAGATGGACTGTTGATTGGCATGACCATTGGTTTTACAGTTGTATGTCTTTGGCCCGTAGTGCAAAGATGGATTGTTGATTGACATGCCTATTGGTGTTACAGTTTAATATTTTTGGCCTGGAGTGCAAAGATGAATTTATTAGCATGATTATAAACAGGAACTGTGAATTGGTATAACCATGATCTTTGGTGTTTCAGGTAAAGATATTTGATAAAAGTTCTCTTTGTCTTGGGTACAACGAAGAACTATTGATTGGTGTTACAGGAATAAAATATTGATGATGAATTTTTAATTTAGAGAAGATAGTAGACATTATATTCTACTTGACTCTTCTAATGGATTGTTGATTCTGCTGTAATTATGGTTGAAAACTTTTATCATCTACCATATGTTCAAAATATCTGATTTATTACTAATGAATGCTATTAATAATTTAATTATCTTATTCATGTTATTCTTTACTGGGCTATTTGTGCTCACCCCTTTTGCTTCACAATTTCTTTTGGGAAATAAAAGTGTAGCTGGAACTAGCAAAGAGAACAGGGGTATAAAGCGGTGTTTCGAATTAGTCGCGATCCTCATCAGGTTATAGAACAGTATGACATAATAACTGTACTGAGAACTTAAAATGTGTGTGTCGTATTTTATACGTTATTTAATAGTTGATTTTGGTGAACCAAATAGGGTGATGTTAACTCGAATTTGGAAGCGTCAAAAATGCACCACATTAGAATGATGAGAACAGAAACCTTCTCAGGTTCCTTTGAGGACTTGAAATATTTTTTGCTTTATTTTATACGACATTATAGTATTTTGGGTGTGAATACTGTCGTACTATATACGACATAGTAATAGTTGTAAATAGGAAGATTTGTATTTATAGTGTGTATTTTTGGCGACTCAAAATGGGTTGTGTGGACCTATTTTGGGGGCGTCACAATACATTCATTCTAATGAAAACGGCATCAAGATGAACATATTTACTAAATTCTTATTACAATAATATTAAATCCTTCCCAGGTTCTGTTAACCATTACATCGTTCATTGTCATAGTATAAGTTCATAAAAATATACTATTCTATTACAAGATAACTTTTATCCATCTTGGCCTTACCTTTATCCTTACCGGAACCATTGGTCCGTTCGCTTTTAGCTGCAATCATATAATTCAAGCAAGAAGTGAGCATAACTAGCTGAACAAATCTAACAATATATAAAACAACCACAAAATCCAGATTCATATGATCGATCTTCGATAACTGAACAAATAGTTATGAAGTACTATGAACAATCGAAATAGCACTTTTCATTCTCTTAAAACAATTCCAAAGTACATATAGTAACTTAAGAATTCTGAGTAGCTCAAAAGACCATGAAAATTCTCATTTCATTTTCATTCATGAAAAGGACATCCCAGCACTAAGACTGTACATCCGATATAACTTATGAGCACTTCTAGGTGATCATCCTATAGTACTCTATGTTGATCAACACTCATCCATTAAACGTATTTAAGTTTAAGTTTTGGCAACCTCGCGTGCCCGTCGATAAATGACGTAAAATACCTTTGGTTATTCATGCTCAGGCTTACCTTTGAATCCGTACCAAACAATTGGCGTATGATAGCGTTAACAGCAATACTACTTTGAAAGACTTATAAATAAATCAATTAAATCTTTAATGTTCGTCTAGCCGAGTGAAGATTGACATCGACTCTTTCGAAAACAATTCATGCACAGTATAACATGAATCACAGAAACTTGACTAACACGAAGGTCAAACAAGCATTAGATGAACTTGCCTTCAAGCGTCTTCAACGTTAAGTTCAATCGTTCTCGGTCTTTACAGTTTCTACATGATATATCCACATAGCACACTGAAATTATCTACCAAACAATCTCTACATATTGTCTATACAAACTTATTTATCTTCTATAGCTTAATCGAATTTATTTCATTAATAATGTTCATAAAGGTATTTAACATTCGTTACGGCTTATCAACATTATACGTCATAAACTGACACTTGTCATTCATCATTTAAGTATAACGATAGTCGTAACCTTATTCGGTTCGTTAGTTCGGATACATTCCCTCGGATTGCCGATATAGGATTCCGTATAGAGATTACATAAGTTCTATCTTCATTGCTCATTATATTCGTATCACGTCTATCAATTACGTACTATATAACATTAATACGCGCGTTAAACTCGAACACGATACACGGTTTACGTTTTTGCATTTTACGTTTTAAGTTTATTAACTTTTAATCAACATTTAATTACTAAAATCATAGTTATATATGTTGTTTAGGAATTCTTTCTTAATATATATTAAGTATATACTTTTCCCTCAATTACCACGTGAAAAGTTGGATTAACAAAAGCTCATGTCTGGAAAAAATTACTTAAGGGCGCTGTGGAGCCACTCTCATATATAATAGCCGCACTGCGATGCGGCTTGGCAGTGCAAGAGGCCTCGGTCAGGCGTTGCCGCGAGACTCTACAGAGCTTGGGGAGGCACTGCGGCGCCTGCCTTAAGCCTTTGAATTTTTTTTACATTTTTTAATACGATTCCTTCCCGAGCTCATAACTCGATCGTTATAACTCGGAATAGGCTTGTTCAAAATCCATTTTCTCACATATCTTACGTACTTCAATTTTATCCAGACAAAATAAGTTTCTGAATCCGTTAACGGCAAATTCATTGCTTAAATTTTCATTATACGTTCGTTACGCGTTCTTCGCTCATTTCTTCGTTTTAAGTCCGAATTCGACCATTCTTGAGTCCACGACTCTTAAATTCATTGTTCTTCAATATTCTAATGAAACCCTAGGTTTTTGAGTTTAGCAACGACTTTTCACTATCGTTCCGGAAATCCTAGTTAACTACAATTTCGACGATTAACGTCTTTTCAGCTAAATTTTGCCATAACTTCGTTACACGAGATTTTTATGCCAAACCAAATGGAATCAATCCATTGGTCAATCATCTAAGTTCCTAAAAAACAATTTACACCTAACATATACGCGTTGGTTTTTAATTTGCCCATCAACAACAAGCTCAAAGTTTTATGCGTTTTCTTCGATTAATGCATAGTTATTCGATTATGATTCTCATTTAGACATGACTTATTAACGTTTTTGTTCACTAATACCCATCCTTATTACTCCGGAAGAGACATGCTCCACCAATTCACTTCTCTATAAAAATTTAATAGAAAAGAATTTAAAGTTCGAGTTTACGTGTTTTTACCTTCGCGTTCTTCGCGTTCTTCGCGTTCTTGACTTAAAGCTTGTTTAATTGGCTTCTTTCCTCCTTGATCACTTGTTATAGCTCTTTTCTCTCTCTCTCTCTCAGTATAGGTGTTCAAAGTTGGTAAAACAATTAATGAACAAAGTGGCTACCTTTTTATTTTTTAGAAATTGCAAGGTGGGGGTATTTTGGTCATCAAGCCACCTTCTTACTATTCACACCTCCACAAGTTAGCTTCGCTTGGAAGCTTTGGCCATGTGGCTGGCCATGTGTCCTCATGGGGGACCCACATGGGTTGCTCTAATGGTTTTACCCACCCGTTGACCCATCGGTTCAACCCACGGGTTCGGTTCTTGGTTCGGGCTTAGAATTAATTCATATCGGGCCTAACTTTGGGCTTAATTTAACTTATCTTTGGGCCTTGATATAATTCATCATTGGGCCTCATTCATTAGTCCAATTGGGCTTGATAATTGTCCAAGTCCAATAGATAAAGTCCATTAAGACTTATTCGTATTCTTATCGTATAATTCTTGTATTCTCTTCGTATATACCTCGTATGATATTCGTATTATACGTCATATTAATCTTCATACTATACTCATATGATAACTAGTATTATACTCGTATTCTTTACGTATAATCACAATTCTTATTACACTTAAGTTTTTCCTTCTTAGAATTCACTTTCCCTAACCATTAGGGTTTAAATCCTCAGACGAAAACTTTGTTTTCAATAATTGAAATATTATTGGATATTCCATCTAGTCTCAGAATTCTATCATTACGCGTGTCTCAGAAATTCAAAAATAATTCCCAAGCAGAAATGGATGAATAATGATTTTACGAAATTTCTCGAAAAACTTTTATTTTCATCTTGGAAAATCAATCCATTTAATCCTGACTTACAGCCAGAATCCTAACCACATTCACACATTGTAGGTCATAGAATGACCTTTAAATAGCTTACTCAGTTTAAATAAACATATAATCTCATTTAATTTATTTAATCAAATAAAATTAATTCACATAATAATTCGATTTTCTAGGGTGTTACAAACCTTCAAGGCGATCAACTTGGGATGATGAAAGGAAGGATCATAGGCATGGAGATTCGCATTGAAGACAACCACTAGAAACTTCTAAGGTGTATTGTGAACCGTTATTTTCTAAGGAGTTCATTAAGAAGATGATAGATTGTTGGATGCAGCTACAAAACACTTCTAAGGCGCAAAAGGAACATGTTCAGCCGAGGGAGGAAGAAGATGTAATCGAATATGCAGTCCACGGAGAGCTATTGGGTTCTAGTGTTCACGATGAAATCTATGATCAAATGCAAGATGGCGAACATCTGAAAAAAAGTGATCAAGAAGATGAGTTTGCAGAAGAAAAAACTCATCTTCTTGATCACTTTGTTTCGGATGTTCACCATCTTACTTTTAATCATAGATTTCATCATGAACACTAGAATCCAATAGCTCTCCTTGGACTGCATATTCGATTATACCTTCTTCCTGTTAGGTTTGTAAGATTCATGAAAGCAATCAAATTGCATAAAAATAAGCGGAAGCATGATAAATCAGAGTTTTAAAATTTTACAAACCATATACCCATATCATCCTTTATGTACAGTTCTTAATTAAATGAAATAGATGGAGATTAGATTCATACCCTTGTAAAACTAAGCTTCCACAGGTACGAGTTCAACTCCAAATCCTTCGTGCTCTCCTTGAGTTCTCCAGGTTTGATTCCTTCCTTTGATCAACGTTAGTCACCCAAGTGTTTGGCCTCTAGAGGTGATCCACCAAGGAAGAAGAGTTATTTAAGAAGGTGGGTGTTTGGCTAAACCCTAGTTTCTATCTCTATAGAAATTGTATACTCTCCCAACTCTTGGAATGTAGTGTGTAACCTTATTTTATAAAAAGACTTTCTTATTTATAGATGTAGACAATCCTCCTAAACCATTTAGAATTAGGGTTTCATATTAATTAATTAAACCCTTTTAATTAATTAGGCTTCCCAATCCTATTGGGAATAATTAAACTCTTTTAATTAATTAGCCTCCTAATCTTATTAGGAACATATATATATATATATATATATATATATATATATATAAGAGTATTCCTAAACTCCTTTAGTAATTAAATAATAATTATAATAATATAATAATAATAATAATAGCAATAATAATAATAAAACTCCTCTTATTAATTTATATTTAATATTTTTAAAATATTAAATAATAAATATTAAGCTATTTAATTTATTCTATCAACATAGATTAAATTAAATATACTTAACTTATTATTACGATTATGTCATTTGCTTCTTTAATAAACATTCTTCCTTTTATGGTGTGACCCTTTAGGTTCTCCATATTAAACCGGTTGTAAATAAATCAATTAGAACAATTATAATCTTATTTAAATAAATAAATTAAACTAATAATTTATTTAAATAAATAACATTTATTCTACAATAAGGATAAGCCTCATTAGCGCTCAACGACTTTTCAGATAATATAGATTTCAGCATTAATCATAAAAGAACCTTTGAGTAAATAGTTACTCTAGACACTCAAAATTTTGTATTCCTGTTACTAACCATACAAGAGGGAAAAACGGTCTTTTACTTTCTAGAGACAACCCTGGAAGTCCAAATCATCAAGTTAAACCCCGGCGACAATCCCGGGAGATCAAGTCAAACCCCAGCGACAACCCCGGGAGATCAAGTCAAACCCTGACGACAAGCCCAGGAGATCAAGTCAAACCCCGGTGACAACCCCAGGAGATCAAGTCAACCTTTGGAGATGACCCCGAAGCATTAAATCAATCCCCAGAGACAACCCTAGGATATCAAATCAATCCTCGCAGACGACCTTGAGGAAGAACAGAATCGGCTGGGATCAAACCTCGGAGACAACCTCGAGAAATAGTCAAAAGCCCTGGCAACCTTGGAGATAACTCCTAGAAGGGAAAAACGATCATTTGGCCAATTCAACATCAAATCAAGTCAAATCACTGCCATGAAGGTCATGCAGAACCCTAACGTCAATCCCGAGTGAAAACAGCACAAGGCAGCTCAATAAACGGACTGCGAATACTCAAAGATCTGGTCATGGACCCTTCTTCCCATATTCAGAAAAGGTCAAATCCCATGTCATTGTGTAGCTCTTGAAAAGGGCTTTCCAGAAAGGTATAGCACACCTCCATTGGATTTTCGAATTGAAAGTTATGAAGGTTAAAGCAGATAGCGCGTTGATCAGAGTGCACATACTTCGAGACGACAAGACCCATGAGCTCGGGACCACCAGGGTCAGCAGCAGGTAGACCCACGGCTGCCGCGGGTTTACTCGCGGCTCCTTTGGTCTATAAATAGACCCCTCCATCAGCCAAAAAGAAAGATAAAAAAAGGAGAAAAGAGAGGAAATTACGCCCGTTTCAGCTCTTAACCATTCCATCAGTGTTCCAAACTTAAATATTATTCTTTGTAAACACTTCATTACGTATATATACTAACATATCAAGTTTTAACCGGTGGAAACAGAGTTTTCAAGCTACAAAAGTAGTTTAAAGCATTCATCGCTGTACAATGTGAGATTTCTACAAATCTGAAACTTTTAACTGCTTTAATATATATATATATATATATATATTTATAATTATTAATTTCCTGGATTGTCAATTCGTGGCTTTTATGGCTTTAATATATGTATATATAAGCATATATATATATATCTATATATATATAAATGTCATTTAGCCTGAATTGTTAATCTGTGGCATTTTCTGCTTTCATATATATATATATATATATATATATAATTATATATATTTACATTAACTCATTTATGTCTAGATTATAAAGCCACAGATTTATAATCTAGACATAAATGAGTTAATGTAAATATATATATTAATTTGTTTGGCTTGGATTGCTAATCCGTGGTCTTTTCAGCTTTAATATATACAAGCATAGTTATATATATATATATATATATATATATATAAAACTTTTAATTTGATGTAAATATGTTCATTTGATGTATATCAGTTTGTGGAGTAGATTTATCTAAATCTAGCCATATCTAACTTTTAACTAGTTCAAAAGTTTTAAAACTAGAACTGTTGAGCTAGAATGGCTAAGATTTATTTAAATCTAATTTTATTTCTAGTTTTGTAAATATTAAGCAACTACAAGACCCTAGATCTGTATCTAGAGGGAACGGAAAGCTTAGCTACGCGCATGCAAGGATTTAACTGATGAATCCTTTGTTTTGGGACGTCTAGATTTTAATTTGCAGTCTAGTTCAATATAGCTACCGTAGCAAGCTTTTAAATGATATTTTGTGAGCCTAGGAATCACGGGATCTGTGATTAATTATATGGATCTAGATCCGATTCCCGTGATGGACAACTTTGAAATGTATATATAACTTGCAGGCCATTTTGTAAATGTAAATAAGAGGGACCTTAAAACAGTTATCCAGATTTAAGGTCTCAACATAGTAAAAGTGTTGTTTGTGTTATTTGGGTCACTTCGATGGCTTTTATGCCCAAAAGGAGCCCGACACCTATATATATGTATATATATATAATTTTAATGAAGATGCTTCGCATCTTGAGAATAAAATCAAATCAAGCCGAATATGAAATAAAATGGAAGTATCAAAAGACTTCAATTCCTATGCAAGCGAAAGGGTTTGAAATCTCTTTTCAAAACATCACTTCCATATCTTTTCTAAAAATGGACTTTTCAAATTAATCAAACCCTTCGTATATAGGTCCAACGAAGCACAACACTACTTTTAAATCAAGCACTTAGGCCCATTTAACTGCAACACACACACATAATGATTAGGGAATTGAAAAGACGCGGTAATCGTGTTTCATGGAAGTCGGGGGTTTTTTTTAACACCTTCCCCCTCTTAATCAAGCCCTCGAACTCTATGAATCTTGGTTTCCAAGACCAATTAAACAGAGTCAAGTAATTGAGCCATATTATAAAATCTTTCAAAGCTCGGTTGAGTTGGTACAACTATTTAACTCATAACAACTAGAGACTCTGTCTAATTCGGACCAATAAAATTAATCTTTTCAAAATTGTCGACATTATATGTCGATCTTTTCCTGAAAATTCACCCTTCAGATCAATCGAATCATAAATAGAAAAACATAAAGGGTAGAAATACATAGAAAAAGAAATCAAGATTTTTAACGACGTCGACAAGTGGCGACTATACTGGGGAATAATAGAGGGCTTAAGCTGAATTTTAATTTTTTCAAAAATTCCCTTATATCTGCATGTGTGTGGATGCTGTCTTTACATTGAGTGGATGTAAATAAATATTTTACTGCTTTATATTAGTGCTTCGCACAATGTCATCATTTCATACGGTGAGACGCGTTGTATGTGAATGAATGTTGTGTGATTCCTCCACCAGGAAGTGAACCCGTCGACGTTTGATTATTGGACTCAAAGGAGACTAATCCTGCGAGGCTCAGGAAAGGTGCCACTCAGATCCGCTCCAATTGAAAGAATGGATTAATTTCCCATCAAGTAAATTGCGATGATCTGGGGACCTTTATACCGAAAAGCCTTGTGAATAGCCTAAGATAGGTCAGCCTCTGATAAACCCAACGCAAAGGGAAGTCTCTGCATACCTTTCCCTTTTAAATTCTATGTAAATTCAATGTTAATTTCAAAATTCCATGTAATTATCAAATGTAAATATACATTCCTTTCCCTGTCAATTGTATTTTTTGCACATATATTAAATCCTGTCATGCTATCCTGTCAGCAAAACAACTAACAGCTGTTTTGCATAAAAAGATTAAAAAACCTCAAAAAATGACACATTGCATAACATGCATCCTGTTAATATATATCAAAATTCACATACTTACATTTATTGTAGAAAAAGATTTGCCCCACTACCAAAGTCAAAGCTAAGAAGGCAAAAAGCCTACCCACTAACATGGAGGAAAGTACCCAACTGGGGACCAGTTTCGTGTCTCGAGAAATCACATAGCAGAATTAGCTATTTTCCTGAAAGAATAGAGCAAAAGTATTCAGGGTCAACAAATACCCACTCAAGCAGAAATATCCACATAACGAGGAAGCCAGAATATTGACAAGAAAGAAAAAGAAGCTCAGATACCTAAACCACAAATTAATGAAAAATCAAACAAAACCCCTGAAATCACCAATCTCAAAGAAGATCGAGAAACTGGTGACATTAGAAAGAAAGTCCAGCAAATGGAAGAAACCATCTGGTTAATTAAAGGGATTGGAGTCTATGGGAGTGTAAATTACTCAGATCTCTTCATCTTTCCAGGGGCCCGTTATCCAGACAAGTTTTAGATCCCTGATTTTAAAAAATATGACGGATTAGGAGATCCTTTTACTCATTTGAAAGTGTTTATTGGAGAACTCGGATCCTATGCCGAACATGAGAAACTAAGGACGCAGCTGTTTCAGAAAAGTTTAATCGGAGAAGCTAGAGCATGGTTTGCTCGACTGGATAATTACAAAATCCACAGCTGGGAAGAGCTAGCACATGCCTTCCTAAATCAATATAGTTTCCAATCACAAATGGCTCCAGATAGGTATCAAATTACCAAGGTTAAGAAGAAAAGCAGTGAATCTTTCTGTGAATATGCCCAACGATGGAGACGTCTGGCTGCTCTAGTCATTCCATCAATGACAGAAACAGAAATAGTCATGACATTCATTGATATAAAGAAAGCTCCATTTTATGAGAGGGTCCTAACAGGTATAGGAAAACCATTCTCAAAAATGATTAAACACGGAGAAATAGCTGAAATGGGATTGAAGTCTGGAAAGATCAAGGACCTTACTGCTTTGGATGCAGTTGCCGAGCATATTCAAGCCGGAAGGCGTGGTCGAGCATATCCAAGCTATGGGAATAATCCTCGGAGAGTTCATAAAAAGAAGGAGGAGGATGTGTCCTTGATACTTCAAGGACAAAGTCAGAGAGGCAATAAAAACTTGCCCATTCAAAGGAGAAATTATTCCCATTTCAAAACTTCTGCACAATCTTCAAATCCTCCGTTCAAAAAAAAGAGAAGTTAAACGTCGAAGAACGTTCACACCTTTAGGGGACTCACTAGAAAATGTACTAAAACTTCTGACAACACAAAAGAAGATTGTCCAGCTCCTTCCTCTAGCTAACCCAAGTGGACGGAATTTTGACCCAAGTAAGAAATGTGCTTATCATTCGGGAGCTCTGGGCAACGATACCCAAGATTGTTGGTCTCTCAATCGCAAAATTCAATACCTGATAGACAATGGGGAGATTGTGGTGACAACACAAGAATAACCACATATTCAAGATAATCATCTGCCTCAACACAATGAAGAGGGCATCAATATGATAGGCATGGGAAACAGAGAAAGTTCCAAATACCTCCAGTACGTAGGAGAGTCCTCCCAAGCAAACAAGGATTGCTCGGACAATTGAGAATGTTTAGAAAGGCAGTTCCTAATAGAACAAGACATAAAATCTATCAAGGAACAAGTCGGGCAACTAGCAGAGCTGGTAGTGTATCAACATCAGATAACGCGATAATTGATAAATCAGACCTATCAGCGAGAAACAAATCTTCCTACGACTGAAATTAGTCTCATTTCCAGAAAAGATCATTACCGGTTCCATGAGCATAAAGCCTGGGCAGACAAAGTTGCTAGGGAAGAAAAGTTCTGAGCTAACAGAGAGTTCGCCTATAAAAGGAAATTCACTTATTTGAATCAGCCTATGGAAGAAATTCTCCAAATGTTGATCAACGAGGGGAAATTCACAGAATTATTACACCCAGTAGACCCTCGATCCAGGAAGTTCAATCCCGATAGGATCTGTCAATATCATTCCAACACTCTTGAGCATGATATAGAAGATTGTTGGGGACTTCGTCACTTAATTCAAAATCTGATTAAAAGCGGTGAACTGCTGAAAGTAAGCCAATGTTATGGTTATCATACTGAGGAAGCAATCTTTTCTCCCGTGGCATGGAATCTGAAAGAAATAGTTGCTGTCATTTCCTGTGAGAAGGATCTAGCCATAACGCCCTTGATAATTCAAGGAAATGGGGGCCAAGAGGGAAGGAATCCTGTGAAAGTGGTTGCGCTCGAACCTCTAATATTGCCATTCAGACAGCAATATCCTGTAGTCAACTTGAAGAGAGTCCTATGGAACTATGGGAAAGATAAGGGATTAACATCAAACCACATTGCTATTATATCAAAGGAAAACCCATTGTACCTACCTCAGCGAGTTATAAAGTCAGTCACCAAATCTAAGGGAAGAGTGCCCGAGGAGAAAATTGAAGAATTCCTCAGCAAGATGGGGCATAATGAAGTCAAAGTGGTGCAAAGTTTAAAAGAGGCACCCCTACAGATATCCATTTTGGATTTGGTCTTATCTTCGAAAGATCATCACAAGATCTTAGTGAAAGTACTGGAAGAAGCACATCTGTCGAAGACGGTAGATATAGAAAAGTTACGTCACTTGATAGAACACATTTTCAACAGCAATGTGATATCTTTCACTAATGATAACATACCGGTAGAAGGGACGGGTCATTGTAAGTCATTGCACATAGCAGTGATGTCCTCAGGATATGTGGTTGGACGTTTATTAATAGATGAAGGATCATCCGTGAACATCTGTCCCTATGATACATTGAAAAGAATGAAGATTAATCCAAATTAAATCTGAACTAGTCATGTAATCATAAGGGACTTTGATGGATCTCGGCGAGAGGCTGTAGGAGAAATCAAACTTCCATTGGGGATTGGTCCCCATACTTTCTACGTATCCTTCCAAGTACTAAATATTACCACATGATATAATTTACTGTTGGGAAGACTGTGGATCCATATGGCAGGAGCAGTTCCATCCACCCTTCATTAATAAGTCAAGTACATCATTAATGACAATCTAATAACTGTAAATGCTGAAACAGAATATCATGTCCATATACAAAGTGATATGCCTGTGATTAGTCTCGAAGAGGGGATTGAGCCTGTTAGTTTTCAAGCCCTTGAAGTGAGCAACACTTAATACCTACCTATTGGGGCCCTAGCCTTAAAGCCAAGAATTTCCATCGAAATAATGTCGGTTGGTCAAGAAATGATATCCTTGGGTTTCTGGCCTAGAAAAGGGTTAGGGAAGAGTCAGCAAGGAATTAGAAGTCCAGCTCAAATCCCTAGCCAGACAAGGAAGGCTGGATTAGGCTATTCCTCTGAATCAAACCACTGGAACCCGCACAAGCATCCATTGAGTCCTTCCTCTACCATTCTACTATTAAACCTTACTGATGTAGGATTTGTAAAGCCTATGAGGAAAATTCCTGTTGCGGTCACCGGTATGCTAATTCTTAAGGCTAAACCGATCATTAAAAAAGAAGTCCCGAAGCCTGATGAGGAAAGCAAAGAAGGGAAGGAAAGATTCCTACGGGGAGGACAAAACCCATTTTCAAAGATGTATTTTCTGGCGCATACTAAGGGAATGAACAATGATATCCTAGGTGATGATCATATAGAAGATCAACTTATAATCCCTTGCATGGACAGAGCTAAAGGGAATGTCCCAAAGAAGAATGCCAACCTTGATGAAAATGTTGTCTTAGTCATCATTAAGGAGGAGATGGACAACAACAACCCCTTCATCCTCCCAGTCAATGAGGATTTGATTCTAGACAATTAGAGCAGCACTCCGTGCATCAATTGAAAATGGTAAAAGGGCAGAAAGTCCATCTGCCCTGAAGTGTTGTTTTATTTCATACTTACTTTTGTTGCGCGGCGCTAGCAGTTACTTTTTTGTCATGCTTTTGCTAATGCTTTGTATGATCAAACAGTCTCATATATTAAGTGAAAGCATTTTGTTTTCAAGACTCTAGAGTTGGATTTGTTCGGCATTGCAGATGAGATACCAAATTTTCACAGTGACTACGACTTTGATGTAGAACGGGACATTGACTTGATGGGGATTGATCAAGAGGAGATAGATGACTATAAAGTGCCTGAGGAGATCAAAGAATGGGTCAAAGACAAACCCAAACCAAACCTTAATCAAACAATCATTATTAATATTTGAACCTTAGAAAACCCTAAAGAAATCCAGATAGGCATGGAACTTACCCCAAACCAAAGAAAAGACCTGATTGGCCTCCTAACTCAGTTCTAGAATATGTTTGCATGGTCACATGAGGACATGATTGGTTTGTCTACTGATATTGTCATTCATTGACTGCCCATTAAAGAGGGATTCAAGCCAGTCAAGCAAAAGCTCAGGCAGCTAAAACATAAGTGGAGTCTGAAACTCAAAGAAGAAATTATCAAGCAATTCAAAGCCGGCATCATCATGGTGTTAACCTACCCTGAGTAGCTATCCAATATAGTTTATATGCCTAAGACTAGAGGGAAGGTACGAGTATGCGTGGATTTTTGGAATTTGAACAAAGCTTGTCTCAAGGATAACTTCCTAGTACCTATTATCCACATACTAATAGACAACACGACGAAGTATGACATGTATTCTTTTGTTGACTGTTTCGCCGGGTATCATCAAATCATGGTTGTTGAAGAGGACAGGGAGAAAACAACCTTCATTACTCCCTGGGGAACTTTTTGTTATAGACGATTATCTTTCGGCCTTATCAATGACAGTGCCACCTATCAGCGAGCCATGATGGCCCTTTTTTATGACATAATGTACAAAGAGATAGAGGTCTATGTGGATGATATCATCGTCAAATCCCGGAAGGAAGACGACCACATCACCTATCTTAAAAGGCTTTTCAACTGGTTGTGCAAATATGGCTTAAATCTGAATCGACCAAATGTGCCTTCGGTGTCAAATCTGGCAAGTTGTTGGGATTTCTAGTGAGCAACAGAGGCATTGAACTGGATTCCGCCAAAATTAAAGCAATCACTGAGATGTTCGTGCCCCGAACAAAAAAGGAAATACGGGGATTCCTGGGGAGAATCAATTTCATAAGTTCAACTCACGACAACGTGTGAACCCATCTTTAAACTGTTAAGGAAAAGTTCCTCCATGAAGTGGAGTGAAGATTGTCAAAAAGCCTTCCTTTCCATCAAGAAGCAGTTGTTCGAAGCCCCTGTCTTGGTACCCCCAAGAGACGAGGTTCCCCTGTTTATGTACCTGTCAGTCAATGCCAATGCTATGGGTTACATGCTGGGGAAGAAGGATGATAGAAACAAGGAAAGAGCTATCTATTACCTCAGCAAAAGATTCAATAGCGGCGAGCAGAAGTACACTTTGATTGAAAAGACCTGTTGTGCGTTAGCATGGGCGGCCTTGAGGTTACAACATTATCTTAATGGGAAAACAACCTATCTCATATCCCGCATGGATCCCCTAAAGTACGTATTCACCAAACCCATGTTAAATTACGGATTGTCCAAATGGCAGTTGATCCTCCAATAGTTCGACATCATCTACGGGACTCAAAAGTTTGTCGAAGGTCAAGGAATTGCAGATAAATTGGCTGAAGCACCATCAGGGAATTTCGAACCCTTGGAAACTTATTTCCCGGATGATGGGATAATGACGATTCAACAACTCCCTCGAGAAAATATAGTCTAATGTTGGAAATTATATTTTAATGGAGCCGTAAACATGGAAGGTGCCGAAGCAAGGGTAATTTTTGTATCTCTTACGGGAGAACAGTATCCTATGGACATCAAGCTACAGTTTGTCAACACCAATAACACAACTGAGTATGAAGGCTATATAATGGGATTGAAACTGGCCCAATTCATGGGTATCAAACGATCACTGGTCTTTGGGGATTCCGAGTTGGTTATCAAACAAACCACAGGGGCGTATCATACCAAAGAATTGCATTTGCTTCCCTATCATCGACAAGTTATCAATATAGCCATAGAGTTTGAAGAAATAACCTTCATCCATATCCCTCGAAGTAGAAATAACTTTGCTGATGCATTGACAACATTGGCTTCCTTGATCCACATATCTGATAGGATGGGAATTCCTGACATCAAATTTGTAAACCAAAAGGCCCCAGCATATGGGAATTACATTGGAAAAGTATCAGATGAAATACCTCCTATCAAACATCATTAGTACCAGGATATAAAAGAATAATTTGTGAGATGGATCTATGCTCGCCGGTGTAAGTTAAGCTAAAAAGAAGCGAATTCATAAGATGCCTATGAAATTCTATTTAAGCGGAGACACACTCTATAAAAGGGATGCTAGAATAAGCCTTTTAAGATGCCTAGATAAAGATCAAGCCCAAAGACTTTTGGGTGAACTCCATGGTGGAGTGTGTGGTCCACACATGAGCGGTCCTTTACTTGCCAGAAAGATATTGAGAACATGACATTACTGGATCTCTCTCAAAGCTGACTGTGATGATCATATCAAAAGGTGTTATCAATGCCAAGTCCGTGGAAACGTTATGCACGCGCCTCCGAACAAATTGCACAGCATGAGTTCACCGCGACCCTTTTTCATGTGGGGAATGGACGTGATTGGGCCAATAGAACCCAAAACCAGCAATGGTCATCGATTCATCTTCACCATGATTGATTACTTCACCAAATGGGTAAAGGCTACCTCCTTTCCCAAAGTCACCAAAGAGGTAATCATTGGTTTCATCCAAAATAATATTATCGGTCGATATGGACAACCAAAGGTGATTTTATCAGACAATGCCAAGAATCTAAACAACCAGATGATGAAAGAATTATGCAACAAGTTTTAGATTAAGCATCTTAATTCTGTCATCTATCGTCCCAAGATGAATGGTGCTGTCGAAGCAGCCAACAAGAATATCAAGAAAATCTTGCAAAAAATATCCGCCAATAACAAGGGATGGCCTGACTTATTGCTTTTGACTCTGCTAGCCTATAGAACGTCAATGCGCACTTCTATTGGGGCTACCCCCTATTCATTAGTCTATAGCATGGAAGCAGTACTCCCCATTAAAGTAGAAATGGAGTCATTGCGGGTGTTGATAGATGCTCAGATGGAAGAAGACCAGTGGTTGCAAGAGCGGTACCACCAGTTATCTCTGATATATGAGAAAAGCGCTACAACCATCTTTCATGGGCAATTATATCAGCAAAGGATTATTTGGTCATACAACAAGAAAGTCCGGCTACGACAATTCAAAGAGAATGACTTGGTACTGAAGAAAGTCCTTGCTAATCAAGATGATGCCACATGAAAGTTTTCCCCGAATTGGGAAGGTACATTCATTGTCAAAGAAGTGTTGACAGGAGGAGCCATCAGATTGTAGGAAATGGATGGGGAAGAATTCCCTCAACTTATCAATTCATACACCGTGAAGAGGTACTATGTCTGAGTCACCTGCAAACAGTCATTCGGGTCTTGTGAAAAAAAATAACCACAACAATCAATCAAATTAGGTATTTACTACAAAAGCCTGAACTACGAATGACCTGATCTCCCTCAACCACGGGAGTACGTAGGCAACCATCTATGGTGCAGTCAAACCAACCTAAAAAAACCCAAAAATTTACTCAAACCAAGAAAAAACCCAAAATTAGAAAATCCATATATCAAATCATTCAGGCTAAGCCTGAACTATGAATGACCTGATCTCCCTCAACCACGGGAGTACGTAGGTAGCCATTTATGGTGCGGTCTAACCTTTAAGAAAAAAAAAACAACACTTTTTGAAAACCAGTTCCAAGATACAAAAGCTTAGATAAAACCCAAATACTATCAAACATCCCTGATCAACAAACCCTTCTAAGATACTCTCTGACATCTCAATGTCAATTAATCAAGGAGAAGTTAATGATACATCAAGACAACAAGTCATGAAAAAAGTTATAATCATTCAACAATGACAAAACATATCCAAAAGGGAAATGAATCAAAATCTATTTCTTTGCCATATAATATTGTTTAATATATACAATGTATCATGTACATGACAAAAATGGCATACCTAGCCTATGCAGGAAAATGAAAGCTAGTCTATAAACTCGTTGATAAATGGGATTGGAAGTCCAATATGGCATCCTTCTCAGAAGATGGAGGTGCATCTGTGAGCTCCTGCCCTAAGGTCTCTATGCGAGCTAGAAGATCCATAACCATCTGGATAGTGCTACCATGATCATCTATCAATGTACTCATATCTGCAACAATGCTATATGTGTAGGATCTAATTGCAGTACTATTAGTAATGTAAGCATCCCGGGTAGCTCGGGTCTCATCCTGCTCAACAAAAGCAGCATCCCGGGCAGTTCGAGCATCATCCCTCTCAACAAAAGTTGTGTCCCGAGTAGCTCGAGCATCATCCCTCTCAATAAAAGTAGCATTCCGGCCAGAAAGGGCTGTCAACATCAACGCTCTAGCCTGACCCCTCTCAAAGGTCATTCGAGCTAAAGACTTTACAAGAGATGGATCCACGGCAGTAGAAGTGTTAGGGGGTCACTGACCAAAGCTGCTGTCAAACCAGCAAAGAACTCGTCCTTGGTAGGAGAATCAGGGTCCTCCATAGGCTCCTCCTCATCAGAATCAATACTCGGCTCTGAGTGAACAACTACAGCCGATGAAATATCTACCTCCAAGCATGTAGAGTACTCTAAAGAACGACCCAGATCACTAGTCAAAAAATCATCCCCCTCGCGACGAGTCCAATAATCATAAATCCTGGTCAAGTCATCGGTTGATAGAGACGAAGCTGACAGTGGCTGATCCAAAGCCCCATCAAAGTGGTGAATATCCTGAATCGGATCAAACTGTCCCATGACAGCCAGTGGATGATATATGGTCACCCCTCTCAAACCAGCCAGGGGTGGATAATCCATGCCAACTGCATGAGTAATAAAGCTATAAGTAGAGTTGAGTCCTGAACAGGATAAAATCACAAATGGATCCTCTATCGTAGTCAAAAAAGCCAACCAAGATGTCGCATTTGTACACTTAGCCGGTAGAAAAGAATAAGACATGGCTATCTCATGAGTAAAACAGTACCCATGATGTCTAAAAGTGTCGATCGGTCTCAAATGGGTCATGAACCACATGTATAGTAATACGGCACTCCCCCTAAAGAACCCCAAATGATGGGTATGGCAAAATGTGACCGACTTCAAGGTCTTCACCAATATCATGGGTAAGATGGTATAACCCTCTCTGAGAGCACAAACCACTGTAATCAGGCCAATGTCCAGATGGTCCATGTATAGCGGCATGTACAAGTAAGTTGTGACACACATCAACAGAATATCTACGCGGGCAATCTGCCACTCACCTGCAGTGATAATGAAGTCTCCTGAGTGTCGTACATAGCTGTCCAACGAGCCAAATAGATCAACCAAGAAATCCAAGGACACCAAATGCCTTAAAGTGATCTCATCCACGATGACTCTGCGCCGTAATCCAGTCAGTGTCATAAACTTTCGCCTCATATCACCAGTGGCCATCCCAGTACAAGGCCTATCCAACGACAAATCGGTAATGTGCTCATACTCCTCTAACGTAGGAGTCAGCCGTGGATACCAAACCTGAAGACCTGTCTCTCAGGTATCCAACAAGATAACATGCCATCTACAAAGCCCAGTGGTGCTTGAAACGCCAGGATGGCCATAAAATGTCTCAATATCTGATCAACTGTCCCTCGATCTGTGGGAGGCAAACTATTATACCATGATCTCAAAGAGGAGGCTATCAATGTGGGTGAAGTGTGCTAAATCCTACTGACGGTGGTTGAAGACATTTGTAGAACCGTATCATGAGACCATCTAGGGGTCAATGCTAAACTCACCTATATGAATGCATATCCATGGTATAATGCATGCATTATGATGAATGATAAATGATAATAGGATGCAATAGATAGGAAATATTATACATACATTGCTGAATACACTATCTAATAAAAACATCATCTCTGTCTACCACTAAAAAGAAAATATAAAAAGTACAGGGAAATGGGGCACAACTGCCCAATGACTAACAGAGGCTTATCAAAAGAGATAACGAGAAATAGGGCACAACCGCCCAACAACTAACAAAGGCCTATCAAAAGATACAGCGAGAAACCTATAAAAAGAAATCTATGATATCTATATCACCTAGCCGATCAACTTGCTGTAACTCCTCCTGAGTCACTAATCTCTGCCAGAAGGGATGTCGAGTCGATAGAGAGGGGGATCTGCGCCAATAAACTGCCAGAATATGGACCACCTGAGGGGCCAGCACCAGAACTGGATGGATCAAAAGAATCTGCGTCCAAAGGATCTCTGCCAAGGTGCCTGATGAACAAGTGTGCCCGATCCAATCGCTGGGTCAAACTGGTAATCTTCTCCAAATGAGTGGGCTCTCGAACACAAGCAATCCAGTTTGTCATCATCACAGACCCAGGAACTATGTATGCCATGAACTGGGTGGCACGGGTCAGAGTGGATAATACATACTCTACCCCGATCGAAAATCCATCCTCAAAATTGACTATCAGATAATCAGGGGTATAAGGAACCCACGTGATAACAGCGGCGGTCAATAACTCCAACTGCAAACGGGAATGAGTAAACCCATCTGCCACGGGGGCCTTTGTAAAAGTGGAATAATGCCATCACCATCCTCTCGGATAGATCTCCAGACCTAGAGTAGTAGCCGGGCGTAGGCAATGAAGCCTCTCATATGCCAAAAACTCAAAATGCAAAGATCAAATGTCCTCAGTGATAAAGATTGGCAACTCAAATGAGGGAAGTTGAAAGATGAAAAAGAGATTACTCACTAGTAGAAATGGGTAAAATCCTAGCCAAGCCTCCGTCACGCCCTCAGAGCGTAAGCGCAAGCCCACGAAGGAAATAGGGCAAAGGTGAATGAGCCCCAGTCAAAATCCCTGATGCGATCCACATCACGAGTGGCACTTACCAAAGAAAAAGAGACGATCGAGGAGTTGTCCGCTACGACCCCAAATGATGACCAAGAATAGTCACCAAAAAATGCGATCTCTAACCCTCTGATCATCAGGAAGAGGCTCAGTCAAAGCCCAACTCGTGGCATCCACACTCAAGAGCCCAGAGCGGACAGTTCGACCTTTGAGGGCTATAGCAGGAACTCCCTAAAGGGATCGAACTACAACCGGTGAAATGTCAACCACCAAAGGCACTGGCTCCCCTGTAAACTTCAACCTCGTGATGAACTGCCAGCCCATCTAGGTCATCATCACCTCACAGTCCAATAAATGGAGAGACCTAGTCTGGTGGAACCAGCGCTCAGATAAAGCCCACAGATAACCCCAAGGGCAATAACGAGGAGGAATAGAGAAGAAGGCCTCGAAACCCCAAGAGTGGACGATGGCCTAGTACAAGGAATGAATACTAAACCAGATCCCCTGGGCTGAGTGAAGCAGGGAACCTCCATCAAATTACAAATCAAGATTAAGACATTGTTCCAGAAATGAAAAAAGGAAGGAATTCTAGAATGAAAACTTCTGTTACCTCATTCGCATGGAGATAGATTGAAGGATGGCGTCTCAAATCCTCTAAAAGATCTGAAATCGTCACGATGATAGCTGGAAGCTCCCGATGCGGGGTAGTAGAAGAAAGAGTGGGATCCACAACAGGGACATCCTCCTCCTCGTTCTCGACCTCTGGCCTATTAACCCAGATAGGACGAATCATTGACTCAGTCAATCGGCAAGGCTTCCAGGTTGGACGAGGTTAAGGAACATCAGAAGGTCTCCTCCTTACACCTGCAGAGACCCTGTGAGACCTGCTTGGTATATTTGAATCCATAACCTAAACAAAATTTCTAAATCACCTTAGAAAGGGTGAGGCAAGTTTCAAACTTAAAGCTTATTAAATCATGGTTTCATACATAGTCTAAGTCCTAAAGCATGCATTAGTTTATCATACATCCCCAATAGAGTTAAAATTGCATGTTCATTAAAATGCATTGTGTAGACACTCAAAATTTTGCATTCCTATTACTAACCCTTTAGGAGGGCAAAACTATCTTTTACCTTCCAGAGAAAACCCTGGAAGTCCAAATCAAGCCCCGATGACAACACTGGGAGATCAAATTAAACCCCGGCGACAACACCACCCGACAACAACACCGGGAGATCAAATAAAACCCCGCGACAACACCGGGACATCAAATCCAATCCTGGCGACAATACTGGGACATCATATCAAACCCCGATAACAACACCGAGAGATCAAGTCAAACCCCGATGACAACCCTAGGAGATCAAATCAAGCCCCGACGACAACACCGGAAGATCAAATAAAACCCCGGTGACAACACCGGGAGATTAAATAAAACCCTGGCGACAACACTGGGAGATCAAATCAAGCCCCGGCAACAACAACAGGAGATCAAGTTAAACCCAGATGACCCACGAGACCGGGGCCCACCCAGGGAGCCGCAGGTAGTCCCGCGCCTATTTTGGTCTATAAATAAAGACCCTCACCAGCCAAAAAGAAAGAAAAAAAGGAGAAAAAAGAGAGGAAATTTCACCCATTTAAGCTCTTAACCCTACCTACAGGGCTCCAAACTTTAATTTTACCTCTTCCAATACACTTGTATACATATATGTGGATGATATCATCATCAAATCTCGAAAGGAGGACGACCACATCAGCCATCGCAAAAAGCTTTTCAACAGGTTGCGCAAGTACAACCTAAAGCTGAATCCGGCCAAATGTTCTTTTGGTGTCAAATCAGGCAAGTTGTTGGGATTTCTAGTGAGCAACAGAGGCATTGAACTGGATCTTGCCAAAATTAAAGCCATCATCGAGATGCCCGTGCCCCGAACAGAAAAGGAAATACGGGAATTTCTGGGGAGAATCAATTTTATAAGCAGGTTCATATCTCAACTCACGGCAACGTGTAACCCATATTTAAGCTGTTAAGGAAAAACTCCTCCATGAAGTGGAATAAAGATTTTCAAAAATCTTTCCTTTCCATCAAGACGCATTTAATCAAAGCTCTTGTCTTGGTACCACCAAGAGATGAGGTTCCCCTGTTTATGTACCTGTCAGTCAATGCCAATGCAATGGGCTGTATGCTGGGGCAGAAGGATGGTAGAAGCAAGAAAAGAGCTATCTATTACCTCAGCAAAAGATTCAGCAGCGGTGAACAGAAGTACACTTTGATTGAAAAGACTTGTTGCACGTTAGTATGGGCCACCATGAGGTTACAACATTATCTGCATGGGCACACGACTTATCTTATGTCCGGCATGGATCCGCTGAAGTACGTATTCAGCAAACCCATGTTGAATTGCCGATTATCCAAATAGTAGTTGATCCTATAACAGTTTGACATTATCTACGTGACTCAAAAGTTTGTCAAAGGTCAGGGAATTGCGGATCAATTGGTCAAAGCACTGTCAGGGGATTTTGAAACCTTGGAAACATATTTCCTGGATGATGGGATAATGACAATTCAACAAATCCCTCAAGAAAATACAGTCTAATATTGGAAAATATATTTTGATGGAGCCGTGAACCTGTAAGGTGCTTGAGCTGGGGAAGTTCTTGTTTCTTTTACAGAAGAACAGTATCATGTGGCCATCAAGTTGCAGTTTGTCAACAGTAACAACAAAGCTGAGTATGAGGGCTGTATGATGGGGTTGAAACTAGCCCAATTCATGGGTATCAAAAGTTTACTAGTCTTTGGGGATTCTGAGTTGGTTATCAAACAAACCACCGGAGCGTATCATATCAAAGAATTGCATTTGCTGCTATATCATCGGCAAGTTATCAAGATATCTATGGAGTTTGAAGAAATAACCTTCATCCACATCCCTCGAGGTAGGAATGACTTTGTTAATGCATTGGCAGCGTTTGCTTCCTTGATCCACATATCTGATAGGATGGGAATTCCTGATATCAAATTTGCAAGCCAAAAGGTCCCAGCATATGGGAATTACATTGGAGAAATATCAGATGAACTACTTCCTATCAAACAGCCTTGGTACCAAGATATAAAAGAATATCTTCGAGATGGATCTACGCCTCCCGGAGCAAGTCAAGCTAAAAGGAAACAGATTCATAAGATGGCTATGAAGTTCTATCTGAGCAGAGACGCACTCTATAAAAGTGATGTTGGAATAGGCCTTTTAAGATGTCGGGATAAAGATCAAGCCCAAAGACTGACGGATGAATTCCACGGTGGAGTCTGTGGTCCACACATGAGCAGTCCTTTACTTTTCAGGAAGATATTGAGAACAGGGCATTACTGGATCTCTCTCAAAGCTGACTGTGATGATCACGTCAGGAGATGCCTACCAATGCCAAGTCCATGGAAATGCTATCAACGCTCCTTTGAACGAACTGCATAATATGAGTTCGCCATGGCCTATTTCCATATGGGGAATAGACGTTATTGGGCCAATAAAACCCAAAGCTAGCAATGGTCATCGATTCATCTTCACCATGATTGATTATTTCACCAAATGGGTAGAAGCTGCATCTTTTCCTAAAGTTACCAAAGAGGTAATCATTCGTTTCATCAGAAACAATGTAATCTGTCAATATAGACAATCGGAGGTGATCGTATCAGACAATGCCAAGAATCTAAACAACCAGATGATGAAAGAATTATGCAGCAAGTTTCAAATAAGGCATCTCAATTCCGTCATCTATCGTCCTAAGATGAATAGTGCTGTCGAAGCGGCCAATAAAATATCAAGAAAATCATACAAAAATGTCCACCAATCACTAGGGATGGCCTGACTTATTGCCTCTAACTCTGCTAGCCTACAGAACGTCAATGCACACTTCTACTGGGGCTACTCCTACTCATTAGTCTATGGCATGGAAGCAGTACTCCCTATAGAAGTAGAAATGGAGTCATTGAGGGTGTTAATAGATGCCAAGATGGAAGAAGATCAATGGTTGCAAGAGCGATACCACCAGTTATCCCTGATAAAGGAAAAAAGGGCTACATCCATATTTTACGGGCAATTATATCAGCAAAGGATTGCTCAGTCATACAATAAGAAAGTTCAACTCTGACAAATCAAAGAAAATAACTTGGTACTGAAGAAAGTCCTTGCCAATCAAAATAAAGCCAAAGGAAAGTTTACCCCAAATTGTCAAAGAGGTGTTGACAGGAGGTGCCATCAGATTACAAGAAATGGATGTGAAAGAATTTCCCCCAGCTAATCAATTCAGACATTGTGAAGAGGTCCTATGTCTGAGTCACCTGTAAGCCATCATCCTGGTCCTGAAAAAAAAAGATAAGAAAGAAAAAAGATCAAATCAATTCAGGTTTTCACTAGAAGCCTGAACTACGAATGACCTGATCTCCCTCAACCACAGGAGTATGTAGGAAACCATCTATGGTATGGTAAAACCAAACAAAAAGTAAAATACCCCTTAAACCAAGCTTAAACCCAAATAAACACTTTTCAACCATTCAGGCCAAGCCTGAACTACGAATGACCTGATCTCCCCCATCCACAAAAGTATGTAGGCAACCATTTATGGTGTGGTCTAACCTTCAAGAAAAAATACAAACAAAACCCTATTAAAAACTAGTCCCAAGACATCAAAACCCATATAAAACCCAAATACTATCAAGACCTCCCTGATCAACAGGCCTTTCTGAGGTACGCTCTGACATCTCAATGTCAATCCATCAAGGAAACGTTCATGATACATCAAGACAGAAAGTCATGAAAAAAGTTTTTAATCACTCACCAATGACAATACATATCCAAAAGGGAAGTGAATCAAAATATATTTCTCTGCCATATAATACTGTTTAATATATACAATATATCCTATACATGACAAAAATAACTGACCTAGTCTGTGCAGGAAAATGAAAGCTAGTCTATAAACCTGCTGATAAATGGGATAGCAAGTCCAACATGATATCCCTCTCAGAAGATGGAGGTGCACCTGTAAGCTCCTGTCCTAAGATCTCCATACGAGCTAGAAGATCCACAGCCATCTGCATAGTGCTACTATGATCATCTATGAAGGCACTCTTATCTACAATAATGCTATGGGTATAAAATATGAGTGTAGTAATATCAGTGATGTAAACATCCCGGGTAGCTAGAGCCTCATTCTGCTCAACAAAAGTAGCATCCCGGGAAACTAGGGCATCATCTCTCTTAACAAAAGTTGCGTCTCGAGTGGCTCGAGCATCGTCCTTATCGATAAAAGTAGCATCCCTGCCAGAAAGGGCTATCAACATCAATGCTCTCTCCTGATCTCTCTCAATGGTCATCCGAGCTAACGAATCTATAAGAGATGGATCCGCCACAGTAGGAATGCTCGGAGTGTCACTGACCAATGTCATTGTCAAACCAGCGAATAACTCATCCTTAGTGGGAAAATTAGGGTCCTCCATATGCTCTTCCTCATCAGAATCATTACTCAGCTCTGAGTGAACAACTGCAGCTAATGCAATGTCTGCCTCCAACCATGCAGAATACTCTAAAGACAGACCCGAATGACTAATCAAAAAATTAGCCCTCTCGCGACGAGTCTAACAATCATAAATCCTGGTCAAGTCAGCTGATAACAAAGATGAAGCAGATAGTCGCTGATCCAAAGCCCCCTCAAAGTGGTGAATATCCTAAAACTGATCTAACTGTCCCATAACAGCTAGTGGATGATATGTGGCCACCCCTCTCAAACCTTCCAAGGGTAGATAATCCATGCCAACTGTATGAGTAACGAAGCTATAAGGAGAGCTGAGCTCTGAACAGGGCAAGATCGCAAATGGATGCTCGATCGCCGTCAGGAAGGCCAACCACGATGCCGCATCTGTACACTCAACCAGCTGAAAAGAGTAGGACATGGCTATCTCATGAGTAACACATTATCCGTGATGTCTGAAAGTGCCAATGGGTCTCAAGTGTGTCATAAACCACACATAAAATAAAACAGCACTACCCCTAAAGAACCCCAAAGGATGGGTATAGCATAATGTAGTTGACCTCAATGTCTCTACCAATATTATGGGCAGGATGGTACAACCCTGTCTAAGAGCGCGAACCACTGTGATCAGGTTTATATCTAAGTGATCCATATACAATGGCATATACAGGTAGGCTATGACGCACATTAACAAAATTTCTACGCGTGCAATCTATAAATCCCCTGCAGTGATAGTAAAATCTCCTGAATATCGTGCGTAGCTGTCCAGCAGGCCAAATCGATCAATCAGGAAGTCCAGGTACACCATATGCCCCAAAGTAATCTCATCCATGATGACTCTGCACCTCTAGACAGTCAAGGTCATTAACTGTCGTCTCATATCACTAAGGGCCATCCTAGCACAAGGCCAATGCAATGACAAACCGGTGACGCGCTCATACTCCTCCAACGTAGGAGTCAGCTCATGGATGCCGAATCTGAAAACCTGTCGCTCAGGTATCCAGCAAGATAACATGTTGTCCACAAAGCCTAGTGGGATATGGAAAGCCAAGATAGCTATAGAATGCCCCATCATCTGATCAACTATCGCCCTATCTGTGGGAGATAAACTATCATAACAAAATCTCAAAGAAGATGCTATCAATGTAGGAAGCATGTGCTCAATACGGCTGACGGTAGATGAAGACATATGTAGAACCGTATCATGAGACCATCCAGGGGTCAAACCTAAACTTACCTATCTGAATGCATATTTATGACTTAATGCATTCATCATGATAGATGATAATGATAAATGACAATAAAAATGCAATAAATAGGAAATATCATGCATTTCTAAATACACTGTCTACTAAAAGCATCATCTATGTCTGCTATTAAAATGCAAAATAAATAGTACAGGGAAATGGGGCATAACCGCCCAATAACTAACAGATGCCTATCAAAAGAGATAACGAGAAATGGGGCACAATCGCCCAATATCTAACAAAGGCCTATCAAAAGATATAATGAGAAATCTATCAAAAGAAGTCTATGATATCTGCATCTAGACGATCAACCTGCTGCAACTCATCCCGAGTCACTTAATCTCTTCCAGAAGGAATGTCTGGTCGATAGAGGGGAGGATCTGCACCAGTATAACTGCCAGAATATGGACCCCTTGAGAGGCTAGCTCCGAAGTTGGAAGGATCAAAAGAATCTAGCTCTAAAGGATCCCTGCCAAGGTTCCTGATAAAAAACTCTGCCCGCTCCAACTGCTGGGTCAAACTAGAAATCTACTCCAAATGAGTAGGCTCTTGAAGGCAAGCTATCCAGTCTATCATCATAACAGACCTAGGAACCATGTCTGCCATAAACTGAGTGGCACGAGTCTAAGCCCCAATAGTGCGAGGACTCCACCAGCGGTAAAATGCCTCCTGACTATGAGGACCCTCTAATAGGGTGAAGCTATCTAAGTTCACTAAGGGAATGTCAGTGACTGGTTGAGATATGGGCCAATGATGCCTAGCAGGAGGAAGGAATGGAATACGAATCTCTTCTGTGACGCTCCTGATAGCTCGCTCTCCCAAGTAGAGCTCCCAGCCGCCATCAGTTAAAAGTGGAATCCGACGAGTGGAAAATATAAACTCTAATCCGGTCGGGAATCCATCCTCAAAATCGACTGTCAGATAATTCGGGGTGTAAGGAACCCACATGATGGAATTGGCGGTCAATAGCTCTAACTGCAAGCAGAAATGGGTGAACCCATTTGCTACAAGGACCTCTGTAAAGGTGGAATAATGCCATCGCCGTCCTCAAGGATAGGTCTCTAGAATTAGATTAGTAGTGGGCGTAGGCAAGGGAGCCTCTCATATGCCCAAAACTGGAAGTTCAAAAATCAAATGTCCTAAGTGATAAAGATTGATAAACACAAAATGAGGGAGATTGAAAGGTGAAAGAGAAATTGCTCACCAGTAGGAAGGGATAAAAACCCAGCCAAGCCTCCGTCATGCCCTCAAAGTGTAAGCACATCCCACGAAGAAAATAGGCAAAGGTGAAGGTGCCCTAGTTAAAATCCCTGATGCGCTCCACATCTTGAGTAGATCTAACCAGAGCGAAAGAGACAGTCGAGGAGTTATCTGCTATGACACAACCCGTGATGATGACCAAGAACAGTCGCCAAAGAATGCAATCTCTAACCCTCTGATCATCAGACAGAGGTTCAGTTAAAGCCCCACTCTAAGCATCCACACTCAAGGGCTTTGAATGGACTGTTCGACCCTTGATGGTCGTTGCAAGAACTCTAAAAAAGGATCGAATGGTAGCAGGAGAACTGTTAGCCACCAAAGGCACTGGCTCACCAGTAAACTCTAACCTTGTGATGAACCGCCAATCCATCGGTGTCATTATAATCTCACAGTCCAACAAGTGAAGAGACTGGGTCTGGTGGAACCAGCGCTTCGATAAAGCCCGTAGATAACCCCAAGGGAAATGACGGGGAGGAATAAAAAAGAAGGCCTCGAAATCCCAAGTGTTGACGATGGCCTGATACTTCGAATGTAGAGTATGATACAAGGAGTGGGCGCTAAACCAAATCCCCCTGGGCTGAGTAAAGCCGGGAACCTGCATCAAATTGCAAATCTAGATTAAACTATTGTCCTAAAATATCAAAAGGAAGAAAAGTCCAGAACAAAAACTTTGGTCACCTCATTGGCTTGAAGATAGATCAAAGGATGGCGCCTCAAATCATCCAAAAGCTCTTGAATCGGCACAATGATGGCTGGAAGCTCCCTATATGGAGCAGGAGCTGGAGCGGGATCTATAAAGGGGACGTCCTCCTAGTCATCTACGTCATCCGGCCTATCAACCTGGATAGGACGAATCATTGACTCAGCCAATCGGCGTGGCTGTCGGGCTAGACGAGGCTAAGGGACATCAGAATCGCTCCTCTGCCTCACACCTACGGAGACCCTGCTAGAGCTGCCTGGTATATCTGAATCCATAACCTGAACAAAATCTCCAAATCACCTCAGAAAGAGTGAGGTAAGCCTGAAATTTACCGCCTATTAAAATTAAATCATTGTTTTATGCATGCATTAGTTCACATACATCTCCAGTAGAGTTAAAATTGCATGTTCATTAAATGCTCAGACTTTTGAATTTTTTTTGCCAGAGTCTCCTGTGTAAAATGGACTATTCGCATGCATATAGGCATGACTAGGTGGCCATTCAGTAGCACACCTACCCAAAATCATGAACATTTTATATATATGATAAACATCAAAATCAAACTCCCCATGGAAGCTAAATTACCATGTGCATTTTTACTTAAAAATCCATACTCATTTGCCATCAAATAGTATGAATAAACTGACCAAAAAGGGCGCCAAATGACTATCTCAGAAATTAATTTTTTTCACATCAAAACGTTTAGCATGGTAAAACATACACATTTACTAAGTCTGAAAATTTTTATCAAGTCATATAAGCATGCATATTCACTATATTATGCTTAGAAGCATGCTATATGAAATCTAACATTCTAACGGTCAAAACTTGAAAAGAAAGGATGTAAACATTACCAAAGTAATGCAGAACGATTGTACGGTGATGGATTTTGAAAAAAGCAGCTCGAACTCAGTAGATCTGAAGAGGAAATTTTAGATTTTCTATATAGCTCAACTTAAAAATGACTTATGAAAGCCACGAGAGGAACTAATATAGACTCATGGGGGCCATGACTCTACATGCGGCAGCCGCAGATAGAACTGTGACAACCCAGAGTGGGTCCCACCCCCTCCGATTCGGTCCAATTGATGTTAAAGTAGAGTTCCCAAAAGCTAAAAAGTTAAATAAGGGAAAAGAATGCTACGCGATTGAGCAGAAAAAGCCTGAAACCCTGAATCCGGGTGTTAAACTCCTGATGAAAAAAAATCTTCATGTACGCCATTGGTAGGAACCTCGATGTGTTATTTGGAATGCCACTGATGAAAATTGCTGAAAACTGCCTCTGTCAAATCATCGGGAAGGTCCGGCGTTGTGAACAGTGAATTATACATAATTGCCCGAGGATATAACTTATCAGAAGGATACCCCCAACATCGAGATCATGTATGTCTGATATTGAAAACTGTTGGTGACAACTCCAGTGCAGCATCAGGAAAGAGTTGGTGATGAAAGCCGTTGAGAACTGCTTCAACGAATATCAGAGTGTCTGATATTGTAAACCGTTGGCGATAACTCTAGCATAGCCTTGGGAAAGAGCCAGTGATGAAAGCCATTAAGAACTGCTTCAATGAAGATCAGAGTGTCTGATATTGTAAACTGTTAGTGACAAATCCAACGTAGCTTCGGTAGATCCGGTGATGAAAGTCCTTGAGAACTTCTTCAACGAAGGTCAGAATGTCTGACATTGCAAACCGTTGGCGACAACTCCAACGTAGCATCTAGAGAGATCCGATGATGAAAATCGTGGAAAACTATCCTTCTCGGGGAGAACCGATGATGGAATCTGTTATACAAATCCTTAGCCGAGGCTTTAAATCAGTTCAACCAACTGTTGTAAACTACCGTTTGAGTCGGCACCGAAGAGGTTCGTTGATGGTCATACTCTGTAAACTAACGTTCGAGTAAAAGTCAAATCAATTCAATCGATTATTGTAAACTACCGTTCGAGTAGGCATCAAGGAGATTCGGTGATGGTCAAATTCTATAAACTACCGTTCGAGTAGGAATTAAATCAATTCAATCAACCATTGTAAACTATTGTTAGAGTAGGCATTGAGGAGGTTTGGTGATGGCCAAATTCAGCAAACTACCATTTGAGTGGGAATCAAATCAATTCAATTGACTGTTGGAAACTATCATTCGGGTAGGCATCGAGGAGGTTTAGTGATGGTCAAACTCTGAAAACTACCGTTCGACTAGGAATCAAATCAGTTCAGCCCACCTTTGTAAACTACCATTTGGGTAGGCATCGAGGTGGTTCGATGATGGTCAAATCGTTGTCAACTATTATTCGAGTAGATAGTGAGAATTCTATCCCCAACAGAAACGTCGGCATCAACTGGACAGCAATTCAAACCGTTAACGACAACCCCAACGTAGCGTCGGGAAAGATCCGATGATGTAAACTGGTGTAAGCTATCATCAGGATAGGCGTCAGGAATCCCCAATGAGGTCACTCGTCATAAGAGGAATATCCTCAGCAGAGGTAAAGGTACAAAGCATATCTAAAACAAGGAACGTTGGTGGCAACTCCGACGTTGAATTCAAAAAGGTTCAAGGGTATCAACCATAGAAATCTTCCGCACAGAGATCTTGAGATCATATCTACAACAATTCGTCTAATCAGTCTCTATAGCACTGATGGATATCTTAAACCGATGGCCTCTGTAAGAACCCGAATTTTCAGAAATTATTAAATAAGAATTTAATAAATAAAATTCTTAAACTGTGAGATGGGTTCGAATAAGAGTATATATATGTGATATGAGGTATGTGGTATTATATTACATAGGGTAATATAGACTATGTAATATGTGTTTTTGTGATTTATAAATATACTATGAATATATATTTGTTATTTAGCGTAGTAACGATTCAGTTGAGATAAAGGAAGCGGATAAAATTTCCTATCGATATTAAATAATTTATAGAATTATTTTATCATAGTAAGTTGGTGACATTAAATATCTTTAATGTATAATCACCATTTTCTTGTGTATGTATACTAATAACTAGTATGTTTATAACATAGGTTATTGATAGTACTTAAGCTATCCGTGAATGGGTTTGGATAGTGAAGCATGAGTTAGTTAAGAGAATTAACTAATAAGAATAAATATTGGATAATTGATAGTTGGGAATTATATTATGGAATAATATAATTAACTATGGTGATATAGTACAGGGTTTAATTTACTTAAGTAAATGAGTGAATTAATAAGTGTGTTGAATATGTAATTATAGTTGATACTTTTATATATATTACTTAGAATAGTAATATATGAGAAAGTCTAATGTACGAATAACGTTAAATATATACATACGTTATTAAAAGGAGATGGAAATCATTATATCTTTAAATGAATATTTAATATTTGAAGAAATTGTGTTGGGGACAATTATAGAAAAGAAAGAGAAATGATTTTTCTAATAAAGGATATTAAAATAATTTCTAATGTTGAATTATTTTAATAAAAGAAGGAAATACTATTTTTGAATAAGAATATTACCTTATATGTTTTTGTATGAGGTAATAGGTATGATCAATTAATATGGTAAATACATTAAAACATATTTGCTATATATAAATAAATTGATGAAAACAATTTATTATAATAGAAAATAAACTTACTATCTATTTTCTATATATAATATATGTTCATGTGTCGTACATGCAATTATTCGATATTATATTAATTATAATATCTTGAGTCAATAGATAAAGTATTTTCTAATAATAAATGTCTTTATTCGGAGAAAACATAATAATTATGTTATGGCGAAATACATAATTTCTAATGTATTTTTCAAGGGAGTTTAATTTATAAAAGGAAACTAAGTTATTTTAATAACTTGAGTTGCTATAGTACCGTAAGTGTTATAAATAATATTTGAATATTTCTATTCGTAATATATTTAAATGTGGACCTTGTGACTTAATAGTCGTAATTATATTGAACATGTTATAAGTAGTAATGTGGTGGGAGATGAGTAAGTGATGGGAATAAAAATAAGCTTGAGATTAAGCTTGTGAGAAATGCCTTGTGTGGCACGATAATAGATCCGATGATGAATTAAATTAATTAAGGATGGAGGAATTATTAATTAAATAATTAATCTATATTAATTATTAATTTTATAATAATGGTATGTTGAATTATTATTATTGCGAGTGATAGCATGATAATAAGTATATTGTTTATAAATATAATAAGATTTATATTTATTTAATGTGGTAATTAACCATATAAATGTTAATTAATTGTTATGGAGACTAATAATTACATTGGTTGATGAGGGATGAATTAATTAATAATTAATTAATTAATTAATTACCATTGAATATAATAATATATAAACGAGTAGATTATATTTGCTCAACTAGTCGACATATGCAAAGGATGCGATAATTAAACCGTTAGTACATGGTAGCTAACTATATATTATACATATAATACAAGGTGACGCATTAATATGGCTACACATAAAATATGTAGACTATATAGTAAGATTAGAAAATAAATGTGTACATGAGGTAATGTGAGTACATGTGTGAGTGAGCTAAGTACCACATGAATATTATAAGGAGTAAGCAATTGTTTAATTGATAATAATTTCAATAAGTTATTATAATTGTAATAATAACCATTATAATAATGAGTAATACTCAATTGAATTATATTCGGTATTAAGAAAATGTACATAGATTATATGATGATATATATGTACCCTACTTGATACATTGAATTACTTAGTTGCTCATTGATAATGTCATTGTGACTCTAGTTCATTATAACCTAAGTTATATGGGATGGAATGTATACCCATATTATATAACCTTAGTGTGTATATTACATGTAGAAGTGTATAAACTAAGTATTGGGCATACATGATATACACTTGCTAGTTGCTTTTGCTGAGATTTATTGTTTGTTCCATAATAAGAGCCCATTTCTTCTTCACGTGTATACCCACATGGCTATCTACTCTATTTACTCTTCTCAAAATCAACAATCCTAGCATATGATTACAAGGGGTGTGGGAATCATGATGGAGTTCACCAACTCCTCCTAAACCATCAATTAATCCAATTTTCCTTTGGTTTGATTTAAGGGAGAAGAGCATTGTCTGGGTAAAACTTTGTCTATATAAAGCTTCTTCCCCTTCTTGTTTTCATTTTCTGAGAATAAGTTATTATAGTGAGAATTGAGAGCATATATATCTGTGATAAGTATCCTTGAGTTAAGAAGGAGTAGTGTAGCAACATTGTGAGAACCATTGTAGCAGCAATTTCAGTTAAAAGGTATAACTATTTGACATTCAATTCTCCGAAAATTTCTAATTTCTTGAATCTTGAAGTAAGCATGTATTGATTGATTAGTGGATTATGAATATGTTTGTTAGATTGTTAAATGAGTTACAAGCATGTTAGAAATGTATTATAGCAGTTTAAAATCGAAATTTGCTGTGAAATTTGTGAGTTGGGTTGCAGTTCTGCCGAAGCAGGCTGTCTCTGCCTCTGGCCGGAGCCCTTGCGCAGCTGCGCCAGTTTTATACTGGCCAGCGGCGCAGCTGCCCCTGTACTAGATTCTAGATTCTGCTTTCTGATACAGTCTGTTCCTTCTAGTTTAGTTGTCATCACTTGGAGCAAGCATATGGACATAAACAACATGTATACTTTGATACAACATGCATGATTTTTACCATGCTAGAATGTATATCATGAAATGGAAAGCATGTGTTTTAGGAAAAACTTAGTTTTAAAATGAAAATTTTAGTTTTAAATGTGAACTTTGACATTTGTATAACATAAGTACATTCTGATTTTGAAAGCATGCTCGTATGGTTTATATTGACATAAAGGTATGTTTAAAGTGTTGAACACACACTAACATACATGATTGAAGACTACATTAATTTCAAAAGACAAACTTAGAGTTTTGATCATATATATAGGATGTCCACATTCTGATCATTTGAGCATGTATAAGTGGCTTATATATGTGTTCTAATACATGAGAGTCATGACTACGAGAGACGTGGCATGTACTAAGTTACCTAAGTTGACTTAGTGTACTTTTCAAAGAAAGCTTGGAATGTGAAAGCTAATATCATCAAGTACTAAGTGAACTTACGTTATGAACATGCAAGCATGTATATTAGGATTTCATTATGCCTATAGACATGTTGACATAAGCATCATGTGATGAAACATGGATTTCACCTATGCACGCATATTCAAGAAAATGAATTTCTAAAGTATGGACTATGTGATTAAGTATACATGTGTAGTATACGCACGAGCATGCCTACTTAGTATTGTTTAGCCTCTTTATGTGGTAATATGATGTTAGTGGTTGTCCCTTGAGGCATGAACTTGATTTACTTGAGGTATATCTATACGTACTTAGCTATACTAAGCGTATAATAAGAAAGTGAAACAAGGTTCTAAGAACCAAGATAGAAAACAATGTAATACTTATTATTATATTGAGAATGTATGAATGTATGACTAATGGATATGAATCCATGATTATATAACTGTGTAGGATTACACGAAGTGCAGATATTCTTAAGCAGTTAAGTCGTAGTTATTAAACTACGAATCAGGCAAGTCTTTCAGTTCCTATTTGATATATGAATTCAATAACTGTTAGTTGAATTATATTATGCTGTGATAATGTGAACTTATATATGAACTATATATGAGATATAAATGTAACGGGATGAATTTTTAATTGAACCGTGATTCTGGGGACAGAATCTTTTTAAAGGGGGAAAGATGTGACGAACAAGATTTTTGTAATTTAATTTGAATATTTAGTGAAATAAATAAATATTTTTCGATGATTTAATTATTGAGTTAAATAATTAATTGATGAATTTGTGGTAGATTAATTTAATTATATGTGTCACATTAGTTAAATTAATGTGGTGAATTTTATATTCAAAGTATGTATTTAATTGAGCTTATTTGGTTAATATATTAATTAATAAGCATAATGTTATTCTAATTAATTTAAATAATTAATTAGAGATTTATGATTTGACATAATTAATAAATAAGAATTTTAATTATGTGACTATGTGATTTAATGTGGATTTATGCTATCTTATTTAATTAATTTAAATAAGATTATTTGATTAAATTGGATGTGACATTAATTAACTATATAATAAGAGTTTTATTAATCTAAGAGGAAAGGAGGAATTAAGGGGCAAGCAAACAAGGCCCTAAGGGGAGTTACACCTGTTAACCCATTACGAATTAACTAACGCCACTCACCCATTACTCGTCCACTATACATATTATACGTATTACTCTATACATATATCCTATACACCAGTTTTATATTTTATATATTACAAACGTCAGAGAACTTAGAGAGATTAAGAGAGAAAATTGAGAGAAGAATTGATTTGGAGAAGAGATTGAAGAATTAAAGTTCATATCATCATCAAACAGAGTTAAGAAGGGTATAATCCTTCATCTCAAGTTTTATTACGTTAGTTTATTTTTCAAACCCAACACCAAACTCTCTGTATATGATTTTGGTGACGAATACTTAAGATGTAATCATATATGTGTTATTGTATGATTATAACATGTTTTGTATTTGGTATGAATGAATTAAAATAATCGAATTCATGTAATTAGGCCTTAATTGGGTTTTCAAAATTTTACAGAGTTTTTTTTCATTTACGTGCTTTAAAAATTCTCTATGAATGGAAAAAATTGATATTTGTTCATTATATGGCTATATGTGTGTTCATATGTGTTTATAACATATTATATGCCATATATGCATAACTTGCAGTGATCGAATTTTATTTAAATTGGGTTTTTGAAAATTACAGAGTCGTATATATGGCCATACGGCCCTTACGTACAAATTTTATACCATGAATCGATGGTTTAACTTTGAATTAATATTTGCATATGATTGTACACGTTTATACGAACAAAACAGAAATTAAACGAACGGATTCGGTGTTATAACGAATCCGTAACGTTGAATTTCTTGATTTTTCTTCAAAATATGATAAAGTATGAAAATAGTGAAATTAGATGCCTTGGATTGTGTGATTACATGATTTTAATTTCCAAGATCATGCTAGAAATGTTGTATAGCATTTCTGTGAAGTTTTTACATTATGGGTAGCCTTAAAATTCATTACGTTATTTGAATTTATTTGGGTTGCTCTGGGTGTTCATCGCGAACCAGGGAGTGCACCAGCAGGGGGACCCATCCCAGCGGGTGTTCATGGGCATTAGGACCCGCCCCAGCCGGTATAAGGGTTGTCCGGGAGCCTTTGTTTTTTATTTCCGAGACTATTTTGACCTTCTGTAGTAAAATAAGAATAACGTTTTCATACGAACTCCAATTAAGGCGATTCAAGATGATTCAGAAAGATAACGAGTAGACCTACAACTTTCATTCTTTACGTTTTTCAATTTGAAATCGTTAAAATGGGTAAAAATGGCCATCTTTGTGACTGATGCGTATTTAGAGGCAATCGGAGGGCTTCAGGACATGCACGCACATAAGTGTAGTGTTCTCGATAATAAAAGATGTTGTTTTAAGTTATATACATGAATATTATATGATTTGAAGTTCATGATTAATAAATTAAGTTATTGACATATATAAGATAATGTGAAGGTTCAAGTTAACAAACTAAGTGCGAACTTGAATATTGTAATTGTAAAACTTGATTATGATTGTTTAAAGGGCTATACATGTGTGATATGCATGTTGTGAGTTTACATTCATGTTATGTGATTAGCCATTGAGTAATGTTATAAACCAAGTTGTAAGTCGAACTTAAGTGAATAGTTTAACAGTTAAACATAGTTGTTATGAAAATTAATAGATGTCGTATACATAATGTAATATGTAGGACGTTGAGGAAGTGAATTGTAATTATATTTGTAGCTTGTGCAAGAGGCAAGTTTCCTATCCTTAAACTTGTTTAATATTTTGCAAGTTTCCTAAACTCAAACTTTACTTTTACATTGAGCAAGTATCCTATCTCCAACTTACTGTTATTAAGCAAGTTTCTTAACATTCTAAGTTATTCATTTATCAAGTCTTAGACTTGTGTTCTATATCGAGCGAGCTCTTGTTTTTAATTGTTCAAGTTCAAAGGTTTCATATTTGATGCTATAACTCTTTTAAGCATGATTCAGCTATACAATACTCATTCAATTGTATACTCTTGAGGTTTACCATTCAAGTTCAATATCGATGTTATTGTTGAACTTATAGGACTAGTAAACCCTTATTTATTCGACTAGTCCATAGTTGATGTACGTTCTAAATTCTAGAACACTTATGGAGCTTATCCAAACCAAAATTCCTTTGGTGCGGACTCTGATGTCAAAACTGAGATGAATAACCCTGTAAAGGGGATTATTTACGCTTTAGCGTTGAGATATTGTGCACAGTATGGTACTAAGGGCTGATCCCCCTAAGTACGAGAAGTAGAGTCCATAGTCTTATGACTGTTAAAGGTTTAAAGCATAAAAACTTTACAACCTAGGACATAGTTCAAGGTCTTATGACCCTCAGACGTTCTTTTGATTCCTGTTATTCATTCTTGAGTCAAAAGTTGAGTTTCTTTATTAAGATGTCTTTGATTCACTTGCATGTTATTATATTGTTGTCATATTATTATACTTGTGGGCAATCGTGCTCACTCTTGCGTAATAATAACATTACAGTTAAGAACAAAAGGTCCGACAAGCCTTCTAGTAGCAAAAGTAAGGGCAAGGTCAACAAGTGATGAAGACTTGTTGTTATTTTATGTGTTTATGTTTCAGACTTATATTAGAGTTGTGTAAGACTTATTTATTTGTTTATGTTCCGCACAGATGTTTAAGGTTAGTATGACCTGGGATTGTATTTATTATTCAGATGTTGTAACCCCATAAGGGGAGGATTTATTTCTATCTATTGCATGATTTGCATTTATTATGGGTAGATAGATAGATGATATTTGTACAGTGAACACCAAGTCCCGTGAAAATTGAAGTACCCGGATTTGGGGGTGTCATAGGTTGGTATCAGAGCTGTAGATTATGAACCTTAGGTGGGGGAAAACCTTAGGATAGTAGCCTTTTTAGAGATCGAAAACATAGTAATAATAACTTTTATCGAGTTCTAAGAAAGATAATAACTTACCTTATGTGCTATGTGCTTATACTTATATATTCGAGTATCGATTAGCATCACGTAATTACTAAAACTTAAAATTTTATTTGTCAGGATGACGGATGCTGGAGAACCTAATCAGTCCAGGGACCTTGTACCCCTAGAGGCTAGAAAGGAGGAGCCCCGAGATATCCACGTAGTCTGGGAGCAGTTAGTCCAACGAGAGCCATCACCCTTGATCACAGTCATTGGTCAGGAGTATGTGCCGGTGTCTGATTCAGAGGAGGACTCTGAGGAAGACCCTGAGGAGATTGAGGTTCAGGCTGAGGCAGCCGAAGAGGAGGAGGAAGACCCTGAAGAGTTCACGCCGAGCTCTATCAGTGCCAAGATGTATGACGAGCTGTATAACCGTAACATAGAGTTACGTGATACTATTCAGGAGCTGAGGGAGACTGTTCAGGAGCTGAGGGAGCGGTCGGTTACTCAACAGTCTACTATCGAGCTGAGGGATGGAGAGGTTGAGGCTCTTCACACACGTTTGGGAAATATAGAGTGGAATTTGGTTCAAGAGAAAGGCCAAACCGAGCAGAAGTAAGAGGAAATAGAGGAATTGAAGAATGAACTAAAAGAGAAATTAGCAAGGCTGGCCATAGCCGAGGAAGCCTGGGTAAAGGAATCACGACGAGCAGATCTCACAGAAGATAACTGTCGGGCGAAGAAGGCTAAGCTTGAGGAGATGTACTCTACACTTCAGTATGCAATTGATGAAGCCCAAGATCGGGTTATGAGGTACCCAATTCAGTTCAAAGGACTACCGTCATACATGCTAGATCGCAGGACGATGTCCCGAATTATGAAATAAGAGCATGGCAAAGCTGTTCGTCGCCTTAATAGGCAGTGATAGGAACATTTGATTTTTGTGAAACCTATCTGGTAGTTAATAATGTAAATTCCAATGTGAATATTTTATGTTTTAAATCCTGTAGATTCTTTATCTCGGGATAGTTGATGTAAATAGCAGTGATGCTATCGTGTTATGTTAAAACTTTTGATTTAGTAATTTATCAGAGTTTATTTGAGATAATATGTTGACTGATTGTGTCTAAATGTTTAAGTTAAGCCTTAAATATTTAAAAGATTGAATAATGATCTAATAAGCGTATATCTTAACAGAAATATGCCGCCAAGGAGAAGACCAAACCGTCGGCCGGCCCAAGAAGGGTCAACTAACAGCAACAACGATGCCAATGCTAACCCCGTTCAGCAGTTGGCGAACTTACTTGCTGGAGCGCTTAACAACCAACCTCAAGCTCCACCGAACACAACGTTCAAGGACTTCAAGGCGATGGGACCGCCAGAGTTTAATGGCACCATGAACCCGATAGAAGCTCAAACCTGGGTCATGGAGATGGAAAAAGTTTTCGACGTCGCCAGAGTCAGAGAAGACCAGAAAACCGCCTATGCAACGTTCATGCTGAAATCCGAGGCCAGCTATTGGTGGCAAGCGAATAAGGTCCTGGGGAGGTGAAGGTGTGATTACCTAGGAGAGGTTCAAAGAGATGTTCTTCGAGATGTACTTTCCGACCAGCTCGCAGAATCAAATGGAGGTCCAGTTCCTGGAGCTGAAATAGGGGAATATGTCCGTATCGGAATATGCGGCAAAATTCAATGAGTTGGCTAGGTTTGCTACGTATCAAGTGCACACCGATCAGAGGAAGGCAAGAAGGTTTGAGCAGGGCCTGAAGCCCTGGTTATATAGCAAGGTGTCAATGTTCCAACTGAACACTTTTGCTAGGGTGTTGGAGAAGGCCATTCTCGCTGAAGGCGGGAGTGACGCTGTTACAAAGTACAATCAAGATCAGAAAAAGAAGAAGAGTGAAGGTGAAGGAATTAACAAGGCTAGTGGTAGCAACACGGGAGGGAGTAATAATCAGAAGAGGAGGTGGAATGATAACTCATTAACTGGGAATCAGCAAGGAGGTCAGAAGAAGAGGATCAAAGCATGTCCGACCTGCGAGAAAGCTTACCTAGGGGTCTGTATGAAGGGAAAACGAGTATGCTACAATTGTGGTCAGGAATGCCACATAGCACCTAACTGTCCGAACCCAAAGAATGGTGCTTGCTTCACTTGCGGCTCAAAGGACCATTTGGCAAGGGACTGTCCCAAGAAGGGATCTGGAGGGGCAGGATCAGGAGGAACAAGGGAAACAGCGGTGGAAGTGCTCTAACTATCACGGGACCAACCGCAACCAATCGACCAACCGCCAGGACCTTCAACATGACCGTGTAGGATGCTATACAGTCTCACGATGTGGTGTCAGGTATCATTCTGATCAATAAAGTTAATGCTTATGTACTATTTGATTCGGGTGCTACTTGTTCATTTATATCCGATGACTTTGCTAAGAACTTAAAACTTCCTATGGACGAGTTAGAATACCCCATGAACATAGAGATTACGAATAGAGAAGTGAACCCTGTTAAGTATGTACACAAGAACTGTAGAGTAGAGATTAAGGGTAACATTATGAACGAAGATCTTATCCCGATTAGGCTTGGGGAATTCGATGTTATTCTGGGAATGGACTGGCTAGTCAATTATGGGGCTGTAATTGATTGCCAGAGGAAGTGTATCTACCTTATAACCCCGTCAAAGGTTGTGTTTTGTGGCAGCAAATCACCTAGACAAGCGAGTTGTCTGACGATGATGCAGGCCAGGAAGTTGTTAAGACAAGGCTGTGTAGGATATTTAGACTATATAGTCGATAGTCGTAAAGAAAACCCGAAAGTGGAACATATACCAGTCGTGAGGGACTTCGTAGACGTATTTCCAGATGATCTGCCAGGACTTCCGCCAGACAGAGAGGTTGAGTTCGTGATCGATTTGGCGCCAGGGATGACCCCAATATCGAAGGCACTGTACATGATGGCTCCAGTAGAGATGAAAGAGTTAATGGTACAACTACAAGAGTTACTAGACAAGAAGTACATCCAACCGAGCGTATCGCCGTGGGGAGCGCCGGTGTTGTTTGTGAAGAAGAAGGACGGGACGATGCGGCTTTACATCGACTACAGAGAATTGAATAAGGTCACAATTAAGAATAGATATCCATTACTGAGGATCAACGATCTATTTGACCAATTGAAGGGTGCAAAGTACTTTTCAAAGATAGACTTGAGGAGTGGCTATCATCAGGTAAAGGTGAGGCCAGAGGATGTTCCGAAGACAGCATTTAGGACTCGATATGGTCACTACGAATTTCTGGTAATGTCATTTGGTCTAACGAATGCTCTTGTAGCATTCACGGGCTTAATGAATGGAGTGTTCAAGCCGTTTTTGGACAAATTCATGGTGGGCTTTATCGACGACATTTTGGTATACTCGAAGTCCAAGGAAGAATATGTAGAACATCTGAAGTTAACATTAGAGGCGTTGAGAAGAGAGAAGTTGTACGCCAAATTTTCAAAATGTGAATTCTGGATTGAAAGAGTGCAATTTCTTGGACATGTGATCGACAAGGATGGAATTTCGGTAGATCCCTCTAAAGTAGAAGCTGTGATGAATTGGGTTCAGTCGAAAACACCGTCGGAAGTGAGGAGTTTTCTTGGATTGGCGGGTTATTATAGAAGATTCATTCAGGACTTTTCCAAGATCGCAACTCCACTGACGAATTTGACTAGAATATAAGTGAAATTCGTTTGGACGGAGAAGTGTGAGGAAAGTTTCCAAGAGCTTAAGAGGAGGTTGAGTTCAGCACCTGTGTTATCCCTTCTGGACGACACAGGAAATTTTGTGGTTTATAGTGATACGTCGCGTAAAGGACTTGGCTGTGTGCTTATGCAAAACGGCAGGGTCATTGCGTATGGGTCACGACAATTGAAAGACTATGAGAAAGGGTATCCGACCCATGACTTGGAATTAGCTACAGTGGTATTTGCTTTAAAAATTTGGAGACACTATCTCTATGGGGAGAAGTGTGAAATATGTACAGACCACAAGAGTCTGAAATATATTTTTACACAGAAGGACTTGAATATGTGCCAGAGAAGGTGGCTAGAGTTAATTAAGGTCTATGACTGTGAAATCTTATACCATCCGGGTAAGGCTAATGTGGTTGCCGACGCCTTAAGCAGAAAGGGTCGTGAGAAATTGATGATGTTGACTGCTCAGGAGGAGCTAATTTCAGCAATGGAAAAGCTGGAATTGGAAGTGAAGTATCCGATGGAGATTGACGAGAAGTTGTTTCAGATGCAAACTGGTTTAACCCTATTAGATAGAGTTAAGGAAGCTCAACTTCAGGACGAAGAAAGTGAAAAGGTTAAGAAAAAGATATCTGAAGGAACTGAACAGAGATTCAAGATAGACAGTGAGGGAGTACTGAAATTTGAGAACAGAGTTTGGGTACCGTCAGTGCCAGAGATTAAGGATGACATTTTGAGCGAGGCTCATAGCTCACGGTATTCGATTCACCCCGGTAGTACCAAGATGTACCAAGATCTTTGACAGCACTTCTGGTGACCGAATTTGAAACGAGATGTTGTTGAGTGTGCTGCAAAGTGTCTAACCTGTCAGAAAGTGAAAGCAGAACATTAGAGACCGAGTGGTTTGCTACAATCCCTGGAAATCCCAGAATGGAAATGGGAACACATTATGATGGATTTCGTGGTTGGCCTTTCGACGACTCAAAAAGGCTACGACGCAGTATGGGTTATCGTTGACCGAATGACGAAATTAGCACACTTCCTTCCGATCAAAATTAGATTCAACTTAGACCGGTTGGCAAGGTTATATGTGAAAGAGATTATTTCGAGGCACGGAGTTCTGGTGTCAATTGTTTCCGACAGAGATCCGCGCTTCACATCAAACTTCTGGAAGCGACTACAGGAATGCATGGGGACACAGTTGAGAATGAGTACGGTTTATCACCCTCAGACAGACGGGTAGAGTGAAAGAACGATCCAGACATTGGAAGATATGTTGAGAGCATACATCATGGATTTTAAAGGAAATTGAGATGATCACCTACCGCTTGTGGAATTCGATTACAACAACAGTTACCACGCTAGTATTGGCATGCCACCTTACTAAGCGTTGTACGGAAGAAAATGCAGAACTCCGCTATACTGGGATGAAGTTGGCGAGAGATAATTACTAGGTCCAGAGTTGGTACAACAGACAGCAGAGATAGTCAAAGTGATCCGGACAAGACTGGTAGCCGCTCAGGATAAGCAGAAGTAATACGCTGATCCACACCGTAAGAACGTTGAGTTTGAATCGGGTAGCTATGTGTTCTTGAAAGTCTCTCCCTGGAAGGGAAAGATCAGATTCGGGAAGAAGGGGAAATTGAGCCCGAGGTTCATTGGACCCTTTGAGGTACTTCGAAGGATTGGAGAAGTTGCGTATAAGGTAGCCTTACCTCCAGGCGCTTGAGAAGGTCCACAACGCTTTCCACGTTTCAGTTCTACGACCCTAAAAACTCGATTACAAGCATGTGATTGAATATGAACCCCTATATTTTGAAAAAGACTTATCCTATGAAGAAATTCCTGTTCAAATTATTGACTGGAAAGAGCAAGTCCTCAGAAACAAAGTTATACCTTCTGTTAAGGTAATTTGGAGGAACCACAATGCTGAAGAAGCTACGTGGGAACTCGAAGAGCATATGATGAAAAATTACCCAGATTTATTTACTTAATTTTTTGTATATGTGATTCTGGGGACAGAATCTTTGTAAGGGGGGGGGGGGGAGAATGTAACGGGATGAATTTTTAATTGAACAGTGATTCTGTGGACAGAATCCTTTTAAGAGGGGAAAGATGTGACGAACAAGATTTTTGTAATTTAATTTGAATATTTATTGAATTAAATAAATATTTTTTGATGATTTAATTATTGAGTTAAATAATTAATTGATAAAATTATGGTAGATTAATTTAATTATATGTGTCACATTAGTTAAATTAATGTGGTAAATTTTATATTCAAAGTATGTATTTAATTGAGCTTATTTGATTAATATATTAATTAATAAGCATAATGTTATTCTAATTAATTTAAATAATTAATTAGAGATTTATGATTTGACATAATTAATAAATAAAAATTTTAATTATGTGACTATGTGATTTAATGTGGATTTATGCTATCTTATTTAATTGATTTAAATAAAATTATTTGATTAAATTGGGTGTGACATTAATTAACTATCTAATAATAGTTTTATTAAACTAAGAGGAAAGGAGGAATTAAGGGGCAAGCAAACAAGGCCCTAAGGAGAGTTGCACCAGTTAACCCATTACGGATTAACTAACGCCACTCACCCATTACTCGTCCACTATACATATTATACGTATTACTCTATACATATATCCTATACACCAGTTTTATATTTTTTATATTACAAACGTCAGAGAACTTAGAGAGATTAAGAGAGAAAATTGAGAGAAGAATTGATTTGGAGAAGAGATTGAAGAATTAAAGTTCATATCATCATCAAAACAGAGTTAACAAGGGTATAATCCTTCATCTCAAGTTTTATTACGTTAGTTTATTTTTTAAACCCAACTCCAAACTCTCTGTATATGATTTTGGTGACGAATACTTAAGATGTAATCATATGTGTTATTGTATGATTATAACATGTTTTGTATTTGGTATGAATGAATTAAAATAATCGAATTCATGTAATTAGGCCTTAATTGGGTTTTCAAAATTTTACAGAGTTTTTTTTCATTTACGTGCTTTAAAAATTCTCTATGAATGGAAAAAATTGATATTTGTTCATTATATGGCTATATGTGTGTTCATATGTGTTTATAACATATTATATGCCATATATGCATAACTTGTAGTGATCGAATTTTATTTAAATTGGGTTTTTGAAAATTACAGAGTCGTATATATGGCCATACGGCCCTTACGTACAAATTTTATACCATGAATCGATGGTTTAACTTTGAATTAATATTTGCATATGATTGTACACGTTTATACGAACAAAACAGAAATTAAACGAACGGATTCGGTGTTATAACGAATCCGTAACGTTGAATTTCTTGATTTTTCTTCAAAATATGATAAAGTATGAAAATAGTGAAATTAGATGCCTTGGATTGTGTGATTACATGATTTTAATTTCCAAGATCATGCTAGAAATGTTGTATAGCATTTCTGTGAAGTTTTTACATTATGGGTAGCCTTAAAATTCATTACGTTAGTTTAATTTGAATTTATTTGGGTTGCTCTGGGTGTTCATCGCGAACCAGGGAGTGCACCAGCAGGGGGACCCATCCCAGCGGGTGTTCATGGGCATTAGGACCCGCCCCAGCGGGTATAAGGGTTGTCCGGGAGCCTTTGTTTTTTATTTCCGAGACTATTTTGACCTTCTGTAGTAAAATAAGAATAACGTTTTCATACGAACTCCGATTAAGGCGATTCAAGATGATTCAGAAAGATAACGAGTAGACCTACAACTTTCATTCTTTACGTTTTTCAATTTGAAATCGTTAAAATGGGTAAAAATGGCCATCTTTGTGACTGATGCGTATTTAGAGGCAATCGGAGGGCTTCGGACATGCACGCACAAAAGTGTAGTGTTCTCGATAATAAAAGATGTTGTTTTAAGTTACATACATGAATATTATATGATTTGAAGTTCATGATTAATAAATTTAGTTATTGACATGTATAAGATAATGTGAAGGTTCAAGTTAACAAACTAAGTGCGAACTTGAATATCGTAATTGTAAAACTTGATTATGATTGTTTAAAGGGCTATACATGTGTGATATGCATGTTGTGAGTTTACATTCATGTTATGTGGTTAGCCATTGAGTAATATTATAAACCAAGTTGTAAGTCGAACTTAAGTGAATAGTTCAACAGTTAAACATGGTAGTTATGAAAACTAATTGATGTCGTATACATAATGTAATGTGTAGAACGTTGAGGAAGTGAATTGTAATTATATTTGTAGCTTGTGTAAGAGGCAAGTTTCCTATCCTTAAACTTGTTTAATATTTTGCAAGTTTTTTAAACTCAAACTTTACTTTTACATTGAGCAAGTATCCTATCTCTAACTTATTGTTATTAAGCAAGTCTCTTAACATTCTATGTTATTCATTTATCAAGTCTTAGACTTGTGTTCTATATCGAGCGAGCTCTTGTTTTTAATTGTTCAAGTTCAAAGGTTTCATATTTGATGCTATAACTCTTTTAAGCATGATTCAGCTATACAATACTCATTCGATTGTATACTCTTGAGATTTACCATTCAAGTTGAATATCGATGTTATTGTTGAACTTATAGGACTAGTGAACCCTTATTTATTCGACTAGTCCATAGTTGATGTACGTTCTAAATTCTAGAACACTTATTGAGCTTATCCAAACCAAAATTCCTTTGGTGCGGACTCTGATGTCAAAACTGAGATTAATAACCCTGTAAAGGGGATTATTTACGCTTTAGCGTTGAGATATTGTGCACAGTATGGTACTAAGGGCTGATCCCCCTAAGTACGAGAAGTAGAGTCCATAGTCTTATGACTGTTAAAGGTTTAAAGCATAAAAACTTTACAACCTAGGACATAGTTCAAGGTCTTATGACCCTCAGATGTTCTTTTGATTCCTGTTATTCATTCTTGAGTCAAAAGTTGAGTTTCTTTATTCAGATGTCTTTGATTCACTCGCATGTTATTATATTGTTGTCATATTATTATACTTGTGGGCAATCGTGCTCACTCTTGCGTAATAATAACATTGCTGTTAAGAACGAAAGGTCAGACGAGCCTTCTACTAGCAAAGGTAAGGGCAAGGTCAACAAGTGATGAAGACTTGTTGTTTATTTTATATGTTTATGTTTCAGACTTATATTAGAGTTGTGTAAGACTTATTTATTTGTTTATGTTCCGCATAGATGTTTAAGGTTAGTATGACCTGGGATTGTATTTATTATTCAGATGTTGTAACCCCATAAGGGGAGGATTTATTTCTATCTATTGCATGATTTGCATTTATTATGGGTAGATAGATAGATGATATTTGTACAGTGAGCACCAAGTCCCGTGGAAATTGAAGTACCCGAATTTGGTGGTGTCACAATAAATGGATTGAAAGTTGATCTTTGATGATATACTTGTTATGTGAAAGTAACATGCGTAGTAAATATAAATTGTTTATAAATGCATAAACTGAGTATGATGTTGTATGCTATGTGATGCATGAAAACTGTTAGAATTGCTGAGCTGTCGAGCTCACTCTTGCAAATAACCACTTTTGCAGGTTAAGGATACACGGTAAAGATTTCGTGCTTCTTGATTGATAAAGATAGATAGTATCGCAACGAAGAATACTATTTAGATTATCGTTTGAACCCTGTTTAGGTTCTAAGAGTTGTACTTGATAATTGTATACGTTGTTTAAAACTTGACGTACTGTAAAGATGTATTAGTTGATACATAGAGAATATCAAGTCGAGTTGTAAATGTTATTCGATAACTCAAATAGAATGAATCATATTATAAAGTTGATTCAGGGATTTATAATTGATTCAAGTTATGAAATCAATAAAAGATTTTATTCAAAGGATATTGAAAAGTTTAAGTTATTCCGCATTTTTATAATATCGAACATGATATAAGACAGGAATTGGTAAATGACCAAGATTGTAACTTGTAAAAGTTTGGAGTCATTATACGAGATCCTGATAATGAAAAGAATTTATATTCTAAATTGTAATAAAGCAAGTTGTATTCTTTTACTAATGATTAAAAGATGTAATAGTTTCGCGTTAGTATTTGGTTAGTAGTATCGTGACTGCACCGGATCCGAGGTAATAGAAGGGACCCGGATTTGGGGGCGTCACAGCCTCAACCTAGTATAGCATCGAGAAAAGTCGGTGATGAAAGTTCTGTAAACTACCGTTTGAGTGGGCATCAAGAGAGTTTAGTGAAAACCATCATGGACAACTCCAACACCCAGCAGAAGTAGCGCGAGCGGTCAGTAATAGAATATCCTGACAACTAACCCCACAAGCAGGGGTGGATCCAGCTGGATAATTCAGTGGGGGCAAACTCGAAAAAAACCTCTTAAGAATACAAATTTAATAAAATGAATCACAAAACTAAACAATCCTCAAATATTATTTATAATAACATTTTTTGAGGCTTCATTGCTTGAAATTGTTGCATAATAGCCTCATTTTTAATAGTTACAAAACTATCACACTCAATGTATGTTACTAAACAGTCATGCCTCCATTCATCTCCCATTTGGTTGCGGAGTTCATTCTTCACGATATTCATGGCTGAAAATGTCCTTTCAACAGTTGTAGTAGCAACGGGCAAAAGTAGAGCCAATTTCAGCAACAAATAGACTTGGGGATACACATCATCCTTTCTTTTCTTAACCAACATTTGAGCCAATTCACCAATTCCTTTTACACTCGAAAAATTGGGATCGTTTCTCATATCCACAATATAATTTTTTAGTTAACCATCAAGTGCCAAAAGTTCCATATCATCAAATTCTGAAGGGTAAAGTTTTGCAAATTCAAGTAATTTTGTATTGTCAAATGCCGAGAAAGAGTCACGTGAGTCAAGACATGCTATACTTGAAAGTAACTCTTTATTTGTGTTATTAAAACGGTCATTCAATTCCCCAAGTTGACTATCAATCACAGTGAAAAATAATTAAACCCTAAAATGATGAAGGTTTGTGATTTCTTCAATATTGCGTTGTGGTCTCCCTTGAAACACAAAATTTTGCGGGTGAGTTTCTTGGTGAATATCAGCAGTGACATGTTCCTCACTAGTCCCTTTGGCTTGGACATTTTCAGGAATAGATTCAAATTTTGTACGTTTAGTTGTTGTAATCTAATTACGTATGTCCATACCTAACAATTATTAAATATTTAAAAACTAATTCAACATTAAAACAATATACAAAATAATCAATCTCAACTAAACCACTAATAAGTAACAAGTAACATTACCAAATAAATTACAAAATTTAAAGAAAGTAAAAATAGAATAGAACACATGCTTGAACTTGAAGAACTTTTATTTGATGGAGTTCTCTTCATTGTTGAAGTATTGCTTTAAGAAGTAAAAAGCCCTAATTTTATAAAAGTACACAAACAAAGAATCTATAAACAATTACAAAAATTTCTAAAGCAATTGTTAAATTTGTGAAATTAAATAACTAAAATTAAAATTAAAATATACATAAATCTGAAATCTGAATTTGGAGTATATTTTCTGCTATGTTGCGAGATTGCGATTTGCGATTAATTGCTAATATGGAGTTGTGTAGCTTTGTTGGCTGTTGTGGTGGGATGTTACTGAAAAGTGAAAATTGAAAAACTAAAGGCACAATATGGAGTCATGGTTCATGGTTGAATATTTTAATATCAATTAATAAGAATCAAAGCACAAAAAGCATGAGGTAAACTAGAAACTTGCTTGAATATGGCGTGAAGCCTTGAACTGAGAGGACTCTCCTTGAGGCTTGAGAAAAAAGTGAAAAGCTAAAGCCTAAAAGTCTAAAAGATAAAAACTAAAAGTCCACCCCGTGTAGTGTTGTTGCTGTAGCCTTTAAAATTCTTTTAATTTTTTTAAGTTAACATATATACCCCTAACCAATAAAAGTTCAGTAGGGGCAGGTGCCCCCCCTGCCCCTTAACTGCGTCCGCCCCTGCCCACAAGAGCATATAGCATTCAGGAGATAGCATATCATGTATTGCATTACATTTCCATGTATCATATTTTTAGTGTTTAGCAGTCTTTACCCTGTTCATTCCATTGCATTGCACAAACATGATAAAGAGGGGCATCTGTAGACACTAGAAATTTTGCATTCCTATTACTAACCCTGCAGGAGGGCAAAACCATATTTTACCTTCTAGAGATAACCCTGGAAGTCCAAATGAAGCCCCAACGACAACAACGAGAGATCAAATCAAATCCCAATGACAACACTGGGATATCAAATCAAACTCCGGTGACAACACCGGGAGATTAAATCAAACCCCAGCGACAACACTGGGACATCAAATCCAACCCCGACGACAACACCGAAAGATCAAATCAAACCCCGGTGACAACACCCGGAGATTAAGTCAAACCCCGGCAACAACCCCGGGAGATCAAATCAAGCCCCGACAACAACACCGAGAGATCAAATCAAACCCTGGGGACAACACCGGGAGATCAAATCAAACCCCGACTACAACACCAGGAGATCAAATCAAGCCACGACGACAACACCGGGAGATTAAGTCAAACCCCGAAGATAACCCCGAGAGATCAAATCAAGCCCCGGCGATAACACCGGGAGATCGAATCAAGCCCCGGCGACAACCCCAGGATATCAAGTCAAACCTCGACGACGAACTCGGGAGATTAGGTCAACCTCGGAGACAACCCCGAGAGATCAAATCAACCTTCGAAGACAGCCCTGAAGCATCAAATCATCCCCAGAGACAAACCCTGGGATATCAAGTCAACTTCAGAGATGACCTTGAGGAGGAATAGAGTCGGCTGGGATCAAACCTCGAAAATAACCCCAAGAAACATTCAAAAACCCTGTCAATCTTGGAGACAACCCCCGGAACGGCAAAATGGTCATTTTACCAACTTGACATCAAATCATATCAAATCAATGCCATGAAGGTTATGCAGAACTATAACATTAATCCCAAGAGAAAACAGCACAAGACAGCTCAACGGACGGACTGTGAAGACTCAAAGATATGGTTATGGACCCATCTTCCTGGATTCAGAAAAGGACAAATCCCATGTCATTGTGTAGCTCTCGGAAAGGGCTTTTCAAAAAGGTATAACACGCCTCCATCGGACTCCCAGATTAAAAGTTATAAATGCTCAAAGCAGACAACGGGTTGGTCGGAGTGCACGTACTTTGATACACAAGACCCAGGGGACCGAGGCCCACCCGGAGAGCCGCAGATAGACCATTAGATATTTTGGCCTATAAATAGAGACCCCCACCAGCCAAAAAGAAAGGAAAAAAAAAGAAAAGAGAGAGGAAATTCCACCTGTTTCAGCTCTTAACCCTACCTACAGTGCTCTAAACTTCAATTTTACTCTTCCAATACACTTGTATACGTATATATACTAACATATCAAATTTTAACTGGTGAAAACAGAGTTTTCAAGCCTACCAAGTGGTTTAAAGCCTCTAGCGCTTTTCACTGTAAGATTTCTTGTGATCTGAAGCTTTTTACTATTTTAACATATATATATATATATATGAGTGTATATATATATATATATATATATATATATATATATTTATAGGTTCTAGTTTCACATGGATTTCAAATTTGTGGCCTTTCTGGCTTCCATTTATGTATAAATCTATGGATTGTTAATCTATGGCATTTTCAGCTTTAATATATATATAACTAACTAACTAACTAACTATATATATATATATATATATATATATTTACATTAATTCAGTCACGCCTGGATTATAAATCTATGGATTTTTTCTACTTTAATATATATATAACTATATATATATATATATATTTACATTGATCAGTCACGCCTGGATTGTAAATTCGTGGCTCTTTCTAGCTTTAATATATATATATATATATATATATATATATATATATATATATAAGTAATATATATTATTTATTCAATGTGATTAAATATCTGTTTTAACTGTTCATTTCATGTAAATCTATTCTAATGTAAAGTATATTAATTAGATTTATCTAAATCTAGCCATATCTCACTTTTAACCAGTTCAAAAGTTGTCAAACTGGAACCATTAGACTAGAATGGCTAAAATTTATTTAAATCTAGTTTTCTTTCTAGTTTTATAAATATTAAAGCAACTATGCGACCCTAGATCCGTATCTAGAGGAAACGGAAAGCTTTGGGTACGCGCATGCAAGGATTTAACTGATGAATCATTTGTCTTGCGACGTCTAGATTTTAATTTACATTTTATGTCAATATCTCTGTTGTGCATGCTTTTTGATACTATTCTGTTAGCCTAGGAATCACGAAATCTACGATTAACCACATGGATCTAGATTCGATTCCTACGATAGACAACTTTACACTGTAAATACAGCGTGCTTGTGTTTTTGTAAATGTAAATCAGAGGGACCTTAAAACGGTTATCCAGGTTTAAGGTCTCAGCATAGTAAATTGTGGTTTGGGGTGCTCGGGTCACTTCGATGGCTTTCATGCCCATAAAGAGCCCGACACTTGTATATATTATTTGGTCGAGGATGCTTCACATTCCGACAATAAAATCAAAATTAGCCGAAGGCATAATAAAATGGAAGTATAAAAAGGCTTCAATTCCTATGCGAGCGAAAGGGTTTAAAAACCATCTTCCAAAACATCTCTTTTATATCCTGTCTAAAAATGAACTTTTCAAATAAATCAAACCCTTCGTATATAGGTCTAACGAAGCATGACACTACTTCCAAATAAAGCACTTAGGCCCAATTACTGCAAGCACACACACACACACACACACACATTGCAAATAAAATAGGGAAATTAAAAAGACGCGATAACTGTATTTCACGGAAGTTGAGGGATGCCTAACACCTTCCCCCCACTTAATCAAGCCCCCAAACACTATGAATCTCGGTTTCCAAGGCCAAGTTAAACAGAGTCTAGTAATTGGGCCTACTTGCAAACTTTTTAAATAAAACTCGGTTGAGTTGGTACAACTATTTCCAAACATACCAACTGGAGACTATGTAAAATCAAACTTTTCAAATCGTCGACATTATATGTCAGCCTTTTCCTAAAAAATCAGTCTTCAGATCAAACAAATGGAAAACAAACTAGGGTATAAACACATAAGGAAAGGGTGATCGCCAAAGATTTTTCCTGACGTCGACACGTTGGCTCATGAAAAAATTTCGCCAGAGTATCCTTTATAAAATGGACTATCCACATGCACGTAGGCATGACTAGGTGGCCATTCAGTAGCACACCAACCCAATAGCAAAGATATAGATATTAAATATTAAAAGTAAGTCACAATGGCAGCATAATTACCATGTGCAATTTTAATGAAAATCCCATGCTCATTTATCCTCAAATAGAATGAATAAACTAGAAAAAGGGCGCCAAATTACTGTGTCAGAAATTAGTTTTTTTACATCAATACGTTCAGCATGGTAAAATATAAGCATTTACTAAGTCTGATAATTTTTATTAAGTCATATGAGCATGCATGTTCACTATATTGTGTTTAGAAGCATTCTATATAAAATCTAACGTTCTAACGGTCAAAACATGAAAAGAAAGGATGTAAATGTTACCAGAGATGTGCAGAACGATTGTATGGTGATGAATTTTGCAAATTACAGTCCGAGCTCAGTAGATTTAAAGAAGAATTTTTGAATTTTCTATGCGGTTCAACTTGAAAATGACTTATGTAAGGAACGGGGGGGGGGGGGGGGGGGAGTAAATAGACTCGCTGGGAGCTGCGGCTACCACAGGTTGACCTGTGGCCACCCAAGGTGGGCCCCACCCCCTCTAGTTAGATCTAATTAAAGTTACAACGGAGTTCCCGGAAGCTAAAAAGTCAAATTAGGGGAAAAAATGCTACGCAATTAAGTAGAAAAGGCCTGAAACCCTGAATGCAGGTACCAAACTTCTGATGAAAGAAGACCTTCATGTAAGCCATTGGTATGAGCCCCAATGTGGTATTTGGAAAGCCGATGATGGAAATTGTTGAAAACTGCCTCTGTCTAAGCATCGGGAAGGTCCGATGTCATAAATCGTTGGTTGTGAATGCGTCGGAGCATCCAGATTTGTTCAAGGGTATAACTTATCAGAAAGATACCCCCAGCAGGGAGATCAGGCACGCCTGATATTATAAACCATTGGCGACAACTCCAGCCTAGCATCGGGAAAGAGCCGGTGATGAAAGCCGTTGAGAATTGCTTCAACGAAGGTCAAAGAATCTGATATTGCAAACCATTGGCGACAACTCCAGCGCAACATCAGGAGAGATCCGATGATGAAAACTGTGGAAAAAATATCTTCCCCGGGGAGGACCGATGATGGATTCTATTATATAAGTCCCCTAGTTAAGGCACCATGAAGGTTCGATGATTTCCAGACCATTGTAAACTACCGTTTGAGTAGACATTGGGAGGATGTTATGGAAATTACCATTGTAAGCTCTATCTCCGATAACAACAGCGGTGTCAACTGGATAAGAATCCAAATCGACGGTGAGAGCCCCAGCATAGCATCAGGAAGGATTCGATGATGTAAATCGGTGTAAACTATCATCAGGATAGGCATCAAGAATCCCCAATGAGGTCACTCGTCAGAAGAGGAATGTCCCCAGCGAAGGTAAAGTTAAAAAGCGTATTTAAAGACAAAGAACTTTGGTGACAACCCCAACGTCGAATTCAGAAAGGTCTAGTGGTATCAGCCATAGGAAAATCTCCCCAGCAGGGATCTTGAAAACATCTCTACAACATTTCATAGAATCAATCTTAGTAGCACTAACGGATATATTGAACCATTGGCTTCAACTCAATGTAGCATCGGGGAAGATCCGGTGATGAAAGGTTTGTAAACTACCGTTCGAGTAGACATCGAGAAAGGTCGGTGATGAAAGTTTTGCAAACTACCATTCGAGTAGGCATTGAGAAAGTTCAATGATGAAAGCCTGTGTAAACTACTATTAGAGTAGACATCAAGATAGTTCAGTGGAGACCATCATTGACAACTCCATCCCCAGCAGAAATGGCGGGAGCAGTCAATGATAGTATACCAATGGAAGTAACTCTAGAAAAAATATTCAAAGTCCATAACATGGCATATCATGCATTGCATTACATTTGCATGTCTCATTTTTCCAGTGTCTAGCAATCTTTATCCTGTTCATTTCATTGCACTGCATTGTATAAACATGATAAAGAGGGGCTAGAAATTTGCATTCCTGTTACTAACTATGCAGGAGGGCAAAACCGTCTTTTACCATCTAGAGACAACCCTGGAAGTCCAAATCATCAAGTTAAACCCCGACGATAACCCCGGGAGATAAAGTCAAACCCCAATGGTAACGCCGAGAGATCAAGTCAAACCTCGGCGACAACCCCGGGAGATAAAGTCAAACCCCGGGAGATCAAGTCAACTTTCGGAGAAGACGCCAAAGCATCAAATAAATCCCCAGAGACAACCCTGGGATATCAAATCAATTCTCAAAGACGACCCTGAGGAAGAACAGAATCAACTGGGATCAAACCTCGGAGACAACCCCGAGAAACAGTCAAAAGCCCCGGCAACCCTAGAGATAACTCTTGGAAGGGAAATGGTCATTTGGCCAATTCAACATCAAATCAAGTCAAATCATTGCCATGAAGATCATGCAGAACCCTAACGTCAATCCCGAGTGAAAATAACATAAGACAGCTAAATGGACGGACTGCGAAGACTCAAAGATCTGGTTATGGACCCGTCTTCCCGGATTCAAAAAAGTTCAAATCTCATGTTATTGTGTAGCTCTCGGAAAGGCCTTCCGGAAAGGTATAGCCCGCCTCCATCGGATTCCCAAATTAAATGTTATAAAGGTTCAAGCAGACAACGCATTGGTCGGAGTACACGTACTTTGAGATGACGAGACCCACGAGCCCGGGCCCATTCGGGTCAGCCGCAGGTAGACCCATGGCTGCCGTGGGTTGACCCGTGACTCCTTTGGTCTATAAATAGACCCCTCCATCAGCCAAAAAGAAAGAGAAAAAAAGGAGAAAAGAGAGAAAATTCCGCCCGTTTCAGCTCTTAACCCTTCCATCAGTGTTCCAAACTTCAATATTGTTCTTTGTAAACACTTCATTACGTATATATACTAACATATCAAGTTTTAACATATGGAAACGGAGTTTTCAAGCTACAAAAGTAGTTTAAAGCTTTCCTCGCTGTACACTGTGGGATTTTTTCAAATATGAAACTTTTAACTACTTTAATATATGTATATATAAGTATATATATATATATATATATATAATTCTTATATTTGCCTGGATTGTTAATCCGTGGCTTTTATGGCTTTAATATATGTATATATATATAAGTGTCATTTAGCCTGGAGTGTTAATCTGTGACATTTTCTGCTTTCATATATATATATACATTAACTCATTTATTTTTGGATTATAAATCTGTGGCTTTTTATTGCTTTAATATATTTATAATCACACACACACACACACACACACACACACACACATATATATATATATATATATAATTTGTTTGGCCTAAATTGTTAATCCGTGGTCTTTTCAGCTTTAATATATATAAGTATATATATGTATATATATATATATATATATATATATATATATATATAAAAGTAGTATGCATACAAGCCAATCATGTATGATGATAAACCATATACTTTGGAGACAATTTTATTTATTTATTAATAAAAGTATTCACTTATTAAAGGCATTTTATTATCTATATGATGCTGTTTTTGTAATATATAAACAACCCATGGTTTTAAGCAATGTTTTTTTAGAATCATGATGTTGATCATGCTAATGAGATCTAAATTCTTAGAAAGCTTAAAACTAAAATTCCCAATCGTTGGATTACTAAAAAGGGGATTAGTAAATCCGGATAGATTGGTACATATGTTGCTTGCTCATTAGATGAGGATGGTTAATCTCATGATTATTTGTGCGGAGACATTAAAGCAAGTATGTAGGTGCTTATTGGAGAATAAGTTCACTGAACGTGACTCACTATGGAATAACTAATAGAGTTTTACTTGCCTGTCAATAGGAATTCCTAATGTTATAGTAGTACAAGTGATCCTTAGACTTGAGATCATCATAGTATCTTGTGTGTAATGAATTATACTTTGACTTATTCCTTAAGACCCTTAGGGTATATCAAAGGGTATGCTTGGGTATAGTAAGTTACATATGGAGATAATGAATGGTCAATAAAGAATCTACCACTTCTAGTAAAATAAGAGATATATCCTATATGATTCGTTAAATGACAACCTAGTAGTCCTTGGCCAAGGCAGAATGAAATTAGAAAGGAGTTTCTAATTTGCATTATTTGGAGTTGTGCATTTTCTAATCGAAATATATATAATTAAATAAAATAAGACTTGACAGTAATTCCATGTCTTATATTTAATTGGGACATTGTATGGTAGACGGATTGAATTGTACTGTAACTATTTACTCACAAGTTCTTTTATGAATTAATGTTGAAATCTATATTATCTGAAAAGTCGTTGATCGATAGGGAGGCTTATCCCTATTGTAGAATAAATATTATTTATTTAAATAGATTATTAGTTTATGTAACAAGACGAAATTTTTAATTGAACTGTGATTCTGGGGACATAATCCTTTTAAGGAGGGAAAGATGTGACGAACGAGATTTTGTAATATAATTTGAATATTTATTGAATTAAATAAATATTTTTAGATAATTTAATTATTAAATTAAATAATTAATTGATGAATTCGTAGTAGATTAATTTAATTATATGTGTTACATTGATTAAATTAATGTGGAAAATTTTATTATTCAAAGTATGAATTTAATTGAGCTTATTTGATTAAATGAATCATTTAATAAGCATACTATTATTCTAATTAATTTAATAATAAACTAGAGATTTAATGATTTGACATAATTAATAAATAAGAATTTTAATTATGTGATTATGTGATTTAATATGGAATTTTTCTCTTTTCTTTAATTAATTTAAATAAGATTATATGATTAATTGGGTGTGACATTATTAAACTATATTATAAGAGATTAATTAAATTAAGGGGAAAAGGATTAATAAGAACTAGCCAAACATGGCCTTAGTGGGGGTTGGAGCCAATTAACCCATTATGGGATTAACTGACGACCACTCACCCATTACGCTTATATATCTTATACGTATTATAACTATACTTATATTTTATATCAGTTCATATGTTCATCAGTTAAGAAAACTAGAGAGAAATTGAGAGAGAGAACTTGAGAGAATTGATAGAAAAATTGAAGATTCAAAAGGAAAATTCATATCATCTTAATCAGAAAAAACAATGGTATATTTTTCAGCCCAAATTTATATCCATGTTATTAGTTTTCATTACGTACTTTCAAGTTCTCTATAAAAAGCCTATTTTGTGATTAAGCCATGGATTGACGAATTATGTGATTCTAAATGATTATAACATGATTTCTACTATCTATGCATGTTGTAAAATAATCAAATCCATGTGAATACGTTTTAATTATGTTTTTTCAGAATTTTCCATTAACATGTTTTAAAAGTTCTCTGTGAAGAACGATTTTCTTGATTTACTTAAGATATGATCATATGTATGCTATTATATGTTAATAACATGTTTTACATCATGCATACATGAATTATAGTGACCAACATCATGTAATTATGTTTTAATTGGGTTTTTCAAAAGTTATAGAGTATAAAAGTTGTATATATGGCCCTTATGGCCCTTACGAATAATTATATGCCATGAATTGTTTGTTTAACTTAAATTTGTCAGTAAATTATGATAATACATGTTAAACCAAAGAAAACAAACTTTGAACGGATGGATTCGGAGTTAACGAATTCGTGACGTCAAAATTCATATTTTTCTTTAAAACCGTCAAGAACACCAAGAACAGTGAAATTTCATGATTTGATTTGAGTAATTTCATGATTTAAGATGTTAAAAACATGTTAGTAACATTGTATGCTGTTTCTTATGAAGTTTATACTTCATAGAAATCACGGTGTTAGTTTAATTTGCATTTAATTGGAGTAATTGGGCCAACGAACTGTCAAAATATCAAACTAGAATATGCACCAGCAGGGCCCCCCCAGCGGGTCCTCATAAGCTTAAAGCCCCGCCTCAGAGGAGGTGGGTGCCGTCCGGAGTGAAAATAATGTAAACCGAGACTATTTTGACCTCCTGTAGTAAAATAATCATAACTTATTCATATGAACTTCGATTAAGGTGATTCAAGATGATTCGAAAAGATAACGAGTAGATCTAAAACTTTTATTCTTTATGTTTTTCAATTTTAAGCAATTAAAATGGGTCAAAATGGTTATCTTTGTGACTGATGCGTATTTAGAGGCAATCGGAGGGCGTCGGACATGCTCGTACGTAAGTGTAGTGCGTATTTGTCACAGTGTGCGGGAGATTCGTTCTTTTCTTGGTCATGCAGGATTCTATCGAAGGTTTATCAAGGAGTTTTCGAAGATTGCAATGCCCTTGTAAGTTGCTACAAAAGGATGTGGACTTTCAGTTTAATGATGAGTGCAAGGAAGCTTTTGATATTTTAAAGAAATTGCTGACCTCTGCCCCTGTGATCCAACCACCAAATTGGAAGTTTTCATTTGAAATCATGTGTGTCGCAAGCAACTATGCAGTAGGGGCTGTTTTGGGACAAAGGATAAACAAAGTTGTTCATGCTATCTACTATGCTTCTAGAACTTTGAATGGAGCTCAGATAAACTATTCCACAACTGAAAAGGAACTTTTATCTGTGGTTTTTGCTTTAGATAAATTTCGATCATATTTGCTTGGCACTAAAGTTATAGTTTATTCTGACCATGCTGCTCTCAGGTATTTGCTAACTAAGAAAGACTCTAAACCTAGGATTATTAGATGGATACTCCTTTTGCAAGAATTTGACTTGGAGATCAAAGATAAGAAGGGTGCGGACAACTTGGTAGCGGATCACCTGAGTAGGTTGCTGAGAGAAGAGGATGAACTACCTTTGCGTGATTCCTTCCCAGATGAGCAGTTACTTTCCATCCATGCTGACACTCCATGGTATGCAAATTTGGTGAACTATTTGGTAAGTGCATATTTTCCTAAGGAATTTTCCAAATCCCAGAAAGAAAAGCTAAAGAGTGATGCTAGACACTATGTTTGGGATGATCCATACTTATGGAAATTTTGTGCTGACCAGATAATTAGAAGATGTGTGCCAAATAATGAATTCCAATCTATTCTAGTTTTTTGCCATTCTCAGGCTTGTGGAGGACATTTTGGTCCAAAAAGAACTGCTAACAAAGTTTTGGAAAGTGGTTTTTATTGGCCGTCACTTTTTAAAGATTCCTATCTGTTTTGTAAAACATGTGATAATTGCCAAAGGATGGGGAATATCTCTCAAAGAAATCAAATGCCCCAAACTCCTATTTTAGTTGTTGAGATTTTTGATGTTTGGGGTATAGATTTTATGGGACCTTTTCCTTCATCCTTTGGGAATGTATATATTCTTTTAGCTGTTGATTATGTCTCAAAATGGGTGGAAGCTAAAGCCACTAGGACTGACGATTCTAAAGTTGTTGCAGATTTTGTCAGGACTAACATATTTGTCAGGTTTGGAGCACCACAGGCCATCATTAGCGATCGCGGAACTCACTTTTGTAATAGGGTATTAGCGGCTTTGTTCAAGAAGTACAATGTTTTGCACAAGGTTTCTACATCCTACCATCCGCAAAGTAATTGCCAAGCTGAGGTGTCCAACCAGGAGATCAAATCCATTTTGGAGAAGGTAGTCAACCCAAGCAGGAAGGATTGGAGTTTGAGACTTGATGATGCACTTTGGGCCTATCGAACGGCATTCAAAACTCCTATTGGGATGTCACCATATCGAATTGTGTTTGGGAAACCCTGCCACTTACCAGTTGAGTTAGAGCATAGGGCTTTTTGGGCAATCAAGCAGTGCAACATGAGTTTGAAAGTAGCTGGAGTACACAGGAAGTTGCAGTTACAAGAATTGGAAGAATTAAGGAATGAAGCCTATGAAAGTTCAAAGATTTACAAGGAAAAGACCAAGGCCTTTCATGATAAGCAAATTGTGCGGAAAACCTTTGTTGTGGGACAAAAAGTTTTGTTATATCATTCTCGGCTTAAGTTATTTCCAGGTAAATTGAGATCTAGATGGGTTGGTCCTTTTGTTATCACTAATGTGTTTTCTCATGGTGCAGTCGAGATTCATAGTCCAAGTACAGGAAAGATTTTTAAAGTGAATGGACATAAATTGAAACCGTTCTATGAGGGACATCAAGTGGAAAATATTGAGATGATGGAGCTAGATGATCCGGTCTATGAAGAATGAGAATGGAGACATGATGTCAAGCCAATGACAATAAACAAGGGCAGCTACTTGGGAGGCAACCCAAGAATTCAGATTTGATTTTTCTATCCCTTTACTATTTAGTTTTTTTTTATTATTATTTGCATGTAGTTCTTTCTTCTTTGCATGATTTTCTTACATTGGGGATAATGTAAGGTTTGAGTGTGGGGGAAAGGATTTAGGTTTTTATTTTATTTAAGGATATTTGATCTGCCGATTTTGAAAGGAAATAGGAATTTTTTTTTTGAAAAATTTGACCTCCATAATTCTATTTGCCTATATGTTCGAAGGTTAAAGTCAATAATTGGAAATCAATGCTAAAAATTCAAAATCTGTTTGATGCTTAATTGGTTAATGATGGAGAAAAACTAAGTCATGATCCATAATAATTGATTTAAATTGAATTTGTATCTCATGAGTACTTGAACATGTGATATATGCTTAGTTGGCTAAGTTATCTGTGGAGTTGTCTATGTGCACTAATCTCATGCTCTAGAACTATTGAACTGCTTACGCTTTTTGCAGGACGATGTAAAAAAAAAATCAAAAAAATTGAAAATCGATGAAATTGTTGAAAAAGAAACAAAAGAGAAGTCATGTGGTGGGATGAGATGGAGCGTAAAACGCACTCTCCCATAAACACATGCGAATAAGTGAGATGGAGCATAAAATGCACTCACTTACAAAAGAAAAATTGAGGAAGGTGAAACGGAGCATAAAATGCATTCACCGGAAACAAATAAGAAAATGAAAGGGTCTTGGAAAGAGAAAAAAATAAAGCAGAAAAAAGTATGTTTTGAGTTTTTGAGTGGGGTGCACAGGTTTTTGCTCCATGATAACTATGTTGAGTAAGTGTGTGGATCATAGAAGAGGGCTTATGTGATTACAATTTAACTTAATCAAATTCATTGGTAAAATGGCAAGGTGGTTATCTTGAGTTAATTGATGAACGTTAATTATGTTTTTGTGGGTTTAGTATTGATAATCATGATTTGATCTTAAATATTTTGACATACTAGTTGAATAGAATTATTTTTGAAAATCAAACTTTTAATTTACACGAGGACGTGTAAAGGCTAAGTGTGGGGGAATTTGATGAGTGTATAATATTCAATTATTTATATTCCTTTATATTTAGTTTATTACATGTTTTATAGTGTATATGGGATTAATTAGTGTGTTTATTATTTCAGAACGAATTAGAGCTAAAATGGCTGAAATGATGGAAAGGAATAAGTTTGTGGGCTACGTTGCAAGGCTTCATGTACGTCCGAATTGTAGCTTGCAAATGAATTAGCAGCACACGAATTGTGGAGCTTTCCAATTGGAGCAGCTTGCAATTTAATGGGCTCACAGAAATTAGTTAGCAAAAAGGCAAAAGTAGAATCCATGCAATTAAAGGAAATCCAAATTGATAATAATCCAAGCACCTCACGGTTGGGAATTTCAATGGGAGAAAGGATTGTTAGCATGGGCCCACGATTTTGATGTATTACAAATTCATGCAAAGCCAATCAATTACACAGCTGCTCACGTCGTAATGAAGGAGCTTAAGAAGATTGCTAGCAGCTTAGGAGTGCACATGGTCACGGTCAGCAGCTGGCGAATAAAAGAAAGCTACAATTCCGAAGTTAACAAGGATTCCTAGCAATTAACGAATCAGCAGCTTATGGTTCCTAGTGGGTCACGGATTTGGTGATTCCAAATTAAAGAAGGAGCTTACTTGCTCACAAATTAAAGCAGCTGGAGATGAAGGAAAATTACATGGGGCCCACGGTTTAGAAATCAAAGCAGCCTATGGTTTGGGTCTGGAATCGGAAAGCTTGCAACGGAATGTCCTAGTGGGCCATGGGTTTGAAGCAAGCAATTAAATGGAGGATACACTAACAACCCAATAACATGCCACGGTTCAGCAAACTTGAAAAGGAGTCTAGCAGCCCATTTCGAATGGGAGAAGGTTTCATAAGTAATTAAAGGAATTAGCAAGGGGCTGGACAGTAAAGAGGCGCAGGTCAACAACACTTCTCCTTTTCCTATTCGGCAATTGGTGCAATAACATGAAGACAAGGGCTGCAAATTTAATTTCTTTATGGAAACTAGTTATGTTTTGTAATTCCTATTTGGATTTGGATTTCTAGTTCTCATAGGATTTAGGTCCTTGTCTAGCACTATAAATAGAGGTTGATAGTCAAGGTTTTATTCATTCAATCTTCTACCAACTATCATACCTCATTGAAGTGCAGACTTGGAGTATGTCAGGCTAGTTTCTTTATTCAGTTATAAAGGGAGGTGGAACCTTGTTACAAGTAATTAATTAATTGAGTATTATTATTTATTCCTTCTTGTATGAAATTTCTTCTGATAATCTGTTTTCATTGATTGCATGCTAATTGATCTAATTAATTTGATATGGCCAATTGAGTTAATTTAATCATTATCATATGCTAGATTAAGATTGGTATTACGTGTAATTGATATCTGTCTTCATCACAAGTAGTAAATTAGTGATACTAATTGTGGACAAGCTTTTGGGTATTGCTAAGATTATCAGAAAACAAGTTAAACAAATCGAGCTTATGTGTTTGTTGCTTGGATTAGCCTAATTCTCTGTTTCTTAATGCTTCTATCATATTAAATCTAGAGAGCTTGTTCTAGGTTATATGCTAGTTGAATCTGGTGAAGAGCTTGTTTCATACAGTGAATATCTAAGGAGAATTTCGGATAGCAGAGCTTATTGTTATCTAGGGTTAATAGTTTCATTGAAGGGTAAAGAATAATAACTTGATTAATTGATTGTTGTGCTTGGTGAAACTGAACTACAGAACTGAAGTTTTTACATATTTGGTTAATCTCTTTATTTAAATTCTATTTTTCTTAGTTTAAAATAATTTCAAAAATCCCCCATCTTTATTTTCTGTTAAAATAGTAGAATAAATCTAAAACAAACTTACTCTCTGTGGGATCGATCCTTGCTTACTACTGTGCTAATTATTTAAATTCGTGAAGTGAAAGTGAGGTTAATTTAGGAGTGTAAACGACAGCTCCCAATAAGCATATTGTGAATTCATACTTATGTTATTTGATTAGTTAATATGTTATCACTTGGAACCAAGTTGTAAGTTGAACTTAAATGAAAAGTTCAACAATTGAACACAGAAGTGATGAAACTTAAATGTAATGTGTAGGACGTTAAGGAATTGAATTGTAACTAGATTTGTAGCTTACGCACGAGGCAAGTATTCTATTCTTAACTTATTACCGTTAAGCAAGTTTCTTATCTAAACTCTTTAAATTGAATAAGCATTCTATTCCTTATTCTTATGTCAAGCAAGTTACTAAATTCAAAATTTTATTGAGCAAGTTTTTTATTCTTGAAATACTATCATGATGCAAGTTCTTATACTTGTTAATCAAGTTGAGATTCCATATGAGATATTATAATACCTTTTAAAGCATGATTCCAGTTATACAATACTTATTCAATTGTATACTCTTGAGAAGTTATTATTCAATTTGAATATCGTTTATTGTTGAACCTTGTAAGACTAGCGAACCCTTATTGATTCAACTAGTCTATAGTTGATGAGCGTTCTAAATTTTAGAACTATTATTGAGCTTATCCAAACCAAACTTCCTTTGGTGCGGACTTTGATGTCAAACTGAGATGAACAACCCTTTTGATAAGGGATTGATGATGCTTTAGCGTTGAGATATTGTGCACAGTATTGGTACTAAGGGCTGATCCCCCTAAGTACGAGTAGTAAAGTCCATAGTCTATGACTGTTAAAGGTGTAAAGGTAAACATACTTGATAACCTAGGATATGGTTCAAGGTCTTATGACCCTCAGATGTTCTTTTAATTCTTGTTATTCATTCCTTATTCAAAAGCTGAGTTTCTTTATTCAGAAGTCTTTGATTCACTCGCTTGTTATTATATTGTTGTTATATTATTATACTTGTGGGAAATCGTGCTCACTCTTGCATAATAATAACATTGCAGTTAAGAACGAAAGGTCCGACGAGCCTTCTACTAGCAAAGGCAAGGGCAAGGTCAAAAAGTGATGAAGACTTGTTTTTTATTTATTATGTTATGTTTAAGACTTATGTTAAAGTTGTGTAAGACTTATTAATTATTTACGTTTTCGTATTTGAGATTTAAGGTTAGTATAACCTGGGATTGTATTTATTATTTAGATGTTGTAACCCCATAAGGGGAGGTTTATTTCTATCTATTGCATGGTTTGCATTTATTATGGGTAGATAGATAGATGATATTTGTACAGTGAACACCAAATCTCATGGAATTAAAGTACCTAGATTTGGGGGTGTCACAGGTTGGTATCAGAGCTGTAGGTTATGAACCTTAGGTGGGGGAAAACCTTAGGGTAGTAGCCTTTTAAGTGATCGAGAACATAGTAATAATAACTCTTATCGAGTTCTAAGAAAGATAATAAATTAACTTATGTGCTATGTGCTTATACTTATATACTTGTGAGGGTATCGATTACCATCACATAATAACTGAGACTTAAAATTGATTAGTCAGGATGTCAGATATTGGAGGATCCAGTCAGCTTAGGGAGGTGGTACCCTGAGTGGCTATTGAGGAGGAGCCCGAGACATTCATATAGTCTGGGAGTAGTTAGTTCGACGAGAGCCATCTCCTTTGATCACAGTTGTTGGACGGAAGCATGAGCCGGTGTTTGACCCAGAGGAGGACTCTGAGGAGATTAAGATTTAGGCTGAGGCAGCCGAGGAGGAGGATGAAGACCCTGAAGAGTTCCCACCAAACTCTATCTGTGCTGAGATGTACGATGAACTGTATGACCGTAACATAGAGTTACGGGATACTATTCAGGAGCATGAGCAAGTTTTTGGTCATGAGAATTAATGTTTCGAATAAGTTAAGTTTATAATTTAGTACAGTCATAGTCTGTAATGGTAGCGATATAGTATCTGGGCTAAACAATTCCGTTAGAGAGCGGCGATTAATACAAACTAGCAACTGATTTAACTCACTGTGAAAGACAGTGTAGACGAGACGAGAAACTAGTTTGTTGGTTGGTTGTGGAAAACCACTCAGCATACTATATTGAATGCTGTTAGAGACTTGAAGTGTGCTAAATATAATGAAACTGAAGAACGACATTAAAGAAAAATCAGCTAAGCGTGGCACAGCAGAGGAGACAGACTATAAGTTTCAGAATGCGATTGTTAAGGCCCAGGATCTGGTTATAAGCTATCCAGTTCAATTCAAAGGTCTACCTTGGTATATGCTAGATCGCTGGACGATGTTCCGCATTATGGAGGAAGAACGCAGTAAAGCTGTTCGACGCCTTAGTAGGCAGTAATAGGAACAGTTTGATTATGTGAAAACCTATCTGGTAGTTAATAATGTAAATTTTGATGTGTTTATAAACAGAGGAATATTTTGATGATTTAAATCCTATAGATTCTTTATCTCGGGATAGTTGATGTAAATAGCAGTGATGCTATCATATTATGTTAAAACTTTTGATTAAATAAAATATCAGAGTTATTTGAGATGTTATGTGTTAAGTGAGTATGTTAAAAATGTTTAAGCTAAGTCTTAGATATTTAAAGATTGAAGAAAGATCTAATAAATGTATATCTTAATAGAAATATGCCACCAAGAGGACGCCCTAACCGTCGACCAGCCCGAGAAGGGTCAACGAACAATAACGACGCTAATGCCAAGGAAAACCCCGTTCAGCAGTTGGTGAATATTCTAACGGGAGCAATGAACAATCAGCCACAAACTCCACCGAACACCTCGTTCAAGGATTTTAAGGCAATGGGATCGCCAGAATTGAAGGGAACCATGAACCCAATTGAGGCGTAGACTTGGGTTATGGGATTGGAAAAGGTTTTCGACATCGCTAGAGTGAGTGAAGATCAGAATATAGCTTACGCAATGTTTATGTTAAAGTCAGAAGCCAGCTATTGGTGGCAGGTAAACAAGGTACGGGGAGGACAAGGTGTGATAACTTTGGAAAGGATTATAGAAATGTTTTTTGAGATGTACTTTCCGATGAGCTCACAGAACCAGATGGAGGTACAGTTTTTGGAGCTAATGCAAGGTGACATGTCTGTACCAGACTATGCTACGAGATTTAATGAGTTGGCTAGGTTTGCCACTTATCAAGTACACACTGATGAGAGAAAAGCAGGAAGGTTTGAACAGGGACTAAAGCCTTGGCTGTATAGCAAAGTGTCAATATTTCAGTTGAGCACTTTTGCTAGAGTATTGGAAAAGGCCATTCTCGCTGAAGGTGGGAGCGATGCAGTGACCAAGTACAACCAGGATCAGAAGAAGAAAAAGAGTGAAGGAGAAAGTGTCAAGGCTAGTGGCAGCAACACTGGGAGGAAGTAACAATTAGAAGAGGAGGTGGACTGATAACTCGTCAACTTGGATTCTGCATGGAGGTCGGAAGAAGAGAATTGAAGCGTGCCCGGCCTGCGGGAAAGCTCACTTGGGAGTCTGTATGAAGGGAAAATAGGTGTGCTATAATTTTGGTCAGGAAGGCCATATAGCACCAAATTGTCCTAACCCTAAGATGGGCGCCTGTTTCACGTGTGGATCGAAGGACCACTTGGCTAGGAACTATCCTAAGAAGGCATCAGGAGGGGCAGGGTCAGGTGGAAATAGAGGAGGCAGCGGTGGAAATGCTCGAATTATCACGGAACCAACCGCAACTAATTGACCAACTGCCAGAACATTCAACATGACCGTACAGGATGCTGTGCAGTCTCGCAATGTGGTGTCAGGTATCATTTTGATCAATAAAGTTAATGCTTATGTACTATTTAATTCAGGTGCTACTTGTTCATTTATATCCGATGACTTTGCTAATAACTTAGAATTGCCTAAGGATGAGTTAGAATACCCTATGAACATTGAAATTGCAAATAAAGAAGTGATCCCTGCTAAGTACGTACATAAAAACTGTATGGTGGATATTAAAGGTAATGTGATGAATGTAGATCTTATTCCGATTAGACTTGGGGAATTCGACGTCATTCTGGGAATGGATTGGTTATTCAATTATGGGGCTGTAATTGAGTGCCAGAGAAAGTGTATTAACCTTATGACTTCGTCAAAGGTTGTGTTTTATGGTAGCAAGTCGCCTAGTCAAGCGAGTTGTCTGACGATGATGCAGGCCAAGAAGTTGTTAAGATAAGGCTGTATAGGATATTTAGCCTACATAGTTGACAGTCGTAAAGATAACCCAACGATAGAGGAGACACCAGTCGTGAGGGACTTCACAGACGTATTTTTGGGCGTATCTGCAAGGATTTTTGCCAGACAGAGAGGTTGAGTTTGTGATCAATTTTGTGCAAGGAACGACTCCAATATCGAAGGCACCGTACCGGATGGCTCCGGTAGAGATGAAAGAATTGATGGTACAACTGCAAGAGCTACTGGACAAGAAGTATATACAACCGAGCGTATCGCCGTGGGGAGCGCTGGTGTTATTTGTGAAGAAGAAGGACGGGACGATGCGGCTCTGCATCAATGATAGAGAGTTAAACAAGGTCACCATTAAGAATAGATATCCATTAACGAGGATCGACGACCTGTTTGATCAATTGAAGGGAGCGAGATACTTTTCAAAGATATACTTGAGGAGTGGTTATCATCAGCAAAAAGTGAGGCCAGAGGATGTTCTGAAGACAGCGTTTAGGACTCGATATGGTCACTACGAATTTTTGGTGATGTCATTTGGTCTAACGAATGTTCCTGCAGCATTTATGAGCCTAATGACCGGAGTGTTCAAGACATTTTTGGATAAATTCATGGTGGTCTTTATCAACGACATTTGGTATACTCGAAGACCAAGGAAGAACATGTAGATCATTTGAAAGTAACGTTAGAGGCATTGAGAAGAGAGAAGTTGTTTGCCAAAATTTTGAAATGTGAATTCTGGATTGAAAGGGTGCAATTTCTTGGACATATGATCGATAAGGACAAAATTTTGGTAGATCCCTCTAAAGTCGAAGCTGTGATGAACTGGGATCAGCCGAAAACACCGTCAGAAGTGAGAAATTTTCTTGGATTGGCAGGTTATTATAGAAAATTCATTCAAGACTTTTCCAAGATCGCAACTCCGCTGACGAATTTGACTAGGAAATCGGTGAAATTCGTTTGGACGGAAAAGTGTGAGGAAAGCTTCCAAGAGCTTAAGAAAAGATTGAGTTCAGCACCTGTGTTACCTCTTCCAGATGACACACAAAAATTTGTGGTTTATAGTGATGCGTCGCATAAAGGACTTGGCTGTGTGCTTATGCAAAATGGCAGGGTCATTGCGTATACGTCACGACAATTGAAGGACTATGAGAATGGGTATCTAACCCATGACTTGGAGTTAGCTGCAGTGGTATTTTCTTTGAAGATATGGAGACACTTCTTTATGGGGAGAAGTGTGAAATATATACAGACCACAAGAGTCTGAAATATATTTTTACATAGAACGACTTAAATATACGCTAGAGAAGATGGCTGGAGTTAATTAAGGACTATGACTGCGAGATTTTATACCATCCGGATAAAGCAAACGTTGTTGCCGATGCCTTAAGCAAAAAGGGGCGGGAGAAATTGATGATGTTGACTGCTCAGGAGGAGCTAATTTCAGTAATGGAGAAGCTGGAATTGGAAGTGAAGTATTCGATGGAGATTGACGAGAAGCTGTTCCAGATGCAAACTGGTACAACTTTGTTGGATAAGGTTAAGGAAGCTCAACTACAGGACAAAGAATGTGAGAAGATGAAGAAGAAGATATCTAAAGGAACCGAACCGAGGTTCAAGATAGACAGTGAAGGACTATTGAGATTTGAGAGCAGAGTTTGGGTACCGCCAGTGCCAGAGATTAAGGAAGACATTTTGAGCGAGGCTCATAGCTCACGGTATTCGATTCACCCCGGTATTACCAAGATGTACCAGGATCTTCAACACCATTTTTGGTGGCCGAATTTGAAACGAGATGTTGCAGAGTGTGTTGCAAAGTGTCTGACATGTCAAAAAGTGAAAGCAGAACATCAGAGGCCGAGTGGGTTGCTACAACCTTTAGAGATCCCAGAATGGAAATGGGAACACATTACGATGGATTTCGTGCTCGGCCTCCCGACGACTCAGAAAGGCTACGACGCAGTATGGGTTATCGTTGACTGATTGACGAAATTCGTACACTTCCTTCCGATCAGAATTAGATTCAACTTAGACTAGTTGGCAAAGCTATATGTGAAAGAGATTGTTTCAAGGCACTGAGTTTCGATGTTAATTATTTCTGATAGGGATCCGCGCTTTACATCGAACTTCTGGAAGCGACTACAGGAATGCATGGGGACGCAGTTGAGAATGAGTACAGCCTATCACCCTCAGACAGACGGGCAGAGTGAAAGAACGATCCAGACATTGGAAGATATGTTGAGAGCATGCATCATGGATTTTAAAGGCAACAAGGACGACCACCTACCGCTTGTTAAATTCGGTTACAACAACAGTTACCACGCTAGTATTGGCATGTCGCCTTACGAAGAGTTGTACGGCAGAAAGTGTTGAACTCCACTATACTGGGATGAAGTTGGCGAGAGACAATTGCTCGGTCTAGAGTTGGTACAACAGACAGCAGAAATAGTCAAAGTGATCCGGACAAGACTAGTAGCGACTCAAGATAGGCAGAAAAATACGCCAATCCACACCGTAAGAATGTAGAATTTGAATCGGGTAGCTTTGTTTTCTTGAAAGTCTCTCCCTGGAAATGGAAGATCAGATTCAATAAGAAGGGGAAATTGAGCCCGAGGTTCATTGGACCCTTTGAGGTACTGCGAAGGATTGGAGAAGTTGCGTATGAGGTAGCCTTACCTCCGGCACTAGAGAATGTCCACAACGTCTTCCATGTTTCAGTTTTACGACCTTACAAGTCCGATTACAAACATGTGATTGAATATGAACCCCTACAATTTGAGAAAGACTTATCCTATAAAGAAATTCTTGTTCAGATTGTTGACAGGAAAGAGAAGTTCTCAAAAATAAAGTAATACCTTCTGTTAAGGTAATTTGAGGAACCACAACGCTGAAGAAGCTACGTGGGAACTTGAAGAGCATATGATGAAAAATTACCCACATTTATTTATGTAATTTATGTGTAAGCGATTCTGGGAACAGAATCTTTGTAAGGGTGGAGAATGTAATGGGACGAAATTTTTAATTGAACCGTGATTCTGGGGACAAAATCCTTTTAAGGGGGAATGATGTGACAAACGACATTTTGTAATATAATTTGAATATTTATTAAATTAAATAAATATTTTTTGATAATTTAATTATTGAATTAAATAATTAATTGATGAATTCGTGGTAGATTAATTTAATTATATGTGTTACATTGATTAAATTAATGTGGAGAATTTTATTATTCAAAGTATGAATTTAATTGAGCTTATTTGATTAAATGAATCATTTAATAAGCATAATGTTATTCTAATTAATTTAATAATAAGCTAGAGATTTAATTATTTGACATAATTAATAAATGAGAATTTTAATTATGTGATTTAATGTGGAATTGTTCTCTTTTATTTAATTAATTTAAATAAGATTATATGATTAATTGGGTGTGACATTATTAAACTATATTATAAGAGATTAATTAAATTAAGGGGAAAATGATTAATAAGAACTAGCCAAACATGGCCTTAGTGGGGGTTGGTGCAAGTTAACCCATTATGGGATTAACTGACGACCACTCACCCATTACACTTATATATCTTATACACATTATAACTATACTTATATTTTATATCAGTTCATATGTTCAACAGTTAAGAAAACTAGAGAGAAATTAAGAGAGAGAACTTGAGAGAATTGATAGAAAAATTGAAGATTCAAAAGGGAAATTCATATCACCTTAATCAGAGAAAACAAGGGTATATTCTTCAGCCCAAATTTATATTCATGTTCTTAGTTTTCATTACGTATTTTCAAGTTCTCTGTAAAAAGCCTATTTAGTGATTAAGCCATAGATTGACGAATTATGTGATTCTAAATTATTATAACATGATTTCTACCATTTATTCATGTTTTAAAACAATCAAATCCATGTGAATATGTTTTAATTAAGTTTTTCAAAATATTCCATTAATATGTTTTAAAATTTCTTTGTGAAGAACGATTTTCATGATTTACTTAAGATATGATCACATGTATGCTATTATATGTTAATAACATGTTTTACATCATGCATACATGAATTATAGTGACCAACATCATGTAATTATGTTTCAATTGAGTTTTTCAAAAGTTATAGAGTATAAAAGTTGTATATATGACCCTTATGGCCCTTACGAACAATTGTATGCCATGAATTGTTTGTTTAACTTAAATTTGTCAGTAAATTATGATAATACATGTTAAACCAAAGAAAACAAACTTTGAACGGACGGATTCGAAGTTATAACGAATCCGTGACGTCAAATTTCATATTTTTCTTTAAAACCGTCAAGAACACCAAGAACAGTGAAATTTTTCATGATTTAATTTGAGTGATTCCATGATTTAATATGTTAAAAATATGTTAGTAACATTGTATGATGTTTCTATGAAGTTTATACTTCATAGAAATCATGGTGTTAGTTTAATTTGCATTTAATTGGAGTAATTGGGCCAACGAACTATCAAAATCACGAACCAGAACATGCACCAGTAGGGGGACCCGCCCCAATGGGTCCTTATAAGCTTAAAGCCCCAACCCAGCGGGGGTGGGTGCCGTCCAGAGTGAAAAAATGTAAACCGAGACTATTTTGACCCCCTGTAGTAAAATAATCATAACTTCTTCATACGAACTCCGATTAAGGCGATTCAAGATGATTCGGAAGAATAACGAGTAGACCTACAACTTTAATTCTTTAAGTTCTTAAATTTGAAGCAGTTAGAAGGGGTTAAAATGGTCATCTTTGTGACTGATGCGTATTTAGAGGCAATCGGAGGGCGTCGAACATGCCCGTACGCAAGTGTAGTGCTCTAGACGATAAAAGATGTTGTTATAAGTTATAAAACATGAATATTATGAAATATAATGATGTTTAATTTTAATCAATGATGTGTTAGACAAATTGCATAGGAATGTTAAGCGTACGCACGAGGGACGAGTCGGGCGTGCGACGAATGAACGTCGAAACATCGTGCCAAGTGTAATACTATGTTATAACCTACTTGAGGACTTGATGAACATGTAATGCTATGCTATAACATGTTATTAACACATATTATATGATTTAAAGTTCATATTAATAAACTAAGTTGTTGACATGTATAAGATAATGTGAAGGTTCAAGTTAACAAACTAAGTGCGAACTTGAATATTGTGATTGTCAAACTTGATTATGATTGTTTAAAGGAATATACCTATGTGATAAGCATATTGTGAATTCATACTTATGTTATGTGATTAGTTAATAAGTTATCACTTGGAACCAAGTTGTAAGTTGAACTTAAATGAAAAGTTCAACAGTTGAACACAGAAGTGATGAAACTAATCGACAATGTATGCATAATGTAATGTGTAGGATGTTGAGAAATTGAATTATAACTAGATTTGTAGCTTGCTCACGAAGCAAGTATTGTAATACCCGAGAATTTCCATATATTATTAAATAAATATATTAATAGAAATGAGAATTTATTTGAATATAAATGATTTTGTGTTATGAGATGAATTAATTCAATTATATATAATTGAATAATTATAATAATTGAGAAATTGGTGGAGTTTGTGATAAACTCGTTGATTGCCTTGTGTGGCACAGTGACGTAATATAAGAATGATTATATTAATTTAAGCGAACAATTAATCTATATTAATTTTTAATCGAAGAATATTAATTAACTGTTATAAAATACTAATGAGGATTGATTAATAATATGTGATTATTATTGCAAGAAACATAATAATAATGAGCAACGTGTTTATAAATATAATAATATTATATTAATTGATATGTGCAAATGTGTAATATTTGAATATATAAAGTATATGGAATACAACTATATTATATAGTGTAGAGAGACACTTAAGTGTGACCATGCATGTATATACATAAACTATGTTATATAATGCAATGCGAATATATTACACATAGAAACCATATATTACATGAAGCATAATGTGATTATGTTAAAACTATATGTTATGAATGCATGATAATACTGATGTGACAATAAATATGTGAGAATACACTGTAAAATATATCATGAACATATTGTAAACTATTAATTTTAATAAAGTGAGACATCATGAATATATGGTGAACAATTTAATAATACATGAGATAATGTAATGTGATAACATCCGATTAAATTATACCAGTATGATAAAAATGTACATGAATTATATGTGCACAATTCACACTTATTACATTATGTGAATCCATGTTAGTATCATTAGAATTACATTGTAACTATAATTGTGGCCTAATTATATAGTATATATACATGTAACATATTTTGGCATAAGTGTTGTGTATATATACAAATTATAGAATGCTGATATATGGCCTTGTTCCAATATAATAGTCACTCTCCTTTCCCTCATTCACGTGCACAGCCATTATGGCCTAAGCCTATTGCTTCTCCTTAAACTCAGTAAATTTCCATAGCCTTGTAGCAATGATGAGCAAGGGAGTGGTTTTAATGATGGATTCTAACAACTAAATACCTACCATTCTATAACCTTCATGCAATTTGACAATCCGTTAGTTTGATTTGGGAGTTAGAAGCTTGGACTGTGTATTCATTCTTCTATATAAAGGAACTCCCTGCACCTTCATTTCATTGCTGAAATATTTCTAAGAGAAGAGAGTATATTGTGATTGTCTATTTAGTTCAGAAGGAATTTCTATAGTAGCATCAGCAAGCTTACTCCATAACAGAGGTATAAATCCTCTTCGTGTCTTCATTTTCATTTTCTGTCAAAAGAACTCCATTGTTGTTCTCTGAGTTTTGTTGAAATTCTTGATTATGCCAAATTGGTTCATGATTGGTTTGTAGAACCCTTATATTGTTGTTATATGAACATACACACATGATGGAACCACTGAATAGTCTTTCATTTCCATTGTTCCTCTTCAATTTCTGTAAATACATGAAATTCGTAAATTAGTTAGAGTTCATGAAATTGACAATTGATAATTGCTATTGACTGTTATATAAGCATATATGTATGTGTTAGTAAGTTAAACAAGGATAATATCTGGGTAAATCGATGAAATGGGAGGTTTTGGGTCGGTTTTCGCTGCAGTCTGAACCAGAAAACTGCCTCGACGCCGCAGCGCCGCAGCCCGCGCCGCAGCGCCACACGCGCCGCAGCCCGCGCCGCAGCGCCGCACGCAGCGCCACTGGCGCCGCAGCGCCAGTATTAAGCTACTGTTGCCGCGCCGCAGCGCCAGCCTCTGTGTTCAGTTTTCTGCATTCTGCAACAAAACTGTTATGTACCAATTGTTTGATTTTTGTTTAAACAAGCATGGGAGCATGATTAATACATATATATAAACCTAATGAGGCAATGTAAGCATGTTCTAGTATATTAGCATGCATGGTTAACCAAACGACACATAGTTTGGAAACGAATTTAAAGTTTCATAAACGACGTTAACATATATGAAGCATGTATACATTCTGACTTTCCGAGCATGTTTATAGGGCCTTGAAATACATGAAAAGCATGTTAACTTACATATGTAGGTTTCATAAGGAAGCATGAACATGATAGACCTTATTAATGAACTATACTAACAAAGTATAAGCTTTGAACGTGAACGTTGGTATGTTATGACGAGAATTAGAATTTGACATTTATGGACACATGTGATAGTACTCTTAGACTCATTCATGTGTCATGCATGTATATATACCATGATTAGTTGCCGTGATTAAAGTTTAGCATGAACAAAGCATGTTTTCAAGATAATAACAATGCTAGCTACATATATGCAATACGAGTACTCATGAGCATGACTAATACAAGTTATATGAATATCTTATGTGTTTAAAAGCAATCATGTTAGACCATATGAGTTCGTGTCCTTGAATGGCTTTAAGTATTAACTTAAGAACCTATACCATGTACGATTGGATTTGGAAAAGTTATACAAGCATGAAAGTATCCTTTAAATATGAATACATGCTACGTGATATTATATGATGTTACTTGAACCCGATTTTGACGGTTAACTTAAGGAGATGCCGTAACTTGCTAAAATGAAATATATTTAGTATTGATTATGGTCTTATGTGATATTAATAATATGCAAGCATGTTTGCTAATTGTTGAGATCTTATATAATATGAGAATGCGTTTAAACTCTAAAGAAGGAACGTTAAGGATAGAAATTATATTCTATATAACTGTGTAGCTAGGTAAAACTTAGCTTATGTGTTGATCGTATATTCAAAGAGAAAATGTGAAGTTAAATTATATGACTAATGAATATCATATATATACGTAACTGTATTACGATAGGAATTCGAAAGTGTTGATTGCTTTTCGTGGATAAACTACGCTAAAGGCAAGTTCTCTTATTTACACTCTTTTAAAGTGCAAGTATCCTAACCGACGCATTTACTTTATGCAAGGAAATCTATGATTGTGAAAGTTTCCTAACTTATACTCTTTTACTATGCAAGTATCCTATCTTGTGTATTGCGAACTAGTTTCCTATTTAATCGGTTGAATCGAATTAGCATACTTGAACTCTTATTTCATTAAAGCTATTATTCATGTTGAACTTAGTATTGTTCTTGAATATTATGAAAGTGTCTATGCCATTTGATTCGGCTGGACTTATGTTATTGAAAAGCAACCCAAACTAATTGATTGGTGCGGGATCTTGTATTTGACTGAGAAGAACAACCTTCTTTGAAGGGAATATATAATTGTCGGAGAACCGACGTGCACACTTGAGTATGGTTGATTGTTATGCATAACAAGGGTACTTTAGGCTGATCACCTGTTGTACCTGTTTTTGTTGGATTTTCAGTTTATTACTGTCAATTCTAGTAGAAGTTCATAGTCCGTAGTGACTACTCAGTATTCAATTATTTGAAATCTTGAATTGACTTATTATTGAATCATATTGATATTATCCTGTCCTTAGCGACTGATATTGAGAACTGTTGATATTCTTGTTATTCTTGAACTATCAAATCTTGTTATACCCTTTCGAGAATTGAGAATCTTATTACTCACCCTTATTGTATATTACTTGCTGGGCAATTTGTGCTCATTCTTGCTTTCCCTAAAACATTTCAGTTAAGGCAGAGCATGGTGAACCTTCGGGCGTTGATAAGGGCAAGGGCAAAGCTACCAACTAGCTTATGTCTGTTATGTTTTAAATATATTAATATTATATGAAGATGATGTAGTAAGACTGGATTTGATTATGTTTAAGCTTAAGTTAGATTATGTAATAAGTCGTTAACTGATATTATTATGTAATCTATTAAGTACTGTAGGTTGCGAGACTTGGGGGAATAATTATAATAAATCATTGTAAATTATTCTAGAATAGATTTTCCGCTGTGATCGTATGATATTTAATTATTATTATTGTGATGTATTACCATGAGCACGTGATGAACCGAATTCGAGAGACCAAGTGGCGGTCCTGGAATTTGGGGGCGTCACAAGTATTCTATCTCTAACTTATTATCGTTAAATAAGTTTCTTATCTAAACTCTTTAATTTGAATAAGCGTTCTATTCCTTATTCTTATGTCAAGCAAGTTACTAAATTCAAAGTTACTTTTATTGAGCAAGTTTTCTATTCTTGAAATACTATTATGATGTAAGTTCTTATACTTGTTAATCAAGTTGAGATTCCATATGAGATATTATAATATCTTTTAAAGCATGATTCCAGTTATACAATACTTATTCAATTGTATACTCTTGAGAAGTTATTATTCAATTTGAATATCGTTTATTGTTGAACCTTGTAAGACTAGCGAACCCTTATTAATTCGACTAGTCCATAGTTAATGAGCATTCTAAATTTTAGAACTATTATTGAGCTTAACCAAACCAAACTTCCTTTGGTGCGGACTATAATGTCAAACTGAGATGAACAACCCTTTTGATAAGGGATTGATGATGCTTTAGCGTTAAGATATTATGCACAGTATTGGTACTAAGGGCTGATCCCCCTAAGTACGAGAAGTAAAGTCCATAGTCTATAACTGTTAAAGGCGTAAAGGTAAACATACTTGACAAGCTAGGACATGGTTCAAGGTCTTATGACCCTCAGATATTTTTTTGATTCTTGTTATTCATTCTTGATTCAAAAGTTGAGTTTCTTTATTCAGAAGTCTTTGATTCACTCGCATGTTATTATATTATTATACTTGTGGGCAATCGTGCTCACTCTTGCGTAATAATAACATTGCAGTTAAGAACGAAAGGTCCGACGAGCCTTCTACTAGCAAAGGCAAGGGCAAGGTCAACAAGTGATGAAGACTTGTTGTTTATTTGATATTTATGTTTAAGACTTATGTTAAAGTTATGTACTTATTAATTGTTTACGTTTTCGCATTTGAGATTTAAGGTTAGTATGACCTGGGATTGTATTTATTATTTAGATGTTGTATCCCCATAGGAGGAGGATTTATTTCTATCTATTGCATTGTTTGCATTTATTATGGGTAGATAGATAGATGATATTTGTACAGTGAATACTAAATCTCGTGGAATTGAAGTACCCGAATTTAGGGGTGTCACAGATCTAGATCCGATTCTCATGATGGACAAATTTGAAATGTATATATATATCTTTTAGGACTTTTTGTAAATATAAATAAGAGGGACCTTAAAACGGTTATCCGGATTTAATGTCTCAACATAGTAAAAGCGTTGTTTGTGGTGTTTGGGTCACTTCGATGGCTTTCATGCCCAAAAGGAGCCCGATACCTATATATATATATATATATATATATATATATATATATATATATATATATATATTATTTTGTTGAAAATGCATCGCATCTTGAGAATAAAATTAAATCAAGTCGAATATGGAATAAAATAGAAGTATCAAAAGGCTTCAATTCATATGTAAGCGAAAGGGTTTGAAAACTCTTTTCAAAACATCACTTTCATATTTTGTCTAAAAATGAACTTTTCAAATAAATCAAACCCTTCGTATATAGGTCCAACGAAACACAACACTACTTTCAAATCAAGCACTTAGGCCCATTTAACTGCAACACACACACACACACATAATTATTAAGGAATTGAAAAGACACGGTAACCGTGTTTCACGGAAGTCGGGGGGTGCCTAACACCTTCTCCCGCTTAATCAAGCCCCCGAACTCTGTGAATCTCGGTTTCCAAGACCAATTAAATAGAGTCCAATAATTGGGCCATATTATAAAATCTTTCAAAACTCGATTAAGTTGGTACAACTATTTAACTCAAATCAACTGGCGACTTTGTCTAATTCAGACCAATAAAATCAATCTTTTCAAAATTATCGACATTATATGTCGGTCTTTTCTTGAAAATTCACGCTTCAAATCAATCAAATCAGAAATAGAAAACATAAAGGGTAGAAATTATGATGAACGAGAATTTTGTAATTTAAATTGAATATTTATTGAATTAAATAAATATTTTTGATGATTTATTTATTAGTTATCAATGTTTTAATTATTGAGTTAAATAATTATTTGATGAAATTATGGTAGTTCAAAGTATGTATTTAATTGAGTTTATTCGATTAAATGAATTATTTAATAAGAATAATGTTATCCTAATTAATTTAATAATTAACTAGATATTTAATAATTTGACATAATTAATAAATGAGAACTTTAATTATGTGATAATGTGATTTAATGTGGGTTATTATATTTTATTTAATTAAATTTAAATAAGATTATTTAATTAATTATAAGTGTGACATCAAATTATATAATAAGCATTTAATTAGATTAAAGGGAAAGGAGGAATAAAGAAGAAGAACCAAACATGGCCTTAAGTTAGTGGGAGCAGTTAATCAGATATGGGAATTAACTGGCAACCACTAACTAGCAGTTATATACATTATATATTACATACGTATATTGTATATCTAAACTATTATATATCATATCAGTCTTATATTACGTAGCTTTCCATCAGAAAGAACTTAGAGAGAAAATTGAGAGAAAAGATTAAGGGGGAATTTAAGAAGTCTTTATCATCATCTTTGAATCATCTTCACAGAGTTAGCAAGGGTATGATCCTTCAACCCAAGTTTAAATTCACAATTCTTATATTTCTCCATTAAAATCAATTTTGAGTTCTCTGTAACATAATTTGTTTATGATTGTTGACCATATGATTATATGTATGTTAATATATGTTCATAACATGTTTTCTATCATCTATGTATGTTTTAAAATAATTAGTTTCATGTAGTTAGGCTTTAATCAAAGTTTCATGAATTACAGAGTATGAAAAGTATGAAGAACACGTATGTGGCCCTTATGTACAAAATATCATGTTTTAATTGGTTAGTTAACATGAAATTGATAGTTGATTATGATCATGCATATTTAAACGAACAAAATAAAATTTAAACGGACAAATTCGGAGTTATAACGAATTTGTAACGTTGAATTTCATGAATTGTCTTGAAACTTTTCAAAATACCAAAAACAGTGAATTAATGTGATTTGATTTGAGTAATTATGTGATCTAAAGTGTTAAAAGCATGTTAAAATCATTGTATGATGTTTAAGTGAAGTTTATACTTCATAGGAATCACTATATTAGTTTAAATTGGATTTATTTGGCTTTCTCTGTAATTTTTCACGAACTGTAACTGAACCAGTTGAGGCCACCGGCCCCAGCTGGTCTAGAGCTGCCCCAGCGGGCCCCCTACCTAACCTATGGCCGCCCTAGTGGGCCTAACCCCATCCCCAGCGGGGGTGGTGCAGAGAAAAATAATTTTTTTGGCCCTTTTGTGTATTTTTAAGCCATAACATGATGAGGTAACCTAACCTAATGAACATGATAACATGATGAACGTCTAATACAATACTATAACATGTTGTTGACATGTATAATATAATTTGAAGTTTTATGTTAATAAACTATATGTGAACTTGGATATTGATGTCGTAAGACTTAATTACGATTGTCTAAGAGTTCATATTATGTGGTATGCATGCTGTGATTCGGATTCATGTAATGTGGTTAGTAAACAAGTTAAGATTTGTGAACCAAGTTGTTAAGTTGAACTTAAGTGAGAAGTTCAACAATTAAACGTAGTGGTAATGGAACTAATCGATGTTGTAAATGTAATGTAATTTGTAGGACGTTGAGGAAGTGAATTGTAATTATATTTGTAGCTTGTGCACGAGGCAAGTTTCCTAATCCTTAGTTTTATGTTAAACAAGTGTTTTATCCCTAATTTACTATTGTTGAACAAGTTCCTAAACTTTACTTTCATTGAGCAAGCTTTCTAAATTCAAAGTTATTCATTGAGCAAGTTCTATACTTATGATTCTATATCAATCAAGTTCTTATTCTTGTTTATTCAAGTTAAGATTTCGTATAAGATATTATAAGCATTGTTAAGTATTACTTTAGTATACAATCCTTATTCAATTGTATACCCTCGAGATTTATATTTCAATTCGATTATCAATTATTGTTGAACCTTATAAAGCTAGCGAACTCTTATTGATTCGACTAGTCCATAGTTGATGAACGTTCTAAATTCTAGAACTGTTATTGAGCTTATCCAAACCAAACTTCCTTTGGTGCGGACTCTGATGTCAAAATGAGATGAACAACCCTGTTATAGGGGATTATTTACGCTTTAGCGTTGAGATATTGTGCACAGTATGGTACTAAGGGCTGATCCCCCTAAGTACGAGTAGTAGAGTCCATATAGTCTGACGAATGTTAAAGGTTTAAAGGAGAAATACTTGATAGCCTGGGACATAGTTTAAGGTCTTATAACCCTCAGACATACTTTTGATTCTTGTTATTCATTCTTGATTCAAAAGCCGAGCTTTTTGTTATTCAGACTTCTTTGACTTCTCGCATGTTATTATATTGTTATATTGTATACTTGTGGGCAATCGTGCTCACTCTTGCATAATAACATTGCAGTTAAGAACGAAAGGTCTGACGAGCTTTCCACTAGCAAAGGCAAGGGCAAAGTCAACAAGTGATGAAGACTTGTTGTTTTATTTGAAAATATATGTTTAAGACTTATTTATTTGTTTATGTTCCACACAGATGTTTAAGGTTAGTATGACCTAGGATTGATTTATTTATGTATTATTAAGATGTTGTAACCCCATAAGTGGAGGATTTATTTTTATCTATTTCATGGTTTGCATATATTATGGGTAGATAGATATATGATATTTGTAGAGTGAACACCAAATATAGTGGAAATTGAAGTACCCGGATTTGGGGGTGTGACAATTTGGTATCAAAGCTGTAGGTTATGAACCTTAGGTGGGGGAAAACCTTAGGGTTGTAGCCTTCGATAAAATAGTAATGATAACTCTTATCGAGTTCTAAGAAAGATAATAACTTACCTTAGGTGCTATGTACTTATATTTATATACTTATGCGAGTATCGATTAGCATCACGTAATAACTAAGACTTAAAATTTTGATTGTCAGGATGTCGGATGCTGGAGGATCCAGTCAACCTAGGGAGATTGTACCCCGAGTGGCTATTGATGAGGAGCCCCGAGACATTCATGCAATCTAGGAGCAGTTGGTTCGTAGAGAGCCATTTCCTTTGATCACTGTTGTTGGTCGGGAGCATGAGCTAGTGTTTGACTCAGAGGAGGACTCTGAGGAGATTGAGGTGGATGCTGAGGCAGCTGAGGAGGAGGATGAAGACCGTGAAGAGTTCCAACCGAACTCTATCAGTGCTGAGATGTACGACGAGTTGTATGACCATAACATAGAGTTACAAGATACTGTTCGAGAGCTGAAGGAGCAGACAGTTACTCAGCAGGCTACCATCGAGCAGAAGGATGGTGAGGTTAAGACTCTGTATACACGTCTTGGAGACGTGGAGTGGGAGTTGGTTCATGAGAAGGGCCAAGGTGAGCAGAAGTCAGCTGAGATAGAGAAGCTGAAGAATGATTTGAAAGAGGAATTAGCGAAGCGTGCCATAGAAGAGGATGCTTGGATGAGGGCTTCACGACGTGCAGAGATTACTGAGGATAACGATCGGGCAAAGAAGGCTAAGATCGAGGAGACAGACTATACATTTTAGACCGCGATTGTTAAGGCCCAGGATCGGGTTATGAGCTATCCAGTTCAGTTTTGAGGATCTACCTTGGTATATGCTGGATCGCAGGACGATGTTCTGCGTTATAGAGGAAGAACGCAGCAAAGCTATTCGACGCCTTAGTAGGCCGTGATAGGAACAATATGATTATGTGAATACTTCTTTGAGTAGTTAATAATGTAAATCTGATGTGATTATAAACAGAGAAATATTTTGATGATTTAAATCCTGAAGATTCTTTATCTCGGGATAGTTGATGTAAATAGAAGTGATGCTATCTTGTTTTGTTTTAAAACTTTTGATTAAATAAAATATCAGAGTTTATTTGAGATGTTATGTGTTAAGTGTTATCTTAAAGCATTTAAGTTAAGCCTTAAATATTTAAAGAAATGAATAAAGATCTAATAAGCGTATATCTTAACAGAAATATACCGCCGAGAAGATGCCCTAACCGTCAACCAGCCCAAGAAGGTTCGACTAATAACGACGACTCCAATGCCAACGCCAACCCCGTCCAGCAGTTGGTGAATCTTTTGACTGGAGCTCTAAACAATTAACCGCAAGTTCAACTGAACACGACGTTCAAGGACTTCAAGGCGGTGGGACCTCCAGAGTTCAAGGGATCCATGAACCCGATTAAAGAGTAGACTTGGGTCATGGAAATGGAGAAGTTTTTGATGTCGCTAGGGTCGGTGAAGACCAAAAGACCACATATTCAACATTCATGCTGAAATCAGAAGCCAGCTATTGGTGGCAAGAAAACAAAGTCAGGGGAGGAGAAGGTGTGATAACCTGGGAGAGGTTCAAGGAGATGTTCTTCGAGATGTACTTCCCAAAAAGGTCATAGAATCAGATAGAGGTGCATATTCTTGAGCTTAAGCAAGGTAATATGTCTGTACCAGATTACACAGAAAAATAAATGAGCTGGCTAGGTTTACCACATATCAAGTGCACACTTATGAGAGGAAGGCCACAAGATTCGAACAGGGATTGAACCCTTAGTTGTATAGCAAGGTGTCGATGTTCCAGCTGAACACCTTTGCTAGAGTATTAGAGAAGGCAATCCTCGCTCAAGGGAGGAGCGATGCGATGACCAAATACAACCAGGAGCTGAAGAAAAAGAAGAGTGAAGGAGAAGGTAACAACAAGGCTAGTGGTAGCAATACTGGAGGAAACAACAGCCAAAAAAGAAGGTGGAATGACAGCACACCGGCTGGAAATCAACAAGGAAGCCAGAAGAAGAGGATTGAAGCATGTCCGATATGCGGGAAAACTCACCTTGGAGTCTGTATGAAAGGAAAGCGGGTATGCTACAATTGTGGTCAGGAAGGCCACATAGCACCTAACTGCCCTAACCCTAAGAAGGGTACCTGCTTCACATGTGGGTCGGAAGACCATCTAGCTAGGGATTGCCACAAGAAGGTATCTGGAGGGATAGGAGCTGGAGGGAACAGAGGGAACAGCAGTGGAAATGCTCTGACGATTATAGGACCGACCGCAACAAACTGACCTACCGCCAGGACATTCAACATGACAGTGCAGGATGTTGTGCAGTCTCGTGATGTGGTGTCAGGTATCATTTCGATCAATAAAGTTAATGTTTATGTATTATTTGATTCGGGTGCTACTTGGTCATTTATATCCGATGACTATGCTAAGAACTTAGAATTTCCTAAGGACGAGTTAGAATACCCTATGATCATAGAGATTGCGAATAGGGAAGTGATTCCTGTTAAGTATATACACAAGAACTGTAGGGTGGATATTAAGGGTAATGTGATGAACGTAGATCTTATTCCAATTAGACTTGGGGAATTCGACGTTATCTTGGGAATGGATTGGCTATTCAATTATGGGGCGATAATTGATTGTCAGAGGAAGTGTATTAACCTTATGACTCCCTCAAAGGTTGTGTGTTGTGGCAGCAAGTCACCTAGACAAGCGATTTGTCTGACGATGATGCAGGCCAGGAAGTTATTGAGACAAGGCTGTGTAGGATATTTAGCCTACATAGTCGATAGTCAAAAAGAGAACCCGAAGTTGGAGGAAATACCAGTCGTGAAAGACTTCGTGGATGTATTTCTGGACGATTTGCCAGGACTTCCGCCAGATAGGGAAGTAGAGTTCGTAATCGATTTGGCGCCAGGAACGGCTCCAATATAAAAGGCACTGTATCATATGGCTCCAGTAGAGATGAAGGAATTGATGGTACAGCTACAAGAGCTACTGGACAAGAATTATATACAGCCGAGTGTATCGCCGTGGGGAGAACCGATAATATTCGTAAAGAAGAAGAATGGGACGATGCGGCTCTGCATCGATTATAGAGAGTTGAACAGGGTCACGATTAAGAATAAGTATCCACTGCTGAGGATTGATGACCTGTTTGATCAGCTGAAGGGAGTGAGATATTTCTCGAAGATAGACCTGAGAATTGGTTACCATCAGTTGAAAGTGAGGACGGAGGATGTTCGGAAGATAGCATTCAGGACTCAATATGGTTAGTACGAATTTTTGTTGATATCATTTGGTCTAACAAATGCGCCTGTAGCATTTATGGACCTAATGAACAGAGTATTTAAGCTATTTTTGGACAAATTAGTAGTGGTCTTTATCGACGAAATTCTGGTGTTCTCGAAGACCAAAGAGGAACACGTAGAGCATCTGAAGGTGACTTTGGAGGCGTTGAGAAGGGAGAAGTTGTATGCTAAATTTTCAAATGCAAATTCTGGATTGAGAGAGTGCAATTTCTCGGACATGTGATCGATAAGGAAGGAATTTCGGTAGATTGCTCCAAGGTCGAAGCTAGTAATGAATTGGGATCAGCCGAAGACACCGTCGAAAGTGAGAAGTTTTCTTGGATTAGCAGGTTATTATAGAAGATTCATTCAAAACTTTTTCAAGATCGGAACTCCACTGACAAATTTGACTAGGAAATCGGTGAAATTTATTTGGACGGAGAAGTGTGAGGAAAGCTTCCAATAGCTTAAGAAGAAATTGAGTACGGCACCTGTGTTATCTCTTTCGGATAGCATAGGAAACTTTGTGGTGTATAGTGATGCATCGCATAAAGGACTAGGCTGTGTGCTTATGCAAAACGATAAAGTCATTGCGTATGCGTCATGACAGCTGAAAAATTATGAGAAGGGGTATTCGACCCATGATTTGGAAGCTGGCCGCAGTGGTATTTGCTTTGAAGATATGGAGGCACTATCTCTATGGGGAAAAGTGTGAAATATATACAGACCACAAAAGTCTGAAATATATTTTTACACAAAAGGATTTGAATATGCGCCAGAGAAGATGGTTGGAATTAATAAAGGACTACGATTGTGAGATCTTATACCATCCGGGTAATGCAAATGTGGTTGTCGACGCCTTAAGCAGAAATGGTCCGTAAAAGTTGATGATTTTGACTGTCTAGGAGGAGCTAATTTGGGCAATGGAAAAGCTAGAATTGGAGGTGAGATATCCTATGGAGTCTGACAAAAAGCTGTTCCAGTTGGGAGCTGGTACAACTTTGCTGGATAAGGTTAAGGAAGCACAACTTCAAGATGAAGACTGTGAAAAGATATAGAAGAAGATATCCGAAGGAAATGAACTAAAATTCAAGGTAGACAGTGAGGGACTATTGAGATTTGAGAGCAGAGTTTGGGTACCGCTAGTGCCAGAAATTAAGGAAGACATTCTGAGCGAAGTTCATAGTTCACGGTATTCGATTCACCCCAGGAGTACCAAGATGTACCAGGATCTCCGACAACACTTCTGGTGGCCGAATATGAAAAGAGATGTTGCTGATTATGTTGCCAAGTACCCGACGTGTCAGATAGTGAAGGCATAACATCAGAGGCCAAGTGGGTTTCTACAACCACTAGAGATCCCAGAATGGAAATAGCAGCATATAACAATGAATTTTGTAGTTGGCCTTCCGACAACTCAAAAAGACTACGACGTAGTATGGGTTATCATTGACCGACTAACGAAATCAGCACACTTCCTTTCGATCAAGATCAAATTCAACTTAGACCAGTTAGTAAATTGTATGTGAGAGAGATTGTTTCAAGACACGGAGTTCAAATGTCGATTGTTTCTGACCGAGATCCGCACTTCACATCGAACTTCTGGAAGCGACTACAGGAATGTATGGGAACGCAGTTGAGAATGAGTACGGCATATCACCCTCAGACCGACGGGCAGAGTGAAAGGACGATCCAGACATTAAAAGATATGTTGAGAGCATGCATCATGGACTTCAAAGGAAATTGGGATGATCACTTACCGCTCGTGGAATTCAACTACAACAACAGTTACCACGCAAGTATTGGCATGCCGCCTTACTAAGCGTTGTACGGCAGAAAGTGTAGAACTCCACTTGAAAGTAGTATACATACAAGCCAATCATGTATGATGATAAAGCATATACTTTGGAGACGATCTTATTTATTTATTAATAAAAGTATTCATTTATTAAAGGCATTTAATTATATACATGATGCTATTTTTATAATATATAAATAACTCATAGTTTTAAGCAATACTTTTATAATTATGATGATGATCATGCTAATGAGATCTAAATTCTTAGAAAGCTTAAAACTAAAATAATTCCCAATTGTTGGATTACTAAAAAGGGATTAGTAAATCCGGATAGATTGGTACATATGTTGCTTGCTCATTGGATGAGGATAATTAATCTCATGATCATTTGTGTGGAGACACTGTAGTAACCAAGAATTTCTGTGTTGTATTGTAAATAAATATATTAAATAATTTGTGATATATTATTGATGATTAAGTGATTATGTGAATAATATGCTATAAGTATTTAAAGGAAGTCTCACTAATAAGTTAAATAAGTTAGTGAACTAACCTAAGTATTTTAATAATCCAGAAAATAGATTTAAGGTGTTAAACCCTAATTACATACTCAATAAACTTGAATACGACAAGTCTAATTGAGTTATGTAAGTGAATTAATATTATTGATGAATAATAATATAGAAATATCAATAATAATGAACATTAGCTCAAGAGATAATAAATTAAGAAGAGTAAGTGATTTAAACAAGCCCAATTATATAATTAAGCATTAGACTTGTAGATAAATTGATTTAAGGACAATTAGATTATTGAATTAGCCCAATATATCATGTATAAAATAAATATAATAATGGCCCAATCTAATTAATAGAGGAAGCCCAAGTTCATTTTTGTAAGTAAGTAAAATAATAAAAATGCAAGCCCAAAAGGAATTTAATTAAAAGCCCAAAGTTTAGCCCAACTTGAGGAAGGGTATTATAGTCATTAAATCAAACATATAATAAAACAAATATAGAGTGGGTAAGAGGCTAAGTGGCTGGATATGGAAGGAGAAAGAGAATGGGAGATGTTTGTTATGATTACTCTTACTTTATTAGGTAATTAGCTTTTTAGGTGTTAATTTTTTAATAGGCCAACACTTCGGTTAATGCTTGCAAGAAATCCTTTGTATAATGAGAGAGAGAGAGAGAAGAGAAAGTTAGTAAAAATGTGTAGATACAATTCATATATCTATACTTTTTATTTTAAGTAAAGTAGATATAGCTTTTCATTTTATTTCTTTTCATTTACTAAGTTAAGAAAGAGAAAGTAAAGAAAAATAAAGAGAGAAAAGGGAGGAACTAGGTGGATTTACTACTTTATGTGTTTTATAGTGATTCATGTTTGGATGTAACTAATTTAAGTGTTAAAAAGTGGATCAAAAGGAGAGAAATGAAACTAGGTTTCTAGAAATCTAAAAAAACCTAGTTTTCTCTCCCTTTGATCAAATAGTATATTAAATCTAAACATTCTTTTCACGATCCGTCGAAGAGGGGTGCTAGATATATGTGTTGACTAATAAACCCAAGTGGTAGAACTAAAAAATCATGTGTAGAAAAGTCGTGGTGTGTGTTTTAGTCAAAACAGTCCATGTAGTAAACAAAGAAGGCTAAAAAGCTCTCTGATCAGTCTGCCACGAGAGAAATTTTGTCAACTTTTCGTGCTTTAAAAATTCGAGAAAAATTTGGGGGTTAATATCAGAGGTTAGGTAGGTCCTGTAAATATTTGAGAATTTTTGGCCATAAGGTTTAAGAGTTATGCATTTTACGGCGAAATGGCTACTTTTAAAAATCTAACCAAATAAATCTCTGTGTGTGAGTCTAAAAATTATGAAAATTTTACTGGAAGTACATGTATATAAAATGAGCTTACCTTGAAATTTGTAGAAATTTTGGACTTAATCTCGATTTATGAAAAATCTGGCAATATTTGGTCATTATGGATTATTTAAATATAGTAGATTGACTTTAAAATTTTTTGTAAAAATATATTTTCATGAGGGGATTATATATAGTTGCTTTCTAGAAAAGAAATAGTTTTGGAGTTGGTTTGCTATTTTTCATATAAATGATGTTATATGGATAAATAAATTTAATTAAATATATGATGTCAAAATTATGAAAAATACGGTTTTATGACTTAAGACCCTTAAGCATGATTTATGCAGATTTGTGATGAAGATTTGGGTCAGTTGTGAAGAGTCATTATGCGTATGATGTTTTAGAATGTTTAAAATAATTAATTAATAAAAAGAAAATAATTAAAATAAATTATTTATTAAATTGATTAAATGATTTAAAATATTTTTATATGACTAATAATATTTGATTGAATTATTATTAGTAGTATATGACTTAAAGGTTATTAAAAGTTAATAACATTAGCTTGAAAATATTATTACTTAATTAATAATATTAAACGGAGAATTAAAATAAGGGAATTAAGTTATTTTTAAATATAGTGGTTGAATTGATATCCAATGAACTATATTATGCATGTAGTAGACTGAAATGAGAATTCAGGGTGTTGAATTGAATTTTGGGTTGTTGAAATGATTTCGGTTTACTAAAATTAATTTCGGTCTGCTGAAATGTAATCTGGTTTACGGAAATAGTATTTTTAGTTTACTGAAATGTTATCTAGCTTACTAAGATAACATATAAAAGGAAAACTTATAAATATAAGTTATGACATGATTAAAAGATTATCCAAGTATAATAGTAACACTAAGACTTTAATGTAATGTCTAATACTTAACTATGTGATTGAATGTTAGACAAGTTAATATAAGATAATAAGATTATAAGTGAGTTATGCTATGACTAATTGAAAGATCAATTATAGGTCTTTTCTCTAAAGAAGTTAAAGTAAATTGCATAGTTGTAGACTGCGATTGAGGCAAGTTCTCTAACTCAAACTTGAGTTATATTCCAAAAGCATGTTAGTGAATAGTTATTGATGATTATTCACATCTTTACTGATTGTTGTTAAATCGCACTTTGTGCAATTGAATTCTTGTTCTATTATTATTGAACTGTGAATTGTTTAAAGTTCTTTCATTTAGGAACTGTTTATGATATAGATCTATGCTAGTTGTATCAGCTAGATCAAACATATTTAAATTTGTTAAATCAAATATGTTTTTAAAAGCGGTGCCTAACCAATTGAAATGGCAAGGACTCTTGACTGAGAAAAAGAATAATTTTACTAAAGCATTATTGGAAAATAATTATTGCTATTATATTGAGTGATTATGCATATTTCACCGGGTATGAAAGGCTGATCTCCTTGATTACCAAATTTTATTAAAAGAACCAGTTTAAATACTGACAACCTTAGTGTATATTCATGGTTATTCTAAACCACTCAGCAACCGATATTCAATTATTCGAATATTCAGTTATGGAAATTAATTCATGTTATTTCACTATCCATTTATCTGATTGAACTTTGAAAGTTAAATTATTTTCTAATCATGATATATCTCTTTCATATGTAAACTTGCTAAGCAAATTAGTTGCTTACTCTTGCTATATCATGACATCTATTTCAGCTAAGCTCGAAAGTTTGAGTAAGAAAGACAAGGGCAAGGGCAAGGGCAAGGGCAAGGTCCAAGAGTAGTTAATGTAAATGTTTATGTATCATGAGATACTATGTTTGATGGTTCTGTAAACCTTTTGTATTATTATATGTAACTAAGGTATGTTTAAGTTAAGGTAATAGACCTTGGGATATGTTTGTAAGACTTTAATGTAATGAATAATATATGTTTATTATTCCGCAATAGTTTATAGAATGCTTATGATGATGATGTACCGTGAGCACTGAATCTGAGGTTAGAAAACCCGGATTTGGGGGCGCCACAGACACTAAAGCAAGTATGTAGGTGCTTATTGGAGAATAAGTTCACTGAACGTAACTCGCCATGGATTGCCTAATGGATTTTTACTTGCCTGTCAATCGGAATTCCTAATGTGATAGTAGAACAAGTGATCCTTGGACTTGATATCATCATATTATCTTGTATGTAATTTATTTAAATAAGATTAAAATTATTCTAATTGATTTATTCATAACCGGTTTAATATGGAGAACCTAAAGGGTCACACCATAAAAGGAAGGAATCTAACCCGAAAATTCAAGGAGATCACGAAGAACAAGGAGTTGAACTCGTACCCGTGGAAGCTTCATTCTACAAGGGTATGATTCCATAACTTCTTATTTATCGTTTTAAATTAATAATTTGCATAAAGGATGATCCGGGTAATGGTTTTGTAGAAATTTTTAAACTCTGATATACCATGCTTCCGCTAATTTTTACAAATTGATTGCATCACGAATTCGTACAAACCCAACAGTGGCATCAGAGCCAAACCTTTATGCAATTATTAATTATTTTAATTCCATATATATATATATATATGGGTATGTATTTAGAATAATTTATTGTGCATAATTAATTGTATAAAATTATTTTTTATGAAGAAAGAAAAAAAAAATTGCGAAAAAGTATTCAGTATTCGGTATTGTTACTATTGTCGAAAGCCAAAGTCTAATTCAAAGTGGTTCCATGTTGGTAACGTAATTCATTTCAAAAAGCACCCAGGATTTCAAAAGTCTTGTATATATATATATATATATATATATATATATATATATATATATATATATATATATATATACTTTGAACCTACAGGAATAAATTTGAAAAGAAGGTTATCACATTACCTTATCTAATATATATGATCCTCCAGGTTTTCCAAAGAAAGTGATTCATAAGAATCCTTATATATATATATATATATATATATATATGTATATATATATATATATATATATTATTAAATGAAATCTGGGTCACTTTTATAGAGAAAATTTTATGGGTCACGTTATATATATATATGATTATTCTTAATAATTTTATAATTAAAATAAAGAGTTTATTTCAATCTTGAAAGTGAATTTCATGCAATTTAAAATTGTCCATTAAATGATACTCATATATATATATAGAATGATTTTAATTCATGAGATGAATGTTTATTTATTAATGCATATGGTGATATGTATGAAAATAAATGGGATTGATTATAGGACTATTGACCAATGTGATTGGATTTTATTTTAGTTGAATGCTTGAATGAGTGAGTTTTATTAAATGGAGTCTGCGTACCTCGTCTTCTCTGGTGTTTTCTTGATGTAAAATTTATCTCTCTTCTATGTACTTCCTCTTTACTGCTGATCAAGATTTCTATTTAAATTAAATAGTTTAATGTAATAGAAATAGTTAGAATTATCTTAAAGAAATTGGAGACCAAGGAGCAAGGAGCACGTGAAGACCCGTTTGTATGGAGCCCGGGGTATAAATGTAATTGTTATGTTTAAATTTAAATTCTTGCACTCCTAGGTTTGACCTTTTAGTTCACTTGGTAGCTCTAGTGAACCAAACTAGAATAAAAGTCCATAATCAATTTGGGTAGAATATAATATTCTATATGTGCATGCTAAGTATTATATATATATTATATTTTATGCAAACATGCTTCGCATGTTTAATAAAATGACGCGTATTTTATATATATATGTGCATGCGCGCTAAACAAGATGAGACTAATAATAACAAACCCCTCAAAGAAATTATATTAAGTCTAAAGCTTTCAGAGATATTTGGAATATCGAACGTCGCCTTCTAGCATGATAAATTAATAGAGTATTAAATATTTAATAGGAGTTTGTTGTGCTATCCACAAGGCAAGTATTTGCGTATTTAAGATATTAATTTAATCACATTTGATACAAGAAAATTGAATAATATTGTTTTGTTGTGATATCCACAAGGACAATATTTTTCTTTTTTGAATTTATAGAAGTGCTAGGTTGGACTTAACTTAAATCATTTTAGTTCGGATGTGCACACACTTGACCATTATAATTTAAGAGACAAAATAACAAGGAGTTACATGTTGATGTAATTGACAAGGAGTTGTCTACCTATTTATTTATATATCATTTGTTGTGCTATCCACAAGGCTATATACATTTGAAATGGGATCCTTATTCTCACTAGCAAATCTTTAATTATATGTTGCCGAACTATATAAGTGAGAGTAAAGTAGTTTGAAGAAAATAGTGGGAGATACCAATTTAAAATAAGACCTAATTTATTTTGGTATATAAAATTAATTAAATGAATGTTTGCTAAAATGTTATCTTTTCACATACAGAAAATTAAAATGTCGAAATCACTAATCTCACTACGTAGCATACTTGATGCTAACAAACTAACCGGACCGAATTACACAGACTGGTTAAGGAATCTGAGAATAGTTCTCACTGCTAAAAAGATTTCTTATGTCCTAAATTCACCTGTCCCTGGAACTGTTTCAGAATCAGCCTCTGAGAAAGAGATTGCCACCATTATAAAGTGGCAAGATGATGCATATGTGGCTCATTGCATCATGCTTGAATCCATGAATAACGAGCTTCAGCGTCAGTACAAAAATATGGATGCTCCTACTATGTTGCTTCACCTCAAGGAGTTATATGGTGAACAATGTAAGACTGCTAGATATGAGATATCTAAGGAGCTCTTCCGATCTTGGATGATCGAGGGCACCGCCGTTGAGACTCATGTCCTAAGGGTGATCAATCTGATTGAACGCCTAGGATAGCTTGGGTTCATCATAGATGGGGAGTTGAGTCAAGACTTGGTCTTACAGTTACCTTTGAGACCTTCTCGCAGTTCGTTGTTAATTTCCACATGAATAAGTTAGATGCCAGCTTGCTTGAATTACTTAACATGTTGAAAACTACAGAAGGTCACTTCCCATCCAAGAAGAAGCATGTTTTAATGGTGGATTCTTCTAAGAAAAGGAAGAAGCCCAAGGTATCTTTTGAAAAGAAGAAATCTAAGAAGGCTAAGGGCAAGTTGAACTTGAAGGATCAAAAGAAACCTTATCCAGCTAGCAAAGGGATGTGCTTCCATTGCAACAAATCGAGTCATTGGAAGAGGAACTGCAAGAAGTTTCTAGCAGAGAAGTAGCTTGGAGAAGCTTCGACTTCCAATCAAGGTTTGTTCATGATTGAAATTAATTTTTCAGAAAGTCAAAATTCTACTTGGGTATTGGATACCGGCTGTGGTTCTCACATATGTAATACTGTGCAGGGACTGTTCAGAAGTAGAAAGCTGAACAACTATGAGGTTGTCCTACGAGTGGAAAATGGAGCAAAGGTTGCTACATTAGCTGTAGGCACTTATTATTTAGCACTGCCTACGGGCAAGTTCATTTATTTAAATAATTGCTATTTTTCGAAATATCATTAGAAACATTATTTTAATTTTCGTATTAGATATGGATGGATTTGACATTGTAATAAATAACAACAGTTGTTCTATTTATAAAAGCAATGTTTTATATGGTGTTGGTAATTTGCGAAATGGACTTTACATACTTGACTTGCATGAAAATATATTTTAAATAGAACAAACTAAGAAAAGGAAAAGAGGTGATGTTAATTATACCTATATGTGGCACTGTAGACTCGGTCATATCAACGAAACAAGATTACCCAAGTTGCATAAGGATGGGCACTTAGAGCTATCCGATTATGAATCATATCCAACTTGTGAATCTTGTCTCATGGGTAAAATGACTAAATCTCCTTTTAATGGACAAGGAGAAGGAGTTACAGAGTTGTTAGCATTGGTTCACACAGACGTTTGTGGACCTATGACAACGAATGTACGGGGAGGGTATTCTTATTTTATTACTTTCATTGATGATCACTCAAGATTTGGATATGTGTATTTAATAAAATATAAATCTGAATCATTTGAAAAGCTTAAAGAGTTCAGAAGTGAAGTAGAGAAACAAACTGGCAAAAGTATTAAGATTCTTCGATCAGATCGAGGTGGTGAATACTTAAGCGGTGAGTTTTTCGATTGTCTCAAAGAAAATGGAGTATCTGAAAGGAGAAATCGAATATTGTTGTACATGGTTCGTTCCATGATGAGTTTTACCGATCTTCCAATATCATTCTAGGGGTTATGTCCTAGAAGCGGTTGCATATCTACTAAATAAGGTCCCCTTGAAATTTGTCCCCAAGACTCCATATATAATATGGACAGGGAGGAAACCTGGTCTTAAGCATGTTAAGATTTGGGGATGTCCAGCTTATGTGAAAAAGATTTCAAAATGATAAGCTTGGGACAAGATCTGATAAGTGCACGTTTATGAGATATCCTAAAGAAAGTTTGGGATACTATTTTTACAATTCTACTGAGCAAAAAGTGTTTGTTTTGAAACACGCTGCCTTCTTGGAAAAGGAGTTTATCCTTGAAGGGGCTAGTGGGAGGAAAATATATAGATCAATTGGATGAACCTGTCCAAGTAGAGACACCTACTGTACAACACCCTATTCGTAAATCTGAAAGAGTACCGAAGATACATGAAGGATATGGATTCGTCATAGAGGATGACGATGAGGTACACGTCATAAATGATGATGATCCATTGAATTACGAACAGGCTATGAGTAATTATGACTTAGAGAAATGGTAGATTATCATAAAATCTAAAATGGATCTTTAAAGTAATGCACAATACCATTTGGATTTTACTTGCGATTGTAACTTATTATTACTAGATCTGGCAAAATGGACATGGAGACACCCTTCCTCAAATATAAATGATTAGAGGGGAATGTATGTATAATACAGCCAGATGGATTTGTTTCAATGGTTGAAGAAATTCATGTATATGAGCTAAAACAACCCTTTTATGGATTGAAGCAAGCTTCTCGTAGATGGAACATTCATTTCGATGACACAATCAAAAGAGTTTGATTTTATCAACAACAAAAAATGAGAATGAACCTAGTGTGTACAAAAGGGTCACTGGGAGCGCTGTGACATTACTAAGTATTTATGTTGATATACTACTGATAAGGAATGAGATTCCTATGCTACAATCAATCAAAATAAAGTTGTCTAAATATTTCTCCATGAATGATTTGGGTAGAACATCCTACATTGGGGATATAAATATATATAGATAGATTTAAAAGGATGTTCGGCTTAACCCAATGACGTATATTCATTAGATGCTAAAGGTGTTTAGCATGGCAAACTCCAAAAGGTGTCTTATGATGATGAGCCATGGAGTGTATCTCTCTATAATTGTCATCAATAAAAGAGAGATCGCACGAGTTTATATCATTATTGCAATGAAATATATTGTAACGACCCCAAAATTCATACAATACAACTGTCGACATCAGTCGTTAACAATGCATCCTTATTCAGACTTTACATCATTAATCAATGATACAATCACTAAAAATACGGAATATTTAAAACTTTTATATTATTCCTTCTTTATTTCCCTGAATCTCAACCTTTATCATTACATAACTTTGATTCAATTTTATTTCATGAATCGCTTCGTCAGAGTTATTATAAACTAAAACTTACAACCACGTTCAATAACCCTTATACATCGGGTAAAATTTAAACTTTACAACTCAACATCTGTTAACCATCATACATTATCAAATACATTATCTGAAACCTTAAACAGGGTCCAAAATAATAACAATTCAGCCAAAGTATATAAATCTTTATGCATTACATCTGATTCTTTTCTTTCAAGTAGCACATATAAATTGTCTAATACTCAAGGATTAATGTTAAGTATCATTATAATACATAATAGTCATGTTATGGAAGTTAGAACAATATTTTACATGGTCGGGAGCATTACATGTGCATACGTGCATGCCGACGTCCCCCGATTGCCTCCAAAAATACATCAGTCTTAAAAATAACCATTTTGACCCCTGCTACTGACCTCAAATTAAAAAATTTAAAGAACAAAAGTTGTAGGTCTACTCGTGCTCGTTCCAGATCATCTTGAATCGCCTCAATCGGAGTTTGTATGAAAATGTTATGGCTGTTTTACCACAGGAGGTCAAAATAGTCCTGGACTGACTTTTCTCCCGGCGTAGGTACGCCTCAAACAGGCTTGGGGGCAGTGCAGCTGCACCACTGGCAGCCTGTTACGTGATTTTCTTCTCCAGTTTGTTGTTTTTGATAATTTTGTAACCCTTTCCTCCTTCCAATCTTCATAAATCAAGCTATACACATCCGATTGAGTCCGTTTTTGACTATATGGATTCATGGAACAATGAACTACTCATCTACATAATAATTATAACACTTCAAAAATATTAACCATTCATTTTAAGGGTTATAATTCAGTGTTCATACTATATTTTCATACTTCCACATATTTAACGAAATCTTACATCACGAATTCGTTGTAACTCCGTTTTAGTTCATTCCAATTGGGTTGTTTTCGTTTCTCAGAGGAGAACAACAAACCACTATCAATTTACAACTTACATAATATAATTACACCAAATTGTTACCTCAAAAATAGACCATATAGTAAGTAATAACCAAGAGTCTAATTTTTCCATCTTTTACACAATTTAGACTTGATTGGTTTGATTTTAGATATGAACAACACTAGAAATTCATTACATAATCAACACACATAGATTCTTCACCAATTCCTAAGGTCAAATAACCATAGTAATTTCTTACAATGAAATTAAGGACCAAAGATTAGGAACTTAAGAATTTCTTCATACCTCTTGAACCCTCCTTAGCCTTAATCAGATGATGAAAGAGGTTGGTTTTCCTTGATTCTCCAAGGCTCTTCTCCAACTCTATAGAGAACTCCTTTTCTCTCTCAATTTTCCCTCTTCTCTGCTCTATTCTTCTTTCTCAGACTTAGCACAACTAACGTATTTTTTATTTAGTCTATCAGTTAAAAAAAACCCAAGGGCTCCCATTTGTTACAAAGGCAAAGGGTCACAAGGCCATGTTTGGCTAGAACCCCTAATCTCCTTATCTATTTATTCTAACAACTCCCTTACTATATGATACATATGTCGCATTTTATTTTATTGTTAAACTATTTAGCCACATTAAGTAATTATGCAATTATAACATGTATAATTACTACACTATAAATTATGAAATTACCTTTGTAACTAAAATAAACATCTCTGCTAGAATAAATATTTCCATTAAAATAGTTAATATTTATTCCACCAATTATTTTAGTTAACTCAAATGAATTATATAATTATTATATATAATCATTTCATTCCTTTTTCTCACATAAATTGTCTCAATACAATTTATTTAATCTATACATCTAATTTCCACTTAATTATTAATTCAATTTATTTAATACCATCATACCTAACTAAATTATTCCATAATAATTTTCATTGAATATTTATTTTACTCCATAAATATTTTAACTAAAATATTTATTTTATTTGATAAATATTTTAATTATTTACGATATTCACAATCGTATTAGACTAACATATTACGTTTATATGTAACATACCTTCTTCTCTCATTTTATTAAAATAAATATATTCACATTACTTCATTATTTTATTAAGTGAATTACTCACATTATTTATGAAATTTAATTCATAATAAATTCATTGCCACAAGGCATATAATTAAATTATATTATTCAATAATATTACTTCCAACTTAATTAAATTAACTTAATTCCCTTTTCAAACAATTTTATTTTCCTTCTTTAATAGTTAAAATAAATTAACTACTAAACCTCATTCTTCCAACATATGAATATATATATATATATATATATATCTTCTATATTCACACCACATCATATACTTCACCACATATAACACATATATACACATATCCAAACTCAAAACATCTCGTAATAAGAATTTTATTTATTAAATTCTTTATTATAATAATTTTTGAAAATTTGGGTTGTCACATATACGATACGGGCAATGACATTCCAAAGACTGCCTTCAGAACTCGATACGGGCATTATGAATTCTTAGTCATGTATTTTGGATTGACTAATGCTCCTGATGCTTTCATGGATATAATTAACCGTATATTCAAGGAATATTTGGATCATTTTGTGGTTGTCTTTATTGATGACATCCTCATTTACTCCAAAAGCTGTGAAGATTATGAACAACACTTGAGGCTGATACTTCAAAAGCTTCGTGAAAATAAGCTATATGCCAAGTTGAAGAAATGCGAGTTCTGGATTGAGAAAGTAGCATTCCTTGGGCACGTGGTATCAAAATATGGAATATCAGTTGACCCAGCGAAGATTGAAGCAATACAAAGTTGGGAGCAACTTAAGTCAGTAACCGAAGTACGTAGCTTTCTAGGTTTAGCTGGTTATTATTGGAGATTCGTGGAAGGATTTTCTCGAATTGCTACTCCATTAACTCATCTGACTCGAAAAGATACAAAATTCGGATGGAACGAGGAATGCGAGAAGAGCTTCCAAGAGCTCAAGAGGAGACTCATTTCAGCACCTGTTCTGACAATACCATCTGGTTCGGATGTTTGTTCATCTACAGTGATGCTTCAGATAAAGGGTTAGGATGTGTTCTCATGTAACATGGGAAAGTCATAGCCTATGCCTCGCAACAACTCAAAGAATATGAGAGGAATTATCCTACTCATGATCTAGAGTTGGCAGCTGTCGTTTTTGCGTTGAAGATCTGGAGACACTACCTGTATGGGGAGAAAGTGAAGATCTACACTGATCATAAGAGCCTTAAATATTTCTTCACTCAAAAAGAACTCAACTTGCGGCAACGACGTTGGCTCGAGCTGTTGAAAGATTACGACCATACCATCCAATACCATCCTAGAAAAGCAAACGTGGTAGCTGACGTGTTGAGTAGAAGATCGTATGCGGGTACGAGTACGATGTTGTCAACATAAAGGCCCATTTTATGTGATTTACAAAGGATGAAGATAGAGTTAAAGACTCCAGGGAGCCACATGATGATGTCAAATATACGCGTGGAACCAGCTTTAATTGATAGAGTTAAAGCTGCTCAAGCTACAGACCCGGAGCTGATGAAGATGAAGAAGAAGGTGCAAGAAGGTGCTATTCCAGAAGCAAGAATCGATGAAGAAGGAATACTTCGAGTCAACTCCAGAATTTGTGTTCCTAATGATTCTGATTTGAAGTATAGAATCATAATGGAGGCACACAACACACCGTTTACAATCCATCCTGGGATTACCAAAATGTATCGTGATCTTCGACATACATTTTGGTGGAGCAATATAAAGAGAGAGATCGCGGAGTTTATCTTGAGGTGTTTAACGTGTCAACGTATCAAGGCAGAGCATTAGTGCCAAAGGGTCCATTGCAACCACTTGAGATTCCAAAATGGAAGTGGGAACACATTACCATGGATTTCGTTATGGGTTTTCCCAAGGTTTCTCAAGGCATAGATGCGATTTGGGTTATTGTTGATAGATTAACCAAGTTTGCTCATTTCTTGCCTATACGAGAGACTTATTCACTTGAACGTCTTACTCGTATGTACATAAATGAGATTATGAGATTTCATGGCATGCCAGTATCCATAGTTTCGGATCGTGACCCAAGATCCACTTCACAATTTTGGGTCAGTTTGCAGAAAGCTATGGGCACAGATTTACGATTCAGTTCGGCATATCATCCACAAACAGACGGGAAATCGAAAAGGAATATCCAAACTCTTGAAGATCTATTGAGACTCTGTGTTCTAGACTTCAAAGGGAGTTGGGATAAGTACTTACCATTGGTGGAATTCTCCTACATTAACAGTTATCAGGCAAGTATAGGCATGGCTCCATTCGAGGCGTTGCATGGATGAAAGTGTCATTCTCCAGTATGCTGGGACGAGGTAGGTGAAGCAACATTGTTGGGACCGGAGTTAGTACGTATGATTATAGAAAAGATTCAAATGATCCGGCAACGGATACAAACCGCACAAGATCGACAAAAGAGTTATGCTGATCTTCATCGAAGGGACGTGGAATTTACTGTTGGAGACCATGTATTGTTACGTGTTGCTCTATGGAAAGGAGTTACGAGGTTCAAAAAGAGAAAAAAGCTTAACCCACGATTTATCGGTCCATTTGAGATCCTTGACCGAGTAGGAACTGTAGCTTATAGACTCGCCTTACCTCCAAGCGTGTCTCGTGTTCATGACGTTTTTCACATATCCATGCTTCGTAAATATGTGAAAGACCCAAACCACATTATTGAGTTAGAACCAGACGAGATAGCCGAAGATTTAACGTACGAGGAGGTACCTGTGAAGATCTTGGATAAGAAGGAACATGTCCTACGCTCAAAGATTATACCTCAAGTTAAAGTTTTGTGGAGGAACCATGATATCGAGGAAATGACCTGGGAGTTAGAATCGAAAATGAAAGCGAGGTGTACTCACCTTTTCGACATACCAGGTACATACGTCAATTTCGAGGACGAAATTTCATATGGAGGGGAGGTTGTAAGACCCCAACTTTTATGAAAAAAAATTTAATTTTTCCTATATATTATTTTGAAATAGTAAGGTGTTGATTTGATAAATGTGGTAAGTTATGGGTGAGATGTGCAAATTTTACAAACTAAGCAAGTGGTTATAAAATATTCGTTGTGTCGGGGAATATTCGTTTGGTCGAGGAATATTTTTTTTGTCGGAGAATATTCGTAAGACGGCGCAGTCATTGGTGGACCCCACTGAACGAATGTCAGATATAGAAAACGACAGAAGTAACCTTTTTATAAAAATAACAGCAAAACTTTTACCGTTAAACTGTTGAAATACCCGGTGATAAAAAATACAGTAATACACGTTGTTGCACAGTAGCACACGGTATTGCACAGTATTTCAAATTATTGGTTCTTACGTAAGAAGTCACTTTCTCAATAATTGTTATAGTAATTACTGTTCAATATTTTATATTATTGATTCAATAATTGCTACGTTGATATTTTATTATTGATTCAATAATTGTCACAATAACCACTGCACAGTATTTCATATTATTAAATTAATAATTCATATTATTTGAATAATATTATTAGATAACATTATTGACAATGTCTAGAAAGTTCTGTCGAGGAAAAGGGTTAGGTTATATAATTGCGCGCTAATGAGAAGAAATTCTTATTGGAAAGCCCCCTCTTTCCTGGGAACGACCTGGTTGTCATTATTGTGATTCTGTAATATTATTTGTGAATAATAATTAATTATTGATAAAATGATAAGTAAATATTTATTCAATTTTGATATAAATGGTGGAATTTTTAGCAAAAGGAGACAACTATTAAAAGTTGATATTTTATCTTTTCAGATAAAATAATTCATTCAAATATATTATTATATATTACATTATAATAATGTGATAATATAATAATATAATTTTATGCTATAAAAATAAAATGAGGTGGAAGAGAGAAAATGAAAATTAAAATTTCATCCGTATGTAAATTTGGGTCATTTTTTGTTCGAAATTTGGAAAATCTTTCTTCTACAAAGTTGTAAAGAATTAAATTTCATATGAAATGGACATAAGGTTCGTATTTTTTTGATAAATGGGCTATTTATTATGAATTATTGAAATTTTTGAATATTGTTTAAATTTAAAATGTGTGGGCCCCACTTGTCCTTTTGTCTTGTGAATTATGCTGGAGAAAAATTTCAAATGTGGTGGGCTGGCTTGTTTTCTAATGTGGTGTGTTGAGAAAGCCACCAGGGTTGCATTTCTCAATCCTGGTGTGCTAAGCATTTCCTATAAATAGGGTGCTTAGTTAGAAATGAAAATCACACCAGAATCAGAAATTTCTTTCTCTGTACTATTGAGCGTAATTCTTGTGAGTATTTAGATACTTTGAGTGTTGATAATAGTGCAAGTGTTTCTCATCATAATATCTGATATTTCAGCCAGATTGAGTATTATACTGAGGTAAAGGATATTATTTTTCTCGTAAATGATGTTATTTCTTTTCAAAATTCATAAAGAATATTATTTTCTTTCATATTCCATATTATGAAGGTGATAATATTTTATTTTATATTTATGAATTTAAACTTACTACGGTAAGTATTGCTTCTGTAATTCCTGAAATGATCAGAAATTCTTTTAGTTTTGTGCTTCATCTAATATCATTTCATTGGAATATTGGTTTGAACTTTTTTATGAAATTTTTACCATTTCATGATGGGGTACTATTCAATTAAGTACTATTCACGATAAAAATATATATTTTTTTATCCAAATTATCTTTGATTGGATCCATGTTTTGATCTTCATTCTTGAATTTTGCTCCACAATCGGTTATTATTGAACATTCTTGAACTTTGAAAGATTCAATTATGAATCTCTAATATTTCTCCTTTATTTCTGTGACGCCCCCAAATTCGGGTCCCTTCAAACCTCGGATCTGGTGCAGTCACGATATTACTATCATCGAACTATTACATCTTTTATTCATAACTTAAAGAATAAAACTTGCTTTATTACAATTCAGAATATAACTTTCTTTTCATTATCAGGATCTCGTATAATGACTCCAACTTTTACAAGTTACAATCTTGGTCATTTACCATTCCTGTCTTATATCATGTTCGATATTATAAAAATACGGAATAACTTAAACTTTTTCAATCTTCTTGGATAAAATCTTTTATTGATTTTGTATCTTGAATCAATTACATATCCTTGAATCAAACTATATTATGATTCACTTTATTGGAATTTCGGTATAAACGTTTACATCTCATCTTGATATCCTCTATGTATTAACTAATACATCTTTACAATACGACAAGTATTAAACATCGTAAACAACTATCAAGTACAACTCCTAGAACCTAAACATGGTTCAAGCAATAATCTAAATAGTACTCTTCATTGCGATACTATTTAACTTTATCAATTAAGAAGCACGTAGTCTTTACCGTGAGTCCTTAACCTGCAAAAGTGGTTATTTGCAAGAGTGAGCTGACAGCTCAACAATTCTAACAGTTTTCATGCATCACATAGCATATAATTTCATACTCAGTTCATGCATTCATAATCAATTTATATTTACTAAGCATGTTACTTCTCACATAACAAGCATATCATCAAAGATCAACTTTCAATCTCATACATATCTCATATACAGTTCATAGATAAGTTCACATTATCACAGCATAATATAATTCAACTAACAATTTTTGAATTCATATATCAAATAGGAACTGAAAGACTTACCTGGTTTGTAGTTTAACAACTACGACTTAACTGCTTATAGATATCTGCACTTCGTGTAATCCTACAGTTATATAATCGTGGATTCACACTCGTTAGTTATACACTCGTTAGTTATACACATCCATACATTCTCAACATACTAACAATTGTTACATTGTTTTCTAACTTGGTTCTTAGAACCTTCGTTTCACTTTCTTATCATCCTCTTATAATAGCTAGGTATGAATAGGTATACCTTAGCCATTCTTAATATCAATATTCATATACCTTTATCACACACTCGACTCACTATGTGTTCGACATGTATTTAAAGCTTATAGATACATGATCTATATTATTCTTACGTTTCGCAAACCTTAGGAAAATTTATCAATTTCGGGTTTTATATCATTATTACATCAATAAACATTCAAGGCATCATTTAGACTCTGTTTTATAACTTACGATAACAATGTAAGCCTACTACAAGGTTCAATCATCTTACCTTCAAACTTTGTAAGTTTTATTTCCCAAAATCCTTGTCATGCTTAAGCTAATCATGCAAGGCTACTATATTCACCATGTATTCTTGTTTATAAGGTTACTAACTCAAGTTTGAAACCTAGCATGCTCATTCTATATCCACTTCAAAGTTATATGATTTTCATGTTGGTGGCCTTAAGCTAATCAAATTCATGTCTCAAGGGTCAACTACTAAAGTCATAGCACCACATAACGAGATTAATAATACTTAGTAAGCATGCTCGTGCGTATACTACTCATGTATACTTTAGTCACATAGTCTATGCTTTAGAAATTCATTTTCTATTAATAAGTGTGTATAGGTGATATTCATATATGATGCTCATGTTATGTCAAGGTACATATCCATACATATTAAACCTAATTTCATGCATGTCTAAGTCATTTACACAAGCTAAAAATATTAGAACACATATATGATATGTTCATAACAAGTTCACTTTAACAAATTCTAAGTTCATTTATAAACTATGAAGCTTTTCATCAGTAATATATGATAGTGTGTGATTAACATTTTAAACATGTATTTCATGTCAATATAAACCATACTATCGGGTTCACAAAATCAGAATACACATAATGTGTATATATCAAAGTTTATTTTAACAAGTCTAAGTTTATTTGTAAACTTTAAATCCTTTCATCCCATAACACATACTATCATGGTCATGACATATATGTAGTACCAGGAAGCTTATAATATGGGTTAATACTAGTTTCCATGCTTGACCAAAGGGTACCAACAAGTTATCACATTGCAGGTTGTAGCAGAAAACAAAAGTCAGCATCTGGTGCCGGCGCAGCTGCGCCGCTGGCTAGTATATAACTGGCGCAGTTGAGCAGGGCTCCGGCCAGAAACAGACTCAGGTTACAACGGCAGAATCTTAGCCCAACTCAGAAATTCTTTCACGAATAAACTCTAATCCAGTTATATTATAGTTCTATCATATACAATAGCCTATATAACACTTAACCCCCATATTCTAACCCAATTATCATATAATCATGCATAATTTAAGAAGTTAGAAATTCAATAGTGAAGAACAAAAATGCTACCTCTGTTAATTGTGATATAGCTTGCTGCTTTAATCTTCCTCAATCTCAGACTCTCACTACTATGATATATATATATATATATATATATACACACACACACACACTTACTCTCACTTCTCACACAAGCTTTACTTAATAGAAATTTCAGCAATTAGAGATGAGAAGAAGTGAGCTCCATTTATAGACAATACATTACACAGACATTGCTATTCTCCAACATTTCAAACCAACGGGAATGATAAGAATACATTGGTTAAGGGAGAGTTGTTGATAGTTGGTGGATTCCATCATGATGCCCACTCCCCTTTCATCATCACTACCATTTGCAATTCACTGAGTTTGAGACTTAGATATAGGCTAGGCCAAAGGCCTATTCACGTGTGAAGAGCAATGGGACTATCTAATTGGGACAAGCCTTTTGTTTACTCAAATTTAGCAATTTCATGCAAGCATATATAGGTTTATTTCTTATTAAGTCAATTTTAACAACTTAATCTTGCTACACTAATAACGTTATATCACATATACACAAATCTACATATATGTACACCCACACATAAAAAGTATACCCATGTGTATAATAATGTACTTCATGTACATTGGTTAAAGTAATATTTTAATTGGGTTACATATAATTTAGTTGGGTATTCTCAACCCATAATTTTCCATGTATATTTTTATAATATCAAATTATGATTGAATTGAGTATTATCACTTCACATTATTACAGACTTCATTATTTCAATTATATTTACTTATTGAAATAATTATGATTTATTTAGTCTTAGATAACGTTGCACAAGGTACATTTCTAATGTACATAACAATTCGTCACATTATTTATGTAATCCATGCGACTCTCCTCATTTTACCATATAGTTTCTATATTACATAGCTACCTTGAAGTGTTACACTCCATTTCATATCATTGCTATAGAAATTAATTTACATAATAATACTAATTAATTCCTTTAATTATTCATTCATTAAATTATTTAATGAATGCTCATTCTACTACTTTGCCACACTAGGCATATCTCACAAGCTTACATTAAGCTTATTTTCATTCTCAACACTTATTCATTTTCACCACATTACTTACCTACCACATGTTCAATTTACTTAGAACTATTAAATCACAAGGTTCACATATATAAATATATCGCGAATAGAAATATTCAAATATTATTTATAACAATTATGGTAATATAGCATCTCAAGTTATTAAAATAACTTAGTTTTCTTTTATAAATTAAACTCTCTTAAAAATACATTGCTATTATAAGAATTATGTACTCCGCCATAACATGATATAAAATATTCTTATTACATTTTCTCCAATAGAGGCATTAATCACAATAAAGTGACTTACTCAGTTTCTTAAGATATTATTTAAATATAATATCTAAGCATTTTTGAAATAGCTACATGTACCACACATGTACACATATTATATATAGAAAATAGATAATAAGTTTATTTTCTATTATAGTAAATTATTTCCATCAATTTATTTATATATAGCAAATATGTTTTAATATATTTATCATATTAATTAATCATACCTATTACCTCATACAAAAATATATAAGGTATTATTATTATTAAAAATAACATTCCCTCTTTTATTAAAATAATTCAATATTAAAAATTATTTTAATATCCTTTATCAGAAATATACAATATTTATTTCTCTTCCCTTTCAATAAATTGTCTCCAAAACAATTTCTTTAATCTTTTCTCTTAGCCATATTATAATTATTAATATAATACCTCCGTCTCTAACCAATATTTATTCATAAATATATTGGTTCCCTTACTTGATTACTCACTTATCTTTCACATATTAACCTTATTATATATTACAATACTATTTAATATATTAATAATATCAAAATATTCATTTTATTTTTCTTAGGTTAAACACAAATATTAATTCACCGTATTATGTAAGTGAACTAATTCTTTCTCATTCCTTACCATTGCCACACAAGGCTATATATTATTCGATTAACCAATATTTATACCTATTAGTTAATTCCCTTAACCGACTAATTCATGCTTTACTATCTCACTCCATCCATAAATAGCTTAAGCACTAATAATAATCTATATTACAATCATACTCGTCACTAGCATATATACTCAAGAAGATGGTGCTTATTCGTCAAAGATATTTAATGTCACCAACTTACTATGATAAAAAAAATTCTATAAATTTATTTAATATCGATAGATAATTCTTATCCGTCTTCTCACTCCCAATAATTTGCCTCTTTATTAACAAATATATATTAATAATATATTTATTAAACACAAAATCACATAGTACATAGTTCATATTACCCTATGTAACACAATACTACATACCTCATATCACATATATATATTCCTATTCGAACCCATCTCATGCCTTAAGAATTTTATTTATTAAATTCTTATTATTAATAATTTCTGAAAATTCGGGTTCTTACAATTTCACTTGATTCGTTATTTATATTATTTTTCATCATCCTCAGTCTTAAATTGTGGAGAATATCTTCGGCCTGTAGTGCAAAGATGAATGATTACTTGATGAATATCTTTGGTCTGTAGTGCAAATATGAACGATTACCTGATGAATATCTTTGGCCCATAGTGCAAAGATGGACAGCTGTTGAGATGAACATGACTACTGGTGATACAAATGAATATCTTTGGCCCGTAGTGCAAAGATGAATATTTAATTCAAGATATATATTGATTGATGTTACAAGGATAAAATATTGATGATAGACTTTTAAATCATAGAAGATAGTAGACATCATTCTCTACTTAACTCTTCTAATGAATTGTTATTTCCGCTGCAGTTGTTGATCTAAAACTTCTTGTCCAAAATATTTTATCTGATTTATTGAAGACTAATGACAATTTATTCTTCATTATCTCAGACATAATATTCTTTATTGGGCTAGTTGAGCTCACCCTTTTCTTCCATTGTTCTCTTCAGGAAATGAGAATATTGCGAGTACTAGTCGGGGAATGGAGTGATGGTCCGAGTTAGAGTTGTAGAAGTCTTCACTATTTTTTTTAAAATAGTGTGATAATAATTATAATGAGAACTTAATTTTGAGTGTTTATATTTTGTACATGACTGTATTGACACTCACAGTTGTGTGGTCGTCTTTTGCACGACCGTTTGGTATAAAAGATTTATATTTAGATTTTGTACCATATATTTGGCGACTCAGAATGGGTTGAGTATTGAACCTATTTTGGGGGCGTCACAAATTACAACTTTTCTCAAAATATCCCAGGGTAGGTAAACAATAAATGCGAAAATACAATATCATAACATCAAGTCTCATTACATATCATAACAATAATATCAACAAGTCTTCACTTGTTCATCTTGTCTTTTGCTTTACTCGTTGATGGTACATCAACGTTCTCGACTTTAGCTGAAATGGTTATTTAATTACAAGAGTGAGCAAACAGAAGCTCACTTGGAATTACAATAATATTAATGATGACATAACTGAATAACTTCAAAAGATTTGAATAACTTTTTTTTCATCAATAGTAAACAATTGAATAATAATTCTTTCATCAACATTTAGAATTTTGAATATAGAAATCATCTGAGGGTTATAATGATAGTAGTGTGCATACAAGCCAATCATGTATGATGATAAAGCACATACTTTGTAAACAATCTTATTTATTTATTAATAAAATATTTATTTTTAAAGGCATTTAATTATTTACATGGTGCTGTTTTTATAATATGTAAATAACCCATAGTTTTAAGCAATACTTTTAGAATCATGACGTTGATCATGCTAATGAGATCTAAATTCTTAGAAAGCTTAAAAACTAAAATAGTTCCTAATCATGGGATTACTAAAAAAGGGATTAGTAAATCCGGATAGATTAGTACATATGTTGCTTGCTCATTGGATGAGGATGATTAATCTCATAATCATTTGTGTGGATACACTAAAACAAGTATGTAGGTGCTTATTGGAGAATAGGTTCACTGAACGTGACTCGCTATGGAATACCTAATGGAGTTTTACTCAGTCTGTCAATAGAAATTCCTAATGTGATAGTAGTACAAGTGATTCTTGGACTTGAGATCATCATAGTATCTTGTATGTAATGAATTATATTTTGACTTATTCCTTAAAGCCCTTTAGGGTATATAAAAGGATATGTTGGGGTATAATAAGTTACATATGAAGATAATGAATGATCAATAAAGAATCTATCACCTCTAGTAAAAGAGGAGATATGTCCTATGTGATTCAGTAAATGACAACCCAGGAATCCTTGGCCAAGGTGGAATAAAATTAGAAAGGAGTTTCTAATTTGCATTAAATGGAGTTGTGCATTTTCTAATCAAAATACATATAATTAAATAAAATAAGACTTGACAGTAATTCCATGTCTTATATTTAATTGGGACATTGTATGATGGAAGGATTGAATTGTACGGTAACTATTTACTCACAAGTTCTTTTATGATTAATGTTGAAATCTATATTATCTGGAAAGTCGTTGATCGCTAGGGAGGCTTATCCCTATTGTAGAATAAATATTATTTATTTAAATAGATTATTAGTTTAATTTATTTATTTAAATAAGATTAAAATTATTCTAATTGATTTATTCACAACCGATTTAATATGGAGGAGAACCTAAAGGGTCACAACATAAAAGGAAGAATAATTATTTAAGAAGGTAATGGCATAATCGTAATAATGCATTAAGTGCAATTAATTTAATCTATGATGATAGAATAAATTAAATTGCTTAATATTTACTATTTAATATTTTAAAAATATTAAATATAAATTAATAAGATGAGTCTTATTAATATTATTAATATTATTATTTAAATTTCTAAAGTAGTTTAGTAATTAAATATTAGTACTCTCATTTATTCCTAATAAGATTAGGAGGCAAATTAATTAAATAAATTTAATTAATTATTCCCAATGTGGTGGGAAGCCTAAATTAATTAAAAGAGTTTAATTAATTAAATGAAATCCCATGTCTAATAGAATTAGAAGGGTTGACCAATATCTATATAAGAGGAGTCTTATAACAGATATCAGTTGATGAAATTCTAATTGTTGGAGAGTACTCATTTTCTATAGAGGATAGAAAACTAAGCTAACCACCCTCCTTCTTGATAATTCATCTTCCTTGGTGGATCACCTCTAGAGGCCAAACACTTGGGTGGCTAACGTTGATCAAAGGAAGGAATCTAACCCGAAAATTCAAGAAGATCATGAAGAACAAGGAGTTGAACTCGTACATGTGGAAGCTTCGTTCTACAAGGGTATGATTCCATAACTTCTTATTTATCATTTTAAATTAATAATTTGCATAAAGGATGATCCGTGTGATGGTTTTGTAGAAATTTTTAAACTCTGATATACCATGCTTCCGCTAATTTTTGCAATTTAATTGCGTCACGATTTCGTATAAACCCAATAGTGGCATCAAAACCAAACCTTTATGCAATTATTAATTATTTTGATTTCATATACATATGGGTATGTATTTAGAATAATTTATTGGGCATAGTTAATTGTATAAAATTATTTTTATGAAAGAAAAAAAAATTAAATGGGGATTTGTTTTCCCGTGCTAGCTGATTCGGTTTTGCAAAGGCTGTCCGAAAAAGTGATTACTTTCCTGGAGAATTTTTTTTTTTAAAAAGGACTCACACGGTTTGGATTTTCAAGGTGACTGCAGATTCATTTTATTAAAGGTTAATAGGAAAAGTGATTCACCTTTAAAAGCTTTCCAGAATTTTTTCTTAAGGAATTCAAAAGGAGGTTTTGATTCACAAAAAAAAGAAGCAACAGGATAGTTATAATATATATATATATATATATATGTATATATATATATTATTCATAATTTTATAATTAAAATAAAGATGTTTATTTTAATCTTGAAATTGGATGTCATGCAATTTAAAATTGCCCATTAAATGATACTCATATATATATGGAATGTTTTAATTAATGAGATGTATATTTATTTATTGATATATATGGTAATATGTATGATAATAAATAGGGATTGATTATGGACTATTTGACCAATATGATTGGATTTTATTTTAGTTGAATGGTTGAATGAATGAGTTTTATTAAATGGGGTCTACGTACCTCGTCTTCTCTAATTTATTCTTGATGTAAATTCTATCCCTCTCCTATGTACTTTTCCTTGACTGCTGATCAAAGTTTTTATTTAAATTAAATAGTTTAATGTAATAAAAATAATTAGAATTATCTTGAAGAAATTAGAGACCAAGGAGCAAGGAGCGCTTGAAGACCCATTCGTATGGAGCCCGGGTTTAAATGTAATAGTTACGTTTAAATTTAAATTCTTGCACTCCTAGGTTTGATCTTTTGGTTCACTTAGTGGCTCTAGTGAACCAAACTAGAATAAAAGTCCATAATCAATTCGGGTAGAATATAGTATTCTATATGTGCATGCTAAATATTATATATATATTATATTTTATGTAAACATGCTTTGTATGTTTAATAAAATGACGCGTATTTTATATATATATGTGCATGCGTGCTAAACAAGAAGAGACAAATAATAACAAACCCCTCAAAGAAATAATATTAAGTCCGAAACGTTAAATGATATTTGGAATATCGAACGTCGCCTTCTAGCATGATAAATTAATAGAGTATTAAATATTTAATATGAGCTTGTTGTGCTATCCACAAGGCGAGTATTGCGTATTTAAGATATTAATTAATCACATTTGATGCTTATCAAGAAAATTGAACAATATAGTCTTGTTGTGCTATCCACAAGGATGAACATTTTTTTTTTTGAATTTATGAAAGTGCTAGGCTGGACTTAACTTAAATTATTTTAGTTCGGATGTGCACACACTTGACCATTATGATTTAAGAGGCAAAATAAAAGGAGTTATATGTTGATGTAATTGACAAGAGTTGTCTACCTATTTATTTATATATCATTTGTTGTGCTATCCACAAGGCTATATATATTTGAAATGAGGTACTTAATCTCACTAGCAAATCTTTAATTAGATGTTGTCGAACTATATAAGTGAGGGTAATATAGTTTGATAAAAATAGTGGGAGATATCAATTTAAAATAAAGACCTAAATTTATTTTGGTATACAAAATTAATAAAATGAATGTTTGCTAAAAATGTTATTTTTCACATGCAGAATTTTAAAATGTCGAAATCACAAATTTCACTGTGAAGCATACTTGATGCTAATAAACTAACCGGACCAAATTATACGGATTGGTTAAGGAATTTGAGAATAGTTCTCACTGCTGAAAAGATTTTTTATGTCCTAAATTCACTTGTCTCTGGAACTGTTCCAGAATCAGCATCTGAAGAAGAAATTGCCACCATTGTAAAGTGGCAAAATGATGCATCTGGGCTCAATACATCATGCTCACATCCATGAATAACGAGCTTCAGCGTCAGCATGAAAACATGGATGCTCCTACTATGTTACTTCACCTCAAGAAGCTGTATGGTGAACAAAGTAGGACTGCTAGATATGAGATATCTAAGGAGCTTTTTCGATCTCGGATGACCAAGGGCAAGGTGAACATAAAGGAACAAAAGAAACCTGATCCAGCTAGCAAAGGAATGTGCTTCTATTTCAATGAACCGGATCATTGGAAGAGGAACTGCAAGAAGTTTTTGGCAAAGAAGAAGCTTGGAGAAGCTTCGATTTCCAATCAAGGTTTGTTCATGATTGAAATTAATTTTTCAAAAAGTCAAAATTCTACTTGGGTATTGGATACCGGCTGTGGTTCTCACACATGTAATAATGTGAAGGGACTGGTCAGAAGTAGAAAGCTAAACAAGGATGAGGTTGTCCTACGAGTGAGAAATGGAGCAAAGGTTGCTGCATTAGCTGTAGGCACTTATTGTTTAGCAATGCCTTCGGGCAAGTCCATTTATTTAAATAATAATTATTTTGTTCTGAATATTATTAAAAACATTATTTTTACTTCTGTATTGGATATGGAAGGATATGACGTTATTATAAAGAACAACAGTTGTTTAATTTATAAAAATAATATTTTATATGGTATTTGAAATCTGCAAAATGGACTTTATCTATTTGACTTGAATGAAAATATACTTCAAATAGAACAAACTAAGAAAGGGAAAAGAGATGATGTTAATTATACCTATATGTGGCACTGTAAACTCGGTCATATTAATGAAACAAAATTATCCAAGTTGCATAAGGATGGGCTCTTAGAGCTATCTGATTATGAATCATATCCAACTTGTGAATCTTGTCTCATGGGTAAAATGACTAAATCTCCTTTCAGTGGAAAAGGAGAAAAAGTTACAAAGTTGTTAGCGTTGGTTCACACAGACGTTTGTGGACCTATGACAACAAATGCAAGGGGTGAGTATTCTTATTTTAATACTTTCACTGATGATCACTCAAGATTTGGATATGTGTATCTAATGAAATACAAATCAAAATTATTTAAAAAGTTCAAAGAGTTCAGAAGTGAAGTAGAGAAACAAATGGGCAATAATATTAAGATTCTTCGATCAGATCGAGGTGGTGAATACTTAAGCGGTGAGTTTTTCGATTGTCTCAAAGAAAATAGTATAATCTCAAAATGGACTCCACCAGGTAAACCACAATTAAATGGAGTTTCTGAAAGGAGAAATCGAACATTGTTGGACATGGTTTGATCCATGATGATTTTTACCAATCTTCCAATATTATTTTGGGGTTATGCCCTAGAAGCGGCTGCATATCTACTAAATAAGGTCCCCTCAAAATCCGTCCCCAAGACTCCATATGAGATATGGATAGGGAGGAACCTGGTCTTAAGGATGTTAAGATTTGGGGATGTCCAGCTTATGTGAAAAAGTTTCAATATGATAAGCTTGGGACAAGATCAGATAAGTGCACGTTTTGTGGAATATCCTAAAGAAAGTTTGGGATACTATTTCTACAATCCTATTGAGCAAAAGGTGTTTATTGTGAAACACGCTGTCTTCTTGGAAAATGAGTTTATCCTTGAAGGGGCTAGTGGGAGGAAATTAGATCTTGAAGAAATTCAAGAACCACAAACCACTACAAATCAAGTGGATGAACCTGTTCAAGTAGAGACACCTACTGTACAACACCCTATTCGTAAATATGGAAATGTACCGAAGATACCTAAGAGGTATGGATTCGTTATAGAGGATGACGATGCGGTACACGTCATGAATGATGACGATCCATTGAATTACGAACAGGCTATGAGTAATAAAGACTCAAGAAAATGGTAGATGACCATAAAATCAAAATGGATCTTAGAAGCAATACTCAAGTTCATTTGGATTTTACTTGTGATTGTAGCTTATTATTACTAAATCTGGCAAAATCGATGTGGAGACGCCCTTTCTCAAATATACAATATTAGAGGAGAATGTATGTATGATACTGCCAGATGGATTTGTATCAATAGTTGAAGCAAATCATGTATATCAGCTACAACAATCCATTTATGGATTGAAGCAAGCTTCTCGTAGATGGAACATTCGTTTTGATGACACAATCAAAGAGTTTGATTTTATCAAAAATGAGGTTGCACCATGTGTGTACAAGATGGTTAGTGGGAGCGTTGTCTCATTCCATGTATTATATGTTAATGATATATTACTGATAAGGACTGAAATTCCTATGCTATAATCGATCAAAATAAAGTTGTCTAAACATTCCTCCATGAATAATTTGGGTAGAACATCCCACATTGGGGATATAAATCTGTATTGAAAGATTTAAAAAGGTTGTTCGGCATAACCCATGGAAACGTATATTCATTAGATGCTTAAGGCATTTAGTATGACAAACTCCAAAACGTGTCTCATGATGATGAGCCATGGAGTGAATCTCTCTAAAATTGTCCTCAATAAAAGAGAGATCGCATGAACTACTATCATGTATGTAATGAAATATACGATATTTGATGTTGATCAATCATATTTTGGAGAAGATCACTGTGAGACAGTGATAAACATCTTAAAGTACTTAACTGACCTAAGGATGTCATCATATCATATGATGAGTCTGAATTAAACTAGAGTGCTAAAAAGACTCATGTTTTCAAACTGACCAAGACGACAACAAATCCACTTTAGGGTAAGTCATTACCTTGAAAGGTGGTGCAGTGAATTGAAAAGTTTCCAAACAGCAAAAGGTTGCTGGGTTAGTGATAAAGACAAAGTATATAACTGTAAGTGAAGCTGCAAGTTGATGTTTCAGATGAAAAGTTCATTACAGAACTAGGAATAGTTTCTAAGTCTCATCTTGAATCCGAACATGTGTTGCAGCACTTTGATTTAAGAAATCATTGAAAGAAGAGCATATAGACTCTCAAGACAACATTGCAGATCTATTTACTAAAGTTTTAACACAACAGCAGTTTGATCGTCAATTAAAGAAGATGGGTATGAGATACCATGACGATTGGCTTTAGTACAAGTGAGAGATTAATAGTACTGTGCATACAAGCCAATCATGTATAATGATAAAGCACATACTTTGTAAATAATCTTATTTATTTATTAATAAAATATTCATTTATTAAAGGCATTTAATTATCTACATGGTGCTGTTTTTATAATATGTAAATAACCCATAGTTTTAAGCAATACTTTTAGAATCATAATGTTGATCATGCTAATGAAATCTAAATTCTTAGAAAGCTTAAAAACTAAAATAGTTCCTAATCATGGAATTACTAAAAAGGGGATTAGTAAATCCGGATAGATTAGTACATATGTTGCTTGCTCATTGGATGAGGATGATTGATCTTATAATCATTTGTGTAGAGACACTAAAGCAAGTATGTAGGTACTTATTGGAGAATAAGTTCACTGAATGTGACTCACTATGGAATACCTAATGGAGTTTTACTCGCCTATCAATAGAAATTCCTAATGTGATAGTAGTACAAGTGATCCTTGGACTTGAGATCATCATAGTATCTTGTATATAATGAATTATACTTTGACTTATTCCTTAAAGCCCTTTAGGGTATATAAAAGGGTATGCTTGGGTATAATGAGTTAATATGGAGATAATGAATGATCAATAAAGAATCTATCACCTCCAGTAAAAGAAGAAATATGTCCTATGTGATTCAGTAAATGACAACCTAGGAATCCTTGGCCAAGGTGGAATGAAATTAGAAAGGAGTTTCTAATTTGCATTAAATTGAGTTGTGTATTTTCTAATCAAAATACATATAATTAAATAAAATAAGATTTGACAGTAATTCCATGTCTTATATTTAATTAGAACATTGTATGGTGGAAGGATTGAATTGTACGGTAACTATTTACTCACAGGTTCTTTTATGATTAATGTTGAAATCTATATTATCTGGAAAGTCGTTGATCGCTAGGGAGGATTATCTCTATTGTAGAATAAATATTATTTATTTAAATGGATTATTAGTTTAATTTATTTATTTAAATAAGATTAGAATTGTTCTAATTGATTTATTCACATCCGGGTTAATATGGAGAACCTAAAGGGTCACAACATAAAAGGAAGAATAATTATTTAAGAAGGTAATGGCATAATCGTAATAATGCGTTAAGTGTAATTAATTTAATCTATGATGATAGAATAAATTAAATTGCTTAATATTTATTATTTAATATTTTGGAAATATTAAATATAAATTAATAAGAGGAGTCTTATTAATATTATTAATATTATTATTATTTAAATTTCTAAAGTAGTTTAGTAATTAAATATTAGTACTCTCATTTATTCCTAATAAGATTAAGAGGCAAATTAATTAAATAAATTTAATTAATAATTCCAATGTGATGGGAAGCCTAAATTAATTAAAAGAGTTTAATTAATTAAATGAAATCCTATGTCTAATAGGATTAGAAGGGTTGACCACTATCTATATAAGAGGAGTCTTATAATAGATATCAGTTGATGAAATTCCAATTGTTGGAGAGTATTCCTTTTTTATAGATGATAGAAAACTAAGCCAACCACCCTCCGTCTTGATAATTCATCTTCCTTGGTGGATCACCTCTAGAGGCCAAATACTTGGGTGGCTAACGTTGATCAAAGGAAGGAATCTAATTCGAAAATTCAAGGAGATCACGAAGAACAAGGAGTTGAACTCGTACCTGTGGAAGCTTCGTTCTACAAGGGTATGATTCCATAATTTCTTATTTATCAGTTTTAAATTAATAATCTGCATAAATGATGATCCGGGTGATGGCTTTGTAGAAATATTTAAACTCTGATATACCATACTTCCGCTAATTTTTGCAATTTAATTGCGTCACGATTTTGTACAAACACAACACATAAGACCTTGAACTATGTCCTAAGTTATAAACATTTCTATTTAAAGCCTTTAACAGTCGTTTAGGCTATGGACTCTTAACTCGTACTAAGGGGGATCAGCCCTTCGTACCATGTATTGTGCACAAATATCTTAACGTTTTCGCGTAGTAACCCCCCTAATAAATAGGGTTATTCATCTCAGTATTTGATACAAGTCCGCACCAAAGAAAGTTTGGTTTGGATAAGCTTACAAGGAAATTTTGTAAGACCCCAACTTTTTATGAATAAAATTTAATTTCCTCTATATATTACTTTGAAATAGTAAGGGGATGATTTGATGAATGTGAAAAGTTATGGGTTATATGCGCAGATATTTCAAAATAAGCAAGTGGTTATAAAATATGCATTGTTGTCGGGGAATATTCGTTTGGTCGTGGAATATTCTTGTTGTCGGAGAATATTCGTATGACGGCGTAGCCATTTGTGGGCCTCATAATGGAAAATTGTCGGATGAAGAAAACGATAAGTAATGATTTTTCTAAAAATAACGGCGTAACAGTTACCGTTAGAACTGTTGAAATACCCGGGGGTTAAAATAAAATAATACGCGTTGTTGCATAGTAGCACACGGTATTGCACAGTATTTTATATTATTGTTGATTCAATAATTGTCACTGCACAATATTTTACTTGATCAAATTAATAATTCATATTATTTGAATAATATTGACAGCATTATTGGCAATGTCTAAGCAAGTTCTGTCTAGGAAAGAGGTTTGGTCACCTAATTACACACCAGTAAGGAGAAATTCTTATCGGAAAGCCCTCTTTTTCCTGGGAACGACCTGGTTGTCAATATTGTAGTTCTGTAATATTATTTGTGAATAATTAATTATGGATAAAAATAAGAAGAAAATATTTATTTAATGGAGGAATTTTTAAAGAGACAATTATTAAGAGTTTATATTTTATCTTCTTCGATAAAGTAATTCATTCAAATATATTATTGTAATATTACATTATAAGTGTATGATGTAATAATATAATAATATAATAATGGTGATATTTTTACAATGAATGCACGATATATGAATAAAATGAGGAGAAAGAGAGCAAATTAGGTCCGGAGTATTTTTGTTACAAAAAACATGTTAAATATGTTGGTGGGCCCTATTTTTGACTGACATTTGATTATAGCCTGCAAGTTCGTCCGTATGTAAATTTGGGTCATTTTTCGTTCGGAATTTAAAAAATCTTTCTGCTACAAAGTTGTAGAGAATTAAATTTCATATGATATGAACATAAGGTTCGTATTTTTCTTATAAAAGGCTATTTATTTTGAATTATTGAAGTTTTTGAATATTGGGTCTGAATTATTTTGTTACAAAAATATTTAAACATATTTTGTGGGCCCCCACTTGTTGTAAAATGCTGAAAAATGAGAAAGTCAAAGAGTTGGTGCGGAGGAAAAAAATAAATAATATCTTATTAAATTTTCTGCTTTGGTGTTCTAAGTATTTTCCTATAAATAGGGTGCTTAGTTAGAATTAAAAATCACACACCAGAATCAGAAGTTTCTCTCTCTATATTATTGAGCATATTTTTGTGAGTATTTAGATACTTTGAGAGTTGATAAGCAGTGAAAGTTTTCTTCAGCATTATATCTGTTATTCCAGTCAGAAGTACTATTCTTTTGAGGTAAGGGATGCTATTTTTTTCTCGTAAATGATATTATTGCTTTCAATATCATTTTACCGAAATATTGGTATGAATTTTATTATAAATTTTTTACCTTTTCATGTTGGGAATACTATTCACGTATACGACACTATTCACGTATACGGCACTATTCACGAATACGCTACTATTCACGAGTAGTATTCATGAAGTATGATTTTTTTAATGAAATTTTTATCTTTTCATGTCGGGGTTACTATTCATGTATACGACACTATTCACAAATACGGTACTATTCACAGAAAAATTAAAATTTCTTTTCTTTGTCCAAGTTGTCTATTATAGTTCCTATCTTTGATTGGAACCAAGTTTTGATCTTCATTCTTGAATTTTGCTCTACAATTGATTATTATAGAGTATTTTTGAACTTGGATAAACTAAATTATGAATCCCTAATCTTTGTCCTTTATCTCACTGGATTCATTTTTTAAAATATTTTTCATCATCTTCAGTCTTAAATGGTGATACAAATGAATATCTTTGGCCTGTAGTGCAAAGATGAATGATTATTTGATGAATATCTTTGGCCTGTAGTGCAAAGATGAATGATTACTTGATGAATATTTTGGCCTGTACTGCAAAGATTAATGATTACATGATGGATATCTTTAGCCCGTAGTGCAAAGATGGACAGGTGTTGAGATGAACATGACCACTAGTGATACAAATGAATATCTTTGGCGCGTAGTGCAAAGATGAATATTTGATTTGAGATATATATTGATTGATGTTACAGGGATAAAATATTGATGATGAACTTTTAAATCATCGAAGATAGTAGACATCATTTTCTACTTAACTCTTCTGATGCATTATTACTTCCGCTGCAGTTGTTGATCTAAAACTTGTTGTCCATAATATTTTATCTGATTTATTGAAGACTAACGAAAAATTATTCTTTATTATCTTAGTCATAATATTCTTTACTGGGCTAGTTGAGCTCACCCTTTTTATTTATTGTCCTCTTTAGAAAATGAGAATGTTGCGGGGACTAGTAGGGGAACAGTGTGATGGTCAGAGTAGAGCAGTAGTAGTTCTCACTATTTTTGTATAATAGTGTGTTAATAATTGTAATTGTTGAGAACTGAATTTGAGCATTTATATTTCGTATTATATACGATATGTATTGAAGCTCACAGCTTGTGTGGTCGTTTTTCTCACGACCGTTTGATATAAAATTTGTATTTGGATTCTGTACCATGTGTTTGGCGATTCAGAATGGGTTTGGTTGAGTGGACCTATTTTGGGGGCGTCACAGTTGGTATCAAAGCTTAGGGATATGATCTCTGGCGGAGATCGGGTAATAGAACTAGGAGGGGAGAGATGAGTAAATCCTTCGCTAGTGTGTCATACCTAAGCTTATTTGCTATTTAATTGGTCGGTTGGAACATAGGGTTAATATGTGATATGCTAATTTGTTTAATTATTTTTTTGTGGCAGTATTTAAGAAATGAACTCATATAGAGTTTTAAGTGATGGATCGAGGAGATGTATTTAAAGAATAAATATTAGAGTATAATATCTTTTTATAACAAAGGTGTTTATTGGGGAGTGCTAATTAAGTTATTGAACTTGATTGTAGGATGTCAGGCGAAGAAGAAATTAGAGATATCCGTGCGGTGAGTGAAGAATTAATAGTTGCACCCGAGCTAATCGCAGAGGTAGTAGCTGAGAGTGAGGAAGAAGAGGAACCTGAGGAGGATTTATTAGGAGAATTTTATGATCGAAATGTAGAACTGCAAAATCGTATTCGTGAGTTACAAGAGCAGGGTAAAGAACGACAGACAACTGTGGAACAAAGGGATACAACAATTCAAGATTTTGCTACTCTATATGCGAGGCTTGAACAGAAGCTCTCTCTGGCAGAGCATATGATATTAGAGCTGGAATCTAAAAATACAAATGCCAACGATCTGCTGAAAGAAAAAACAACTGAACGAGTGAGAATTGAAGATGCATGGGTAAAAGTCGCACGACGCGTTGATATTTTAGAAAGAGACGTCCGATCCAAGAAGGCCAAAATAGACGATATAGATTTCACTTTTTGGACAGCAATTGGGAGAATCCAACATCGAGTTTGGAATTACCCTGTGTATAACGGTCAACCCCAATTCGATATGGATCGAAGAGTAATGATTAAGATCATGGATCAGAAGTGCGACGAAGCATTTGAGGGTGGAATGTGCTTTATAGCAAAGTCAACTCAAGCGAGGAAACCGAACGAGGTGATCACGGGTAAGTTAATCATAAACTCTTGCGAAGTTTATACCTTATTAGATACCGGTGCTACCCATTCTTTTATTTCACCTACTTGTGCTCAACGTTTGAACTTGACTTCTAAGAAATTAGACTTTTACTTATCTGTTGAGACTCCGTTGGGAGAAACCTTCGTTACATCTACAGTTTACAAATCTTTCTTGATTCAAATTGGTACCATCACCCTACCTGTTGATCTTATATCTTTGAAAATACTTGCATTTGAGGTGATTTTAGGAATTAACTGGTTAACCACTTATCATGCCAAAATTGATTATTTTCGTAAGGTTGTTAGTTTTCATATTCCTAACCAACCTGTTGTAAGAATTCAGACAACCAAACCACTAAAATCAATCAATGTTATTTCACTATTCGTTTATTAAAAAATGGATGTTAAACTTTTTAGCCCAAGTCACTGATTTAAACCAGAATACGTCAGATTTGAATCATATTTCTGTTGTTAATGAGTTTTCTGATGTATTTTTAGAAGAACTTCCTTGTCTACCCCCAGAACGTGAAGTTGAATTCTTTATTGACCTTGAACCTATACAAAATCCATTTCTAAAATCCCATATCGAATGGCTCCTATTGAACTTCAGGAGTTAAATAGACATCAGTTTTATTCGTCCTAGTACATCTTCTTGGGGTGCTCCTATTTTATTCTTGAAGAAGAAAGACGGGAGTATGCAAATTTGTATTGACTATCGGGAGTTGAACCATGTCACCATTAAGAATATGTATCCGTTACCTCGCATTGATGACCTGTTCGACCATTTGCAAGGTGCACAATTCTTCTCAAAGATCGATCTCCGTTCTAGATATCATCAGTTAGAGATTAGAACTGATGACATTCCAAAGACTGCCTTTAGAACTCGATACGCGCATTATGAATTTCTAGTTATATCTTTTGGATTGACAAATGTCCATGCTACGTTCATAGACATGATGAACCGAATATTTGAGAAATATTTGGATCATTTCGTGGTTGTCATTATTGATGACATCCTAATATACTCCAAAAGTCTCAAATATTTTTTTACTTAGAATGAACTCAACATGCGGCAACGACGTTAGCTTGAGCTGTTGAAAGATTATGACCATACCATCCAATACCATCATGGAAAAGCGAACGTGGTAGCTGACGCGTTGAGTAGAAGATCGTATGCGGGAACGAGTGCGATGCTGTCAACACAAAGGCCTATTTTGTATGACGTACAAAGGATGAAGATAGAGTTAAAGACTCTAGGGACCCACGTGATGATTTTAAGTATACGCGTAGAATCAGCTTTAATTAATAAAGTTAAAGCTGCTCAAGCTACAGACCCGGAGCTGATGAAGATGAAAAAGAAGGTGCAAGAATGTGCAGTTCCAGAAGCAAGAATCGATGAAGAATGAATACTTTGAGTCAACTCCAGACTTTGTGTTCCTAACGATCCTGAATTGAAGTATAGAATCATGATGGAGGCACACAACACACCGTTTGCAATCCATCCTGGAAGTATCAAAATGTATCGTGATCTTCGATATACATTTTGATGGAGCAATATGAAGAGAGAAATCACGAAGTTTATCTCGAGGTGTTTATCGTATCAACGTGTCAAGGCGAAGCATCAAGAGCCATAAGGTGTGAAGAGCCCTAGCCTATCGCTAGGTGACTTCTTGTGTGGGATGCACCGAAGCCAGACTCTCCGTAGGGGACGCCGTTTTTGTGTGGTGGCAAACTGATAGGTACCATTGTGAGGTGCTATGGTTGAGGCACCATGAGAGTCACAGTTAGAATCGAAGAAATGACCTGGGAGTTAGAATCGAAAATGAAAGCGAGGTATCCTCACCTTTTTGAAATACCGGGTACGCACGTCAATTTCGAGGACAAAATTTCATAAGGAGGTGAGGTTGTAAGACCCCAACTTTTTATGAATAAAATTTAATTTCCTCTATATATTATTTTGAAATAGTAAGGGGATGATTTGATGAATGTGGAAAGTTATGGGTAATATGCGCATATATTTTAAAATAAGTAAGTGGTTATAAAATATTCATTGTTGTCGGGAAATATTCGTTTGGTCGTGGAATATTCTTGTTGTCGGGGAATATTCGTACGACGGTACAGCCATTTGTGGGCCCCATAACGAAAAACTTTCGGATGAAAAAAACGACAAGAATGAGTTTTCTAAAAATAACGGCGTAACGGTTACCGTTAGAACTGTTGAAATACCCGAGAGTTAAAATAAAGTAATAGGCGTTGTTGCACAGTAGCACACGGTATTGCACAATATTTTATATTATTGTTGATTCAATAATTGTCACTGCACAGTATTTTACTTTATCAAATTAATAATTCATATTATTTGAATAATATTGACAGCATTATTGACAATGTCTAAGGAAGTTCTGTCTAGGAAAGGGGTTTGGTCACCTAATTACGTGCCAGTAAGGAGAAATCCTTATCGGAAAGCCCCCTCTTTCCTGGGAACGACCTAGTTGTCAATATTGTGGTTCTGTAATATTATTTGTGAATAATTAATTATTGATAAAAATGATAAGAAAATATTTATTTAATTGAGGAATTTTTAAAGAGACAATTATTGAGAGTTGATATTTTATCTTCTTCGATAAAATAATTCATTCAAATATATTATTGTAATATTACATTATAAGTGTATGATGTAATAATATAATAATGGTGATATTTTTACAATGAATGCACGATATATGAATAAAATGAGGAGGAACAGAGCAAATTAGGTCCGGAGTATTTTTGTTACAAAAAATATGTTAAATATGTTGGTGGGCCCCATTTTTGACTAAAATTTGATTATAGCCTGCAAGTTCGTCCGTATGTAAATTTGGGTCATTTTTCGTTCAGAATTTGAAAAATCTTTCTTCTACAAAGTTGTAGAGAATTAAATTTCATATGGAATGGATATAAGATTCGTATTTTTCTGATAAAAGGCTATTTATTATGAATTATTGAAGTTTCTGAATATTAGGTCTGAATTTTTTTGTTACAAAAATATTTAAAACATGTTTTGTGGGCCACACTTGTTGTAAAATGCTGAAAAATGAGAAAATCAAAGAGTTGGTGCGGAGGAAAAAAAATAAATAATATCTTATTAAATTTTCTACTTTGGTGTTCTAAGCATTTTCCTATAAATAGGGTGCTTAGTTAGAATTGAAAATCACACCAGAATCAGAAGTTTCCCTCTCTATAATATTGAGCGTATTTTTGTGAGTATTTAGATACTTTGAGAGTTGATAAGCAGTGAAAGTTTTCTTCAGCATTATTTCTGTTATTCCAGTCAGAAGTACTATTCTTTTGAGGTAATGGATGTTATCTGTTTCTCCTAAATGATGTTATTGCTTTCAATATCATTTTATCGAAATATTGGTATGAATTTTATTATGAAATTTTTACCTTTTCATGTTGGGGTTACTATTCACGTATACAGCACTATTCACGTATATGGCACTATTCAGGAATACAGTACTATTCACGAGTACTATTCACGAAGTATGATTTTTCTTATGAAATTTTTATCTTTTCATGTCGGGGTTACTATTCATGTATACGACACTATTCACGTATACGACACTATTCACAAATACAGTACTATTCACAAAAAAATTTAAATTTTCTTTTCTTTGTCCAAGTTGTCTATTATGGTTCCTATCTTTGATTGGATCCAAGTTTTGATCTTCATTCTTGAATTTTGCTCCACAATTAATTATTATGGAGTATTCTTGAACTTAGATAAACTAAACTAAGAATCCCTAATCTTTGTCCTTTATCTCACTGGATTCGTTCTTTAAAATATTTTTCATCACCTTCAGTCTTAAATGATGATACAAATGAATATCTTTGGCCTGTAGTGCAAAGATGAAGGATTATTTGATGAATATCTTTGGCCTGTAGTGTAAAGATGAATAATTATTTGATGAATATCTTTGGCCTGTAGTGCAAAGATGAATGATTACATGATAAATACCTTTGGCCCGTAGTGCAAAGATGGACAGGTGTTGAGATGAACATGACCACTGGTGATACAAATGAATATCTTTGGCCCGTAGTGCAAAGATGAATATTTAATTTGAGATATATATTGATTGATGTTATAGGGATAAAATATTGATGATGGACTTTTAAATCATAGAAGATAGTAGACATCATTTTCTACTTACTCTTCTGATGCATTGTTACTTCTGCTGCAGTTGTTGATCTAAAACTTGTTGTCCATAATATTTTATCTGATTTGTTGAAGACTAACGATAAATTATTCTTTATTATCTTAGTCATAATATTCTTTACTGGGCTAGTTGAGCTCCCTGTTTTCATCTATTGTCCTATTCAGGAAATGTGAATGTTGCTGGGACTAGTCGGGGAACAGTGTGATGGTCAGAGTAGAGCAGTAGTAGTCCTCACCATTTTTGTATAATAGTGTGTTAATAATTGTAACTGTTGAGAACTGAATTTGAGCATTTATATTTCGTATTATATACGATAAGTATTGAAGCTCACAGCTTGTGTGGTCGTTTTTCTCACGACCGTTTGATATAAAGTTTGTTTTTGGATTTTGTACCATGTGTTTGGCGACTTAGAATGGGTTGGGTTAAATGGGCCTATTTTGGGGGCGTCACAAATTTGGAATTCAACAACTATCAACTAAGGCGTAGTTGAATCGACTTACAATAACTTGAAATAATTCATCAATAAAGAATAATAACTTATGTTTTAGAATTACTTAAAGCATGTAAAGGACAACATAGACCTTGCTTGAAAAATAAAGTCAATGTCACGTTAATCAATAATGAACTTTAAATAATTACATGTCCATTGTAGAAAAGAAATAGTTAAGCAAATAATTGGGGATACGTCTTTTTCATTACATCTTTGAGTTCCCACGTGGCTTCTTCAGCACTGTGATTTCTCCAGATTACCTTAACATAAGGTATTACTATATTTCTAAGTATTTGTTCTTTTCCATCAACTATTTGAACAGGCAATTCTTCATATGTTAAGTCTTTATCAAATTGTAAAAGCTCATATTCTATTACATGCTTGTAGTTGTGTTTGTACAGTCGTAACACGAAAATATGGAAAACGTTGTGTATATTATCTAGCTCCGGAGGTAACGCAACCTCGTAAGCCACTTCGCCAACCTTTCGCAGTATCTCAAAAGGTCCAATGAATCGGGGACTCAGCTTCCCTTTCTTGCCGAATCGAATCTTCCCCTTCTAGAGAGATACCTTCAGGAAAACGAAGCTTCCTGGTACAAACTCTCGATTCTATCGATGTTGATCGGCATACTTCTTCTGTCTGTCTTGAGCAACAACCAGTCTCGTTCTGATCATCTTCACAATTTTAGCGGTTTGTTGTACCAGTTTCGGTCCCAACAGTTGTCGTTCACCGACTTCATCCCAACATAATGGAGTTCTGCACTTCCTTCTGTATAACGCTTTGTAAGGCGGCATACCGATACTTGCATGGTAACTATTATTATAGGCGAACTCCACCAACGGTAGATGATCATCCCAGTTTCTTTTGAAGTCCATAATGCAAGCTCTCAGCATGTCCTCTAGCGTCTGAATCGTTCTCTCACTCTGGCCATCAGTCTAAGGATGGTACGCCGTACTCATTCTTAATTGCGTTCCCAGACATTCTTGTAAACGCTTCCAGAAATTCAACGTAAAACGCGGATCTCTATCAGACACAATCAACACTGGAACCCCGTGTCAAGAAATAATTTCCTTAACGTACGTCTTCGCTAACCGATCCAAGTTGAACTTAATATTGATCGGTAGGAAATGTGCTGACTTCGTCAGTCGATGCCCTATAACCCATATCGCATCGAAACCCTTCTGAGTCGCTGGAAGACCAACCACGAAATCCATCGTGATGTGCTCCCATTTCCATTCCAGAATCTCTAGCAGTTGTAGTAATCCGCTCTGTCTCTGGTGTTGTTCTTTAACTTTTTGGCACGTTAAGCATCTCGCAACGCATTCAGTAACATCCCTCTTCATAATCGGCCACCAGAAATGGTTTCTGAGATGCTGGTATATCTTCGTACTCCCAGGGTGAATCGAATATCTCGAATTATGAGCTTCACCTAAAATTTCCCATTTGGCGTCTGGTACTGGTGGTACCTAGATTCTCCCCTTAAATCGTAGCAGTCCTTCACTATCGATCTTAAACTTGATTTCTTCACCATCGACTATTCTCTTCTGAAACTTCTCGCACTCCTCATCGTGAAGTTGTGCCTCTTTCACCTTGTCTACTAGAGTAAAACCAGTAGTTACTTGAAATAGCTTCTCATCCAATTCCTTCGAATACTTAACTTCAAGTTCCAATCTAGCTATCTCTTCTATCAACTGGTCCCGATCAGTTAACATATTTAACTTCTCCCGACCCTTTCTACTTAAAGCGTCGGCAAATACATTAGCCTTTCCCTGGTGGTAAAGAATCTCGTAGTCGTAGTCCTTGATCAGTTCCAACCATCTCCTTTGGCGCATGTTTAAATCCTTCTGTGTAAAGATATACTTCAGGCTCTTGTGATCCGTGTATATCTCACACTTCTCTCCATATTGGTAGTGTCTCCAAATCTTCAGAGTAAACACTACTGCCGCCAATTCTAAATCATGGGTTGGATACCCTTTCTCATAATCTTTCAACTGACGTGATGCATAGGCAATGACCTTACCGCTCTGCATCAGTACATAGCCTAACCCCTTATGTGAGGCATCACTGTATACTACGAAATTTCCTGTACTGTCTGGTAATGACAACACAGGTACAGTACTCAACCTCTTCTTCAATTCCTGAAAAATTTCCTCACACTTTTCCGTCCAAACAAACTTAACTATTTTATGAGTCAAATTCGTCAACAGAGTTGTGATTTTAGAAAAGTCTTGGATAAATCTCCGGTAATAACCTGCTAATCCCAAGAAACTCCTTACTTCTGATGGTGTCTTTGGTTGATCCCAATTCATCAGGGCTTAAACGTTTGACGGATCTACTAAAATCCCATCTTTATCAATCACGTGGCCAAGAAATTGCACACGTTCTAACCAGAGTTCGCACTTTGAGAATTCCGCGTATAGCTTTTCTCGTCTCAGCGATTCTAAGGTCAGCCTCAAATGTTCAGTGTGTTCCTCCTTAGTTTTAGAATAAACCAGGATGTCATCTATGAACACCACCACGAACTTATCTAGGAATGGCTTAAATACCCTATTCATTAAGTTCATAAATGCAGCTGGGGCATTCGTTAGACAAAATGACATCACCAAGAACTCGTAATGTCCATACCGAGTTCAAAAAGCCGTCTTCGGTATATATTCTCTCCTCACCTTCAACTGATGATATCCATTTCTCAAATCAATTTTTGAGAAGTATCTAGCACCCTTCAGTTGATCGAATAAGTCATCAATCCTAGGTAAAGGATACCTATTCTTGATCGTAACTTTGTTCAACTCCCTATAATCAATGCATAGCCTCATTGATCTGTCCTTCTTCTTCACGAATAATATCGGCATTCCCCACGGTGAAATGCTCTGCTGAATGTACTTCTTGTCCAGTAATTCTTGTAATTAAACTATCAGTTCCTTTATTTCGATCGGAGCCATTCGGTATGGAGCTTTCAAAATCAGAGCGGTTCCCGGCGCTAAGTCGATCACAATCTCTATCTCCATATCTGGCGGAAGTCCTGGCAAATCGCTCGGAAATACGTCCACAAACTCCCTAACCACTGATATCTCTTTTATCTTCGGACTTTCCTTACGAGTATCTACTATGTAGGCTAGATATCCTACACAGCCTTGCGTCAAAAGTTTCTTGGCTTGCAGAATCGTCAGACAACTCGCTTGTCTAGGCAATTTGCTACCATAGAACACTAACTTCGATGAAGTCGTAAGGTTTATCGACTTCTTCTGACATTCGATCATTGCCCCATGGTTGAACAACCAATCCATACCCAGTATCACATCGAATTCCCTAAGTCTTATCGGAATCAAATCTACCCTCAATTATTGACCCTTAATGTCCAATCTACATTTCTTGTATACAAAACTAACAGGAATAACCTCCCTATTCGCAATCTCTATGTTCAAGGGGTAAACTAATTCCTCTCTAGGTAAGTCTAGGGTCTTAGCAAAATCATCAGATATGAATGAACAAGTAGCACCCGAATCAAATAATACATATGCATTTATACTATTGACCGGAATAATGCCTGACACCATATCTTTTGAATGCACAGCATCCTGCACCGTTATATTGAATGTTCAGGCAGTGGGTTGGATTGCCTGCAGTGGTCCAGCGATAGCCAAGGTGCTGCCACTGCCATTTCCTCTCCCACCTGCCGATCCTCCAGCTGGCTTCTTAGGACAACTCCTGGCCATGTGATCCTTAGATCGACATGTGTAGCAAGCACCCTTCTTCGGGATCCGGCAATTCGGCGCAATGTGGCATTCCTGACCATAGTTGAAGCATACCCACTTCCCCATCAGACACACTCTAGTGTGATTCTTCCCACATGTCGCACAAGCTTCAATCTTCTTCTTCTGCTGGTTTCCCTGTTGACTTCCCAGCAGAGGTGTTGTTGTTCCACTTCCTTTTCTGGTTGATAGTCCCGCTACTACCAGCCTTGGTTTCTGTCTCATTCTTCTTCTTCTTTTGGTCTTGATTTAACTTGGTCACCGTGTCCCTTCCACCTTCAGCGAGAATGGCCTTTTCCAACACAGCTGCAAACGTATTCAGCTGGAACATAGAGACTTTGCTGTAGAGCCAGGGCTTCAGTCCCCGCTCAAACCTTCTTGCCTTCCTTGCGTCAGTACTGGCTTATTATGTAGCGAACCTGACCAGCTCGTTAAATTTTGCTGCGTATTTCGACACCGTCATTCCTCCCTGTTTAAGCTCTAGAAACTGGACCTCTAACTGGTCCTGCGAGCTAACGGGGAAGTACATTTCAAAGAACATCTCTTTATCCCATGCTATAACTCCTTCTCCTTCCCTCGTTTTATTGGCCTGCCACCAAAAACTAGCATCCGACTTCAACATGAAAGTCACAAAAGCTTTCTTCTGGTCCTCGCTAACTCTAGCTACGTCGAAGACCTTTTCCATCTCTATTACCCACGTCTGGGCATCTATCGGGTTCACCGATCCTTGGAATTTTGACGATCCTACTGCCTTAAATTCCTTAAACGTCGTGCCTGCACTTGCGACTGATTCGCAAGTGTAACGACCCCAAAATTCATACAATACAACTCTCGACATCGGTCATTAATAATACATCCTTATTCATACTTTACATCATTAATCAATGATACAATCACTAAAAATACGGAATATTTAAAACTTTTATATTATTCCTTCTTTATTTTCCTGAATCTCAACCTTTATCATTACATAACTTTGATTCAAATTTATTTCATGAATCACTTCGTCAGAGTTATTATAAACTAAAACTTACAACCACGTTCAATAACCCTTATACATCGAGTAAAATTTAAACTTTACAACTCAACATCTGTTAACCGTCATACATTATCAAATACATTATTTGAAACCTTAAACAGGGTCCAAAATAATAATAATTCAGCCATAGTATATAAATCTTCATGCATTATATTTGATTCATTTCTTTCAAGTAGCATATAGCATTACCTTGAATCCTTAACCTGTAAAAGTGATTATTTGCAAGAATGAGCTAACAGCTCAGCAAGATCTAATAGCTTTCATGCATCACATAGCACATAAATACATGCTCCACATACATCTTAAAATAATTAAAGTAACATCGCATGCATGCTTTACTTCACATAACAAATATAAAGATTGAGTTCCTTACTCAATTAACATTCTTTAATCAATCAATGTAGTCATAAATTGACTTTAACATTTCATGCTTACAACATATATACAACATATCATACTCTTTGCAAAATAATTTAAAACAGTTCATCATCAAGTTCACGTAGAAAATAGGAACTGAAAGACTTGCCTTGATCGTTGTTTACCAATAACAGTTTAACAGCTTACAGATATTTTCACTTCACGTGCCCTACACAATTATATAATCATGCACATCAACTATTAGTCACATAGCAATGCATATTAGTTGTAATGTAAACTTTACTCTACATCTTATAACCCTTCCTATTATCAATACACAACGTTCAATTTGATTGTGTTAACTTTCGACTTATATTTCACTATATTTCTTTTTCGTAATATTCGAAATTCATCCCAGTGTTTAAGTCTTGCTAGGACTACTTATTGGTTTTATACCAACCCCATTTCATATCTTATAATGTTCATTTCATTAGAATCGTAACACTATTTACGTGTATTAACACATTACACAGCGTTTTGACGTTTATACGTCACACGCCTAACTCGCCTCTTTTGCATGTGTTTTGCATGCTCCTATATTGTGTTACATTACTCCATAATGTTTCATTCTTATTGAAAATATAATATTAAACAAGGTCATACACACTCGTTATGGCGCTGCGACGCTTGCACGTCCGTACGTCAAACTTGCCTATTCGAACGCCCAAACAACATGCATTTGCGCACGCTTAGCACGCCCATACGAATTGTCTAATACTCAAGGGTTAATGTTAAGTATCATTATAATATATAATAGTCATGTTATGGAAGTTAGAACATCATTTTACATGGTCGGGAGCATTACATGTGCATACGTGCATGCCCGACGCCCCCCGATTGCCTCGAAAAATATATCAGTCCCAAAAATGACCATTTTAACCCCTTCTACTGACCTCAAATCAAAAAACTTAAAGAACGAAAGTTGTAGGTCTACTCGTGCTCGTTCCAAATCATCTTGAATCTCCTTAATTAGAGTTTGTATGAAAACGTTATGGCTGTTTAGTACAGGAGGTCAAAATAGTCCCTGGACTGACACTGTACCCGACGCAGCTGAGCCCCAAATAGCCTTGGGGGCAGCGCAGCTACGCCCCTAGCAGCGTGCTATGTGACGAACGAGAATTTTGTAAAGATATTGAATATTTATGGAGATAAATAAATATTTTTAATGATTTAATTATTGAATTAATTAATTAATTCATGAATTTATGGTAGATTAATTTAATTATATGTGTGACATTAATTAAATTAATATGTAGTGATTTAATAGTTCAAAGTATTTAATTAATTGAGTTTATTTGATTAATTGAATTAATTAAATAAGCATATGTTACTTTAATTAATTTAATAATTAATTAATGAGTTAATGAATTGACATAATTAATAAATAAAAATATTAATTATGTGACAATGTGTTTAATGTGAATTATCTTATTTTATTTAATTAATTTAAATAAAATTAATTAATTAATAAGTGATGTGACAATTAAGTATATAGTAAATTAGTTTATTAAAATAAATGGAAAAAAATAAAAGAAGAAGAAGCCAAACAAGGCCCTTGTGGGAGTTATATTACAACGGATATATTATATATTTATATATATATGTACGTTATCTTCCTAAGTCATTTTATCAGAAGAAATTAGAGAAGTCAGAGAAAGAAAAACGTAGAAAGTTTCAGAGAGAAGAAGAAGAAGAGATTGAGAGAAAGGAATTTGAGAAATCTTAAGTATTGTTTGTGATTGTGTTATCTTCATACCAAAAGGGTAATTCTTCTTTTAAGTTTTCAAAATTAAGATTTCTTAAATACGTACTTTTAAGTTTTCTGTGAAAATTGGGTTTCCCAATTGGGTTATGATATGGCTTTATCTATATGGGTATGTAATTATAACATATTTTCTAACGTATATACATGTTTTAAAGTAATCAATTTTATATAATTTGGCCTTAATTGGTTTTTTTTCGAAAAGTTACAGAGTTTTCTACGATGTTGTAAAAATTTCTTTGTCAGTACTTATTTTTGGAAAATTAAAGTGTGAGGTTATTATATATGTGACCGTATATGTTAGTATTATGTGTTGGATCATGTATCCATGATTTACACTGATCACACCAAATAACTTTGTTAATAAATGGGTTTGATGAAATTACAGAGTATTGAATATGGGTGAATAACCCATATGGGTTAAATTAATGATTGAATCATATGTTTATATTTAAATTGATACATGAATATGATTGTATATGTAAAACAAAGAAAATGGAATTGAAATGAAAGGATTCGGTGTAGTAACGAATCCGTAAGGAGATTTTTATGTTTTTCATTAAACTCTTGAAAGTTTTGAAGAACAGTGAAAATTAATATTTTGATTTGTATAATTACATAACTTGGAATGTTAAGAATATGTTATAAGTGATATATAATGTTCCTGTGAAGTTTATACTTCATGGGTAACATTATAAATCAGTGTAATAATGTGAATTGAGAGAAAATGGGAGAAAATCTGTGTTCGTTCGCGAACTTCAGATTCTGAAATTCCGCAGCCGCGCGGCCGTGCCGGCTGCAAGGCAAAATGGCGCGCGGCCGCGCCTGTCCGAAAATTTTAAAAAAAATTGCTAAGTGTTGGAAAATTTTGAAATGTGTTTTGAGTCTAATGAACATGAACACATGTTGTATAAATATAATAAAATATTGATATGAGTTTAATAATTTATGTTATGTAATTAATTAATAAATTAATTACATGACTTAAACTATTATTTGTAAAGGTTAAATAATGTGTTATAAACATTAAGACATTATTTTAAATTTAATTAACATGATGACATGTTATGTATGTAATGAGTTATTAATACAAGTTAATAACTTAAGATACGTGATTAATTAACAAGTTAATTAATCAACGTAAACCATTATTTGAAAACCTAATAATGAGTTTGAAGAATACTATTGTAAATCAATCATCATATCGAACTTGTGATTAATTGATATTGTGAATGTATTGATAGGTAAGAGTAATTAAAGAAGTGAGTAATAATTGTAGCTTGCGCACGAGGCAAGTTTCCTAAACTCAAATCTTTATATTTGAGCAAGTTTTCTATCCCTAACTTATTATTATTGTTTGGCAAGTTTCCTAAACTAAACTCTTTAAATTAAGCAATTGCTATGCTTAATTACTATTGTTGAGCAAATTCTTACTCTTGAATATCCAAGTTTAGAATTTCATATGAGATGCCATGATTCTTTTAAAAGTATCATTTAAGTGTACAATACTTATTCGATTGTATACCTTGAGAAGTTAATATTCAATTTGAATATCATTTATTGAGTTATCCAAACCAACTTTATTTGGTGCGGATTCTGATGTCAAACTGAGATGAACAACCCTAATATAGGGAATTAATGAAGATGCTTAAAGCGTTAAGATAGTGTGCACAGTATCAGTACGAAGGGCTGATCTCCCCAAGTACGAGAAGTAAAGTCTATAGTCTTGTGACTGTTAAAGGTTGGAAAGGTTAATATACTTGACAACCTAAGACTCGGTTCAAGGTCTTAATGACCCTCAGAAGTAATTTGACTCTTGACTAATATTCTTGATTCAAAAGTTGAGAAGTAATTTGACTCTTGGTTAATATTCTTGATTCAAATGTTGAGCTTTCTGTTATTCAGAATTCTTTCACTCGCATGTTATTATTCTGTCATATTTTTATACTTGCGGGCATCCGTGCTCACTCTTGCATAATAACATTGCAGCTAATAATGAACGAAGTGATGTACCTTCTAGTAGCAAGGGCAAAGGAAAAGCTAACAAGTGATGAAGATTTGTGTTGTCATGAATAATGTTAAAGTTTAAGATTTATGTGTGATGATTTAAGACTTATTTATTTACGTTTCCGCAAAAGAGATTTAAGGTTAAGTATAACCTGGGATTTATGATGTATTTTGATTTCAGATGATGTAAGATGATGATTTATTTATCTAATAAATGAATTTCATTATTTATGGGTAGATAGTTGTATGATATTGGAACAGTGAACACCAAATCCTGTAGAAATTAAGATACCGGATTTGGGGGTGTCACAAGTTGGTATCAGAGCCGTAGGTTATGAACCTTAGGTGGGGGGAAAACCTTAGGATAGTAGCCTTCATGAAGATAGTAATGACAACTCTGATTGAGTTCTAAGAAAGATAATAAAATTACCTTATGTGCTATGTGATTATGTGTTCATACTTGTTAGAGTATTGATTAACATCACGTAAAAACTAAGACTTAAAACTTATTTTGTCAGGATATCAGATACTGGAGGAGCTAGTCAGTCCAGGGATGTTGTACCCCTAGAGACTAGAGATGAGGAGCCCCGGGACATACACACTGTCTGGGAGCAGTTAGTACAGCCAGAGCCATCTCCTGTAAATCCAGATTTTGGTCAGGAGCATGAGCCAGAGATTGACTCAGAGGAGGACCCTGAGGAGGTTGAGATCCCGGCTGAGGCAGCCGAGGAGGAGGAAGACCCTGAAGAGGAAGAGGAAGAGGAGGAGGAAGACCTTGAGGGGTTTCCACCGAACTCTGACAGTGCTGATATGTATGATTTATTATATGATCACAACATAGAGTTACGAGATACAATTCAGGAGTTGAGGGAGCAGTCAGTTGCTCAGGGTGGTGAGATTGAGACACTCCACACCCGTCTTGGCAATGTGGAGTGGGATTTGGTTCATGAGAAGGGCCAAAGTGAGCAGAAGACAGAGGAGATAGAAAAGTTAAAGAATGAGTTGAAAGAGAAATCTGAAAGACTCGCCATAGTGGAAGAAGCTTGGGTGAGAAATGCACGACGTGCAGATCTGGCAGAGGATGATGCGCGTGCGAAGAGAGTTAAGGTTGCAGAGACGTGCTACACGTTTCTGAGGGCAATGGATGAGGCCCAGGACCGAGTTATGAGATGTCCAATTCAGTTCGAGGGACTGCCTGGGTATATGTTAGATCGCAGGACTATGTCCCGCATTATAGAGGAGGAACGTAGTGAAGCTGTCCGACGCCTTAGTAGGCCGTGATAGGATAATATGATATTGTTAACGTTTAAACAATCGTAAATAATGTAAATTCCAATGTAATTATAAACAAAGGAATATTGTGATAATGTAAGTCCTGTAGAAACTTTATTTCAGGATAGTTGATGTACATGGCAGAAATGCTATCGTATTGTATTAAAAGCTTTTGGTTTTAATAAAATAATAAAGTTGTTTAAGATGATATGGGTTAAGTGAGTATGTTAAAGTATTTAACATTATGTGATACTCTTTGGAGTAGTTAATGTAAATTCCGATGTGATTAAAAAAAAACAAAGGAATATTTTGAGAAACTAAGTCCTGAAGATTCTTTATCTTGGGATAGTTGAAGTAAATGGCAGAGATGCTATAGTACTATGTTTAAAACTTTTGATTTAAATAAAATATCAAAGGTTATTTGAAAAGAAAAGAGTAGTTAAAGTGGTTATGTTAAATATTTGAGTTAATTCTTAAATATTTAAGTGATTTAATAAAGATCTAATGAGCATATATTCTTAACAGAAATATGCCGCCAAGAAGGAGACAAAATCGTCGACAAGCCCAAGAGGGATCAACCAATAACAACAATGATGCCAATGCGAACCCTGTTCAGCAGTTGGTAAATCTGTTGGCTGGAGCGATGAACAATCAGCCTCAAGCTCCACCAAACACCTCATTTAAAGACTTTAAGGCAGTGGGACCGCCAGATTTTAAGGGTTCCACGAACCCGATAGAAGCTCAGACTTGGGTTATGGAAATGGAGAAAATTTTTGAGGTCGCCCGTGTTAGGGAGGACCAGAAGACCGCCTACGTGACATTTATGTTAAAATCAGAAGCCAGCTATTGGTGGCAAGCAAATAAGATCAGGGGAGGAGAAGGTGTAATAACCTGGGAAAGGTTTAAAGAAATGTTTTTCGAGATGTATTTCCCGACCAGCTCCCAGAATCAAATGGAGGTGCAGTTTCTGGAGTTGAAGCAGGGGAATATGTCTGTGCCCGACTACGCGGCAAAGTTTAACGAATTGTCTAGGTTTGCCCAATATCAGGTGCATACTGACGAATAAAAGGCTAGGCGTTTTGAACAGGGACTGAAACCCTGGTTGTATAGCAAGGTGTCGATGTTTCAATTGAACACTTTTGCTGGAGTTCTGGAGAAGGCAATTCTCGCTGAAGGTGGAAGCGAAGCGGTGTCTAAGTACAATCAGGATCAAAAGAAGAAGAATGATAGTGAAGGAAACAATAAGGCTAGTGGCAATCACACAGGGGGAATTAATAATCATAAACGAAAATGGAATGACAACCCGTCGTCTGTAAGTCAGCAAGGTAGTCAGAAGAAAAAGTTAGAACCATGCCCAACCTGTGGGAAGACTCACTTGGGAGTCTGCATGAAAGGAAAAAGAGTTTGTTATAACTGTGGTCAGGAAGGCCACATAGCACCTAACTGCCCTAACCCTAAGAAGAGCGCCTGCTATACATGTGGGTCAAAGGATCACTTGGCTAGAGACTGTCCAAAGAAGGCATCTGGAGGGGCAGGGCCAGGTGGACATAAGGGAAATAATAGTGGAAATCCTCTTACCATTACCGGACCGACTTCAACAAATCGACCAACTGCAAGGACATTTAACATAACCGTACAAGACGCTGTGCAGTCTCGTGATGTGGTGTCAGGTATCATTCCGATCAATAAAGTCAATGCTTATGTTTTATTTGATTCGGGTGCTACTTGTTCATTTATATCCGATGACTTTGCAAAGAATTTAGAATTGCTTAAAGACGAATTAAAAATCCCTATGAACATAGAGATTGCGAACAAGGAAGTAATTCATGTTAAGTATATACACAAGAACTGTAGAGTGGATATTAAGGGTAACGTTATGAATGTAGATCTTATCCCGATTAAACTTGGGGAATTTGACGTTATCCTGGGAATGGATTGGCTATTCAATTATGGAGCCGTAATTGATTGCCAGAAGAAATGTATTAACCTTATGACTCCATCAAAGGTTGTGTTTTATGGCAGCAAATCGCCTAGACAAGCGAGTTGTCTGACGATGATGCAGGCCAGGAAGTTATTAAGACAAGGCTGTGTGGGGTATTTAGCCTACATAGTCGATAGTCGTAAAGAGAATTCAAAGTTAGAAGAAATACCAGTCGTAAGAGACTTCGTGGATGTTTTCCCGGATGATCTGCCAGGACTTCCGCCTGACAGGGAAGTAGATTTTGTTATCGATTTGGTGCCAGAAACGGCTCCAATATCGAAAGCACCGTACCGGATGGCTCCGGTAGAAATGAAAGAATTGATGGTACAGCTACAAGAGCTGTTGGACAAGAAATATATTCAACCGAGCGTATCACCGTGGGGAGCGCGGTATTATTTGTTAAGAAGAAGGATGGAACGATGCGACTCTGCATTGACTATAGAGAATTGAACAAGGTTACCATTAAGAATAGGTATCCGTTGCCAAGGATTGATGATCTGTTTGATCAATAAAAAGGAGCGAGATATTTCTCGAAGTTAGACCTGAGAAGTGGTTATCATCAGTTGAAGGTGAGGCCCGAAGATGTCCCAAAGACAGCGTTTAGGACACGATATGGTCACTACGAATTTTTGGTTATGTCATTTGGTCTAACAAATGCGCCTGCAGCATTTATGGGCCTAATGAATGGAGTGTTCAAGCCGTTTCTGGACAAATTCGTAGTGGTTTTTATTGATGATATATTGGTCTATTCTAAGACCAAGGAAGAACATGTTGAGCATTTGAAGTTGACGTTAGAAGTATTAAGAAGAGAGAAGTTGTATGCCAAATTCTCAAAGTGTGAATTCTGGATTGAAAGGGTGCAATTTCTCGGACATGTGATTGATAAGGACGGAATTTCGGTGGATCCTTCCAAAGTCGAAGCGGTGATGAATTGGGATCAGCCGAAAACACCGTCGGAAGTAAGAAGTTTTCTTGGATTAGCTGGTTACTATAGAAGATTTATTCAGGATTTTTCCAAGATCGCCACTCCATTAACGAATTTGACTAGGAAAGTTGTGAAATTCGTTTGGACGGAGAAGTGTGAGGAAAGTTTTCAAGAACTTAAGAGAAGGTTAAGTACAGCACCTGTGTTGTCCCTTCCGGATGACACAGGAAATTTTGTGGTATATAGTGATGCGTCGCATAAAGGGCTAGGCTGTGTGCTTATGCAAAACGGCAGAGTCATTGCGTATGCGTCACGACAACTAAAAGATTACGAGAAGGGATATCCAACCCATGATTTGGAATTGGCTGCGGTGGTATTCGCTTTAAAGATTTGGAGACACTATCTCTATGGGGAAAAGTGTGAAATATATACAGACCATAAGAGTCTGAAGTATATTTTCACATAGAAAGACTTGAATATGCGCCAAAGAAGGTGGCTGGAGTTAATAAAGGATTATGATTGTGATATCTTATACCACCCAGGAAAAGCGAATGTTGTAGCCGACGCCTTAAGCAGAAAGGGTCGAGAAAAGTTGCTGATGCTGACAGCACAGGAAGAATTGATTTCAGCAATGGAAAAGCTGGAATTGGAAGTAGGATGTCCAATGGAGACTGACGAGAAACTGTTCCACCTGCAAGCTGGTACAACTTTATTGTATAAGATTAAGGAAGCACAAATCCTGGATAAGGAATGTGAGGAAGTAAAGAGAAAGATATCTGAAGGGACTGAACTTAGATTTAAAATGGATAGCGAAGGATTTTTGAGATTTGAAAGTAGAGTTTGGGTACCGCCAATACCAGAAATCAAGGAGGACATTCTGAGCGAGGCTCATAGTTCGAGGTATTCCATTCACCCCGGAAGTACCAAGATGTATCAGGATTTACGAAAACACTTTTGGTGGCCAAATTTGAAGAGGGACGTTGCCGATTGTGTTGCCAAGTGTCTGACTTGCCAAAGGGTCAAGGCAGAACACCAAAGACCAAGTGGTTTGTTACAACCTTTAGAAATCCCAGAATGGAAATGGGAACATATTACAATGGATTTTGTTGTTGGCCTTCCGACGACCCAGAAAGGCTATGACGCAGTATGGGTTATCGTCGACCGATTAACGAAATCCGCACACTTTCTTCCAATCAAAATCAGATTTAACCTAGAACAATTGGCGAAGTTATATGTAAAAGAGATTGTTTCGAGGCACGGGGTGCCAGTGTCAATTATTTCTGACCGTGATCCGCACTTCACATCGAATTTCTGGAAGCGACTACAAGAATGCATGGGAACACAGTTGAGGATGAGCACCGCTTATCACCCTCAGACTGACGGACAAAGTGAAAGAACGATCCAAACATTAGAGGATATGCTTAGAGCATGCATAATGGATTTTAAAGGCAATTGGGATGATCATTTGCCGCTTGTAGAATTTGGTTATAATAATAGTTACCACGCTAGTATTGGTATGCCGCCTTACGAAGCGTTGTACGGTAGAAAGTGCAGAACTCCACTGTATTGGGATGAAGTTGGTGAAAGACAATTGCTAGGACCAGAGTTAGTCCAACAAACGGCAGAAATAGTTAAAGTAATTCGGACAAGATTAGTAGCGGCTCAGGATAGGCAGAAGAAATACGCCGATCCACACCGCAAGAATGTAGAGTTTGAATCGGGTAGTTTTGTATTTTTGAAGGTCTCTCCTTGGAAGGGAAAGATCAGATTTGGTAAGAAGGGAAAATTGAGCCCAAGGTTCATTGGACCCTTTGAGGTACTCCGAAGAATTGGAGAAGTAGCCTATGAGGTAGCTTTACCTCCGGCACTGGAGCATGTCCACAACGTTTTCCATGTGTCGGTATTACGACGTTATAAACCCGATTACAAACATGTGATAGAATATGAACCCCTACAATTTGAGAAAGATTTATCATACCAAGAAGTTCCTGTTCAGATAGTTGACAGGAAAGAGCAAGTTCTCAGGAACAAAGTAATACCTTCTGTTAAGGTAATTTGGAGGAACCACAACGCTGAAGAAGCTACGTGGGAACTCGAAGAGAATATGATGAAGAATTATCCACACTTATTTTCTTGAATAGGTGAACGTGATTCTGGGGACAGAATCATTTTAAGGGGGGAAAGATGTGACAAACGAGAGTTTTGCAAAGTTGTTTTGAATATTTATTGAAATAAATAAATATTTTGGTTATGAGAATGTGATGGGACGAAATTATTAATCGAACAGCGATTCTGAGGACAGAATCCTTTTAAGGGGGGAAAGATGTGACGAACGAGAATTTTGTAAAGATATTGAATATTTATGGAGATAAATAAATATTTTTAATGATTTAATTATTGAATTAAATAATTAATTCATGAATTTGTGGTAGATTAATTTAATTATATGTGTGACATTAATTAAATTAATATGTAGTGATTTAATAGTTCAAAGTATTTAATTAATTGAGTTTATTTGATTAATTGAATTAATTAAATAAGCATATGTTACTTTAATTAATTTAATAATTAATTAATGAGTTAATGAATTGACATAATTAATAAATAAAAATATTAATTATGTGACAATGTGTTTAATGTGAATTATCTTATTTTAATTAATTAATTAATTAATAAATATTTTATTTAATGTATTAATTAATTAATAAGTGATGTGACAATTAAGTATATAGTAAATTAGTTTATTAAAATAAATGGAAAAAAATAAAAGAAGAAGCCAAACAAGGCCCTTGTGGGAGTTATATTACAACGGATATATTATATATTTATATATATATGTACGTTATCTTCCTAAGTCATTTTATCAGAAGAAATTAGAGAAGTCAGAGAAAGAAAAACGTAGAAAGTTTCAGAGAGAAGAAGAAGAAGAGATTGAGAGAAAGGAATTTGAGAAATCTTAAGTATTGTTTGTGATTGTGTTATCTTCATACCAAAAGGGTAATTCTTCTTTTAAGTTTTCAAAATTAAGATTTCTTAAATACGTACTTTTAAGTTTTCTGTGAAAATTGGGTTTCCCAATTGGGTTATGATATGGCTTTATCTATATGGGTATGTAATTATAACATATTTTCTAACGTATATACATGTTTTAAAGTAATCAATTTTATATAATTTGGCCTTAATTGGTTTTTTCGAAAAGTTACAGAGTTTTCTACGATGTTGTAAAAATTTCTTTGTCAGTACTTATTTTTGAAAAATTAAAGTGTGAGGTTATTATATATGTGACCGTATATGTTAGTATTATGTGTTGGATCATGTATCCATGATTTACACTGATCACACCAAATAACTTTGTTAATAAATGGGTTTGATGAAATTACAGAGTATTGAATATGGGTGAATAACCCATATGGGTTAAATTAATGATTGAATCATATGTTTATATTTAAATTGATACATGAATATGATTGTATATGTAAAACAAAGAAAATGGAATTGAAATGAATGGATTCGGTGTAGTAACGAATCCGTAAGGAGATTTTTATGTTTTTCATTAAACTCTTGAAAGTTTTGAAGAACAGTGAAAATTAATATTTTGATTTGTATAATTACATAACTTGGAATGTTAAGAATATGTTATAAGTGATATATAATGTTCCTGTGAAGTTTATACTTCATGGGTAACATTATAAATCAGTGTAATAATGTGAATTGGGAGAAAATGGGAGAAAATCTGTGTTCGTTCGCGAACTTCAGATTTTGAAATTCCGCAGCCGCGCGGCCGTGCTGGCTGCAAGGCAAAATGGCGCGCGGCCGCGCCTGTCCAAAAATTTTGAAAAAAATTGCTAAGTGTTGGAAAATTTTGAAATGTGTTTTGAGTCTAATGAACATGAACACATGTTGTATAAATATAATAAAATATTGATATGAGTTTAATAATTTATGTTATGTAATTAATTAATAAATTAATTACATGACTTAAACTATTATTTGTAAAGTTTAAATAATGTGTTATAAACATTAAGACATTATTTTAAATTTAATTAACATGATGACATGTTATGTATGTAATGAGTTATTAATACAAGTTAATAACTTAAGATACGTGATTAATTAACAAGTTAATTAATCAACGTAAACCATTATTTGAAAACCTAATAATGAGTTTGAAGAATACTATTGTAAATCAATCATCATATCGAACTTGTGATTAATTGATATTGTGAATGTATTGATAGGTAAGAGTAATTAAAGAAGTGAGTAATAATTGTAGCTTGCGCACGAGGCAAGTTTCCTAAACTCAAATCTTTATATTTGAGCAAGTTTTCTATCCCTAACTTATTATTATTGTTTGGCAAGTTTCCTAAACTAAACTCTTTAAATTAAGCAATTGCTATGCTTAATTACTATTGTTGAGCAAATTCTTACTCTTGAATATCCAAGTTTAGAATTTCATATGAGATGCCATGATTCTTTTAAAAGTATCATTTAAGTGTACAATACTTATTCGATTGTATACCTTGAGAAGTTAATATTCAATTTGACTATCATTTATTGAGTTATCCAAACCAACTTTATTTGGTGCGGATTCTGATGTCAAACTGAGATGAACAACCCTAATATAGGGAATTAATGAAGATGCTTAAAGCGTTAAGATAGTGTGCACAGTATCAGTACGAAGGGCTGATCTCCCTAAGTACGAGAAGTAAAGTCTATAGTCTTGTGACTGTTAAAGGTTGGAAAGGTTAATATACTTGACAACCTAAGACTCGGTTCAAGGTCTTAATGACCCTCAGAAGTAATTTGACTCTTGACTAATATTCTTGATTCAAAAGTTGAGAAGTAATTTGACTCTTGGTTAATATTCTTGATTCAAATGTTGAGCTTTCTGTTATTCAGAATTCTTTCACTCGCATGTTATTATTCTGTCATATTTTTATACTTGCGGGCATCCGTGCTCACTCTTGCATAATAATATTGCAGCTAATAATGAACGAAGTGATGTACCTTCTAGTAGCAAGGGCAAAGGAAAAGCTAACAAGTGATGAAGATTTGTGTTGTCATGAATAATGTTAAAGTTTAAGATTTATGTGTGATGATTTAAGACTTATTTATTTACGTTTTCGCAAAAGAGATTTAAGGTTAAGTATAACCTGGGATTTATGATGTATTTTTATTTCAGATGATGTAAGATGATGATTTATTTATCTAATAAATGAATTTCATTATTTATGGGTAGATAGTTGTATGATATTGGAACAGTGAACACCAAATCCCGTAAAAATTAAGATACCGGATTTGGGGGTGTCACATGCTACGCGAATTTTCTTTCTAGTTTGTGGTTCTGGTGAATTTTCTACCCTTTTCTCCTTCTAATCTCCATAACTTAAGCTATACACATCCGATTGAGTCCGTTTTCGACTATATGGATTCGTGAAACACTGAACTACTCATCTATATGATAATTATAACACTTTAAAAACATTAACAATTTCATTTAAGGGTTCCAATTTAGTGTTCATGCTAATTCTTCATGTTTTACATATATTTAGCGAATTCATTCACTACGAATTCGTTTTACATCCGTTTTGACTCGTTCAACTTGGTTGTTTTCATTTTTTCGAGTACTATCATAATACATCATCAATTTCAGATTTCCATCAAGAATTTATCATCAATTTTAGTCTCTAAGTAGATAAAAACATTTATATTTCAACCAAAACTCTAAACTTTATCTTTCAACACATTCTTACTAACTTGATCACTATAAAATAACTTTTAGATGATATAGAATAGGTTATACCAACCCATCAACATAGTTATTCAACAACTTATCAAATCACACAACCAAATAACTTCTATAGAAAATTTAAGAATAGAGGTTGAGGTTTTAGAACTGATTCTTACCTTGAATCTTCTTTAGTGTTAACCAATGATGGAAATTACTTAATCAATCTTCTTCTTCTTTGTGATTCCTCAGACTTCTTTATCAAACTTATAGAGAGTTTCTTCTCTCTTCTCTCATTCTCTTCTCTGTTTCTCCCTTTCTCTTTTCTTCTTTCAGTTTAGGCTTAGAAACAAAACTCGTAAACTCATATAACTGATAATATAATACGTATATTACTAATACTTATTATATTACTTAATATACAATTAAATAGGGGTTATAAAAATCCAAAATCCACAAGGCCATGTTTGGCTAGCCCCTTCAAATCTCTTTTTAATTTATTTTAATTCCTTCTTTATCATATAGTTTATTTGTCACAACCATTATTAAATTAAATTATAATCTCTATTTAGCCAACACAATATTTAATTAGCTAATATAATTATAATTTTATTAATAAATCATTAACGTTCTAATTCAATTATTTAATTAAATTAGAAAATTTATATTCCATTAGCGTAATAAAATACGCACTGATTACAAAATCATTCTCCATAATTTTATTATATATTATCATACTTGAATAAATTATTTCATAATAATTTTCATCGAATATTTATCTTATTCCATAAGTATTCTAACTAAAATATTTATTTAATTCGATAAATATTTTAACTATTCACGAGATTCACAATTGTAATACATTAACATTTTACGTCTATAGGTAATATGTATTACTTTCTCATCTTATTAAAATAATATATTTACATTAATTCACTATTTTAATTAAGTGAATTACTCACATTATTTATGAGATTTAATTCATAATAAATCCACTGCCAATAAGGAATACTAACTAAATTATATTACTTCATAATATAATATTTAACTTTATTAAATTAATAATAATATTCACACCATATCGTATACTTCACAACATATAACACATATCCAAACTCAAAATATCTCGTAATAAAAATTTTATTTATTAAATTCTTATTATAATAATTTTTAAAAATCCGGGTTGTCACAACAAGTGCTCTTGTCAGCAGGTTCACCAATTGCTAAACCGAATTGGGATTCGGCCCATCATTATTATTATTGTTGTTGTTGTTGTTCGTCGATCCCTCTGGGTTTGACGTGTAGGTCTTTTTTTAGGAGGCATCTTTCTGTTAAGAAGTATTCTTATTAGATCCTTTACTCATTTCTTAAATATTCAAGTTCAATTTAAGTATTTAAATAGTTCACACTTGAACACATAGCACTTCAATAAACTTCTTTATTCATTCATTCGTAGTTTTAAAAAACATAGAATAGATAGCATCTCTGCTATTTACATCATCTTTCCTGAACTGAAACAAGATGCAGGATTACATCATTATCTTATCCCATTATTATCTCAAATTCTGAGATTTACATTTATTTATAAATAAAGAAACACATAAAGAAACTCTACTATCTAGGCATGTTAAGACGTTGCACAGCCTCTCTACGTTCTTCCTCCATCACCTGGGACACAGTTCTGCGATCCACCACGTAGCATGGTAAACCTTAGAACTGAGCTGGGTAATAGAAGACACGATCCTGGGCCCTATCTATATCCGTATGAAAAGCATATTCCGTCTCCCTCAACTTGTCCTTCTTCACTTGAGCCTCGTCTTCAGGTCGATCGGCTCGTTGAGTAACTCTCAAGCTTGTTTTCTCCGCTCTGGCACGCTTCGTGGACTTTTCCCGGATGTCATTCTTCAGCTTCGCTAGCTCAGTCAGTGCAGCATCTCTATCACTCTCCGCGTGGATTAGATCCCACTTTGCGTTTTCTAGCTCACTATCTAGTTCTTCTATCGTCTTGTCCTGCTGCTGTATGGTTACTTCGAGCTCTCCGAGTCGACCATGTAGCTCCATGTTGCGGTCGTAGACCTTCTCGTACATCTCAGCACTAGTAGAGTGAGGTGGGAATTGTAATACCCGAGAATTTTCGAATATTATTAAATGAATATATTAATGAAAATGAATATTTATTTGAATATAAATATGTAAGTGTTATAAGATGAGTTAACTCAATTATATTAAATTGAATAATTATGATAATTGAGAAAATATGGAGTTTGCGATAAACTCGTTGAATGTCTTGTGTGGCACAGTGATGAGAAATAATAATTGAGGAAGGAATTATTACGTGAATAATTAATCAAATATTAATTGTTAATTGTTATTATGAGAAATAGAATATTAATTAATTGATATAATGGTGATTAATTAATGATATGTGATTGCAAGTAATAGAATAATAATAAGTAACTTGTTTATAAATATAATAAGATTTATATTTATTAATGTGATAATTAATCCTATGAATATTAATTAAGTGTTATTAATGATTACATTGATTAATGAGTGATGGATTAATTGATATTAAGGTTAATTAATTGATAAGATAAGCAATTAATTAATTACCATTAAGAATACTAATATATAAACGAGTAGACTATATTTGCTCAATTAATTTCTATGTGCAAGCATGCGAATTAAATGTATAATGTATAGTAGCTACCTATATGTTATATGAAGGGTAGTGCAATGTGACTATACAATTATACATAAACTATATAGTAAAGTTATTGAATTGTGAAAGCTACATGATAATGCCTATGTGACAATTGTGTGTGAGTATACATTAAAATAGCTACATCACAAATATATTGTAAACAATTGTTAAATAGTAAAATTTGATAATAAAGGAGACAGTGTAGTGTGATAATATCTGAGAAGATTATATCGGTGTGATAAAATGTACATGAATTATATGTGTGTAAATTACATTTACTACATTAGGTGAATTGCATTATGACATTTCAATTATAACCTAAGTGTAGATAATATATGTTATGCTTATATGTTATAACATTGTATTGTACAAACTTGCTAGAATGCTGATATACATACCTTGTCCCAAAATAGAGTCATATTTCTCCTTAACGTGTATAGCTTGCAAGCCTAAGCTCTAGCCAATGATAAACAAAGGAGTGGATTTCATGATTGCCTTCAATAACTAATTACCTACTCTTCCTTAACCAAGATACAAACCTTCAATCTATTAGTTTGATTCAATGGAGGAATGAATTGTCTGGTTATGGATTTCTCTATATATATGGCTACTTCTCTTCACAAATTCTTTTGCTGAGATTTTGCTTGAGTTAAATTGAGAGCATATATACATTAGTATTATCATTCTAGAATTGGGAGAATTCAATAAGCAGCAAGTTTAATTTGCATTTAGCAGAGGTATAATCATCTTTCCATGTTCTTCATTTTATTCTTTGTCAAAGTCCCATTTCTTGATCATGTTGAATCAAATGATAATTGAATATTATGTTAGTTCCTAAAAGCACGTTAGTTATCTAGAAGGGTGGGGGGGGGGGGGTTTGAATAGATATTTTAAAATTTCTTTATTTAAAATACTTAGTCAGTATTGGTGATACTGACTATAGCGGAATATATGTTTTTTCCCTTCAAGATAATGTAGTTAAGGCAAGATAAACAGTTATAGCAGTTATAACAGATATAGCAATTATAGCAGTTAATGAGAGACAATGAGACACAGGGTTTTAAGTGGTTCAGAGCCAACGCGACTCCTAATCCACTCTTATACTCCACGAGTAGGAAATCCACTAAGGATATCTTCTTGCAACTGGATCACTCAGATCCCTTCAAGGCCAGCGCCCTTGAACTTCACTTAGTTCACTTTTGAACTCTTCAAGTCCTTTGACTTGTATCTGCTCTTAGTTCACTTCTGAACTCTTCAAGTCCTTTGACTTGGATCTGCTCTTAGTTCACTTCTGAACTCTTCAAGTCCTTTGACTTAGATCTTCACTTAGTTCACTTCTGAACTCTTCAAGTCCTCTGACTTGGTACCTCACTTGGATTGGCAGTTGATAGTTTGAGGTGTGCTACTCAGTTGCAGTTTAGCTTCTGTCTTTCAAAGGACTGAGTAGCGAAGCAAGCTTTCTTTAGTATCGTAGTGTTGCTCGTTGAGCGTTCTTGAGCTTTTTCAATGTATTCTTTCTTTTTGTGTCTTGCTTGCTTAGTCTGAATCCTTTTTTGATTTCATTATAAAAGAGCCATTCAAAAATAGCTATTTGAATGCTCCCGTTGGTTCATTTAATGCTTCAGACGTTTTCTGTGTAGTGATGTTGACGTCCTGCTTTTCTGTTGCTCTGCCGCCTGGCCTACTGACACAGCAGACTGTATCTTTAACCTAACACCTGAAAAGGTGTTTTCTGCAGGCTGCTTTAGTCTTTTCTTTAGCTTCTTCAATACGCTTCTTCAATTTGGACTAAGGATGAATATAGAAGTATTGGGACTATCACTTTGTCAACGGCTATAAGCCTTTCTTCATTTGTTGCTCTTCCTTCCTTCATCAGATCTTCAATCTTTGATGTTAACTGGAGGAACACTACGATTATGATCATTGTGACATAATCGTTGTGTGTTGGCTTTGCACACCTTGATTCAGACTTGATCGTAGAGAACACTACGATTTCTCTTAAGCTCTCGGTTACGTTGGGGAAAGTTTGCCAAGGCTGTGTAGCTTTTCACCTGAGTCTTCATCAAGAACTCTCCCTGACATCTCAATAATGTATGATCTATCTCTATCAGTTGGAAGCCCTATCTTTCCAAGCAATTTCAGGTCTCATTGATGAAGCTCTCTCCCATTTACAAGCACTCTGGTATTTCTACTAGCACAATCCTCTGGCATAGGATAATTAAGTTCTTCAATAAATGGTTGCCATAATAAAGGACCAAGTCTTAGTTTTTAACATTAATGAATATACAAACTATCATTAATATGGATCAATATTTCTGCACCTGCGTAAGTAGATCTTACGCCATTTGGTTAATCGACAATTTAACATTGGCTTGTTAAATACGTATTTCAGCGGATCCATGCGGGATATGAGATAGGTCATTTGCCCATGTAGATAGTATTGTAACCTCATGGCGGCCCATGCTAACGCACAATATGTCTTTTCAATTAGAGCGTACTTTTGCTCACCCCTGCTGAATCTTTTGCTGATGTAGTAGATAACTCTCTCTTTGCTACTGTCATCTTTTTGTCCTAGTATGCAGCCCATTGTATTGGCATTGACTAATAGGTACATAAACAGGGGAACTCCATCCCTTAGGGGTACCAAGACAGACACTTTGACCAGCTGCTTCTTGATGGCAAGGAAGGCTTTTTGGCAATCTTCATTCCATTTCGTGGGGCAATTCTTCCTTAGTAGCTTGAAGATGGGTTCACAAGTCACTGTGTGCTGGGAAATGAATCAGCTTATGAAATTGATCCTTCCTAGGAACCTGCGTATCTCCTTCTCTATTCAGGGTATGGGCATTTCAGTGATGGCTTTAATCTTGGCAGGATCTAGCTCAATGCCTCTATTGCTCACTAGGAATCCCAACAGCTTGCCCAATTTGATGCGAACCTATTGAACAACTTCCTGAGATGGTCAATGTGATCGTCCTTCTTTCGGGATTTGACAATGATGTCATCCACATAGACCTCTATCTCCTTATGCATCATATCATAAAACAGGGCCATCATAGCTCGCTGATATGTGGTCCCGACATTGATGATGCCAAAGGACAAACGTCTGTAGCAAAAGGTTCCCCAGGGAGTGATGAAAGCTATTTTCTTCCTATCTTCTTCAGCGACCATGATTTGATGGTAACCAGCAAAGTAATCCACAAAAGAATATATAACATACTGCGCCGTGTTGTCTATCAAGATGTGGATGAAAGGTACCGGGAAATTGTCCTTTAGGCAGGCTTTGTTCAAATCCCTGTAATCTATATATACTCGTACTTTCCCTTTTGGCTTTGGCACGGGAACTATGTTTGACTTCCACTCCGGGTATGCTGATACCATGATGATGTCGGCTTTGAATTGTTTAACAACTTCTTCTTTAACTTTCAAACTCCATTCAGGTTTCAATCGCCTGAGCTTTTGTTAAACTGGCTTGAATCCTTCTTTGATGGGCATTCGATGGATGATAATGTCAGTAGACAGGCCAATCATATCTTTGTGCGACTATGCAAACACATCCTAGAACTGTGTTAGGAGTTCAATCAGGTTGGTTTTTTGATCTTGTGTGAGGTCTATGCCTATCTGGATTTCTTTGAGATTTTTTGAGGTTCCGATATTAATAGTGGTGATTTGGTTTGGGTTTGTCTTCGACCTATTTTTTGATCTCCTCGGGCACCTCATAGTCATCTTGATCCTCTTGATAAACTTCCATCAAATCGAAGCTCAATTCTACATCAAAGTTGTAGTCACTGTGACAGGTTGGCATCTCATCAGTAGGGACAAACAAATCCAATCTTGGAGTCCTAAAAACAAAATGCTTTCACTTTAATATATGCAACTGTTTAAATATACAAAGCATTTAGCAAAGCATGACAAAAGTTACTGCTATAGTTGTGCAACCAAAATAAGCAGTAAATGAAACCATGTTATAGGGCAGACAGACTTCTCTGCCCTTTTACCCATTTTGAATGAGGCAAGGGACGCTGCTCCAGTTGTTCAGGGTCATATCTTTATGGATAGGGAGGATACCAGATTTATGGTCGTTTGCCTCATCTCAAATGATGACTGAGACATCCTTCAAATCAGAGCTGGGGTTTTCCTTTGAACTGCGCCCCTTTCCTTTCTTAATGCGAGGAATTTAGATCTGATCCTCTTCATCACTGTCTGGAATATCATCATTCATACCCTTGTAGTGTATAAGAACATGCATATTAGCAAATGGGTCTCGTCCTTCGTACATGAACTTCTCTTTTCCCTTTTTGCTATCCCCCTCAGGCTTTGGGGCTTTCCTCTCACTTACTGGTATGACCGGAGGAAACAACATGGCTGACACAACAACGGGAATCTTCCTCATTGGCTTCAAAAACCCTACATCAGTGAGGTTTGGCAACAGTATAGTGGAAGCATGAGCCTTTGGTTACTTGTGTGGGTTCCGGTGGTTTGACCCGAATGAATAGCCTAATTCGGCTTTCCTTGATTGACTCGAGATCTGCACCGGACTCTTGATACCTTGCTGATTCTTTCCTAACCCTTCTCCATCGAAAACCCAAAGATACCATCTCCTGGCCCACTGTCATCACTTCAGGGGAGACTTTTGGTTTCAAGGCTGGTTCCCCAACTGGTAGGTACTGAGTATTGCTCACCTCTAATGCTTGAAAACTTGTAGGTTCAATCCCTGCATCTAAGCTTATCACTAGCATGTCTCCCTGTATGCAGACAGGGTACTCTGGTTCGGCATTCATCGTGATTAGGTTGCCATTGATAATGTACTTGAGTTGCTGATGAAGGGTGGATGGAACAGCTCATGCCATGTGGATCCATGGCTTTCCTAGCAACAAGTTGTATCCGGTGGTGATGTTGAGCACCTGGGAAGATACTTAGAAAGTGTGAGGGCCAATCTCTAGAGGAAGCTCAATTTCTCCCACAGCTTCTCGGCGAAATCCATCGAAAGCCCGGATGACTACATGACTGGTTCTGATCCGAATCGGGTTGATCTTCATTCTTTCCAAGGTGTCGTAGGGACAGATGTTTAGGAACTTCTCTTTTCCCTTTTTGCTATCCCCCTCAGGCTTTGGGGCTTTGTAAGAACCGTGAATTTTATGAATAAATATTAATATTGATATTAATGATTGTAAATATTTATTTTATATAAATGTTTATGTGGCATGAAGTGAGTAACTCAATTAAATTAAATTGAATTAATGATAATTGAGAAAAATATGGAGTTTATAATAAGCTCGTAGAATGCCTTATGTGGCACGATGATGAGAATTATGATGGGTGAATTAATTAAAGAAGAAATTAATAAGTGGATTATTAATTAATAATATATTATTAATTAATGGTTATTATGAGAAATAGCATATTAATGAATAAATAATTGATTAATATTATAAGGTTAATGTTTGTTCAATTAATTGCTGAGTGTAACCATATGTAATCACATATTATATAGTAACTACATCTATATAATATAAAGTGTAGTGTGACATTGTGATATGACTATGTAATATAGGAACTATATGGTAAAGGAAGTAAGTCACATGAATTACATAAATGGACCTATGTGAATACATGTTATGTGTACATTGTGCAATATTGAATCAAAAAATATTATATAAAGTGCAGTGTGACACTACAAGAAACTATGTAATATAAAAACTATACAGTAAGATTAATGAATTGTATAAACTACACAAATGATGTTTATGTGACCATGTGTTATATGTAGTGCATTAGTGTGTACTTTATGGAATATTAAATTAGACTATATAAATAATTGAATAATAAGGTTTATGATAATGTGGTGTGTCACTACTCAATTAAATCATAAATTGGCATTATCAAAATATACATGGATTATATATTGATGTATATACATGTTCCCCAATTTGCTAACATGTAATATTGTTATGTCATTAAAATCCATGTATGCACCCAATTGGATTTGAAAACCTAAGTATACATATATGTGTATTTAACCTATGTATATAATATGTGTATGTATAATAACCTAAGTATTGGGATATTTCATTTTGCTGCATTGCTTCTAGGTGCTGAGATTATATTTGTCCCACAATGAGTGTCACTTTCTTCTCTACACGTGAATGGCCTATGCTACTCTTCATTTGCCAAACTCAACTTCCTAGCTAGCCAATGATGATGATGATAACAAGGGGGGTGGGTTGAGGTAGTGGTTGGACACTAGTCCACCAACTTCCCTTAATCCTTTGGTTCTTCCTTTCCTCCATTGATTCAAACTTTGGGGCAATTTCTTTGCACGGGTATTGAATTCTCTTATAAATACCAAGCCCCTCTACTCATCTGAAGTTGCTAGAATTTGTTGCTAAGTTGATATAGAGAGATCTTTGAGAGAGAATTCTGAAGTTTAAAAGTAATTCAAGCTCAAGAGGTATATTACTTATTCTAGCTTTGAAGTTTAGCATTTCCAATTCATAGAAATTAACATGAGATAGTTATAATTGGATATGTGAAATGATGCTAGCATGCTATCTAGGTTTGTACACATGTTATATATAATGTGGCTATTTGTAAGCTTGTTTCACGAACTAAATTGAGAATTTGGCTGAAGATCTGCACAAGCAGAGAGCATTTTGGCCTGGAACCGGAGTGGCGAGGCCGTGCCACTCCCTAGTACAAATAGGGCGCGACCGCGCCCTTCTGCAGAGGAAGAATCCCACTTTTGTGGTTTATGGAGCATGCTTGTGACACCCCCAAATTCGGTATCCTAATTTCCATAGGATTTGGTGTTCACTGTTTAAATATCATATAACTATCTACCCATAAATTATGAAATTCATTTAATAGATAAATAATCCATCATCTCCCGATAATAGGGTTACAACATCTAAAATAATAAATACATAATCAATCCCAGGTTATACTTAACCTTAAATCTCTGTTGCGGAAACATAAACAAATAAGTCTTAACCATTACACATAAGTCTTAAACTTTAACTTTTTCAATAACATAACAAGTCTTCAACACTTGTTAACTTTTCCTTTTCCCTTGCTATTGGAAGGCTCATCACATCGTTCATTCTTACCTGCAATGTTATTATGCATGAGTGAGCACGAATGCCCGCAAGTATAAAAATATGATAATAATAACATGCGGGTGAATCAAAGAAATCTGAATAACAGAAAACTCAACTTTTGAATCAAGAATAATTAATCAAGAATCAAATTACAACTGAGGGTCATAAGACCTTGAACTATGTCCTAGGTTGTCAAGTATATTAATCTTTAAACCTTTAACAGTCATAAGACTATGGACTTTACTTCTCATACTTAGGGGGATCAGCCATTCGTACCAATACTGTGCACAATACCTCAACGCTTAAAGCATCATCAATCCCCTATATTATGGTTGTTCATCTCAGTTTGACATCAGAGTCCGCACCAAAAAAAGTTTGTTTTGGATAAACTCAATAACAGATCTCAAATTTAGAACATTCATCAACTATGGACTAGTCGAATCAATAAGGGTTCGCTAGTCTTTAAGGATTCAACAATAAATGATATTCAGCTTGAATAATAAATTCTCAAGAGTATACAATCGAATAAGTATTGTTTAACTGAAGTGATACTTTTAAAAGAATCATAACATCTCATATAAAATCTTGAACTTGAATAATCAAAGATAAGAACTTGCTCGATATAGAATTTATGACTATAACTTATTCAATGTAAAGATTTGAGTTTAGGATACTTGCTCAACAATAATAAGTTAGGGATAGAATACTTGCCTCGTGCGCAAGCTATAAATCTAGTTACAATCCAATTCTTCAACGTCCTACACATTACATTATGCATACGATGTCGATTAGTTTCATAACTTCTATGTTCAACTATTTAACTTTTTATTTAAGTCAACTTACAACTTGGTTCGTAGTGTTAACTTATTAACTAACCACATAACATGAGTATGAATTCACAATATATATATCATATAAGTATAATCATTCAAATAATCATAATCAAGTTTTACGATCACAATATTCAGTTCGCACTTAGTTTGTTAACTTGAACCTTCACATTATCTTATACATGTCAATAACTTAGTTTATTAACATGAACTTCAAATCATATAATATTCATGTTTTATAACTTAGAACAACATCTTTTATCGTCCAGAGCACTGTACTTGCGTACGTGCATGTTCGACGCCCTCCGATTGCCTCCGAATACGCATCAGTCACAAAGATGGCCAATTTGACCCCTCTTAACCACTTCAAATAAAAATACTTAAAGAATGAAAGTTGTAGGTCTACTCGTTATCTTTCCGAATCAACCTAAATCGCCTAAATCGGAGTTTTGATGAAGAAGTTATACTTATTTTACTATAGGAGGTCAAACTATCTTAGAAACCAAAACAAACTCCTGGACAGCACCCACCGCCACTGGGGCGGGGCTTTATGGCTATGGGGACCCGCTGGGGCAGGGCATACTGCTGGTACATTTTCTGGTTCGCGATTTTGACACTTTATTGGCCCAATAATCCCAATTAAATGCAAATCAAACTAGTACCGTGATTTCTATAAAGTATAAACTTCATAGAAACATCATACAATATTATTAACATCTTAAATCATGCAATTACTTGAATCAAATCATAAAATTTCACCGTTCTTGGTGTTCTTGATTATTTTGAAGAAAAACATAAAATTTGACGTCACAGATTCCTTATAACTCTGAATCCATCCGTTCAAAGTTTGGTTTCTTTGTTTAAACATGTATTATCATAATCAAGTGTCAATTTTAAGTTAAACATATGATTAAAGCATTTAATTTACCCATATGGGTTATTCATACAACCCTTATACTTTGTTATATATGAAACCCCCAATTTCATCAAAATTCCATGGTGTGATCACTATAATTCATGTATTACATAATACAACACATGATACTAATATCTACAGATATCCATATGATCATATCTCATCTTAATTATCAAAATAGTTCTAAACAGAGAACTTTGAAAATACGTTAATGAAAACTCTGTAATTTCACAAAAATCTAACTAAGGCATGTTCATGTGAAATTGATTATTTTAAAACATGATTACATGTTAGAAAACATGTTATGATCACACACATATATATATAGACATATTATGCCTTAATTACAAAAACTAGTCTTTACAGAAAACTTCAAAGTACGTAAATAAAGAACTTTGAAATTCTAAATTTGAAAACTAAGAAGAGTGATTACCCTTGTTAGATTGTGAAGATGATTCAAAGATAATACAAATGATTTTCTCAAATCTCTTTCTCTCTCAATTTCTTCTTCTCAATTTCTCTATCTTTTCTCTCTGAACTTAGAATATAAAAACACAAGTCTGACACAACAATATGAATATACGTATATATAATATCCGTTGTATTGATAACTGATAAACTTCTACAAGGGCCTTGTTTGGCTAGCACAACTAATCCTTTTTCCATTTATTTTAATAGCTTCCTTATTATATAGTTAATTGTCACATTACTAATTAACCAATTAATCTTATTTAAATTAATTAAATAAAATAAGACAAACTCCCATAAAATTACATTGTCATATAATCAATATTCTCCTTTATTAATCATTAACTCTCTAATTAAATTAATTATAATAATATTCTGCTTATTTAAACAACTCATTAATTCAAATAAGCACAATTAAATATATATACTTTGAACTATAAAATTATCACACATTATTTTAATCAATGTAACACATATAATTAAATTAATCTACCACAAATTCATGAATTAATTATTTAACTTAATAATTAAATCATCAAAATATTTATTTAATTCAATAAATATTCAAATAACTTTACAAAATTCTTTTTCGTCACATCTTTTCCCCCTTAAAAGGATTCTATCCTTAGAATCACGGTTCAATTAATAATTTTGTCCCGTCACATTCTCCCCCCCTTACAAAGATTTTGTCCCCAGAATCGCTTACACATAATTAAGAAAATAAGCGTGGATAAGCCTTCATCATATTTTTTTCGAGTTCCCACGTCACTTCTTCAGCGTTGTGGTTCATCTAAATTACCTCAACAGAAGGTATTACTTTATTTCGGAGAACTTGTTCTTTCCTATCAATAATCTGAACAGGAACTTCTTCATAGGATAAATCTTTCTCGAATTGTAGGAGTTCATATTCTATCACATGTTTGTAATCGGGTTTATAGGGTCGTAATACTGACACATGGAAGACGTTGTGGACATGCTCCAGTGCCGGAGGTAAAGCTACCTCATAGGCCACTTCTGCAATTCTTCGCAGCACCTCAAATGGTCCAATGAACCTCGGGCTCAATTTTCCCTTTTTACCAAATCTGATCTTTCCCTTCCAGGGAGAGACCTTCAAAAATACAAAGCTACCCGATTCAAACTCAACATTCTTGCGGTGTGGATCGACGTATTTCTTCTGCCTATCCTGAGCCGCTACTAATCTTGTCTGAATTACTTTGACTATCTCTGCTATCTGCTGTACCAACTCTGGACCTAGCAATTGTCTCTCACCAACTTCATCCATGTACAGTGGAGTTCTTCACTTTCTACAGTACAACGCTTCATAAGGCGGCATACCAATAATAGTGTGGTAACTATTATTATAACCGAATTCCACAAGCGATAGATGATCGTCCCAATTGCCTTTAAAATCTATGATGCATGCTCTCAGCATATCCTCTAAGGTATGGATTGTCCTTTCGCTTTGCCTATCAGTTTGAGGGTGATAAGCCATACTCATTCTCAACTGTGTTCCCATATATTCTTGTAGTCGCTTCCAGAAATTTGATGTGAAGCGTGGATCACGGTCGGATACAATCAACACTGGTACTCCGTGCCTCGAATTAATCTCTTTCACATATAACTTCGCCAACTGATCTAGGTTAAATCTGATTCTGATCGGAAGGAAGTGGGTGGATTTCATCAACCGGTCAACGATAACCCATACTGCGTCGTAACCTTTCTAGGTCATTGGGAGGCCAACCACAAAATCCATCGTAATATATTCCCATTTCCATTCTGGGATCTCTAGAGGTTGTAGCAAACCACTCGGTCTCTGATGTTCCGCCTTCACTCTTTGACAGGTCAAACACTTGGCAACACAATCGGCAACGTCTCTCTTTATATTCGGCCACAAAAATTGCTGTCGTAAATCCTGATACAACTTGGTACTTCCGGGATGGATGGAATACCTCGAACTATGAGCCTCGCTTAGAATGTCCTCCTTGATCTCTCGTACTGGCGGTACCCAAACTCTGCTTTCAAATCTCAACAATCCTTCGCTGTCCATTTTGAATTTAAGTTCAGTCCCTTCAGATATCTTTTTCTTTACTTCCTCACATTCCTTATCTAGACTTTGAGCTTCATTAACCTTATCCAATAAAGTTATACCAGCTTGCATCTGCAACAGCTTCTCGTTAGTTTCCATTGGATATCCTACTTCCAATTTCAGCTTTTACATTGTTGAAATCAACTCTTCCTGTGCTGTTAGCATCATCAACTTCTCCCGACCCTTTCTACTTAAGGCGTCGGCTACTACATTCACTTTACTCGGGTGGTATAAGATATCACAATCGTAGTCCTTAATTAGTTCCAACCATCTTCTCTGACGCATATTCAAATCTATCTGGGTGAAAATATATTTCAAACTTTTGTGGTCTGTATATATTTTACACTTCTCTCCATAGAGATAGTGTCTCCAAATCTTCAAGGCGAATACCACCGCAGCTAATTCCAGATCGTGGGTTGGATACCCCTTCTCGTAATCCTTCAACTGTCGTGACGCATACGTAATGACTCTGCCATTTTGCATAAGCACACAGCCTAGTCCTTTATGCAACGCATCACTATAAACTACAAAATTTTATGTGTCATCCGGAAGAGACAACACGGGAGCTGTACTCAACCTTTTCTTAAGTTCTTGGAAACATTCCTCGCACTTCTCCGTTGAAACGAATTTCACCGATTTTCTAGTCAGATTCGTTAGGGGAGTTGCAATCTTGGAAAAATCCTTAATGAATCTTCTGTAATAGCTTGCTAATCCAAGAAAACTTCTTACTTTCGACGGTGTTTTCGACTGATCCCAATTCATCACAACTTCAACTTTTGAGGGATCTACCAAAATTTCGTACTTATCAATTATATGTCCAAGAAATTGCACCCTTTCAATAAAAAATTCACATTTCAAGAATTTAGCGTACAACACAACGTCTCTCTTCTTAATGCCTCTAATGTCTCCTTCAGGTATTCTACATGTTCCTCCTTGGTCTTCGAGTACAGTAAAATGTCGTCGATAAAGACCACCACGAATTTGTCCAAAAATGGCTTGAACACTCCATTCATTAGGCCCATAAACGTCGCAGGCAGCATTTGTTAGACCAAATGACATAACCAAAAACTCATAGTGACCATACCGAGTCCTAAACGATGTCTTCGTAACATCTTCTGGCCTTACCTTCAGCTGATGATAACCACTTCTAAGGTCTGACTTTGAGAAATATCTTGCTTCTTTTAATTGATCAAATAGATCAGCAATTCATGGCAACAAGTACCTGTTCTTAATGGTAACCATGTTTAACTTTATATAATTGATGCAAAGCCGCATCGTCCAATCCTTCTTCTTAACGAATAACACCGGCGCTCCCCACGGTGATACGTTCGATTGAATATATTTCTTGTCCAGCAGCTCTTGTAGCTGAACCATCAATTCTTTCATTTTTATCGGAGCCATCCGGTACGTTGCTTTCGATATTGGAGCAGTTCCTGGCTCCAAATTGATCTCGAATTTTACTTCCCTATCCGGCGGAAGTCCTGACAGATCGTCCGGGAACACATCCATGAAGTCCCTTACAACTGGTATTTCCTCTAACTTTAGATTCTCTTTACGACTATCGACTATGTAGGCTAAATATCCTACACAGCCTTGTCTTAATAACTTCCTGGCTTGCATCATTGTCAGACAACTTGCTTGTCTAGGCAATTTGCTGCCATAAAACACAACCTTTGACGGGGTCATAAGGTTAATACATTTCTTCTGACAATCAATTACAGCCCTATAATTGAATAGCCAATCCATTCTTAGAATAACGTTAAATTCTCCAAGTTTAATCGGGATAAGATCTACGTTCATAACGTTACCCTTAATATCCACGCTACAGTTCTTATGTATATACTTAACAGGAATCACTTCCTTGTTCACAATCTCTATGTTTATAGGGTATTCTAACTCGTCCTTATGCAATTCTAAGTTCTTTGCAAAGTCATCAGATATAAATGAACAAGTAGCACCCGAATTAAATAAAATATAAGCATTGACTTTATTGATTGGAATGATACCTGACACCACATCACGAGACTGCACAGCATCTTGTACTGTCATGTTGAATGTCCTTGTAGTTGGTCGATTTGTTAAAGTAGATCCTGTAATTATAAGAGAGTTTCCACCATTATTTCCCTTGTTTCCACCTGACCCTGCCCTTCCAGATGCCTTCCTGGAACAGTTCCTAGCCAAGTGATCCTTTGACCCACATGTATAGCAGGCGCCCTTCTTAGGGTTAGTGCAGTTAGGTGCTATGTGGCCTTCCTGACCACAATTGGAGCAAACTCTTTTCCCCTTCATGCAGACTCCCAAGTGAGCCTTTTCACAGGTTGAGCATGCTTCTATTCTTTTCTTCTGACTCCTTTGCTGGTTTACGATCGACAGGTTATCATTCCACATTCGTTTCTGTTTATTGCTTCCTCCCGTATTGCTGCCACGAGCCTTATTATTTCCTTCACTTTTATTCTTCTTCTTCTTCTGATCCTGGTTGTACTTGGTCACCGCTTCGCTTCCACCTTCAGCGAGGATGGCCTTCTCTAGTACTCTAGAAAAAGTGTTCAATTGAAACATTGACACTTTGCTATACAACCATAGTCCCTACTCAAATCGCCTAGCCTTTCTCTCGTCAGTATGAACTTGATATTGGGCGAACCTAGCCAACTCGTTAAACTTTGCCGCGTAATCTGGCACGAACATATTTCCCTGGTTCAACTCCAGAAACTGCACCTCCATTTGATTTTGGGAGCTGGTAGGGAAGTACATCTCAAAAAACATTTCCTTGAACCCTTCCTAGGTTATTACACCCTCTCCTCCCTTGACCTTATTTGCCTGCCACCAGTAGCTGGCTTCTGATTTTAACATGAACGTTGCGTAGGTAGTCTTCTGGTCTTCCCTAACTCGGGCGACATCGAAAACTTTCTCTATCTCCAAAACCCAAGTCTGGGCTTCTATCGGGTTCATGGAGCCTTTAAACTTCGGTGGTCCCACCGCCTTAAAGTCCTTAAATGAAGTGTTCGGTGGAGCTTGAGGCTAATTGTTCATCACTCCAGCTACCAGGTTCACCAACTGCTGAACGGGGTTCGCATTGGTATCATTGTTGTTATTGTTATTGGTTGACCCTTCTTGGGCTTGTCGACGATTTTGTCTTCTTCTTGGCTGTATATTTCTGTTAAGATATACGCTCATTAGATCTTTATTCAATCTCTTAAATACTTAAGACTTAACTTAAATATTTCATAATCACTTAACACATCTCATTTCAAATAAACTTTGATATTTTATTAAAATCAAAAGTTTTAAGCATAGTACGATAGCATCTCTGCTATTTACATCAACTATCCCGAGATAAAGAATCCTCAGGATTTAAATCATCATAATATTCTTTTGTTTATAACCACATTGGAAATTACATTATTAACTATCAGTTAAGCATTCACATAATCATACTGTCCCTATCACAGCCTACTAAGGCGTCGAACAGCTTTGCTACGCTCTTCCTCCATAATATGGGATATAGTCCTGCGATCTAACATATACCCAGGCAGTCCCTAAAATTGAACTGGACAGCTCATAACCCGGTTCTGGGCCTCATCAATTGCACTAAAAAATGTGTATCCCGTCTGGTCAACCTTAGCCCTCTTTGCACGCGCATCATCCTCTGCAAGATCTGCACGTCTTGAATTGCTCACTCAAGCTTCCTCTACTATGGCGAGTTTTTTTGATTTCTCTTCCAACTCATTCTTCAACCTTTCTATCTTCTCTGACTTCTGCTCACTTTGGCCCTTCTAATGAACCAAGTCCCACTCCACATTTCCAAGACGAGTGTGGAGTGTCTCAACTTCACCATCATTCTCCTCGATGGTAGTCCGTGAGTAACCATCTGCTCCCTCAGCTCCTGAATCGTATCTCGTAACTCTATGTTATAGTCGTACATCTCAGCGCTGATAGAGTTTGGTGGGAACTCCTCAGGGTCTTCATCCTCCTCCTCGGCTGCCTCAGCCGGGATCTCAAACTCCTCAAGATCCTCCTTTGAGTCAACCTCTGGCTCATGCTCCCGACCAACGATTGTGATCTAAGGAGATGGCTCTGGCTGAACTAGCTGCTCCCAGACTATATGTATGTCTTGGGGCTCCTCATCTATAGTCTCTAGGGGTATAACATCCCTGGGCTGACTAGATCTTCTAGCATCTGACATCTTGACAAAATAATTTTTTAAGTCTTAGATATTAAGTGATGCTAATCGATATTCTAGCAAGTATATAATTATAAATACATAGCGCATAAGGTAATTTATTATCTTTCTTAAAACTCAATGAGAGTTATCATTACTATATTCTCTGAAGCTACTATCCTAAGGTTTCCCCCCACCTAAGGTTCATAACCTACGGCTCTGATACCAACTTGTGACTCCCCCAAATTCGATATCTGAATTTCTACAGGATTTGGTGTTCACTGTTCAAATATCATATGACTATCTACCTATAAATAATGAATTTTATTTAATAGATAAATAATCCATCATCTCCCTATCATATGGTTACAACATCTGAAATAATAAATACATAATCAATCCCAAGTTATACTTAACCTTAAATCTCTGTTGCGGAAACGTAAAAAAATAAGTCTTAACCATTACACATAAGTCTTGAACTTTAACTTTTTTAATAACATAACAAGTCTTCAACACTTGTTAACTTTTCCTTTTCCATTGCTACTAGAAGGCTCATCACATCGTTCATTCTTAGCTGCAATGTTATTATGCAAGAGTGAGCACGAATGACCGCAAGTATAAAAATATGACAATAATAATATGCGAGTGAATCAAAGAAATCTGAATAATAAAAAGCTCAACTTTTGAATCAAGAATCAAATTACATCTGAGGGTCATAAGACCTTGAACTATGTCCTAGGTTGTCAAGTATATTAACCTTTAAACCTTTAACAGTCATAAGACTATGGACTTTACTTCTCGTATTTAGGGGGATCAGCCCTTCGTACCAATATTGTGCACAATACCTCAACGCTTAAAGCATCATCAATCCCCTATATTAGGGCTGTTCATCTCAGTTTGACATTAGAGTTCGCACCAAAGAAAGTTTTTTCTGGATAAACTCAATAACAGTTCTCAAATTTAGAACGTTCATCAACTATGGACTAGTCGAATCAATAAGGGTTCGCTAGTCTTTAAGGATTCAACAATAAATGATATTCAACTTGAATAATAACTTCTCAAGAGTGTACAATCGAATAAGTATTGTGTAAGCGATAGGGCTAATCTCCGGTGTAGGAGGACTTGCTTCAGACCGGTTAGATTGGTTTATCAGCTGTCTGGTACCTAATGCTGATATACAACCTGCTCTGCTAACTGTCCAATCTGTTCTTTGATAGTATTAATCTCCTGTTCTATCAAGAATCGCCTTTCTGATAACTCCCAACTGTCTGGGTTATTGTTGTTGGATTGAGTTATTTCTCTGACGTATCGGAGGTATTTGGATCCTTCTCCATTTTGCATGCTAATCATGTTTACACCCTCCCCTTTATGCTGAGGGAGGGGATTATCCTGCACTTGCGGTTGCTCCAGTTTGGTCACCACAATCTCTCCATTATCAATCAAGTCTTGGATTTTGTGCTTGAGAGACCAACATAATTGTGTATCATGGCCCGAAGCTTCGGAATGGTAGGCACACTTTTTACTTGGGTTAAAATTTCATCCACCGGTATTGCTTGGTGGAAGGAGTTGCACAATCTTTTTTTGTGCCGTCAATAGTTTTAGCACATTCTCGAGTGAATCCCCTAGGGGGGTGAACGTTCTTTGACGTCTGGCCTCCATATTTTTCTGGAATAGCGGGTTTGAAGGTTGTGCTGAAGATTAAAAAGGGGAATAGTTCCTCCTTTGAATGGGCATGCTGCTTGAATCACCATTCTGATTCTGTCCTTGCAGTACTAAGGAAACTTCTTCGTCTTTCTTCTTGTGTGTTCTCCGGGGATTACTTCCATAACTTCCAGATTGGATATGCTCGACGACGGCTTCCATGGCGGTAAGATCTTTTATCTTCCCAGATTTGAGCCCCATTTCTACCATTTTGCCGTGTTTGATCATATCCGAGAATGGCTTTCCTATGCCTGCTAGAACCCTTTCATAATACGGAGCTTCTTGAATGTCGATGAATATCATTACTATCTCAGACTCAGTCATATGTGGAGTGACTTGTGCCGCCATTCGTCTCCAGCGTTGACCATATTCTCTGAATGACTCAGTGTTTTGTTTCTTGATTTTGGTTATTTGATATCTATCTGGAGCCAGTTGAGACTGGAAACTGTATTAATTCAGGAAGGCATGTGCCAGCTCTTCCCAACGGTGAATTTTGGAGTTGTTCAGACGAGCATACCAGACTCTAGCCTCTCCAGTCAGACTTTTCTGGAATAATTACATTCGAAGCTTCTCGTCCTCTGTATAGGATCCGAGCTCTCCAATGAATACTTTCAAGTGAGTGTAAGGGTCTCCCAATCCATCGTATTTCTCAAAATCAGGGACTTGAAATCTTTTAGTGTAACGAGCCCCGGGGAATATATATAAGTCTGAATAATTTTCACTGCCAAATGCTCCAGTCCTTTTGATAGACCGGATAGTTTTTTCCATCTGTTGGACTTTCTTCAAAATATCACCAGCTTCATGTTCTTTGTTAAGGATGGTGATTTCAGGGGCTTTGTTGATAGTATCCTGGTTCTGGGATTCAGGAATCTGAGTGTCCTTCTTCCCGGTCTCTTGACTGCCACCCGGTGTACCTGGTTTTGTATGACCCTGTGCTTGTTTCCCTTTAAGAGCTTTACTTTGCTCTCTTAGGAAAAAAGCCAATTCGGCTATCTGGTTCTTTAATCCTTCAAACTTTTCCCTAGAGACAAGGGTAGATTCTGGCTGAGCACCGGAAGCCATGTCCGAAGATGGACTTAGTGCTTTCTTAGACTTAGATATAGTGATAGGACAAATTTTTTACCTACAACAAACGTATCCGTGTCAATTTCCTGAGGTAGGTATGGATAGGATGCATGCCATGATGTGTTTTTGAGGTTTTTTAATCTTATCTTGCAAAATATAGGTCAGTTGTTTTGATAATAGGATAACATGACAAGATGTACAAACATAGTGAATATTATGATATCTACATTATGCTATTTACATTGGAATTAAAAACTTGACATTGAATTGAAGAGGAAGGCATGAAAAAGCTTCCCATCGGATTTGGTTAATCAGAGGCTGACCTATCTTAGAATACTCTCGCGGTTTTCCGGCATGAAGGTCCCCAGATCATCGCAATCTACTAGAAGGGAAATTAATCCGATCTTTCAACTAGAGCGGATCTGAGTGGTGCTTTTTCATGAGCCCCGAAGACTTATTCGCCCTCGAAGACATTACTCTGTCACCGACGAGTTTGCCTTCTGGTGGAGGAATCACACAACATACATTTATATACATTGTGTTTCACCGTATGCATATGATGACATTGGTGCGAAGCACTAATATAAAGTAGTAAAGCATTCATTTAATGTAAAGACGCATCGTTCATACATTCATTCAATGTAGAAACGCAGCATACATACTCAGATATGAAAGGGAAATTTTGAAAAGATTTGAGGGCTGCCTAAGTCCTCTACTGTCCCCAGTAGAGTCGCCACCTGTCGACGTCGGGAAAAAATACGGGGCACCGAGGCTGAGATTAATCTCCCTGTGTTGTCATCGGGGTCGCTGTACCTCCCGAGTTGTGGCCATGGCTTGACTTGACATTCCGGTGTTGTCGGTGGGGCTAAGATTAATCTCACGGTGTTGTTGTCGGGGCTGCTATACCTTCCGAGTTGTGGTCGGGGCTTGACTTGACATCCTGATGTTGTCGTCGGGGCTGAATACCTCCTAGGTTGTGGTCGGGGCTTGACTTGACATCCTGGTGTTGTCGCCGAGGCTGAGACTGATCTCCCGGTGTTGTCTCCGGGGCTGCTGTACCTCTCGAGTTGTGACCGAGACTTGACTTGACATCGCAGTGTTGTCGCCGGGGCTGCTCTACCTCCCGGGTTGTTGCGGGGCTTGGCTTGACATCTTGGTGTCGTCGCTGGGGCTGAGATTTGATTTGAACCTCCAGGGTCATCTCCGAAAGGTAAAAGACAGTTTTGCCCTCTTGTAGGGTTAGTAAGATGAATGCAAAATTTCGAGTGTCTATAGATGCCCCTCTTTATCATGTTTATGCAATGCAATGGAATAAAGAGGATAAAGATTGCTAGACACTGGAAATATGACATATGCAAATGTAATGCAATGCATGGTATGATACGTTATGAATGTTAGATACCTTCGTGGTGTTGGGGTTTTCACTGGCTGTTTATGCCATTTTGTGTTGGGGATAACGTCATCCGTGATAGTCCTTTGGTGAATTCTCTTGACGTTTACTCGAACGATATCTTGCAACGTCTAGACCATCACCAAATTTGTCTTGATGCTAATTGGGTTGAATCCAATGGTTTACCACATCTATTGATACTCCATGTGGGGAAGGTTTTCTTTTAGCTAATGCCATTGGACATTTCTGAACTCGATGTTGGAGTTGTCATCAACATCCTATGTCTTCATATGAGCTCTTTACCTTTTTCCTCTGTTGGGGATCCTCTTTTTATCAAGAGTGACCTCATTGGGGATTCCCGATGCCTATCTTGATGATAGCTTACATCAGTTTACATCATCGGATCTTTCTCGACGCTATGTTGGAGTTGTCGCCAATAATTTGGATTGTTGTTCTGTTGATGTCGACGTTCTTGTGGATGCCTACCCGATAGGTAGTTTACACCGGTCTATTGATCTTGAATTGATTCCTACTCGAATGGTAGTTTGCATAATTGACCATCACTGAACCTTCTCGGTGCCTACTCGAACGGTAGTTTGCAACGATCGGTTGAACCACCGATCCTTCTCGGTGCTCCCGCTGGGGATTTATATAATAGATTCCATCATCTGTCATCTGTGGGGATAAACTTATACACTGTTTTCATCCCCGGCTCATTCCCGATGCTTCGATAGAGTTGTCACCAATGGCTGATAGTGTCATTCAATCTGACCCTCGTTGAAGAAGTTCTCAACGGCTTCATCACTGGATCATTCCTGATACTTTGTTGGGGGTTGTCGCCAACGCCTGGAATGTCATTTAATCTGACCTTCGCTGAAGTAGTTCTCAACGGCTTCATCACCGGATTGTTCCCGATGCTTGGCTGGAGTTATCGCCAACGGCGGGAATATCATTCGATCGGACCTTCGCTGAAGTAGTTCTCAACGGCTTCATCACCGGATCGTTCCCGATGCTTCGCTGGAGTTGTCACCAATGGCTGAAATGTCATTCGATCTGACCTTCGTTGAAGTAGCATTCAATGGCTTCACCACCGAATCGTTCCCGATGCTTCGCTGGAGTTGTCGTCAACGGCTGGAATTTCATTCGATCTGACCTTTGCTGAAGTAGCCTTCAACGGTTTCACCACCGGATCGTTCCTGATGCTTCGCTGGAGTTATCGCCAACCATTGGCAATGTCAGACCTGATCAATCTCGACATGGACATGATATTTCTGAGCAATCATACCCTTGGACAAACCTGGATACTCTGACTTATTCAAAATTCACTGTTCATAACTTTGAACTTTCCTGATGCTCTGACGGAGGCAATTTTTTGCAGTTTTTCATCATTGGCTTCCGAATATCACTTCCGGGTCTTAACCAATGGCTTACATGAAGTTCCTCCCTTCGTCAAGAACTTGCCGCTTAGAAGCAAAGATTTCAGGCCAATCCGCCCAATCGCGTAGCAGTTCTTTCCCAGATTTAACTTTTTAGCTTCTGTAAACTCCGTTTTCACTCGAACTGGACCTAATCGGAGGGGTAGGGCCCACCTTAGGGTGCCTCAGGTAGAGGTACAACAGCCACAGGTGGGGCTACTCCTCCCTACGATTTATAACTTGGCTCCTGGCTTTCAAAGTTCATTTTTAAACTTGAAATCTAAATAAAATCTGATTTTCTTCTTCAGATATACGGAGTTCGGGAAGCTTTTTTTAGATTCCGTCACCGTACAAATGCTCTGCACATTTCTAGTAACGTTTACATCCTTTCTTTTTTAGTTTTGACAGTTAGAATGTTGGATATCACATAGCATGCTTCTTAACACAATATAACGAATATGCGTGCCTATATGACTTGATAACAAAATTCAAACTTAGTAAATATGCATATTTTACTGTGCTGAACGTTCTAATGTAAAAAAATTGACTTTTGAGACAGTCAATTGACGCCCTTTTTGATCAGTTTACTCATCCTTTTTTAAGGCCAAATGAGCCTGGATTTTCAACTAAAAATGCACATGGTAATTTAACTTCCATGGGGAGTTTAATTTTGATTTTTTTTTTATAAATATGATCTGTTTCTATTTGTGGATAGGAGTGGTACTGAATGGTCACCTAGTCATGCCTATCTGCATGCGGACAATCCATTTTACAAAGGAGACTCTGGCAAAAAAAAATTCAAATACCTGAGCATTTAATAAACATGCAATTTTAACTCTACTAGGGATTTTGGTTTACTAATGTATGCTTTAGGACTTAAAAATGCATAAAGTAAAGATTTAATTTAATAAGTCGCAGGTTTAAGGCTTACCTCACCTTTTCTAAGGTGATTTGGAGACTTTGTCCAGGTGATGGAGCCAAATAGACCTGATAGTGCTAGCAAGGTTACTTCAGGTGTGAGGTGGAGGAGAGCTTCTGATGTTCCTCAGCCACATCCAGCTCGGTCGCCTCTCCGGTTGGCTGAGTCTGTGATTCGCCCCATCCGTGCTAAGCGGCCAGTTGATGTGGACTATGAGGATGTCCCATTCGTTGATCTTGCCCCAGCTCATGCTCCACATAGGGAGCTTCTAGCCATTGTGGTGCCAATTCAAGAGCTTCTGGGCAATTTGAGACGCCATCCATTGATATACCTTCGTGCCAATGAGGTGACTGAAGTTTACCTTATGAATTTTTTGTCTTTCTTTTTTTTTCCATGTCAGGGAACAAGTTTAATCTGGATTGTCTATTTGATGCAGGTTTCTGGCTTTACACAGCCTAGAGGGAACTGGTTCAGTGTCCACTTATTATACCGTACTCTGCATCCGGAGTATTGGGCCATCGTCAACACCTGGGGGTTCGAATCCTTCTTTTCTATCCCTCCCCTCCATTTCCCATAGGGTTATCTGAGGGCTTTTTCTGAGCGCAGGTTCCAACAGACCCAGTCTCTTAATTTGTTGGACTGCGAGGTGATGATGACGCTTATGGACTGGAGGTTCATAACCGGGATAGAGTTTGCAGGCGAGTCAGTGCCATTGGTGGCTGATATTTCATCGGATGCCTTTCGGTCCCTCTTGGGAGTTCTTACGATGGCCATCATGGGTCGGACGGTCCATTCTGGTCCCTTGAGCATAGATGCCCATATTGGGGCTTTGACTGAGCCTCTGCCTAATGATCAGAGGGTTAGAGATTGCATCATTCGGTGACTATTTTTGGTGATCATCAAAGGTTATTTCCTTGCAGATAACTCCTCGATGATGTCTTTTTCCCTGGTAAGTGCTACTCGATACGTGGAGCGCCTCAGTGATTTTGATTGGGGTACCTACACCTCTGCCTATTTTCTCCAAGGGATGCGCATGCGCTCGGAAGGCGTGACAAAGGCTTGGCTAGGTTTTTACCCATTCCTGCTGGTGATTACCTTTCTCTTTTATCTTTCAATTTCATCTTTTGTGTTTGTCAGTCTTTATCACTGAGGACTTTTGATCTTTGTGTTGCCAGTTCTGGACATATGAGAGGCTTCCTTACCTATGCCCAGCCACTACTTTGGGCATGGAGACCTATTCGAGGGGACGGCGCTGGCAGTACTCCACGTTGATGGAGGTTTCTGTAGCCAAGGGATTAACCCACTCCCGCTTGTAGCTAAAGTTGTTGAAGGCCGATTCAATCTCGTGGGTCCCTTATACTTCGGACTTTCTGACAGTCTGGTTTGAGGATAGATTTTCGACTGGTCGGGAGTTTGCATTGTCCACTCGTTAGGTTCCATTTTTGACCGAGGGAGGTTGGGAGCTCTATCTAGGAAAGCGCGCTATTCAAGCTCACAAGAGATATTTACATTCCCTTTGTTCTTCTTGCTTGGCATCATTGGCCACTAGCTCAGCCACTCACAGACATTCCCCTGGTGGGCGTAGATGGCTTCACCTATTAGAGGGTCCTTACAGCCAAGAGGCATTTCACAGCTTGTAGATTCCTCATACCATTGGGGCTTAGACGCGTGCTACCCAGTTTATGGCAGACATGGTGCCAGGGTCTATGATGATGACAGACTAGATAGCTTGCCTCCGAGAGCCGACTCATCTAGAGAAGATTACAGAATTGACCCAGCGATTGAAGACGGTTCATTTCTTTATCAGGCACCTTGGCCGGGATCCTTCTGAGGCAGATTCTTTTGATCCTTTCAGCTCTGGAGCTGGCCCCTCAGCATATCCATTTCTGACATCTTTGCAAGTGCTGATCCTCCCTTGTATAGATCGAACATTCCCACTGGCCGAGATTCTGTTAATCAGGAGGAGCTGGAGCAGGTCGATCACTTGGATGTAGATGTTATAAATTTCTTCTGATAGCTTTTCTCACTATATCTTTTGATAGGCCTCTGTTAGAAACTTGGCGGTTGTGCCCCCATTTCTCGCTATATCTTTTGATAGGCCTCTGTTAGTTGTTGGGCAGTTGTGCCCCATTTCCATGTACTTTTTATTTTATATTTTATGAGCAGACAGAGATGATGCTTTCAGTAGATAGTTTATTCTAGATATGCATGATATTTCCTATCTATTGCATCCTATTATCATTTATCATTGTCATTATGCATGTATTATGTCATGGATATGCACTTAGACAGGTGAGTTTAGATTTGTCCCCTGTATTGGTCTTATGATACGGTTATATAGTTGTCGTCATCCATAGTCATCTGTATCGAGCATTTGCCACATTCTTTGGTAGCATCTTCGCTAAGATCTTGGTATAATAGTCTGCCTCTCACAGCCAGAGGGACAGCGGACTAGATGCTAGGGCATTCTCTATCCCTTTTACCTTTTCAGGTTCCACAGGGGTTTGTTGACAGTATCTTATCCTACTGGATACCCAAGCGCCAGGTTTTCCTATTTGGGCTTCACGAGTTGACTCTTACATTAGAGGAGTATGAGCGCTTCACAAGTTTGGTACTAGATTTGCCTTGTGCCAGGACGGCCATCAGTGACTTGAGGCGACCATTCATAGGTAAGACAGGTCTGAGGTGCAGAGTCGTCACTGAGGAGGTTATTACAGGACATATGGTGTCTATGAACTTTCTGATTGATTGCTTTGGTAGGTTGGACAGCTACGAGCGATATTATGGAGATTTCATCATTCCTACAGACGAATGGTAGTTTGCTTATGTGGATGTTCTACTGATGTGTGTCACTTCTTATTTATACATGCCACTATATATAGACCACTTAGATACCGGTTTGATGGTAGTGGTTCGTGCCCTCAAACAGGATTGTATGATTCTGTCGATGATATTAGTCAAGACTATGCGGTCGGCTACTTTCTGCAGTACCCATCCAGGGGGATTTTTCAGAGGCAACATCGTTTTGCTGTACGTATAGTTCATGATGCATTTGAGTCCGATCGGTACCTTCAGACACCATAGGTACTTCTTTACCCATGAGATAGCTATGTCCTACTCCTTCCAGCCAGCGGAGTTTTTAGATACAGCATCATGGTCGGCCCTTCTTCACTCAAGCAGTCGGCATCGATTATTTTCCCCTAGCGGGTTTGAGAGGGGTGACCACCTACCATCCGCTAGCAGTTATGGGCAAGTTTGATCAGTTTCAGAGCCTTCACCATTTTGAGGGAGCCATTGATCAGCCGATATCAGCTTCATCTTTGTCGTCTGCTGACTCGATCAGAACTTATGAGTGTTGGACTCACAGGGAGAGTGCTGGTTTCTCTACTAGCCATCCGGATCGTTCTCCAGAGTATTTAGCATGGTTGGAGTCCGATATTGCATTGGCTACGGCTATCTAGTCAGCTCCAAGTGTTAATTTAGATGAGGAGGAGCCTATGGAGGATCCTGATTCTCCCACGGAGGATGAGTTATTTACCGGTATGACAGAGGCTTTAGTTAGTGACCCTCCGAGCATCCCTGTCGGGACAGACCCAGCTCTTATTGATTTATTAGCTCGGATGACTTTTGAGAGAGATCAGGCTAGGGCGTCGATGTTAACAGCCCTTTCTAACAGAGACACAACTTTTACTGTTAGAGACGAGGCTCGAGCTACTATGGATGCAGCACTTATCGAGAGAGACGAGGCTCGATCTACCCGAGATATAGCTTTTGAGGAGGTTAAGAAGGCCTTAGTCGCCCGGGATACAGCTTATGTTGAGAGGGATGAGGCCATAACTATCCAAGATGTTTATGTTGCTGACAGCACTGCCCTCAGATCATATACAGATAGCCTGGTTACAAATATGGAGTGCTTTCCTAGATGGCCATAACAGCACTATGCAGCTAGCTGTGGATGTTCTTGCTAGTATAGAGACTGAGGTTCACGAGCTTGCAGCAGCTCCTCCATCTTCTGAGTGGGATGCCATGTTGGCACTACTATCCCGTTTGTCCACGTGTTCATAGACTAGCTTTATTTTTCCTGCACATACTAGATCAGCCATTTTTGTCATGTACAGAACACAGTGTATTTATCAAATAGTATTATATAGTAGAGAAATATATTTTGATTCACTTTCCTATTGGATATGTATTGTCATTGCTGAGTGATTACCACTTCTTTCATGAGTTGCTGTCTTGATGTATTATGAGCTTTTCCTTGATGGATTGACATTGAGATGTCGGAGAATATCTCAGCAGGGCCTATTGACTAGGGAGACTTGATAGTATTTGGGTTTTATAAGATTTCGGTGTCTTGGGACTGGTTTTTTATTTTTCTTTGATGGTCAAACCGCACCATGAAGCCGCCTACGTACTCCCGAGTTGAGGAACATCAGATCATTCGTAGTTCGAGTTTTGTGTGAAAGGTTTGAGAAGTGTTTCTTTTGTGTTTGAGTTTGGTTTGATGGGTTTTTGGACTTTTTGTTTGGTTTGACCGCACCAAGAATGGCTGCCTATGTACTCCCGGGTTGAGGGAGATCAGGTCATTCGTAGTTCAGGTTTTTATGAAAACTCGAAATGATTGGATTTGATTCGCAGGACCAGGATGATGGCTGGCAGATGTTTTAGACATAATACCTTTTCACGGTATCTGAATTGATAAGCTGGGGAAATTCGTTCCCATCCATTTCTTGCAATCTGATAGCTTCTCTTGTCAACACTTTTTTGACAATCAAAGGGCCTTCCCAATTTGGGGAAAACTTTCCTTTAGCTTCGTTTTGATTGGCCAGAACTTTCTTCAATACCAGGTCAGTTTCTTTGAATTATCGGAGTTGAACTTTCTTGTTGTATGACCGAGCAATCCTTTGTTGATATAACTGCCCATGAAAAATGGTTGTAGCCCTCTTTTCATCTATCAAGGACAACTGGTGGTACCGCTTTTGCAACCACTGATCTTCTTCCATCTAAGCGTCTATTAACCTCTCAAAGATTCCATTTCTACTTCTATGGGAAGTACTGCTTTCATGCCATATACCAATGAGTAGGGGGTAGCCCCAGTAGAAGTATGCATTGACGTCCTGTATGCTAATAGAGTCAGAGGCAATAGGTCGGGCCATCATTTGTGATTGGCAAACATTTTCTGCATAATCTTATTGATATTCTTATTGGCCGCTTCGACAGCACCATTCATCTTAGGCCGAGAGATGACGGAATTGAGATGCTTAATATAGAACTTGCTGCATAAATCTCTTATCATCTGATTATTTAGGTTCTTGGCATTTTCTGAGATGATCACCTTCGGTTGTCCATATCGATAGACTATATTATTTTTGATGAAACTAATGATTACCTCTTTGGTGACTTTGGGAAAAGCCGCAGCTTCAACCCACTTGGTGAAGTAATCGATCATGGTGAAGTCATCGATTTGCTGGCTTTGGGCTCTATTGGCCCGATCACATCCATTCCACACATTGAGAAAGGCCATGGTGAACTCATATTGTGCAGCTCATTCGGAGGAGGATGTATGACATTTCCATGGACTTGGCATTGGTAGCATATCCTGACGTGATCATCACAGTCAGCTTCGAGAGAGATCCAATAATGCCCTATTTTGAATATCTTCTTGGCCAGCAAATGATCGCTCATGTGTGGACCACAGATTCCACCGTGTACTTCATCCATCAATCTCTGGGCTAGATCTTTATCGAGGCATCTTAACAGGCATATTTCAGTATCCCTCTTATAGAGTGCGTCTCCGCTTAGATAAAACTTCATAGCCATCTTGTGAATCCTCTTTTGTCCGGCTTGGCTTGTCCCATCGGGTGTAGATCCATCTCGTAGATATTCCTTTATGTCTTGATACCAAGGCTGTTTCATAGGTGGTATTTCATCTGATATTTCTCCAATGTAATTCTCATATGTCGGGGCCTTTTGGCTTGTGAATTTGATGTCAGGAATTCCCCTTCTACCAGATATGTGGATCAGGGAAGCTAACGTTGCCAATGTATCAGCGAAGTCATTCCTTCCTCGAGGGATGTGGATGAAGGTTATTTCTTTAAAATTCGTGGATATATTGATAACCTGCTGGTGATAGGGCAGCAAATGCAATTCTTTGGTGTGATATGCCCCGGTAGTTTGTCTAATGACTAATTCGGAATCCCCAAAGACTATTAAACGCTTGATACCTATGGACTGGGCTAATTTTAACCCCATTATACAGCCTTCATACTCAGTCGTGTTGTTGGTGTTGACAAACTGCAACTTGGTAGCCACAGGATACTGTTCTCCTGTACAAGAGACAAGGGCTTCCCCATCACCTTCTATGTTCACTGCTCCATCGATATACATTTTCCACGGTTGGACTGTATTCTCTTGATGGATTTGTTAAATTATCATGATTTCGTCGCCTAGGAAATAAGTTTCCAAAGGTTCGAAATCCCCTGACGGTGCTTCGGCTTAGTTGATCTGCAATGCCCTGACCTTTGATGGACTTCTGAGTTACGTAGACAATGTCGAACTGTTGGAGGATTAACTGCCATTTGGAAAATCGATAATTCAACATTGGTTTGCTGAACACGTACTTCAGTGGATCCATACGGGATATGAGATAGGTCGTGTGCCATGTAGATAGTGTTGTAGCCTCATGGCGGCCCATGCTAACGCACAACATGTCTTCTCAATCAAAGTGTACTTCTGTTCACCACTGCTGAATCTTTTATTGATGTAGTAGATAGCTCTCTCCTTTCAACTATCATCTTTCTGTCCCAGAATATAGCCTATTGCGTTAGCAATGACTGACAAGTACATAAACAGGGGAACTTCATCCCTCGAGGGTACCAAGACAAGTGCTTCGTTCAACTGCTTCTTGATGGCAAGGAAGGCTTTTTGACAATCTTCATTCCATTTCGAGGAGGAATTCTTCCTTAGTAGTTTGAAGATGGGTTCACATGTTGCTGTGAGATGGGAAATAAACTAGCTTATGAAATTGATTCTTCCCAGGAACCCCCGTATTTCCTTTTTTATTCGGGGTATCGGCATCTCGGTGATGGCTTTAATCTTGGCGGGATCCAACTCAATGCCTCTATTGCTCACCAGAACATCCAACAACTTACCTGATTTGACACCAAAAGCACATTTGGCCGGATTCAGTTTGAGGTTGTACTTACGTAACCTGTTGAACAGTTTTCTGAGATAGTTGATGTGATCGTCCTTCCTTCCGGGATTTTATGATGATGTCATCCACATAAACCTCTATCTCTTTGTGCATCATATCGTGAAACAGGGCCATTATGGCTTGCTGATATGTGGCACCAGCATAGATAAGGCCGAAGGATAATCGTCTGTAGTAGAAGGTTCCCCAGGGAGTGATGAAGGCTGTCTTCTCCATATCCTCTTCAGCGACCATGATTTGATGGTATCCGACAAAGCAATCCACAAATGAATACATGTCATACTGTGTCGTATTGTCTATCAGGATGTGGATGAACTGTACTAGTAAGTTGTCTTTGAGACAAGATTTGTTCAAATCCCGGTAATCCATGCATACTCGTACCTTGCCTCCGGGTTTAGGCACGGGGACTATGTTTGACAGCCCCTACAGGTATGTTGATACCATGTTGATACCGGCTTTGAATTGCTTGACAACCTCTTCTTTGACTTTAAGACTCCATTCGGGTTTTAATTGCCTGAGCTTTTGTTTGACTGGCTTGAATCTAACTTTGATAGGGAGTCGATGGATGACAATGTCAGTGGATAAGCCAATCATGTCTTCATGCGACCATGCAAACACATCTTAGAACTGAGTTAAGAGTTCAATCAGGTCGGCTCTTTGGTCTTGGATGAGGTCTAGGCTTATCTGGATTTCTTTGAGGTTTTTTGAGGTTTCGATATTGACAGTGGTGGTTTGATAGAGGTTTGGTTTGGGTTTGTCTTCGACCCATTCTTTGATCTCGTCGGGCACCTCATAGTCATATGTCTCCTCTTGATCAATCTCCATCAAGTCGAAGTTCAGCTCTACATCAAAGTTGTAGTCACTGTGAAAATTTGACATCTCATCAGCAGAGACAAACAAATCCAATTCTGGAGTCCTGAAAACAAAATGCTTTCACTTTAGTATATGAGACTGTTTAAACATATAAAGCATTTAGCAAAAGCATGACAAAAGTTACTGTTATAGTTGTGCAACAAAATAAGCAGTAAATGAAACCATATTTCTAGCGCAAGTGGACATTCTGCCCTTTTACTTTTTTGAGTGAAGCATGGGGTGCTGCTCCAATTGTCTAATGTCAGGTCCTCGTGGATAGGGAGGATAAAGGACTTGTGGTCGTCTGCCTCATCTCTGATGATGACTGAGATATCCTTTCGATCAGGGCCGGGGTTCTTCTTTGAACTGCCACCTTTCCCCTTCTTGATGCGAGGAATTTGGATCTGGTCTTCTTCATCACTGTTTGGGATATCATCGTTCATACCCTCGTAGTACATCAGATAATACATGTTAGCAAATGGGTCTCATCCTTCGTGCAGGAACTTATTTTTTCCCTTTTTGCTCTCCCCATCAAGCTTTGGGGCTTTTCTCTCACTTATCGGTATGACTGGAGGAAACAATATGGCTGACACAACAGCAAGAATCTTCCTCATTAGCTTCACAAACCCGGTATCAGTGAGGTTTGGCAGTAGTATAGTGGAAGCATGAACCTTTGGATGCTTGTGTGGGTTCTGCTGGTCTGACCCGAATGAAAAGCCCAATCCGGCTTTCCCTGACTAGCTCGAGATTTGCATCAGACTCTTGATACCTTGCTGATTTTTTCCTAACCCTTCACCTAAGGCGAAAACCCAAAGATACCATCTTCTGACCCACCGTTATTACTTCAAGGGAAACTTTTGGTTTCAGAGTTGGTGCCCCAACAAGTAGGTACTGAGTATTGCTCACCTCCAATGCTTGAAAACTAGCAGGTTCAATCCCTTCATCTAGACTGATCACTGGCATGTCTCCCTGTATGCAGACAGGGTATTATGGCTTGACATTTACCGTGATTAGGTTGCCATTAATAATGTACTTGAGCTGCTGATGGAGGGTGGATGGAACTGCTTTTGCTATGTGGATCCACAGCCTTCCCAGCAACAAATTGTATCCGGTGGAGGGTGGATGGAACTGCTTTTGCTTTTGTCATGACCGGGCTCTTTTGAATGATATTGACATATCCTATCAGGCTTGACCTTCTTAGATCGAGGGTTCACCGGGGGTAACAAATCTGTAACCATCCCCTCATTGATCAGCATTTGGAGGATTTCTTTCATTGGATGATTTAAATTAGTGAAATTCCTCTGGAAGGTGAATTCCCTATCAGCTTGGAACTTCTCTTCCTTGGCCATCTTGTCGGCCTAGGGTTCATGCTCATAAAACTGGTAATGATCCCTCATAGCAATAGGGCTAATTTTCGGTGTAGGAGGACTTTCTTCATGTTGGTTGGTCTGATTTATCAGCTTCCTGGTTATCTGATGTTGATACACAATTAGATCCACTAACTGTCCAATCTATTCCTTGATAGACTTGATTTCCTGTTCTATCAGGAACCGCCTCTCTAAGAATTCCCAACTATCTGGGATATTAGTACTTGATTAAGTTGTCTCTCCAACATAATCATGTTTACACTCTCCTCTTTGCGCTGAGGGAGGGGATTATCTTGCACATGCGGTTGCTCTGGTTTGGTCACCACAATCTCTTCGTTGTCTATCAAGTCTTAGATTTTATGCTTGAGAGACCAACAGTCTTCTGTATCGTGGCGTGGAGATTCGTAATGGTATGCACACTTTTTACTTGGGACAAAATTCCTTCCGCCGATATTGGTCGGTGGAAGGAGTTGAACAATCTTCTTTTGTGCTATTAATAGTTTTAGCATATTTTCTAGTGAATCCCCTAAAGGGGTGACCGTTCTTCGTTATTTGGCCTCCGTAGTTTTCTGAAATGGAGGATTAGAAGGTTGTGCTGGAGCTTGAAAAGGGGAATTGTTTCTCCTTTGAATTGGCAAGCTTGGATTGCCTCTTTGATCCTGCCCCAGTAATACTAAGGACACTTCTTCTTCTTTCTTCTTGTGTGCTCTTCGGGGATTACCCCCATAACTCCCAGATTGGATATGCTCAGTAACGGCTTCCAAGACTGTAAGATCTTTTATCTTCCCAGACTTTAGCCCCATCTCGGCCATCTCTCTATGTTTGATCATCTCCGAGAATGGTTTTCCTATGCCAGCTAGGACCCTTTAATAATACAGAGCTTCTTGAATGTCGATGAAGGTCATGACTAACTCAGACTCAGTCATAGGGGGGTTGACTTGTGTTGCCACATGCCTCCATCGTTGGGCATACTCCCTGAATGACTCAGTGTTTTGTTTCTTGATTTTAGTGATTTGATATCTGTCTAGAGCCATCTGAGACTAAAAGCTGTATTGATTAAGGAAGGCATATTCTAGCTATTCCCTGCTGTGAATCTTTGAATTGTCTAGTCGGGCATACCAGGCTCTAGCCTCTCCTATCAGACTCTTCTGGAACAATTGCATTATGAGCTTCTCGTCCTCTGCATAGGATCTGAGTTCTCCGATGAATACCTTCAAATGGGTGTAGGGGTCTCCTAATCTATCATATTTCTCAAAATCAGGGACTTGAAACTTTTCTGGATAACGAGCCCCGGGGAATATACATAAGTCTAAATAATTAACACTCCCAAATTGTAAGACCCCAACTTTTATGAATAAAAATTAAATTTTCTCTATATATTATTTTGAATAGTAAGGGGTTGATTTGATTAATGTGGTAAGTTATGGGTAAAATGCGCAAATATTTTTAAATAAGCAAGTGGTTATAAAATATTCATTTTTGTCGGGGAATATTCGTTTGGTCGTGGAATATTCTTGTTGTCGAGGAATATTCGTACGACGGCGTAGCCATTTATGGGCCCCATAACGAAAAACTGTCGGATGAAAAAACGACACGAATGAGTTTTTAATAAATAACGGCGGAGTTGTTACCGTTAACACTGTTGGAATACCCGGTGGATAAAATTATGTAACGCGTGTTGTTGTACAATAGCACATGGTATTGCACAGTATTTTTATATTATTGTTAATTTAATAATTGCTAGTGTACAATATTTTTTTATTATCAGATCAATAATTCATATTATTTGAATAATATTATTAGATAGTATTATTGGCAATGTCTGAGGAAGTTCTATTTAGGAGGGGTTATTTAATTGCGCGCTAGTAAGTAGAAATCCTTATCGAAAGGCCCCCTTTTTCCTGGGAACGACCAAGTTGTCAATACTTTAGTTCTGTAATATTATTTGTGAATAATTAATTATTGATTTATATGATAAAAAAATATTTATTTTTGTGGATATAAAAGAAGAAATTAGTGTTGAGGTGTTTTTTATCAGTATTTTGGTGTAGAAAATCATCCGTTTGTGGATTTCGGACAATTTATGTTTGGAATTTGGAAAAACTTTCTTCTCCAAAGTTTTAAAAGAATTAAATTTCTAATGAAAAGGACATAAGATTTGTATTTTTCTGATAAAAGGGCTATTTTTCATGAATTATTGAAGTTCTAGAATTTTGGGTTGGAAGTGATTTTTGGGGTTAAAAATATTTTTTTAAGAAAAATGTTTTTTTGATGGGAGGTGGGCCCCACTGGTGGCTGATGGATTTTAGTCAAGAGGTGGGTGTGAAAAAAAAAATTTAAAATATTATTTTATTAAATTTTCTGTTTTGGCGTTCTAAGCATTTTTCTTTAAATAGGGTGCCTAGTTAGAATTTGAAAATCACACCAGAATCAGAAGTTTTCTCTCTCTATAATATCGAGCGCATTTTTGTGAGTATTTCGATACTTTGAGTGTTACTATTCAGTGCAAGTTTCCTTCAGTATTATATCCAATATTCTAGTTTGAAGTATTGTTCTTTTGAGGTAAGGGTTGTTATTTTTTAAAAAATGATGTTATTTCTTTCAATATCATGACACCGAAATATTAGTATGAATTTCAATTTCATATTAGAGTTACTATTCACGTATACGGCACTATGCACGTATACGGCACTATTCACGAATACGGTACTATTCAAAGAAAAAATTAAATTTTATTTTCTTTGTCCAAGTTGGCTATTATGGTTCCTATCTTTGATTGGATCCAAGTTTTGATCTTCATTCTTGAATTTTGCTCCACAATTAATTATTATGGAGTATTCTTGAACTTGAATAAACTAAATTACGAATGCCTAATTTTTGTCCTTTATCTCACTAGATTCGTTCTTTAAAATATTTTTCATCATCTTCAGTCTGAAATGGTGATACGAAAGAATATCTTTGGCCTGTAGTGCAAAAATGGATGATTATTTGATGAATATCTTTGGCCTGTAGTGCAAAGATGAATGATTACCTGATGAATATCTTTGGCCCGTAGTGCACAGATGAATATTTGATTCAAGATATATATTGATTGATGTTACAGGGATAAAATATTGATTATGGACTTTCAAATCATAGAAGATAGTAGACATTATTTCCTACTTAATTGTTCTGATGCATTGTTATTTTCGCTGCAGTTGTTGATCTAAAACTTGTGGTCCATAATATTTTATCTGATTTGTTGAAGACTAACGATAAATTGTTCTTTATTATCTTAGTCATAATATTCTTTACTGGGCTAGTTGAGCTCACCCTTTTATTTTATTGTCCTCTTCAGGAAATGAGAATGTCGCAGGGACTAGTCGGGGGACAAAGTGATGGTCCAAGTTAGAGCAGTAATAGTCCTCACTATTTTTATAAAATAGTGTGATAATAATTGTAATGAGGACTTAGTTTGAATGTTTATATTTTTTACATATTTGTATTGACACTCATAGTTGTGTGGTCGTATTTTGCACGACCGTGTGATATAAAAGTTTGTATTTGAATTCTGTACCATGTGTTTGGCGACTCAGAATGGGTCGGTTGGATTGGACCTATTCTGAAGGCGTCACAGTTGGTATCAGAGCTTAGGGATATGATCTCTGGCGGAGATCGGGGAATAGAACTAGGAGGGAGAGACGAGTAAATCCTTCACTAGTATGTCCTACCTAAGCTTATGTGATACTTAATTGGTCAGTCCGAGCATAGGGTTAATATGTGATATGTTAATTTGTTTAATTAACCCTTGTTTTATGGCAGTATTTAAGAATGACAGCTAAGAATGTTAATAATGGAGTGAATGAGACCATGGAGACACCTTTAATCACCAACCAAGAGAACGTGCAACAGGAAGGCAATGTTCCTCCTAAAAACAACACTGATCAGATGATAAACAATGAGATGTTTAGAAGCTTTTTGTAGTTAATGCAAAACCAGACGAGGGAGACTCGTGTGCAAAATACAGGTGGAGATAATAACAACACGCAGATTGTCACTGCCAAGCAGTTCAAAGAGTTGGGACCACAAGAGTTTCAGGGAAAACTAGATCCAATCAAGGCAGAGACGTGGGTTAAGAAAATTACCAAGATATTTGATGTCTTGAGATGCACGGAAGAACAAAAGGTTCCATTCGTCACCTTTATGTTCCGTGGAGAGGCAGATTACTGGTGGGAGTCTATAAAGCGTACCCAGCCTGCAGCACTCAAGATGTCTTGGGAAGCGTTCCAAAAACTGTTCAATGACAAGTACTTTCCTGAAAGTATTCGTCATATGAAGGAGGTAGAGTTTATTAGACTAGAACAAAATAACATGACTGTGTCCTAGTATGAGGCTTAGTTCGCAGAGTTGTCCAGGTTTGCACCTCATTTGGTAGAGAATGAGGAACGTATGACGCGGATGTTTTTGAGAGGTTTGAAACCCGAAATTCGTTAATACCTCATTTCTCACAAATTATCTCTCTATTCAGATGTAGTAATAGGGCTCAGTTATTAGAACGAGATAATGAGTCCGTTCAACCAAGGGACCACAACCAGGGTCATACCAGTGGCAGTAGTCATCGGAGCAATGACAACCAGCGGGGAGGAAAGTATCATGACAGAAGCAGTAACCACTCTGGTGGTAATCGTGGCCATGATAATAGAAGAAGTGAATCGGGGGAAGATTTCAAGAAGAGAAGGTACAACAATGAGAATGTGAAGACGTCGACATCAGCACCAGCATCAACTGTTTTTAGGGGAGCATCGGTCGCATGCTATAAATACGGAGAAAGAGGGACACATCAGCCCAAACTACCCACAACAATTCAAGGCATGCTATAACTATGGGAAGGAAGGACATATAGCTCGAGATTATCCTGTAGCGAAACCAAGTCCAGCGGGGGTGGTGATTCCAAAGGCGGTTTCGGACAAGTCAAAGTCGGTGGTTCCTAGAAGAGCGTTTGTCGTGACTGCCAAAAATGCGAGGAACCCAAACGAGGTGATCACGAGTAAGCTAATCATAAACTCTTGCGAAGTTTACACTTTGTTAGATACAGGTGCTACCCATTCTTTTATATCACCTACTTGTGCTCAACGTTTGAACTTGACACCTGAGAAATTAGACTTTGACTTATCTGTTGAGACTCCATTGGGAGAAACCTTCGTTACATCTATAGTTTACAAATCTTTCTTGATTCAGATTGGTACCCTCACCCTACTTGTTGATCTTATATCTTTGAAAATACTTGCATTTGACGTGATTTTAGGAATTGATTGGTTAACCACTTATCATGCCAAAATTGATTATTTTTGTAAGGTTGTTAGTTTTCATATTCCTAACCAACCTGTTGTGCGAATTCAAACCACCAAACCACTAAAATCAGTCAATGTCATTTCAATTCACAAAGTTATTCGTTTATTAAAAAACGGATGTCAAGCTTTCTTAGCTCATGTCACTGATCTAAACCAGAATACGTCATATTTGAATAATATTTCTGTTGTTAATGAGTTTCCTGATGTATTTCCCGAAGAACTTCCCGGTCTACCCCCGGAACGTGAAGTTGAATTCTTTATTGACCTTGAGCCCAGTACAAAACCCATTTCTAAAACCCCATATCGAATGGCTCCTATTGAACTCCAGGAGTTAAATGTCCGATTATAGGAGTTGTTGGACATCGGTTTTATTCGTCCTAGTACATCTCCTTGGGGTGCTCCTGTTTTATTTGTAAAGAAGAAAGACGGGAGTATGCGAATTTGTATTGACTATCGGGAGTTGAACCATGTCACCATCAAGAATAGGTATCCGCTACCTCGTATTGATGACCTGTTCGACCAGTTACAAGGAGCATAATTCTTTTCAAAGATAAATCTTCGTTCTGGATATCATCAGCTGAAGATTAAAACTGAGGATATTCCAAAAACTGCCATCAGAACTCGGTATGGGCATTATGAATTCCTAGTCATATCTTTTGGATTAACTAATTCTCCTGCTGCTTTCATGGATATGATGAACCGTATATTTAAGGAATATTTAGATCAGTTCGTGGTTGTCTTTATTGATGACATCCTCATCTATTCCAAAAGCCGTGAAGATTTTAAGCACCACTTGAAGCTGGTGCTTCAAAGACTTCGTAAAAACAAGTTATATGCCAAGTTGAAGAAATAGCGAATTCTGGCTTGAGGAAGTAGCATTCCTTGGGCACGTGGTATCGAAACATAGAGTATCTGTTGACTCGGTGAAGATTTAAGAAATACAATGTTTGGAGCAACCAAAGTCGGTGACCAAAGTGCGTAGCTTTCTAGGCTAAGTTGGTTATTATCGGAGGTTCGTAAAGGGATTTTCTCGAATCGCTACTCCATTAACTCAGTTGACTCGAAAAGATACAAAATTCGTTTGGAGAGAGGAATGCGAGAAGAGCTTCCAAGTGCTCAAGAGAAGACTTAGGTTGGCACCTGTTCTGACAATACCATCTGGTTCGGATGGATTTGTTATCTACAACGATGCTTTAGGTAAAGGGTTAGGATGTGTTCTCATACAACATGGGAAAGTCATAGCCTCTGCCTCGCGACAACTCAAGGAGTATGAGAAGAATTATCCTACTCATTATCTAGAGTTGGCAGCAGTCGTTTTCGCGTTGAAGATCTAGTGATACTACCTGTACGGGGAGAAAGTGGATATTTATACGGATCATAAGAGCCTTAAATATTTCTTCACTCAAAAGGAACTCAATATGCGACAATGACATTGGCTTGAGCTGTTGAAAGATTACGATCATACCATCATTGCAATCAGGGAAAAGCAAACGTGGTAGCTGACGCATTGAGTAGAAGATCATATGCGGGAACGAATGCGATGATGTCCACACAAAGGCCTATTCTATGTGAATTACAAAAGATGGAGATATAGTTCAAGACTTCGGGGACCCACGTGATGATGTCAAGTATATGCGTAGAACCAGCTTTGATTGATAAAGTTAAAGCTGCTCAAGCTACGGATCCGGAGCTGATGAAGATGAGGAAGAAGGTGCAAGAAGGTGCGGTTTCGGAAGCAAGAATCGATGAAGAAGGAATACTTCGAATCAACTCCAGACTTTGTGTTCCTAACGATTCTGACTTGAAGCATAGAATCATGATGGTGGCACACAACACACCATTTGCAATCCATCCTGGGAGTACCAAAATGTATCGTGATCTTCGACATACATTTTGGTGGAACAATATGAAGAGAGAGATCGCGGAGTTTATCTCGAGGTGTTTAATTTGTCAATGTGTAAAGGCGAAACATCAAGTGCCAAAGGGTCCATTACAACCACTTAAGATTCCAAAATGGAAGAAGGAACACATTCCCATGGATTTCGTTACGGGTCTTCCCAAGGTTTCTCAAGGCATAGATGCGATTTGGGTTATTATTGATAGATTAACCAAGTCTGCTCATTTCTTGCCGTTACGGGAGACTTATTCCCTTGAACGACTTGCTCGTATGTACGTGAATGAGATTGTGAGGTTGCATGGCATGCAAGTATCCATAGTTTTGGATCGTGACCCAAGATTTACTTTACGATTTTGGGTTAGCTTGCAGAAAGCTATAGGCACAGATTTATGATTTAGTTTGGCATATCATCCTCAAACGGACGGGCAATCGGAAAGGACTACTCAAACTCTTGAAGATCTATTGAGACTCTGTGTTTTAGACTTCAAAGGGAGTTGGGATAAGTACCTACCATTGGTGGAATTTTCCTACAATAACAGTTATCAGACAAGTATAAGTGTGGCTCCATTCAAGGCTTTGTATGGGAGAAAGTGTCGTTCTCCAGTATGTTGGGATGAGGTGGGTGAGGTAACATTGTTGGGACCGGAGTTAGTACGTATGACTACGGAAAAGTTCCAAATGATCCGATAACGTATACAAATGGCACAAGATCGACAAAAAAGTTATGCGGATCTTCATCGAAAGGACGTGGAATTTAATGTTGGGGACCATGTATTGTTACGTGTTGCTCCATGGAAAGGAGTTACGAGGTTTGGGAAGAGAGGAAAGCTCAATCCATGATTCATTGGTCCATTTGAGATTCTTGACCGAGTAGGAAATGTGGCCTATAGACTCGCATTACCTCCAAGCATGTCTCGTGTTCATAACGTGTTTCACATATCTATGTTATGTAAATATGTGAAAGACCCGAGCCACATTATTGAGTTAGAACCGGACGAGATAGTCAAAGATTTAACGTACGAGGAGGTACTTGTCTAGATTTTGGATAGGAATGAGCATGTCCTACGCACAAAGGTTATACCACAAATCAAAGTTTTGTTGAGGAACCATGCTATTGAGGAAATGACCTGGGAGTTGGAATCAAAAATGAAAACAAGGTATCCTCACCTTTTCAAAACACCAGGTACGCACGTCAATTTCGAGGATGAAATTTCATAAGGAGGGGAGGTTGTAAGACCCCAACTTTTATAAATAAAAATTGAATTTTCTCTATATATTATTTTGAATAGTAAGGGGTTGATTTGATTAATGTGGTAAGTTATGGATAAAATGCGCAAATATTTTTAAATAAGCAAGTAGTTGTAAAATATTCATTTTTATCGGGGAATATTCATTTGGTCGTGGAATATTCTAGCTGTCGGGGAATATTCGTACGACGGCGTAGCCATTTGTGGGCCCCATAATGGAAAACTGTCGGATAAATAAAATGACACGAATGAGTTTTTAATAAATAACGGCGGAGTTGTTACCGTTAACACTGTTGGAATACACAGTGGGTAAAATTATGTAATACGTGTTGTTGTACGGTAGCACATGGTATTGCACAGTATTTTTATATTTCTGTTATTTCAATAATTGCTACTGCACAGTATTTTTCACTATCAGATCAATAATTCATATTATTTGAACAATATTATTAGATAGCATTATTGGCAATGTCTAAGGAAGTTCTGTCTAGGATGGGTTATTTAAGTGCGCGCCAGTAAGGAGAAATCCTTATCGGAAGGCCCCCTTTTTTCTGAGAACGATCTGGTTGTCAATATTTTAGTTCTGTAATATTTTTTGTGAATAATTAATTATTGATTTATATGATAAGAAAATATTTATTTTTGTGGATATAAAAGAAGAAATTAGTGTTGAGGTGTTTTTTATCAGTATTTTGGTGTAGAAAATCATCCGTTTGTGGATTTCGAACAATTTATGTTTGGAATTTGGAAACACTTTCTTCTACAAAGTTGTAGAGAATTAAATTTCCTATGGAAAGGACATAAGATTTGTATTTTTCTAATAAAAGGGCTATTTTTCATGAATTATTGAAGTTCTAGAATTTTGGGTCGGAAATGATTTTTGGGGTTAAAAATATTTTTTTTAAGACAAATATTTTTTTAATGGGAGGTGGGCCCCACTGGTGGCTGATGGATTTTAGTCAAGAGGTGGGCGTGAATTTTTTTTTTTAATATTATTTTATTAAATTTTCTATTTTGGCGTTCTAAGCATTTTTCTATAAATACGGTGCTTAGTTAGAATTTGAAAATCACACCACAATCAGAAGTTTTCTCTCTCTATAATATCGAGCGCATTTTGGTGAGTATTTCGATACTTTGAGTGTTACTATTCAATGCATGTTTCCTTCAGTATTATATCCAATATTCCAGTTTGAAATATTGTTCTTTTGAGGTAAGGAATGTTATTTTTTCAAAAATAATGTTATTTCTTTCAATATCATGACACCGAAATTTTGGTATGAATTTTATTGTAAAATTTTTACCTTTTTATATTAGAGTTACTATTCACGTATACGACACTATTCACGTATACGGCACTATTCACGACTACGGTACTATTCAAAGAAAAAATTAACTTTTCTTTTCTTTGTCCAAGTTGGCTATTATGGTTCCTATCTTTGATTGGATACAAGTTTTGATCTTCATTCTTGAATTTTGCTCCACAATTATTTATTATGGAGTATTCTTGAACTGGATAAACTAAATTACGAATCCCTAATTTTTGTCCTTTATCTCACTAGATTCGTTCTTTAAAATATTTTTCATCATCTTCAATCTTAAATGGTGATATAAAAAAATATCTTTGGCCTGTAGTGCAAAGATGGATGATTATTTGATGAATATCTTTGGCCTGTAGTGCAAAAATGAATGATTACCTGATGAATATCTTTGGGCCGTAGTGCAAAGATGAATATTTGATTCAATATATATATTAATTGATGTTACAGGGATAAAATATTGATTATGGAGTTTCAAATCATAGAAGATAGTAGACATTATTTCCTACTTAATTCTTCTGATGCATTGTTATTTCCGCTGCAGTTGTTGATCTAAAACTTGTGGTCCATAATAATTTATCTGATTTGTTGAAAACTAACGATAAATTATTCTTTATTATGTTAGTCATAATATCTTTTACTGGGCTAGTTGAGCTCACCCTTTTATTCTATTGTCCTCTTCAGGAAATGAGAATATCGCAGGGACTAGTCGGGGGACAAAGTGATGGTCCGAGTTAGAGCAGTAGTAGTCCTCACTATTTTTATAAAATAGTGTGATAATAATTGTAATGAGGACTTAGTTTGAATGTTTATATTTTTTACATATTTGTATTGACACTCACAGTTGTGTGGTCGTATTTTGCACGACCGTGTGATATAAAAGTTTGTATTTAAATTCTGTACCATGTGTTTGGCGACTCAGAATGGGTCGATTGGAATGGACCTATTCTGAAGGAGTCACAGTTGGTATCAGAGCTTAGGGATATGATATCTGGCGGAGATCGGGGAATAGAACTAGGAGGGGAGAGACGAGTAAATCCTTCACTAGTATGTCCTACCTAAGCTTATGTGGTATTTAATTGGTCAGTCGGAGCATAGGGTTAATATGTGATATGTTAATTTGTTTTTTGTTTTATGGCAGTATTTGAGAATGGCAGCTGAGAATGTTAACAATGGAGTGAATGAAACCATGAAGACACCTTTAATCACCAACCAAGAGAACATGTAACAGGAAGGCAATGTTCCTCCTGAAAACAACACTGATTAGACGATAAACGATGAGATGTTTAGAAGCTTTTTGCAGTTCATGCAAAAGCAGACGAGGGAGACTCGTGTGCAAAATACAGGTGGAGATAATAACAACACGCGGATTGTCACTGCCAAGCAGTTCAAAGAGTTGGGACCACCAAAGTTTCAGGGAAAACTTGATACAATCAAGGCAGAGACGTGGGTTAAGCAAATTACCAAGATATTTGATGTCTTGGGATGCACGGAGAAACAGAAGGTTCCATTCACCACCTTTATGTTCCGTGGAGAGGCAGATTACTGGTGGGAGTCTGTGAAGTGTACTAGCCTACCGCACTCAATATGTCTTGGGAAGCGTTCCAGAAACTATTTAATGACAAGTACTTTCTGAAAGTATTCGTCATATGAAGGAGGTAGAGTTTATCAGACTAGAATAAAATAACATGACTGTGTCCCAGTACGAGGCTAAGTTCGCAGAGTTGTCCAGGTTTGCACCTCATTTGGTAGAGAATGAGGAACGTATGACGCGGATGTTTCTGAGAGGTTTGAATCCCAAAATTCGTCAAGACCTCATTTCTCACAAATTCTCTCTCTATTCAGATGTAGTAAATAGGGCTCAGTTATTAGAACGAGATAATGAGTCCGTTCAACCAAGGGACCACAACCAAGGTCGTACCAGTGGCAGTAGTCATCGGAGCAATGATAACTAGCGGGGAGGAAAGTATCATGACAGAAGCAGTAACCACTCCGGTGGTAATCGTGGCCATGATAATAGAAGAAGTGAGTCGGTGGGAGATTTCAAGAAGAGAAGGTATAACAATGTGAACGTGAAGACGTCGACATCAACACCAGCATCAACTGTTTCTAGGGGAGCATTGGTCGTATGCTATAAATACGGGAAAGAGGGACACATCAGCTCAAACTGCCCACAATAATTCAAGGCATGCTATAACTGTGGAAATGAAGGACATATAGCTCGAGATTGACCCGGCGAAAATTGAAGCAATACAAGGTTGGGAGCAACCAAAGTCGGTGACCGAGGTGCATAGCTTTCCAGGCTTAGCTGGTTATTATCGGAGGTTCGTAGAAGAACTTTCTCGAATTGCTACTCCGTTAACTCAGTTGACTCGGAAAGATACAAAATTTGTTTGGAGCGATGAATGCGAGAAGAGCTTCCAAGAGCTCAAGAGGAGACTTATCTAGGCACCTGTTCTGACAATACCATCTGGTTCGAATGGATTTATTATCTACAGCGATGCTTCGGGTAAAGGGTTAGGATGTGTTCTCATGCAACATGGGAAAGTTATAGCCTCTGCCTCGCAACAACTCAAGGAGTATGAGAGGAATTATCCTAATCATGATCTAGAGTTGGCAGCAGTTGTTTTCGCGTTGAAGATCTGGAGACACTACCTGTACGGGGAGAAAGTGGATATTTATACGAATCATAAGAGCCTTAAATATTTCATCACTCAAAAGGAACTCAATATGCTGGAACGACGTTAGCTTAAGCTATTGAAAGATTACGATCATACCATTCAATACCATCCGGGAAAAACAAACGTGGTAGCTGACGCGTTGAGTAGAAGATCATATGCGGGAACGAATGCGATGATGTCCACACAAAGGCCTATTCTGTGTGAATTACAAAAGATGGAGTTATAGTTCAAGACTTCGGGGACCCACGTGATGAAGTCAAGTATACGCGTAGAACCAGCTTTGATTGATAAAGTTAAAGCTGCTCAAGCTACGGATCCGGAGCTGATGAAGATGAGGAAGAAGGTGCAAGAAGGTGCGGTTTTGGAAGCAAGAATCAATGAAGAAGGAATACTTCGAGTCAACTCCAGACTTTGTGTTCCTAACGATTCTAACTTGAAGCATAGAATCATGATGGTGGCACACAACACACCGTTTGCAATCCATCCTAGGAGTACCAAAATGTATCGTGATCTTCAACATACATTTTGGTGGAACAATATGAAGAGAGAGATCGCGGAGTTTAACTCGAGGTGTTTAATTTGTCAATGTGTAAAGGCGAAACATCAAGTGCCAAAGGGTCCATTACAACCACTTAAGATTCCAAAATGGAAGAGGGAACACATTACCATGGATTTCGTTACGGGTCTTCCCAAGGTTTCTCAAGGCATAGATGCGATTTGGATTATTGTTGATAGATTAACCAAGTCTGCTCATTTCTTGCCGATACGGGAGACTTATTCCCTTGAACGACTTGCTCGTATGTACGTAAATGAGATTTTGAGGTTGCATGGCATGCTAGTATCCATAGTTTCGGATCGTAACCCAAGATTTACTTCACGATTTTGGGTTAGCTTGCAGAAAGCTATGGGCAAGGATTTACGGTTTAGTTCTGCATATCATCCTCAAACGGACGGGCAATCGGAAAGGACTATTCAAACTCTTGAAGATCTATTGAGACTCTGTGTTCTAGACTTCAAAGGGAGTTGGGATAAGTACCTACCATTGGTGGAATTCTCCTACAATAACAGTTATCAGACAAGTATAGGTGTGGCTCCATTCGAGGCGTTGTATGGGAGAAAGTGTCATTCTCCAGTATGTTGGGATGAGGTGGGTGAGGCAACATTGTTGGGACCGGAGTTAGTACGTATGACTACGAAAAAGATTCAAATGATCCGATAACGTATACAAGCGGCACAGGATCGACAAAAGAGTTAGGCGGATCTTCATCGAAAGGACGTGGAATTTAATATTGGGGACCATATATTGTTACGTGTTGCTTCGTGGAAAGGAGTTACGAGGTTTGGGAAGAGAGGAAAGCTTAATCCATGATTCATTGCTCCATTTGAGATTCTTGACCGAGTAGGAAATGAGGCCTATAGACTCGCATTACCTCCAAGCATGTCTTGTGTTCATAACGTGTTTCACATATCTATGTTACGTAAATATGTGAAAGACCCGAGCCACATTATTAAGTTAGAACCGAACGAGATAGCCGAAGATTTAACGTACGAGGAGGTACTTGTTAAGATTTTGGATAGGAATGAGCATGTCCTACGCACAAAGGTTATACCACAAGTCAAAGTTTTATGGAGGAACCATGCTATTGAGGAAATGACCTGGGAGTTGGAATCGAAAATGAAAACAAGGTATCCTCACCTTTTCAAAACACCAGGTACACATGTCAATTTCGAGGACGAAATTTCATAAGGAGGAGAGGTTGTAAGACCCCAAATTTTATGAATAAAAATTGAATTTTCTCTATATATTATTTTGAATAGTAATGGGTTGATTTGATTAATGTGGTAAGTTATGGGTAAAATGCGTAAATATTTTTAAATAAGTAAGTGGTTATAAAATATTCATTTTTGTCGGAGAATATTCGTTTAGTCGTGAAATATTCTTGTTGTCGAGGAATATTCGTACGACGGCGCAACCATTTGTGGGCCCCATAACGGAAAATTGTCGGATGAAGAAAATCACATGAATGAGTTTTTAATAAATAACGGCAGAGTTGTTACTGTTAACACTGTTGGAATACCCGGCGGGTAAAATTATGTAATACGTGTTGTTGTACAGTAGCACATGGTATTGCACAGTATTTTTATATTATTGTTAATTCAATAATTGCTACTACACAGTATTTTTTATTATCAGATTAATAATTCATATTATTTGAATAATATTATTAGATAGCATTATTGGCAATGTCTAAGGAAATTTTGTCTAAGAGGGGTTATTTAATTGCGCGCTAGTAAGGAGAAATCCTTATCGGAAGGACCCGCTTTTTTCTGGGAACGATCTAGTTATCAATATTTTAGTTCTGTAATATTATTTGTGAATAATTAATTATTGATTTATATGATAAGAAAATATTTATTTTTGTGGATATAAAAGAAGGAATTAGTGTTGAGGTATTTTTTATCAGTATTTTGTTGTAGAAAATCATCCGTTTATAGATTTCGGACAATTTATGTTTGGAATTTGGGAAACCTTTCTTCAACAAAGTTGTAGAGAATTAAATTTCCTATAGAAAGAACGTAAGATTTGTATTTTTCTGATAAAAGGGCTATTTTTCATGAATTATTGAAGTTCTAGAATTTTGGGTCGGAAGTGATTTTTGTTAAAAATATTTTTTTAAGAAAAACATTTTTTTAATAGGAGTTGGGCCCCACCGGTGGCTGTTGGATTTTAGTAAAGAGGTGGGCGTGAATTTTTTTTAAAAATATTATTTTATTAAATTTTTTATTTTGGCGTTCTAAGCATTTTTCTATAAATAGGGTGCTTAGTTAGAATTTGAAAATCGCACCAAAATCAGAAGTTTTCTCTCTCTATAATATCGATCGTATTGTTGTGAGTATTTTGATACTTTGAGTGTTACTATTCAGTGTAAGTTTCCTTCAGTATTATTTCCAATATTCCAGTTTGAAGTATTGTTCTTTTGAGGTAAGGATTGTTATTTTTTTAAAAATGATGTTATTTCTTTCAATATCATGACACCGAAATATTGGTATGAATTTTATTGTGAAATTTTTACCTTTTTATATTGGAGTTACTATTTACGTATACGGCACTATTCACGTATATAGCACTATTCACGATACGGTACTGTTCACAGAATAAAATAAATTTTTTTTCTTTGTCTAAGTTGGCTATTATGGTTCCTATCTTTGATTGGATCCAAGTTTTGATCTTCATTCTTGAATTTTGCTCCACAATTAATTATTATGAAGTATTCTTGAACTTGGATAAACTAAATTACGAATCCCTAATTTTTGTCCTTTATCTCACTAGATTCGTTCTTTAAAATATTTTTCATCATCTTCAATCTTAAATGGTGATACAAAAGAATATCTTTGGCCTGTAGTGCAAAGATGGATGATTATTTGATGAATATCTTTGGTCTGTAGTGCAAAGATGAATGATTACCTGATGAATATCTTTGGCCCGTAGTGCAAAGATGAATATTTGATTCAAGATATATATTGATTGATGTTACAGGGATAAAATATTGATTATGGACTTTCAAATCATAGAAGATAGTAGACATTATTTCCTACTTAATTCTTCTAATGCATTGTTATTTTCGCTGCAGTTGTTGATCTAAAACTTGTGGTCCATAATATTTTATCTGATTTGTTGATGACTAACGATAAATTGTTCTTTATTATCTTAGTCATAATATTCTTTACTGGGCTAGTTGAGCTCACCCTTTTATTTTATTGTCCTCTTCTGGAAATGAGAATGTTGCAGGGACTAGTTTGGGGACAGAGTGATGGTCCGAGTTAGAGTAGTAGTAGTCCTCACTATTTTTATAAAATAGTGTGATAATAATTATAATGAAGACTTAGTTTGAATGTTTATATTTTCTACATATTTGTATTGACACTCACAGTTGTGTGATCGTATTTTGCACGACCGTGTGATATAAAAGTTTGTATTTAAATTCTGTACCATGTGTTTGGCGACTCAGAATGGGTCGGTTGGATTGGACCTATTCTGGGGGGCGTCAGACAAATGCCCTAGTCCCTTTGATGGACCGGATGGTTTATTCCATTTGTAGGATCCTGGTTCAGTGGCTCAGAGATTTGAGTGTCTTTCTTTTCGGTATCCTGACTACCACCGGGTGCAGATGATTCTGTATGACCGGGTGTTTGTTTCCTTTGAAGGCCTTTGCTTTGTTCTTTTAAGAAAATAGCCAATTCTTCTATCTAGTTCTTTAATCCTTCAAACTCTTCCCTAGAAACAGGGGTGGATTCTGGTTGAGCACTTGAAGCCATGTCTGAGATGGGCTTAGTGCTTTCTTAGATTTTGACCTGGTAACGGGACCAATTTTTCCCTACAACAAATGTAGGTGTGTTAATTTTGATGTGTATATATCAAAAGGATGCATGCCATGATGTGTTTATTTTTGAGGTTTTTTAATCTTATCATGTAAAACAAAGGTCAGTTGTTTTGATGACAGGATAGCATGATAGGATTTACAAGACATGTATATTTACATTGAATCTTGAAATTTACATTTGAATTGGAAGATTGACATTGAATTGAAAGAGGAAGGCATGAAGAGGCTTCCCTTCGAATTTGGTTAATCAGAGGCTGACCTATCTTAGGCTACTCTCGCGACTTTTTGGCAGGAAGGTCCTTAGATCTTCGCAATCTACTAGAGGGGAAGTTAATCCGATCTTTCAATTGGAGCAGATCTGAGTGGTGCCTTTCCTGAGCCTCGCAGGATTAGTCTCCTTTGAGTTCAGTAATCAAACACCGATGGGTTCGTCTCCTGATGGAGGAATCACACAGTATACATTCACATACATTGTGTCTCACCGTATGAAATGATGGCATTGTGCGAAGCACTAATATAAAGCAGTAAAGCATTTATTCATATCCATGTAAAATCACAGCATTCATATATACGCAGATATAAAAGGGAAATTTTGAAAAGATTTGAGCGCGGCTTAAGCCCTCTACTGTCCCCAGCAGAGTCGCTACCTGTCGACGTCTGGAAAAAATCTTGTCTCTTTGGACAGATCTCTCTCTTCCTAAGTTTTGTTATTGTCTACCCTTATTTGTCTTATTTGTTTTATGAAGGGTGAAGTTTTTTAGGAAAAGGCCAACATGTATCATGTCAACGATTTTGAACGGTTTACAGAGTCGCCAGTTGGTAGATTTAGAAATGGTTGTACCAACTCAACCGAGTTTTGTTTGATTTTGCAAGTAGGCCCAAATACTGGACACTATCTAAACTTGATCTTGAAACCGAGATTCTTAAAGTTCGGGGGCTTGGATAAGTGGGGGGGGGGGGGGAATGTTTTAGGCACCCCCAAACTCCCGTGAAACACGGTACCACATCTTTTCAATATTTTCCTTTTAAATTGTAATGTGTGTGTGTATGCTAGAGGTAATTGAGCCTACGTTTGTTTTGAAAGTATTGTCGCACTTCGTTAAACCTATATATAAAGGGTTTGATTTGATTTGCAAAAGTCCATTTTTAGACAAGATATGAACATAATGTTTTGAAAGGTTGGTTTTCAAACCCTTTTGCTTGCATAGGAATTGAAGCATGTTGATACTTTCCATTTTATTCTTTTCAGCCTTTGTCTTGATTGGAATGGTGATTGTCGGGATGCGAAGCATCTTCGACCATAAAAAATATATATACAAGTGCCAGTCTTCTCATTGGCATGACAGCCATCGGAGTGACTCTAGCACAACAAACCGTATTGCATTATGTTTAAGACCTTAAACCCGGATAACCGTTTTAAGGTCCTTTGGATGTACATTTTTTTACAGAAAAACGGGCAGGGTACATTTGTAATATGGAGTCGTCCATCGTGGGAATCAGATTCTGATCAGTTTGATCATGAATCCCACGATTCCTAGGCTCACAGAGAAAGGCCAAGAAAACCTGCACAACACAGATATTCACAAAAAATGTATATTTACATCTAGACGTCGCAAAACCAAGGATTCATCAGTCAAATCCTTGCATACGCGTAGCCAAAGTTTCTCGTTCCCACTAGATAGGGATCTAAGGGTCGCGATGTTGCTTTAATATTTAACAAAACTAGAAAGAAAGCTAGATTTAAATAAATCTTAGCCATTTTAGCTTCCCGGTTCCAGTTGGACCTATTTTGAATAGTTTTAAAGGTAAAAAGAGCTAGATTTAAATAAATCTAATTCGCTAAATTTTTATTAAAATAAATTCATATCAAATTAATAAATGAAACAGATATTTAATCACAATGAATACAAAATATATATATATAATTATATATATACGAAAGCTGTAAAGGGCCACAGATTTGCAATACAGGCCCGACTGGAATTTATATATATATATATATATATATTTATAAAAAACTGTAAAAGAGCCACGAAATAATCTAGGCTCGACAAAAAAGTAAATATATATATATATATAAAACTATAAAGGAGCCACAAATTGATCCAAGCTCAACATAATGTATACATATATATACATATATATATATATATATATATAAAGTTGTAAAAGAGCCACGAATTACTCTAGGCTCGACAGAAAAGTAAATGTATATATATGCATAAGCTGTAAAAGGCCACAGATTTCCAATCCAGGCCAAACTGAAATGTAAATTTTATTATATACAATTAGTATATATATATATATATATATATATATATATATAAAAGTAAAAAAGGCCACGAATTAGCAATCCATGCCAAACGAAGTCAGAAAAACTATATATATATATATAGTTATATATATATACAAAAGCAGCTAATGCCACGGATTTGCAATTCAGGCTTGACAGAATTTTAAAGTTAGTGTATATATATAGTCAGTTATATATATAATAAAGTTGAAAAGGCCACGAATCAACGATCCAGGCCGAACAAGTTAGTACGTATATATATTTATATACACACACACATATATATATACATAAAAGCGAGTAAAAGCCACGAATCGACGATCCAGGTTATGCAAACGAAGGAAAACGTATATATATACTATTATATACTAAAAAGTTAGCTAAAACGGGCACGAAACTGAATTCCGGGAAAAACCAGAAGACAAAACTTGATATGCACGTTCATATATACGTAATGAAGTAAAAAATGAATTATGATCGTAAAAATACTTACAATGGACTGCTACACGGGCTATTTACCACTCAGTAGGCTTCAAATGGACGTTTCCACCGGTTAATTTTTGATATGTTGTAGAATATATGTATAAAAACGTGTTACAAGAATAAAATCAAAGTTTGGAGTACTAGAAGTAGGGCTAAGGGATGAAATGGGCGGAGTTTCTGAGCGTTTTCTAATTTTTTTCTCAATTTTTTTGGCAAGGGGGGTTATATTTAAAGACTCGATGGTTGCAAGTGCACTCACGATAGCAGCGAGTCTATCTACTGCTCCCCAAGTGGGGCCCACTCCCGTGTGTTCCGTCGTCTCGAAGTACTTGCACTTCGAGCTACGCGATGTCAGGTTCGAACCTTCGTAACTTTTGATCAGAGCGTCCGTTTGAGGCATGCTATACCTTTCTGAAAAGCCCTCTCCGAGAGTGATACAATGACATGGGACTTAACCTTTTTTGAATCCAGGAAGATGGGTTTATAACTGGATCTTTGTTTTTTACAGTTTGTCCGTTGAGCTATATTGTACCTTTTTCACTCTGGATCGATGTTATGGCTCTTTATAACCTTCATTGCATCAATTTGGCATGATTTTGACTAAATTGGCTTCAAGTTAGTAAAATAACCATTTTTCCCCTCTAGGGGTTGTCTTATGTGTTGGCCAGGTTTTCGGCTATTTTCTCGGTGTTGTCTTCGAGGTCTGATTCCAGCCGACACTGTTCTTCCTCAAGGTTGTCTCTAAGGTTTACTTGGCTTCCCATGGTTGTCTCTGTGGATGATTTGATGCTTCGGGGTTGTCTCCAAAGTTGATTTGGCTTCCCAGGATAGTCTCTGGGGTGATTACAACTCCCGGGTTATTGTCGGGGCTTGAGTTGACATTCCGGTGTTGTCGCCAAGCTTGAGGTTGATCTCCCGGTGTTGTCGCCGGGGCTGAGATTGATCTCCCAGTATTGTTGTTTGGGATACTGTACCTCCCGGGTTGTGGCCGGTGTGAGAACCCGAATTTTTAGATATTATTAAATAAGGATTTAATAAATAAAATTCCTAAACCGTGAGATGGGTTCGAATAAAAATATATATATATATATATGTGTGATATGAGGTATATGGTATTTTATTACATAGGGTTATATGAACTATGTAATAAGTGATTTTTGTGATTAATAAATATATTATTAATATATATCATTAATTATCGTAGAGACGATTCAGTTGAGATAAAAGAAGTGGATAAAATTTCTATCTATATAATTTATAGAATTATTTTATCATAATAAGTTGGTGACATTAAATATCCTTAATGTATAATCACCATATTCTTGTGTATGTGTATTAATAACTAGTATGTTTATAATATAGGTTATTAATAGCACTTAAGTTATCCGCGAATAGATTTGGATAGTGAAGCATGAGTTAGTTAAGGAATTAACTAATAAGAATAAATATTAGTTAATTTAAGTTGAGAGTTATATTATGGAATAATATAATGTGAATATCGAACCTTAATTAACTATGGTGATATAGTACGGATTTAATTTACTTAAGTAAATGAGTGAATTAATAAGCGTGTTGAATATGTAATTATAGTTGATACTTTTTATATATATTACTTAGAGTGATAATATGTGAGAAAGTCTAATGTACGAATAACGTTAATAAATATATATATGCGCTATTAAAGAGAAATAGAAATCATTATATTTTTAAATGAATATTTAAAGAAATTATTTTGGGAACAATTTGTAGAAAAGAAAGAGAAATAATTATTATATATTTCTAATAAAGGATATTAGAATAATTTCTAATATTGAATATTTTAATAAAAGGAGGAAATGTTATTTTTGAATAATAATATTACCTTATATGTTTTTGTATGAGGTAATAGGTATGATTAATTAATATGGTAAATATATTCAAACATATTTGCTATATGTAAATAAATTGATAGAAATAATTTCTTATAATAGAGAATAAACTTATTATCTATTTACTATATATAATATAATGACATGTGTCGTACATATAGTTATTTGAAATTATATTAAGAATATTGTCTTGAGACAATAAGTAAATTATTTTCTAATAATGAATGTCTTTATTCGGAGAAAACATAATATTTATGTTATGGCAAAATACATAATTTCTAATGTATTTTTCAAGGGAGTTTAATTAATGAAAGGAAACTAAGTTATTTTTAATATATTAAATAACTTAAGTTATTATTTGATCGTGAATATTATTACTGGAATAATTAATAGAGTATATATTAATTATTATAAGCGTAAAAGTTATACTTATTATAAGTATAATTAATTGAAGTAGTTTAGCATTTTAATAGCTAGAGTTATTATATTACCGTAAAGGTTATATAGAATATTTGAATATTTTCATTCACGATATATTTACATATGTGAACCTTGTGATTTAATAGTTCTAATTATATTGAACATGTTATAAGTAGTAAGTGATGAGAATAAGAATAAGCTTAATGCAAGCTTGTGAAATATGCCTTATGTGGCACTATAATAGATTCGGTAATGAATGATGGAAGAATTATTTAAACAATTAATCTATATTAATTGTTATTATAATAATATGTTGAATTATTATTATTGCGAGTGATAGCATGATAATAAGTATATTTGTTATAAATATAATAAGATTTATATTTATTGTGAAAATTAACTATATAAATGTTAATTAATTGTTAATGAAATTTTAATTCCATTGATTAATGAGAAATGGATTAATAAATATTATTATTAATTAATTGATGAGATAAGTAAATTACTTACTTCTATGTGCAAGCATGCGAATAAAATGTCTAGCGTATAGTAACTAACTATATATTATATGAAGTGTGAAGTGTGGTACAATTATATTATATAGTGTGGTGCAACAATTATGTGACTATACTATATATAGGGACCATGTATCAAGATTTATTAAACTATGTGAGTTACATGAAATGTGGGTGTGACAATGTGTATATTAAGTATACAATAAAATAATATATCATGAATATATAGCAAACAATTATTGAATTAATGAAATTCAATAATAAAGGAGACAATACACTGTGATGATACCCGATAGAATTATATCCGGTAGAATGAAATGTACATGAATTTATATGTGCAAGTTAAAATTTACTACACGATAGTATTATTGGGACTACATTGTGACACATTAATTTATAACTTAAGTTATATAAAATGGAATGTGTATAACTTAAATATATATGGAATAAATATATATAGCCTAAGTATATACTATATGTATACATATATAACATTAGTATGTGGGAAAACAAGTTGCTGAGTTCTCTCCTTGTCTAACATTGAGTGCCCATTTCTTCTTCACGTGAACCCACATGGCTACTCTACTCTTCTCAATTTCATCACAAGCTAGCTAATAATTGCAAAGGGTGTGGGATTCATGATGAGATTTACCAACTCTCAACCACCATTCCTTAACCATCATACAAACATACAATCTTTTGGTTTAAATTATGGGGCAAAAACCAAGTTTGTGTAATGGCTTTCCTATAAATAGAAGCCTCCCCTTTACAATTCTAGGTTGCTAAGTTCTTGATGAGTTTATATAGAAGAGTTTGTGATGCTATCGAAATCTGAGAAAGAAGCTAGCATAGTAATTCAAAGCTCCAAGAGGTATAACTCTTACTTTAAATTCTTAGTTGTGAGTTTATAAATTCATAAGAGATTTCATGAATTAGTGGAGAATTGTTATGTAAGATGATGTTAATATGTTGAGTAGAGTCTAAATATATGTTATAGATACAATATGATGGCTTTCAAGCTTGTTACATGAAGTAAGAAAAGGATTAGCTGAAGCTCTGTTTTAGCAGTAAAGTTTCTGGTCTGGAAACGGGGACGCGCGGCCGTGCGTCTCCCTAGTACAAATGGGGCGCGGCCGTGCCCTCTACAGAAACTCTTGGTGATTTTGTGTTTTCTGGTTGGTTAAGCATACTAGTTAGACTCTAATAATTTCATAAAGGGGTCTGACATGCGTACTAAGATTTTCATGCATGTAGTAAGTTGTATTAGTTGGTTTAACATGATTTCCGAAAAGAAAACGTAAAGTTTTGAAAATGAGACTTGACGAATTTTGTGTTCTTTGAGTCGGACTTTTGAGACATGTGTAAGTGTCTTGGTTATGTGTATCAATCGGTATGAAGGTAGTTGTTGATTAATTACCTTGGCTAATAGTAAACAATTATACCTTGTTGTAGTGGAGTTTTTAATGAAAACTTAAGGTTTTATAAATGAATTTTGGGGTATATAAGTCATGTTTATATTCTGACTTTTTAAGCATGATTATATGGTTTAGATATGCATGATATATGAGTCGAAGGTATTGAGCATACACTAGAAAACATTGTTTAAATTAAAAATGATTTCAAAAGATAAACTTAGAGTTTTTGGACATATATATAGGATGTCCACGTTCTGATCATTGAGCATGTATAGATGACTTATATATGTGTTCTAATACATGAGAATCATGACTACAAGGTACTTTGCATATACTTAGTTACCTTTGTTGACTTAAAGCGATTTTTATGAAATGTTTAGAATGTGTAAGATGATAACATCAAACACAGAGTGAGTTACATTATGATCATACGAGTATGTATATTAGGATTCATTATGCCTATAGACATGTTGACATAAGCATTATATGATGAAACATGGATTTCACCTATGCACGCATATTCGAGAAAATGAATTTCTAAAGCATAGACTATGTGATTAAGTATACATGTGTAGTATAAGCACGAGCATGCCTACTTAGTGTGGTTAAGCCTTGTTATGTGATAACATGACTTTAGTAGTTGAGCTTTATTGATTTAAGTAATTCAACGTAGAGCTACGCTATTCAAAGCTAAATAGTTCGAATATGAATTTGAAAACCTACTTAATGTGTGTGTATAATATATATCAGAATGCATGATATATTAGGACCAAACTGAGTTTATGAAATCTCAAGTTTGGTTCTGGCAGGGAGTCGCGCGGTCGCGCCACTCCCAAGCTAAATTGCAGCGCGGCCGCGCCGTGTTGCAGAGCTGCCAAGAACAGTTTGTTAACTGTCTGGTACTAAGTTATTTTCCTTAAGGACCCTAAGGACCGAAATAGAATGGTTTCTATAGAATAAGTATGAAGGTATGATGTTGTAACATCGTGGTTATCCTAAAATAGAGTGAAACGAAACCAAGATTAGAAAACGATATACGAATTGTTATTCTATTAAGAGCATATGAAATGTATGACTGATGGATGTAAATCCATGATTATATAACTGTGTAGGAATACACGAAGTGCAGATAGCTTTAAGAAGTTAAGTCGTAGTTGTTAAACTACGAATCAGGCAAGTCTTTCAGTTCCTATTTGATATATGAATTCAATAACTGTTAGTTGAATTATATTATGTTGTGATAATGTGAACTTATATATGAATTATATATGAGATATAAATGAGATTGAAAGTTGATCTTTGATGATATACTTGTTATGTGAAAAGTAACATGCGTAGTAAATATAAATTGTTTATAAATGCATGAACTGAGTATAATGTTGTATGCTATGTGATGCATGAAAACTGTTAGAATTACTGAGCTGTTGAGGTCACTCTTGCAAATAACCACTTTTGCAGGTTAAGGACTTACGATAAAGACTTCGTGCTTCTTGATTGATAAAGATAGATAGTATCGAATTGAAGAAGTACTATTTAGATTATTGCTTGAACCCTGTTTAGATTCTAGAAGTATTACTTGATAGTTGTTTACACTGTTTAATACAGGTTGTGTTGTAAAGATGTATTAGTTAATACATAGAGGATATCAAGTCGAGTTGTAAACGTTATACGATAACTCAAATATAATGAATCATATTTTATAATTGATTCAAGGGTTGTAATTGATTCAAGTTATGAAATCAATAAAAGATTTATTCAAGGAGGATTGAAAAAGTTTAAATTATTCCGCATTTTAGTAACATCGAACATGATGTAAAGATGAGATCTTGGATATAAATAGAATTTATATTCTAAATTGTAATAAACAAAGTTGTATTCTTTTACTAATGATTAAAAGATGTAATAGTTTGGCGTTAGTAGTATCGTGACTGCACCGAATCCGAGGTTTCGAAGGAACGTGGATTTGGGGGCATCACAGGTTGGTATCAAAGCTGTAGGTATAAACCTTAGGTAAGTGTACCTTAGACTATAACCTGAGAGAGTGAAAGATAAGATTAAAATATATCTAAATGAAGATTCAAAGAAGAATCTCGAAATATCTAGAGAATGAGAATCAGGAGTTTCCTAACTCCGGTAATGAAAATGTTAAGATGATGTCTATAAGATGTATATGACGAAGATAGTGAGAATAAACTAGGATGGAGTTTAGTTTATAGTAGGGAAAGAACCTTGAGGTAAAGCGATGATCACGACGTGATCAGATTGAACTGTGAAATGATAGGTAGTCTGTAACGACTAAGTGTGTATAGCTTGATGCTATGAGAGAATGTACTATAAAAAGTACGGCAAGAACTCATGAGGAGTTATATGTGATGAAACGTAGAAAGCTCGTAACGAGCAAGTGATAGAGCAAGATAGAGTTAAGTGTTGGAATTCCATTGAGGACTCATGTGATGGCTTAGTTGTACAAACTTTTGTATGGGCAGAGGTTTGTGCTTGCGCTGAGTGCATCACATTGATAATCGTTGGAATGTTAGTGTCGCGGTATCATTATACATATGGTAGAAAGGTGATTCTTTCTCATATTTATTTTGATAGATAGAGATTTCTAAGATATAATTAGATAATATTAAGATTAGGTGCGAGTTCTTAAAACTCATGCCTATGACAAGTTCGTGACTCATAATCGTATGATGGGACCCCTCAGCGAATGGACGACTTTGGTCTGACTAGGATAAGTTCCTACACCCATATGATTGTGGTAAGTTCCTGAACTTCCATGGTGTGGTAAGTTGGTGAACTGTACTGAGAATAGATATATTATATAAGAGTTTTGGAATAGTAAGCATTGATGGTGGTAAGAGATTGAAGTGATGGAGAAATTTGGATTTTTCTAAATCTTCTAGCTATGCTAGATTTTCAAAATTTATTGACTTCGTGCTAGTGTTTGCACTTCTGTTTTCTTGAGAAAACATTGGGTCAGGTAACTGAACTAATGAGTTTTAAAAACAACACCGTTATTCGTATGTCTACGCTATTTGTTTCGACTAAGACAAAAATGATTTGACAATCTTTCAAAATATATTTTGACCATGTGCATCATTTGATATGATGAAGAATGGTAAACGATGGAGTCATCAATGCAATCGAACCTAGTGTTGGTTGTGATCGAAAGATCGTCAGCCCACTGATGAGTGGGATTTATACCCGCAAATCGGATACCTTATGGCTTAAATAGTTGCCTGATCGTCGTAGTTTTTATATAGTTTTATATGTTTATTATATTATTATTCTTAACCGATGTTTTGCAGGCATTACAGGACTTTTCTAGCTTTTAGGGGATAAAACGGACAATTTACATACACTGGCGCCGCAGCGCCAATGTCTAGTCTTAATCTCGCGCCGCGGCGCCGCC